>JAPTYO010000008.1:34420818-35620818 GCA_036873135.1 Clarkia xantiana subsp. parviflora
CCAAAGCGCGCAACACTAAGTAATCCAAGCCAACCCATGGGGAAACCGCTAAAAAATATTGAACATGTGGGAGGATCCGAACGAATTCTGCTTTCATTTCCCCGTATGGAGCACTGAGTTACTTACGTTACGGTCTTCAGCAGGCAGGCTGAACTCTAGGCGGCGGCTAGGAAGGATCGCTAGACCATCAGCTGTTAGATATATGTCCAGTTCGGGTTCGTGTTTACATTTCGGGCCTCGCAAAATACTCCAAAACCCGTAAAAGAACTCTTCCACGGACACCCAAGTCCAAAACGGTCCGGAATACGCGCAGTACCCGGACCGGAGGACTTCCGGATTGCCTCAAGGACTGGTTCGAATTGCTGAGGCAATCCAGAGGTCCGGATTACCGATGTTCACCGCGCGCTAATCCCGATTATTTTGCCAAGTGCGAGAAGTCGGTGCACGCAAAGTCCACCTTGATGACGGTATACGTTTTCCTTCATACCGACATCAAGCCGTTCAAAACTGGGCATGATCCTTAGGTTCCCTATAAATAGGGGCCTAGGTCTCCTATTTTAAACAACTCCCTCATTTGGACATTGGATGCTCTGACTTCTCTCTAAAAGGCTTTCTCTCTCTAAAGATTTTGACTTGAGCGTCGGAGAGGGCCCAACCAGCATTCCCCCCTTCTCCCACGCTGGTTACTGCCCCTTGTGCAGGACCCGAATTTCGAGAGACCAAATTCGGGAAGTTGAAGACTAGTTCGAGGATCGTGTTTCAAGGATCGCGGCATATAGACAGATACCCGTTCATGTACACACATCTAGAGCCCGTTCGTGGAAAAGAAGCCTGAAGCTACCCAAGTGGAAGCAGACTTAACATTTGGCGCCGTCTGAGTGATTCGAACAAAAAGCCGTGCCGTACCGCAAGCCATGACATGAAGACGACCAAAGAAGGCGGGTGCAAGCAAGGTGAAACCAACGAGAAGCCAACCAGGACCTTCTCATATTTCGGATGCAGAATCTACGGCTTCATCCATGCCATCCAAATAAATGCCCCTCCTGCACAATACGGGCCGGAAGATCAAAACAATGCACATGCGCAAGAGCAAAGGACAAGGATGAATCAGGAATTCCCATCTGGGATGTTCGCTGAGGAAGTACAGCAACAACCAAGGAATGCAACCAACATGCCTCAGGGAGATTTTAAGGAGTCAAGGATATGCCGCACAGTCACACCGGCGATGATGGCAGCACTTGAAGAACTCCTTGCTCTCAGGGAGATTTTAAGGAGTCAAGGATATGCCTCACCTCCGCCACCACCCCCGCATGCTAACGAACAAGCTGCATGATGTCAACCATCAAAAGCCACAGCATCCAGAAGGAATGGGAGACTCTGAAGGTACCTACCGACAGGCCAGGCAGGAGCCAGTACGTTCATACACCCCAAGTGTTGGCGTGAAGCAACAACAAGGAGTAAGATGGAAGCAACCTCCTGTGAGCAATTCACAACGCCTACACAAAAAAGATAGCTTCAAGACAGCAAGCCATGCTGACACATGCAATGATGGGTGGAGGAAGCCCGCATACGACAATGACATCCCAATCACGGGACTTACGGCTAAGGCCTTAGAAGAAATGATTGAGAGAAAGATGAAGCAGTCAAAGATGAAGGGAATGCATGCCCTTGAAGAGAATGCATCACATCCATTCTCTGATGAACTAGTACACAGTCACGTTCCAGATGCCCTGTACAGAATTGGTGGAGAAAAGTATAGAGGAAAAGGAGATCCAATCGAACATGTACAACAACATGAAGCTTCTTTGCTGGGACGAACTGACAACCCGCATCATGTTGCCATGACATTTGCTAATACTCTCGTTGGAACTGCCGCACACTGGTTCTTTTCACTACCATGTGGAAGCGTTACGTCATGGGCATACCTGAAGGCAAAGTTCATTCAAAGATACATGGGAGAGCGCACACTCCTTAAAGGGCCAAATGCGTTGAATGAGGTGACACAGCAAAACGACGAGTCGTTAGCGAATTATTACATCCGTTTCAACCAAAACATCTCAGACATTCAGGGAAACATCACCGTGCACGCCTTCATTGCAAATTTAGGCCGAAGAGGATATGCCATGGCTGAAAAGATGTCAAAGCGCCCAGCTGAAACACTTGAAGAATTGACGGCAAGGGTAAAAGAATTCGTGGATCTAGACAGATTCAGAGAACAGCATAAGGCAAAAGTTAGTGCAGCTCGCGCTAAGAAGAAGCAAGCAAAACCCAACAAGGCCCGCAACAAGCAAGGCAATTCCAGCCCCATAAAAAGCCATATCAGCCAGAATTCCAAAGACCAAAAGAAGTGAACTTGGCAGAATGCGTTCCTTTGAATGCACCACTTTCCGTAATCCTGAAGAAGATGAAGGAAGATAATATTGATGGGTTCCGATGTAATCGTCAACCCCGTTAAATAGCCAATGGACGGCGAGTAGGTCCAGTGGGCCTCGTGAAAAGCCTGGAAGGCCCAGAGGCCCCGTACGAAGGGTCCCGACTTTGGCGGTCCCGACACATGAGCTGAATGCTCCCGACAAGAAGCCTCTGAGTAGGCCCCGATATGCCTTAGTAAAGGCCCCGATTATAAAGCCCCGCTGAGGCTGGACCTGTCTCGTGAGACAAAGGGTCCTGGATGGTGACCTAGAATGAAGACAACTCTGGAGTCCCCGACAGAAGTTGGGACTTGTGATCAGAGGATAAGACCGAGAAACCCGCCTACTAGATAGAGTAGTGGGGAGACGGTTAAAGATATAGATAAACTTCCCCGAGGTACGCAGGGCGTACCCGAGATACGCGGAGTATGGGTAAAATACGCGGAGTATGGGGCGAAATCTACGGAATCCCGAACGAGATATACGGAATCGTGGCGAGATATGCGGAATCGTGGGAAAAACGGCCAATCACGGCCACAGGTAACTGAGTAACTTTCCCTCCTATATAAAGGAGGAAGTTACCTCAGAAAACACATCATCTAATACGCACTTAGATTACTGCTGCCACCCCATTGATTACATACTCATTTAAGCATCGGAGAGGGATTCTGGGTCACCACCCAGGTCATCCCCTTTTGCAGGATTACGCGGAGCCCAGGAGTCCAAAGCTTTTCGTCAAGGACGTAACGGAGCTTCGCCCGTGATCCAACATTGGCGCCGTCTGTGGGAAACTAACAAAAAGCCAAAATAGTTTCTACCAGATCAATGGCCGGTGGTGGCAAGAAGAAACAAGTTCAAGCCGGCAGCTCTCGCCCCACTGGAACCGTGAATTCACCGTTGCCGGAACATGTTGCTGAACAAGGTGAATACCCTGCTGTTTCCCAGACAGGGAGGCATGGTGATGAGGAGGTCTCTGTCCGAGACACGACACTGAACAGGCAAGATGTCCCGCGAAGGGAGGTGGATGCTCCCCCAAACCCGGTGGGGCACAGAGAGGAGGTCCCGCGAAGGGAAGCAGGCTCTTCTTCAAACTCGGAGTTAGCCAAGGCGGTAGCAGACGCTATGCCTATGTTTTTGGCAGCCATGGAGGCTCTGTTAGACAAGAGAGAGGCCGCCAGGAGGGCAGAGGAATTGCCTCCGCGAGAAGAGCTGCCTCCACCTCCTCCGAGGGTGGTTCCAGAAGAACAGGAGGTTCAGGAGGTTCAACCCAGGAATAAGGGTAAGGAACCTACGCACTTGGAGAAGTTCGTGGTCGACGGCCCAGGACCAGTGCAAAACAGGACCATTCCCCTGAATGGTCCCATCACCCCCGATCAGGTGGTGAAGATCGTCAGCATCTGCATAGGTGACCAGAAGCAGATGACATCGGAGTTGAGGGATAGATCCGGCCATTTTCATTCCGCGGCTGCTGGATACTGTCGCCCCGCCAGGGCTAGGCATCCCGACCATCAAGGAGTACGATGGTGAAGGAGACCCGGTCCGCCATGTTCAGAGACATGTCCAGGCTTGCATGGGAAGAACCTCGAACGATGACCTCGTGTGTTCGCTGTTCCCGATCACCCTGGGAGAAAGAGCCATGACTTGGTTTTTCAGCCTACCGCCAGGGAGTATCACGTGCTGGGCTGATATGCACGATCGCTTCATCAAGCAGTATCAAGGTCGGAGGCGTCTTCTGAAGAGTGTAAGGTCCCTGACCCAGGTGGTGCAGAGACCCGACGAATCGTTGGCATATTACTACCAACGATTCACTGCCAGTGCCGCGGAGATCGATGAGGAGATATCGGAGGGGGAGACCATCCGCACTTTCCTTCGAAACCTATCCGCTCCATATGGGTCCGATCTGATGCACAGTGTAGCCGCGAAAGCTGTGTGGAGTATGAAGGCCCTGCAAGCGAGGGTGAAACAGCAAATCGACGTCCAGGAGTCGAAGATTGCTGCCGGAGAGCTTGACCCTCCAAAGTCGGGAAGAGGAAAGCCATCGTCCAAGCTGTCGGATGATCGCAAGGCGGGTGACAAGTCGGAAGGGAGTAGGAATCGTGGTCGCCCCGAGAGAAGGGAAGATAGACGTCCTCCGAAGAAGGACAACCGCGAAGGTCGTAGTGTTCCCATCAACAGCTTGATGACCTCCGTGCTAGCTGTGATGGATCGGCAAGGCCTCGCTCGATACCCCCCGAGGAAGGAAGGAGAGTTCTTAGGAGGCCGCTCTGATCGTAACTGTCGGTACCATCGAGCAAATGGTCACGACACAGATAACTGTCGGGAGCTGAAGAAGGAGATAGAGAAGCTGATCCAGAAGGGGAAGCTGAAAGAGTTCGTCGGAAGGGGGAGGTGCCGATCCCGTTCCAAAAGTCGGTCGCGGTCCCGTTCCAAGTCCCGTTGAGTCGGAACCTTCCGGCTCCGGTGCTCGTAAGGAGAGACGAGGGACCATTAACGTCATTCATGGAGGAATGGCAGCGGGAGGTGACACCACTGCTTCTCGGGAGAATTATGCTTCTCGCATCTCCGCTGCTGTGGTGCTAGGCAAGAGGTCCCGGTCGTGGACTTTAAAGGAGGAAATGGAGATTTCTTTCTCGTCAGAGGATTTGATAGGCTTGGAGAGCCCCCACGATGACGCCTTGGTCGTGACCCTGGACGTGGATGGATTCGAGATGAAGCGGATCCTGATAGACGGAGGGAGCTCCTCCGACATTCTTTTCATGGATGCTCTGGAGGCCATGGGAAAGACGAAGAAGGACCTGACGCAGGTGAACTTCCTGATGGTGGGCTTCTCCGGATCGACTTCCTATCCGGTGGGGACGATTACCTTACCGGTAGAATTTGGTAGTGGCTGGAAGATGGAACGGCGGAACGTGGTTTCGTCGTGGTAGAATCGGCGGGAACGTATAACGCCATTATCGGGAGGACCACCATCAACCCTCTCATGGCAGTCGCTTCAACTGTCCACCAGAAGATGAAGTTCCCGACTGACCACGGTGTCGGAGAGGTTAAGGGTGACCAGGTGGCGTCACGAAAGTGCTATGTTAATGCCACTCGACGAAGAAGAAGGGAAGCCATGGCTGTCTTACAGACCGATGCTGATCCTCGAGAGGAGTATGGGCGTCCCGCCCCCATGGAGGACCTGAAGGAGGTAGAGATTGATGGACCTCGAAGGAAGGTGAAGATCGGATCTGCTCTGTCGGAGGAAAGAGCCCGAGAGTTGATCGAGCTCCTGAAAGAGTTCAAGGAGCTGTTTGCCTGGTCCCCGAGTGATATGCCAGGAATCAGTCCCGACGTGATTGTGCACGAGCTGAAAATGGACCTCGCGATCAAGCCTATCACGCAGAGGAGGCGTCCGATGGGCGCGGATAAGCGAATCGCGATCCAGCAAGAGGTGGGCAGACTGCTCGACGCTGGATTCATCAAGGAGCTCCGATTCCTGACATGGGTTGCTAACCCAGTCCTGGTGCGAAAAAGCAATGGAAAGTGGCGGATGTGTGTCGATTTCCGCGACTTGAACAAGGCCTGCCCGAAGGATTGCTACCCGCTCCCGAGGATTGATCAGTTGGTGGATGCCACATCGGGACATGAGCTGTTGAGCTTCATTGATGCCTACTCCGGATACAACCAGATCAAGATGGCGAAGGAGGATGCCCCCCACACAGCTTTTTACGCTGACAGCGACGTCTACCACTACGACGTGATGCCCTTCGGATTAATCAATGTCGGAGCAACTTACCAGCAGATGGTAAACAAGTTATTCGGAGACATGTTGGGGAAGACCATGGAGGCCTATGTGGATGACATGCTTGTGAAGTCCCGACAGGCAGGAGATCACGTCCAAAACTTGGCGGCGGCGTTTGAGCGGATGAGGTTCCATCAGGTTCGGTTGAACCCGGACAAATGTGCTTTCAGGGTGAACTCGGGGAAGTTCCTGGGGTTCATGGTGAGCCAGAGAGGAATCGAGGTGAATCCCGAGAAGCTACGAGCAATTGAGGAGATGCAGTCCCCGAAGACCCATCGGGAGGTTCAAGTGCTGAACGGCCGGTTGGCCGCGATGAATAGATTCTTATCCAAGGCGAGTGACAGAGCCATGCCATTTTTCGATGTGCTAAGGGCCCACAAGAAGTTTGAATGGACCAACAAGTGCGAGGAGGCATTCCAGGCACTCAAGCAGCATCTCCGTACCCTCCCGCCGTTGGCGAAACCGGTTCCAGGCGAGCCGCTTTATCTCTATTTGGTTGTTTCTGATTTTGCTGTTAGTTCTGTTTTGATTAAGATTGTCAAGGGCAACCAAGTGCATGTCTATTATGTAAGCAAGGCATTTGCCAAATCAGAAATGAACTATTCCGCCATTGAGAAGTATCTCTTTGCGTTAATTGTTGCCACTCGAAAGCTCCGACCTTACTTCCATGCCCACGAGGTTACAGTGTTGACAAATCAGCCCTTGAAGCACTTTTTGAACCGACCGGAGGCGTCGGGGAGATTGGTGAAATGGGCCATCGAGCTTACGGAGTTCCGTATACATTTTGCTCCGCGAACTGCTATTAAGGGCCAGGCATTGGCAGATTTTATAGCTGAGTCTACGGCACCCGATCTGGAAGTAACGGGTCCCGCAGAGGGGGCAACCATGGAGGTCCCGACAACAGAGTAGCCAGAACAGCCAAATGAGGAGAACACTTAGGAAATGTACACTGATGGTTCATCAAGTGTAGAAGGATCAGGGGCAGGATTTGTATTGATACCGCCCGGTGAAGGCGAGCCCTTGCGATATGCTTTGGCCTTGACATTCATGGCCACCAACAATGAAGCGGAGTACGAGGCTCTCATCACGGGCCTCAAGATTGCCAAGGGTGCGGGGGTCGACCATTTGACAGTAAAGTGCGATGCCAGCTTGATCGTGAATCAGGTCCAGGGGAACTATGAAGCCAAAAGCCCGACAATGAGGAAGTATTTGCATGAGGTGCAGACTTTGAAGGGAAGCTTCAAAAGCTTCGATATCGAGGCAATCCCGAGGGAAGAAAACGCGGAGGCAGATGCCTTAAGCAAGTTTGCTCTAGGAGTGGCCCCTGAGGAGAATCGGAAGGTGCATTTCCTGGAAAGAGTAATTCTCTCAACCATCGATCCGTCGGAGGTTTGCGCTATTGAAACAGGATTGGAAGAAGATGAGAAGCCCACTTGGATGACCCCGATGGTCACGTACCTGACTACGGGGGCACTCCCCGATGACGAAGTGGCAGCTATCAGGCTACGTCGAATTGCAAGCGATTACGTGATGGTGGATAGCCAGTTATACAAGAGGGGGCATGTGAAACCTTTTCTGAAATGTGTGGCGGAGCCTGATACGAATCGGATCTTGAGAGAGCTACACGAGGGAGTCGCGGCCTGTCATGAAGGGGCCCGATCTATCGTGAGGAAGGCGTTGAACCTAGGCTACTATTGGCCTTCGATGAACAAGGAAGCGACACCGATGGTCCAATCCTGTGATGCATGCCAGAGGTACGCTCCAAATATCGTGGCTCCCGCCGCGGACTTGATGCCCATCAGGAGTGCCTGGCCCTTCGCGCAATGGGGCATTGACTTGGTGGGACCTCTCCCCCAAGCGAAAGGTCAGTGCAAATATTTACTCGTGGCTATCGATTACTTCTCAAAGTGGATAGAGGCTAAAGCATTGGCCAAGACGACGGGACAGCAGATCCTCAAGTTCCTTCAAACTCAGATCATATCCCGCTATGGGGTTCCTCGAGTGTTGGTCAGCGACAATGGCCCTCCATTCAATAGAGCTCAGTTGAAGGAGTACCTGGAGGAATTGAACATCGAGCATCGGACTGCTTCAGTTCGCCATGCTCAGACAAATGGCCAAGTAGAATCAGCCAACAAGACCGTGATGGATGGCTTGAAGAAGAGAGTCTACGCCTTGCAGGGCCATTGGCTGGATGAGCTTGAAAACGTGCTGTGGGCTGTTAGAACAACACCCAAGCAATCGACGGGAGAAACTCTGTTTGGCCTGGTTTATGGCACGGAGGCAGTCGCTCCCGTGGAGATAGCGGTGGCGTCCCATCGCGCGAAATATTACGAGCCTCTGACAAACGAGGAAATGAGACGTCTAGACTTGGACTTGCTCGAGGAGAAGAGGTGGAAGGCTGACGAAGTCCAGGCTCGGATGCGTCTGGCAACAGCCCGATATTACAATCGGCGTGTCAAGTCCCGACAATTCTTCGTTGGAGAACTTGTCTGGCGGAGGAATGAGTTCATTCATCAAGATCGGATCAACAAGTTATCGCCAAAATGGGAGGGACCTTACAAGATCGTAGGGATGCCAGCCCCGAACGCGTACAAGCTAGAGGACCCTGATGGCAAGACGTTAAAACATTCCTTCAGTGGCGAACACTTGAAGAAGTATCATGTTTGATATTAAGTCGCCGCGAATGGCGCAAGTTATCTATCAATCGGATGTAAGCAAAGCTTTGAGTTATTAATAAAAGAAGTTGCTTCCGATCAAATTGTTTTTAGATGTATTCTAATTATTAGTAAGACGTCCCGAAGGACGCGACAAAAGCCTTCCAAGGTACAAGAAAAGCCTTCCGAGGTACGATAAAAAGCCTTCCGAGGTACGATCAAAAGCCTTACGAGGTACGAGTAAGTCGCCTTTATGGCGCGACAAAAAGCCTTTCGGGGTATGGACAAAAGCCCTACGGGGTACGAGTAAGTCGTCTTTATGATGCAACCAAAAGCCTAGGTACGAAAAGACCCCAATGGGTCCGCATAAGTCGTCTATATGATGCGGCCAAAAGCCTTAACGGGTACGAAAAAGCCTTAACAGGTCCGTGTAAGTCATCTTTATGATGCGGCAAAAAAGCCTTAATGGGTATGATTAAGTCGTCGGGAAGGACGCAATAAAAGCCCTTAAGGGGTACGATTCAAGTCGTCTGAATTGGCGCGGTAAAAGCCTTAAGTGGTGAAGTCCCGATTGGACGAGAAACCTTAAGAGGTGAAGTCCCGATTAGATGAGAAACCTTAATGGTTAAGTCCTGATTGGATGAGAAACCTTAAGTGGTAAAGTCCTGATTGGATGAGAAACCTTAAGTGGTGAAATCCCGAGTAAAGCGTCGGAAGGACGTATGAAGTCATCTTAAATGGTGCATCGGGACGTTCTGAGTAACAAGTCTAAAGTCGCTTTAAATAGCGCGAATAATTATCGGAACCAGAATAGTTGAAAGAGACTGCTTATATATATAAAGGCTCGAAGGCCAAAGGGGTCCGATACAAAGGATAAAGAAGACAAGGAGAAAAAACACAAGGACTAAAGATATAGAGCATTAAGCTTGGTCCTTGTTGGAAAAAGGTTCCTCAGCAGCATTGGAGGAAGCAAGGTTCGGAGGGGCCTGGGCGGAAGGCTCCGCAGCCCGCGGAGTCGGGTCCACGGCAGCAGTCTCTTCACTCTCCGCGGGGAGGTTGAAGTACTTCTCCGCGATGGGGGCGAGAGTCTCGGACTTCTTGAAGTCGATGGAATCCTCGTAGGCTGTGTAGAGTTCTTCGACGGCATTGAACAGGACGTCCTCCACCTCGGACTTGCAGAACCCTACAGCATCCACCTTGAATTCTTCAGAATTCCGATACTCCTCGCGGCCCTGCAGACAGCCCTCCTCGCGACCCTGCAGGAGACCCTCCTCGTGACCTTGCCGGCGACCTTCCTCGTGGCCCTGGGCCTTGGCCTCAGCAAGTTTGGCCTCAAGCCCCGCCTTGGCCTCAGCAAGAGCCTCCGCGAAAACACCCTTCTCGTGGAGGAGCTGCCTCTTCTCCGCCTCATACCGCTGCTGATCCACCTGGACCATCTTCTGCTCCCGACGCATGACAGCCTCGTGATCCTGAACCTGCTTGAGCAGGCCCGAAGCCATATCGTCAAGGAGAGTTTTCTCCTTGGCCATCTTATTCCTGGCCTCCACCGCCTCGTCGAGGTCCACCTGGAGCTTGGCCAACGCGTCGGGGTCCGACCGAGCGTGAGCCTCCTCCAAAACACCCTTCAGAGCCAGGATAAGGCCGAAGCAGCGCTGCTGGTTCGCGGTGTCCTGAGAGAAGGAAGGAAAAGATCAAGATGCAGTAATCGGAGACAAGAGTGTTGAAGAGAATAAAATAAAGATGAAGTTTTACCTCCATCCGACGAATAGCCATATCGCGGATCTCCTCCTCAAGATCCTCCCGCGCCAAGGATAGGGGCCGCCTCAAGGCTGGAGGAATTGACCCCGCCAGCAGATGCAGGGCCAATTCAGGCTCAAGGTTTCCCCGGTGGAGTGGAACCCCTCAGAGAGACTCGATCGGGTTCCAAGGCATCATCCCCTGGTCGGGGGTGAAAATCTTGTAAAGATTTTCATCCACGGGGAGAGGGGGGATGGCCCCGGAACTTTCAGCGGGAGGAGCCACCTCGGCCGGTGGCTCGGGAGTCGGAGTGCGGAGCTCGGGAGGAGGACTCCGGGACACATCCTCCACAACGGGCCTCAGGGTGCTCCGGCCTGACTTGCGGCGGATCAGGCCCCCTTCAGCAGGCTCCTCGGAAGAAGGAGAAGCCTCCAAATCAGTCACCTGACGGAACTGAGCTTCCGTCGGGGTTTCCTCCGTCATCGGCGCCGGTGGAGTCGTGGCCCGGGCTGGAGTAGCAGCTCGCCTCGGAGTGGTAGCCTCCGATGGACCTGCGTTGGCGGGACGAATAAAGTCAGGAAGAGTACCTTTAGGGCACCAGATGATTTGACGATCGAAGTGTTGGTTCTTCCCAAAGACGTTGTAATATCCCGCCTTGAGAACGCAGGGGATTTCTCCTCGAAGGATGTACTTGATTTCTCGAACCTGCGTTTCCCGATCAGCGGGGATAAACTCCTGGGGAACCAGTTTCATACATCTTTTAATAGCACGACGGACACGCTTACCTTCCTCGACGGTAGTGACCCCGAAGGCTTGGTCAATTTCCTCCCTCCTGGCTCGCTTGGCCACGACCTGCTCTTCGGTCGGAGGGGCAGCAGATGGAGTGGCGGAAGAGGAAGCGCCCTTCTTCAGTGACTTTCGCTTCCTCTTGGAGCCACCTGGGACGGCATCAGTCTCGCCCTGCTTCATAATGAGATGAGTCAGCAGAGAAGCCTTCTTGGCTGCAAAAGTAAAAGACGAAGTGATTAGAAGAGTTACCTAGATGACTAAATCTTTGGAAACAGAATCGAGGAGCCGGACTCCGATGTGAATCAAGTCCTTCTCCGTGAGCTTGTTGGCGTCGAGGGGTATGAAGGAATCCCCCCCAACGGTAGAGTTGGACCATCTGAAGAGTGTTGAGGTCGTCCTCAGTGTAGACCCCGAGCTTGGGGGCAGGGTCTGCCACGACCTCCCATCGGGGCCACGGCACAGAGCTGTGTTGGACGAAGAAGTAATACTTTTTCCATCCGCTGTTGTCAGACACCGAGTCACGAATCAGCACCCGATCCTTGTGGAACTTCCAGGTTTCGCTATCCCAGCCGAAACGTGAAAGTTGTTCCTTTGTCCACTTGGGGAGTCGGGGGGAGAAGGAGCAGACACCAGCCTTGTTGCACTTCATTCCATAGAAGGTGCGGAAGAGCAGTAGACTGTATGTCCACTGCTGGCGGTTGCATAGAAGTTGGAAGGCATTCCACACGCGGATAGCGTGTGGAGAGAAGGTACAGGGGTGCGTCTTGTAGAAATTGCACATCTCCACCAGGTTCCCGCAGAATGGGAATCGAATCCCCGCGCTTATCTGTCCGACGAAAACGAACACTTCTCCCGCCTGAGGACGTGTGACGATGTGCTTCCTCCTGACAGCAGGCTGAGACTCATAGGGGAAACGAGGTTCCCAATCCGGGGTAATGCACCCCTCTCGAAGGGCAACCTCATATGAGGTCTCAGAAATCTCATTGACAGCGAATTCAAAGGTGAAAGGGGTCGTAGCCTCAGAACTAGCTTCGTCTAAAAACGGTTACAAACAAGAGGATTTGAGAAAAGAAGAGCAAACATCAGCAAATCATGAAAATAGAGAAAAAAATCCTTACCAGACATGATGGATGATTGCCGAAAGAAGATGAAGAAAGGATCGGAAGATGAAGGCCTGGGATCACTTGAACAGCAGAAGGAACTTGGAGGAAAAGCTTCGAGTGCAAGAATGGCAGAAATTAGGAGGGTGGAGAAGAAGAAGTGAATAATGCTAGGGTTCCGGCTTTTATAAGCAAAAGGACAAACTGGACAGACTTGATCTGGACCGTTGAAGATGAAACTATTTAATCTTAATCGTCGAAAACTAAGGGACGGTACGGAAGAGACGGGGTGACGTCATAAGTGCTTTTCCAGAAAGCAACAGTCACGCAGATTCAAGCGTCGTTTCATAATCCCTAGCATTTAATGCAACAGTAACCGAGAAGTTTCCTCGGATTTGGCAACTGCGCATAAAGTCCAGTGGGCCCGAAGTAATCATGAGTGAGAGACTCTGTCATACGACAATTGTACGCAAGACAAAAGCCTCCGATTGAGGTATCAAGAGGTCTAAAAATAAAAGCCTCCGACGGTAGTATCGGGAGGTACGAAGACAAAAGCCTCCGACGGCGAGGTCGGAAAGTCTGAAATCGGAAGACACGACGAACTAAAAGTCCCCCATGTCTTGGGGGCAAATGATGGGTTCCGATGTAATCGTCAACCCCGTTAAACAGCCAATGGACGGCGAGTAGGTCCAGTGGGCCTCGTGAAAAGCCTGGAAGGCCCAGAGGCCCCGTACGAAGGGTCCCGACTTTGGCGGTCCCGACACATGAGCTGAATGCTCCCGACAAGAAGCCTCTGAGTAGGCCCCGATATGCCTTAGTAAAGGCCCCGATTATAAAACCCCGCGGAGGCTGGACCTGTCTCGTGAGACAAAGGGTCCTGGATGGTGACCTAGAATGAAGACAACTCTGGAGTCCCCGACAGAAGTTGGGACTTGTGATCAGAGGATAAGACCGAGAAACCCGCCTACTAGATAGAGTAGTGGGGATACGGTTAAAGATATAGATAAACTTCCCCGAGGTACGCAGGGCGTGCCCGAGATACGCGGAGTATGGGTAAGATACGCGGAGCGTGGGGCGAAATCTACGGAATTCCGAACGAGATATACGGAATCGTGGCGAGATATGCGGAATCGTGGGCAAAACGGCCAATCACGGCCACAGGTAACTGAGTAACTTTCCCTCCTATATAAAGGAGGAAGTTACCTCAGAAAACACATCATCTAATACGCACTTAGATTTCTGCTGCCACCCCATTGATTACATACTCATTTAAGCATCGGAGAGGGATTCTGGGTCACCACCCAGGTCATCCCCTTTTGCAGGATTACGCGGAGCCCAGGAGTCCAAAGCTTTTCGTCAAGGACGTAACGGAGCTTCGCCCGTGATCCAACAAACATGTGGAGGGAGCCAGCAAACTTCCGAAAAGGGCCACTGGGAAAGCAGGAAGATAAATGGTGTGAAAACCATGAAGTCTACGACCATGAAATGAACAGCTGTGTCAGCTTACGATTTCGTATAAACAACTTCATCCTTAAAGGAGAGCTCAAGCAATATGTAGATCAAGGCGACAAGAGCCAAAAGAAGAGCCATGCAGAGCCATCCGGAAAGGGGAACAGGGGAAAGGAGAAGATGAATGAGAACCCACCACCGCCAAAGCGTGGTGTCATCAACGTAATCCATGGTGGGCCAGCGGCAGGATGTAGCATTTCTAATGCCCGAGATGTCTATGCCTCGCAGCTACAAGTTCTACCCAAGTAAGGGAAGAGACGCCAACCAGAGAAGGAAGACGTAGTCATCCCGTTCTCAAATGCCGACAAGAAACACATAGTGTACCCCCACGATGATGCTTTGGTCATAACAATGGACATCAATGGATATGATGTGCAACGGATATTGGTAGATGGTGGGAGTGCTGCGGATTTAGTGCATATAGAAGTTCGTTCTCAAGAAGATGGGAAAAACGGAAGCCGATCTCTCGCCAAGCACATTTCCGCTGGTTAGCTTCGCAGGAGCTGCAACCTACCCATTGGGCATGATCACACTTCCAATTATCCTTGGAGAAGGGTGGAAGGCACTGCATATAGACGTCACATTTGTAGTGGTAAATAACCTGGGGGCATATAACGACATCCTTGGAAGGACAGCAATCAACCCACATGACATTGTGCCATCTACAGCTCATCAGAAAATGAAGTTCCTAACCCCTCATGGGATTGGAGAGGTGCTAGGTGATCAAACAGCTGCACGAAAGTGCTACGTCAATGCCCTGAGGAAAATGAAACAAGTATCAGTTGCCATGATTGAAGTTGGTGCAAAAAGAAAGCTGTTTGCCTCAAACGATGATGATAAAAGGAAGAAGGAAAAGTTATCGCCAAGGTCTGAGCTTGACAAGATAATTTGTTCACCTAAGCAAAGTGTGCTTGATGTCAAAGAAGGAGAAGAAGAATCCATCGTGACCTACTTCCAGAGGTTCGCTCAAAATGCAACTGCACTAAGAGCAATCAAGAAGGACGTCATCAACGCATTTTACTTGAACATGAACGTGCCAACATTTTTGCTATTCGGAAGGGTATTTGGATGGCGTACAACTAAGACGATGGCATGCCTAAAAGACAAGATGGAGACTGCGATCTCTTGTGAACATGAATTGATATGTGTCACACCTCTCAACGCAAGTATGGAAGCTCAAACTTCAAGGAAATCAGAAGGCTCAAGTATGGAGTACGCTAACATCTTCACTCCCTTGAACACGGAGGTGGAAGAAATATACATCAAGCTTCTGGAAAACAAGCTTCCAAGACCACTTGAGCCGGAGACCGCCTTCTTAGGCAGGGATATTGAAGATTGGTGCCGATATCACCAAACTTGGGGGCACAATACCAATGGCGGTTTGACTTTGAGGATGGAGATCGAAGAATTCATTGCACATGGAGCTTTGGGAAGCTATGTTGCAAACAACAGTGCCCGTCAGCCGCCAAGATATATTTGAGGGAGATAGACTTTCCACTTCTAATCTATCTTTTTCAGTGCACCTTTAGGAATATAAGTGCAGATCATGCTTTTGTAATTAGAAATATTTCGGAAGAAGCAGTCAATAGACGCCTTCCTGCAAAACTATTGTAAACACAACAAGTATCTAATGATGGTTAATCTACTTTCGTAGGTACATCTCTACATTATGCATTCTACTATGGATTAACATCAAGAAACAAAACAACATGCAATGTCTTGGAAGAAAACCAAACCTATTCTAAAAAGTGACATGGTGCAATATCCTCCTCGTAAGGACAATACCCATGTTCACATCTATCAAAAGTAACATGCTGCGACATCCTTTTCGAGAGGGCAAACCACATGTTTACTTCTAAAAAATGACATGTTGTGAAATCCTCCGGGCAAATCCTCAAGTTCATAGTCATTCCCTGAATAAAAACAGGATGCGGCAAATACATTATGGGACTGATCACCCCACCGTGGCAGAAATCCTCTTAATAGACGACAACCCCACACACTAAAAGTATGTATACTCTCTTAAGGGTTCATACACCATGAAGACTTAGGCCCGAGAAGGGATAGCTTCATGTTATACGCTTTTAAAAGCAAACCTTGTACAAAACTCATCAAACTTACAAGTCGAGTCTTGTATAATGTTATCTTGCTCTTTAGCATTTAACGCAAAAACAGAAAAATAAGCAAGAAGTATCTTGCAACAACGTCGCCTTAGAGTGGAACTAAGAGACGGTATAAACTTAAGTCTTGCTCCGTAAAGACGACACTGCTACATGTCAAGTGCCAGTGCCGAGTGCCAAGTGCCCGCGCCGAGTACATTACTACTTACAACGCTACAAGTACCTAGTGTACGCATCTGGCAATGCCTTGGAATCTAACCAAGAGGGGCGCTTATAACACTCAACAATGCGCGACATACAGTCACAACTATGGACATCATGTTCATCATCTAAGGATATATATCCTATCTTCCAAGTCCAAAGCATACGGACAGCATAGATAACTCAAGGTATGAAATATTACTAACAAGTTATCACATGATTATTATTATTGAAAAATAGGTCCAAAGAATGAAGTACCATACAAAGCAAACGCACAAATAAAGGTTTGGACAAAAGCCTCAAACATATCATCATCTCCAAAGGACTAAGACAGTATGTCCAGGAACTCAACACCAAGTTCAACATCAGCATTATCATATCCAAAGGTCAAAGCAATAGAAGTCGCTTCAGCTGCCTTACGTTGCAAATCCGCAACATGGTTAACAGCAAAATAAGAATAAGGACCTAACTTGTCGAACGGAAATTCGGGGGAAATTGCGTGTACTCTGCCAATGTAATCTTTGGCAAAATCATCAACCAAAGGTGCAAGATCCGCTTTAGCAGCAGCAAGGACGGCAGCAGAATAGGCAGGGGTACTAGGATATTCAGCGAATCCCTTCTCAACACCCGCTCTATGTGCCTCATCACGAAGAGAAGCAAGCGTGACATCATGAACACTGTTGTTCTCCGCAATTTGCTGCTTGATAGCAGCAATCTCAGCCTCAAGTTGTTCAACATGGACGCGACGAGTAGCAATGCGCGTATCAATATCAGCAACCTTGGAGTTCAAATTCTGCACTTCCTCCTCGGACTGTGCAAGCTCGCGAGAAATTGTATTGCTCTTCTTGATAGCAGCCCTCCTCTCGCTCACAAGCTCCAACACAAAGGAAGACATGTTCATCATCCTTGAAATAGCCTAAGTACAACAAACAAGACAATCATGATCAACAACAACAACAAAGCATACGCTTACAGCAGGAAGGCAAAAAAGTTAGAACAAAATCTACCGGTGCAAATTCAGCTAAGCCGCTCTCAACATATGTTTGCGCCTCCTTATCAGTAGATAGTTTGACATCATGATCACCAGGAGGAACACATATTTGAAGCACCCGCACACCAACTCCTGGAGTGCTAAGTTTGGAGTCCTTCGGAAAATGAAGACTACAAGTGGAAAAAGGCGACCAGTTTTCTCCGGAAACATCAATCCCGTCAGACAGGATCAAGTCGTCACGCTTAATGCGTGGCAACTCTACAATAAGGAAAACATAAAACAAAGAAGACATCAGCAAAATATACTAAGTATAAGAAGTATGTCAAATAGAACAATGCATACCTCGGCGGGAAGAACGCTCCTCCTCGGGCCGGTCCCTCGACCGGGGGGCAAAAGGCGCTATCGTGCGACTCTCAACTCTCTTCCCTTTATCGCAAGAAGGAGCTGGAATAGCCGCACTTGGTTTAGAGCGCTTCGGATCACTCGAGGGACACGCCCCTGTGGCAGATCTCTTGGGAAGAACACTAGTGGCAGGCACTGCAACAACGCGCTCAGTCACATGCACGGAGTTACCTAAAGGAACAAAGACAACACGAATATAACAAAGCCTAGAAAATCAACAAGTCAAGAGGAGATACAAGAAGATGCCTCACATCTAGGTCCTTTACCACGTTCATGTCCGGAGCCTTCAGGAATAGTGGGGGCAGTATTACGAGCACGACGCCCAACTGACGGGTTATCACGATCATTAGCTGTCTGCAAAGACGAGCTTTTTCCATCAATACGACTTACATTGCAACATAGTACGGGTTATAAAAGTTATCAACATACCAAATCTTCAAAAGGAAGTATATGAATCCCGGCATCAATCAAATCCTGATCTGAAGCACGTAATAGACAACGATAGCGGTGCTCTTGCTGACATCGGAAAATACTCTTCACCGCCTCCCTATCATCCAAGGAAAGGTCAGAGAAAATAGGAGCAGGATCAGCTCTCTCCACACTCTCAACATCCCAAACAGTCCAGACATCGCATACGAAGAAGTAATGATGTCGCCAATGAGAACCAGAACGATCAGCCGGGGCGGCTAAACGTTGTTTGTGATCCCACTCGGCATCTCCAAGACCAAGCTTCTTGAAACCCTTATCTTGCAAGTTTGGCCAACACATCTTCATTCCACATAACCCCGTCGCGTCTGGACACATCAGTTGATAGAAGCATCGGAAAGGGTGGTAGAATAATGCCAAGATTTCCTGTGAAACAAAACCTGAAAGCAGCTCCATACACGGAGGCCAGTAGGAGATAGACTTAAGGGTGATATCCGGTAATAGCGACAAAGGTCCACCAAGTCAGAACAATAGGGAAAACGCAGGCCTTCCTTAATCTGTGAGGTATAAACCGCGGACAAGTCACTAGGAGGAACAGTAAATTGCCCCTTTTCGGAGTCGGGCAACACGTCATAAGGAAGAACACCTTCCAAAGCAGGATCAAGTCCACAACAAGTCGCGTACAACTCAAACATATCTTCGTCAATATAGTTGAAGAAGTAACTCACATTCCTCGTTGTATCCTTAAAAGACTCAACTGTGTTGATACCCGGCTCGTCACCAACATCTGAACATAATGTCACTCGCGGAACGGGGATAGAAGACTTACTCATAGTAACCGTAGCAAGAAGACTAACTCTGAAAAGGAGACTGCGTAACCTGGAATCCTGAAAATTACAAACAACAATCAGTGTGCGAGTACTATGTACGTACATACGTGTCCACATGGATACATGATTACAAGGGCGAAATATTTTCTAAGTGTTTTGCTCAGGATGACAGTCAGCATATTGCAAGCTGACATCATGCTACTATGTGTCAGCATATTACCAAGGTTAGAATACAACAAGGTGTTGGCATACAACCTGCGTTTACATCAAGCATATGGATACAACGTACATAGCCAAGGATAGAGAAAAAATTCTAAGTGTGGGGGCAAGTGCGCACATACAAGCACGTACATGCATGTCGACAAGTGAAGAATTTTTTCTTAGTATTTCCATGTACTTACATACATGTCGACAAGGATGCATGTCGACAAGTGAAGAATATTTTCTAAGTATTTCCATGTACGTACATACATGTCGACAAGGATGCATGTCGACAAGTGAAGAATATTTTCTAAGTATTTCCATGTACGTACATACATGTCGACAAGGGGAAAATATTTTCTAAGTGTTTCCATGTACGTACATACATGTTGACAAGGGGAGAATATTTTCTAAGTGTTTCCATGTACGTACATACATGTTGACAAGAGGATAATATTTTCTAAGTGTTTCCATGTACGTACATACATGTCGACAAGGAGAGAATATTTTCTAAGTGTTTCCATGTACGTACATACATGTCGACAAGGATGAATTGCGTGCATCAAGTAGCTATTATCAACTTCTACACAATACCTCCTAAGCATTCCTACGACGCTTATCGACAAAGCTCATACGACGACATCTATGCTATCATTACCAACATACAACCATTGACGGCCATGTACGTACAACTAACGATCATCAACATCAAGCATACTAAAACAACGACTAAGGCATGGAACAACATGTCGGCAATGAACACTATGCATAAGGGAAGTATAACGATTCATTTGCACTTTTCTAAAATTTTCAGCACTTAGAAATTTTTTGGCCGATTTGGGGCTAAGTATTCTAATGCATTTTATCAAACACCTTGTATGCATGGTAAGATAACTAGGTACATGATGATTTCAAGACTAAATCAAGGCCAAACGAAGTCACGAAAGATCCAGCCATGTACGAAATTGGACTCACCGACACGAAGCAAGTTCGAATTGCTATTCGCCCTCACCCGAATACCCACGCGCCACCGCGGAAACCTCACGCACCGTCCCTCCTTCCTCACGCGCCGCCTTGGTTTCCTCCTTGCCCGGATTCGATCTTGATCAATTTAAAATATGATGTGTCTACTCCAAATTCACACCTCCATGAATTCCCTCTTCATCAAGAATGGAGAGCTTCTTGGGGATTTATCTATAAATGATGTAAGATAATGAGTACTCTCCCTCTTAATTCTCATTAATAGTGTCTACACCATGTGCTAAGGACTAAACTAATATCTATTTTCGCACAAGTCCTTAGTATCATGTATAAGCATACTTACATCTCTTATATGCTTGTTTTACATACATGCTCCCTAGTGTTGCGTGACGCGTTTAGTAGATCGTTACGCATGTTATTATTTTTATATGTACATGATGCTAACTCATAGTTGTTATGTGATTATTTTTATAATCTAAGTATGAATTGAATTTTTGCATCATTTTCCATGCTTACATCATACTACATGCTTGCATCATTTTCTATGTTTACATCATGCTTCATGATTACATACATGCTCTCCAATTTCATATTATTCTAAGTGTTTTGCTTATTGCATGATTACATCATCCGTTTACTTTGTCGTCATCTACATGTTGACAACGCGTTATATGCTTACATCACGTACCATGGTATTATCATGTCATATAGTCCTTTATTATTACAAGTATTTCTCTCATTACATGATATTGTGAATATATCGTTAATTGCATGTTGTTATACGCATATTGTCCGCTACGCTAACCCTGTAAACAGATTACGTAAATAAGACGGAAAATTGAAGTTGGTCAAATTTATGATCCCTACACACGAATTGACAAACAGGTCACCCATGAGGTCAGTACCGAACCTAAATTGGACGAATATCTTATCTTAATAAGAGTCAAGCATGGGTTTTAAACCACTACTTGACTCGGGGGAAAGTGTTAGATATCTGTCCATTTCGGGTTCGTGTTTACATTTCGGGCCTCGCAAAATACTCCAAAACCCGTAAAAGAACTCTTCCACGGACACCCAAGTCCAAAACGGTCCGGAATACGCGCAGTACCCGGACCGGAGGACTTCCGGATTTCCCTAAGGCAATTCAGACCGGTCAGGATTGCCTAAGGCAATCCAAACTGGTCTGAATTGCTGAGGCAATCCGGAGGTCCGGATTACCGATGTTCTCCGTGCGCTCATCCTAATAATTTTGCCAAGTGCGAGAAGTCGGTGCACGTATAGTCCACCTTGATGACGGTATACGTTTTCCTTCATACCGACATCAAGCCGTTCAAAACTGGGCATGATCCTTAGGTTCCCTATAAATAGGGGCCTAGGTCTCCCATTTTAAACAACTCCCTCATTTGGACATTGGATGCTCTGACTTCTCTCTAAAAGGCTTTCTCTCTCTAAAGATTTTGACTTGAGCGTCGGAGAGGGCCCAACCAGCATTCCCCCACTCTCCCACGCTGGTTACTGCCCCTTGTGCAGGACCCGACTTTCGAGAGACCAAAGTCGGGAAGTTGAACACTAGTTCGAGGATCGTGTTTCAAGGATCGCGGCATACAGACAGATACCCGTTCCTGTACACACATCCAGAGCCCGTTCGTGGAAAAGAAGCCCGAAGCTACCCAAGTGGATGCAGACTTAACAGCAGCCAGACCAAGAATTCATGTGTAATTCTGGTGATTCCACACCAGGCTCAATAAATAATTGAATAAAGGGGATCCCAAACAAAAAAGGAGTCCATGACCCCTTTTTAGAGCGTAGTTGGGGAGGTCGAATTCCAAACTTTTCTCTCGAGTATACCCAAAACCAAAAAAATGGACGTCACTTTGGGACACATGCGGATAGCCGTACCGCGTGGCTAAAAGTAAGCCAAAAGAGCTCAAACTATTTTTTTTTTAGTTCCATTGAGAAAGTAGAGTCAACTAAAAGACGCCACTCTACGAGGGAAATCCCTAAAAATCCGTCAATAAATGACGAACCCCATTATACAGATAATAGGACAGGGCTAAGGCAGTAATCTCGACGGAGATTAGGATGAGCTTTTTTGAATAAAAGAAGAATTGGTAGAAATTTTCATAGGTGAAGCAAATCAAACCTATTTGAAGACAAAGAAGATAAAAAACAAAACGATAGTGGCTAGGAAAGCCCCGGGGATTCTATGGCAAATTGAAAACATTGAAGGTTGCTGTGGCAACTAAATAGGAAGATGAGGAGAGGTTGAGCGAAGGATATTTTTTCTATTATGAATTAGATTACCACGTCTTATTAGATCAAACCATAAGGTTTCACATAAAAGGAAATTCCATTCTTTCTTGTCTTCGTTTTTTATGCTCTCATTTAGTTTCATTTTAATAAACTCAAATCAATCTCTTATATATCGATCACTATGTATTTTCATTTTCTTTGGTTCATTATTTGACTCTCCGCTCCCTCCAGAAAAGAAGCAAATAGTTGGTTGGTCAACAACCGGAAAAAGATGCACAAAAAAGAAGGGCGCTAACATCAAGCGGTAGTACCTGATTACCAGTCGACGAACAAAGAAGACAACGACCGCCCACATACTTTAGAAGCAGGCAGAGGGCAGTTATCGGTGTGACCATGAAGCTGGATGAGAGTGTGTAGCGAAGAATATTGGGACAGGTCGAGTTCTAGTGGAGATCGTGTCTTTGCATCCTGCTAGCGAGTCTTCCACCCTCACTGCACACTTGATATCTATAAATCTGTCCTTTTTTCGGCTGCGTGCTATCGGGGAGAATGCCATGGGAGGTTCAGTCAAAAGCATTTCCCGCGCACTCCATTCCCATTCAGCAAGCAAGACGAATCTCTTTCTCTTTCTATATGCAATTTCGACAAAGGGAGGAACATTTTCAAACTCCTTAAGACGAGTTTGCATGTCATGCTCAAGTTTGACCACTGAATCGACAAAAGAAATTATATCACGAGCATCGAAGTTTTTGTTGAAATACCAGAAAGGAGGCACCAGAATTTTCTGATCAAGCCCAAATTGCCGAGCAAGTAAAGAAGGCAGGTATTGCTCGACCCCACAACGAACATGAACAGAAGTCTCGGCTTGAAAACCAACATGGTTATCTCGACACAAACGGAAACTGCCCCAAACCAACGAATGGTCGTCGAGAGCTTGACCAGAAATAGGAACAGGAGTCCGTCAACTAAACCAGTCCGGACCTACCGAGCGTTCTTGGAAAGGCATGAAACGGGAAGGGGGTAGCAAGCCAAGTAGAGGAAAGCCCAAAAGAAGATTTGAAAACAAAGCATGGAATGTCACCTCCTTCATCGGGAAACTAGACAGTCATGAGTCATAGGTAAAGAAATCATGAACCAGCGGGGGAGGAGGATCATATCGGAGATCGGGGAAGTAGGCCTGAAGCTAGAGTTGCAATAGCCAAAGCGGCCCCGGAAAACCAAGGACTTCTCAAAAACCGCATTCATACCTCGGTAAAGAGTTGAAAGGGCTAAGGGGGCCAATGCCACCCTTGACCACTATGGAGAACCTTTGCCAGGTCGACGAAGTCGGCTGTCATAGCATGAGTAGGAGAGCTGCGGAGGTGTCGGTTCAACCAACAAGACAAGAAGCTTATATGCTTTTCTTCAGAAATAGAAGAATCGAATTTCATGCAAGTATCTACGAAGGTACCCTAGGCCGTTATGAGGCCAAACTTCCCCGCCGATTTTGGCCCATGGTTAGTATTTGATATGACATTCCCGCAGTGGCAGTCTCTCCTGTACAAGGAAGGCCGGTCAGAGCCACGACATCCATCATCGTCGGAATCATGGCACCCACACGAAAGTGGAATGACTGTTCAGCCGGACACCAAAACAGTTGAGTAGCGGAGATCAACGGTTTGTGACTCGGAGGGGTGTTCAGGCTCATCATAATAAAAAAGATCTCATTTTTGCAAATCCTCTCCCTTGTGGGGACTCAAACGCTTTACCCAAGAAGCCCAATTGTCTAAGGGGATGGGCCCAGCCCTAAAGATTTGACCAACAGAAGAACCACTGACAGACCATTCAAGGAAAGGGAGAGACGAAGGGGGGTTAGGAAAGAACTGGGGTAACTCTGATGGTGCAGGGCCGGATGAAATCACTGAAATCATCCCTGGAAATCATCCAATAGTTGCTGATTCTGACCAGGAAACCTCCACTCCAGGAAGTATCATCGAGCATCTTTTCCTTCTAACAACCATTCCATCTATTGATGACTCATCCCTTGCCTTTTTAGGAAAGACCTTGAAAACGTCCTGAACCAGATTGACCCCGCTGAGACGGTCAAGATCTATTTTGGAAGAAGGAAGGTCCTACCATCCTATCGCGTATTGAAGAATCTAATAATAGAGTATTTCCATCGAGCTGGGAATCCTTTGCATGATTGGAGATCAGATCTTCAGAATCTGGAGAAGATCGTTACGCTGGGGAGGGGCATGACAAGATCTTTCTTTTTAGCTTTGTTTGCAACTTGGTAGTCCTACTCTGATTGAGCGATTCCGTCGCTAGCCCTTGTTGGCTTTAAGGCCTTTCTACAACTCTTTTTTGTCTCATCCTTCTTTCCCTTCCGTAGAGCGATCTGCCGAAACATGGATAGATCTATCATCATATACAAACAGATCCTAATAATGTGATGACCAGAGGCTCTTTTCACTGCAAACCAAGTCAATCTGTCTGTAAGCCCTTTCCTTTACACTGTTGGAGAGAGCCTCTGAAGAATCTCATAATCCAGCTTTCTTTTGCTTCTTCCTTTTCAAGCGCCTTAGTTAAGCCAGAAGGCTCCGCCCTTTCTTTTTGACAATGCTCGACTCGTACGTACCATGACATCCACGTTGACGAAATAATGTCTTTTTGTCCTTTCACACAAATGGTATCGCCAAGGTGCTCGAAAGGGGAAGATTTTTCCAAACAGCGGTCAAAAGGTAACGACCTGCTTTCCCTTCATATCGGCCCTCGAAAGCATCCCTTTTTGTTGGGGGCGGCTGGCAGTGAGTATGTACCAGCCGCTACTAAAAGGATAGTGTTGGATCACGGTGGAACTCCAGTACGGTCTTTGACGGCGATCCTAGCTCCTTCGCTCCACGTGGTCCTGCAAAGAGGGGATAGACCGGGCGGTGACCCAGAATCCCTCTCCGATGCTTAAATGAGTATCTCGTATGGACTGGCAAGCAGTAATCTCAAAGTGTATATCACAACGTAAATGACCTGAGGTGACATCTGCCCTTTTATAGGCGGAGAGGTACCTCAGTTACCTGGTGAACCGTTGGGGTGGTTAGCCCGTATCCCGTGTATCTCGTGCACGATCCCGCCAATCTAGGCCATGATCTCGCTTATCTCGGCCACGCCCTATGTATCTCGGCCACGCTCCGCGTATCTTAACTACGCTCCGCGTATCTTGGCCACGCCCCGCGTATCTTGGCCTCAATCTCTGATAGCAAGTCCCGACTAACATCGGGGATTCCAGAGTTATCTCGTTGTGTCACCGCTCGGGGCCCCTCGTCATCGTGACAGGGCCAATCGTTCTCAGGGATTCGTCATCGGGGCCTACTTAAAGGCTTCTCATCGGGAGCTTTCAGCTCACCTATCGGGATCGACTCTGTCGGGACCTTTCATCATCGGGACTCCCTACGTCGAGACCCTTCGCCTTGGTCTTCTCGACCTCTATTTTAGGGCCCAGTGGGCCTGTTCGCCGTTTCCTCACCGTTAAAAGGCCTAACGGTCATAGCGGAACCCATCATTTGCCCCCCAAGACATGAGGGACTTTCAGTTCCTCGTGTCTTTCAACTCCCGACCTTCCGACGTCGAAGTCGGGGATCTTTCCCTTGGCTTAGTCACTCAGTATGAGTCTTCTCGTTCATGTTTTCTCGATACCTTGTGGATAACTGCCAAATCCGAGAGGACTCCTCGGTTCCCCAACCATTTAATGCAGCAGATAACGAAGCGACGTCTTCAGTATTCGTGCCTGATTTTTCGCGCCTGCTTTTTCTGAAAAGTGCTTTTCAGGCTATTTCATCATTGCGCCCGTTGCCATTCTGCACGTTTCATCTCAACGGTTCAGATCAGATCGCTTCAACTTCGACCATTCAGATCGAAGCGTCCCTTCGACTGTCCTCTTCGTCTATAAAACCCTAACCGTGGGCACAGTTTCACTTTTACCATCTCCAGATTTTCAAAAGCTTTCTGCAATCTCTCTGCAAATTCAAGCTCTGCAATTCTAAAGATCTGGGTGTTCCTCCGATCATCTTTCCGGCAACGCCAAGTTCACTCCTTCAACCTTCTATCATCATGTCTGGTAAGGATTTCTTCTTTGTTGTTCGTTTATCTTCTCCCTTAATTTCTGCTTGATTTGTTCGCAATTTCCCGGAAAACCCAATGTCCCTTTCCATGGCTGCTTTCAGACAGTGAATCCGGTTCTGAGGGAAGGAAGCCCTTTAATTTCGACTATGCTTTGAACGAAATCTCCAGCACCGCCTACGATGCAGCTCTCCGGGAGGGATGCATCACCTCTGCCTGGGAACCTCATTTCCCCTATCCCTGGCCTCGTCCCTCGGGTAGCCTTGAGGTTACTCGTCCCCAGAAAGGGGAGGTATTTGTCTCTACGGGACAAGTATCCGCGGGGATCAGATTTCCCTTCTGCGGTAATCTGGTCGAGATGTGCCAGCACTACAAAACCCATCCGACCACTTTCTCTCCGCATGCCATACGCCTGTGGAATGCCTTCCAGGTCCTCTGCTTCCGACAGCAGTGGGTATACAGCCTCAAGCTCTTCAGGACCTTCTACGGGATGAAGTGCAACGAGGCAGGGGTTTGCGCCTTCTATCCCCGGATGCCGAAGTGGAACAAGACGCAACTCGGGTTATGCAACTGGACTACTGACACCTGGAAGGTGGTCAAGGGTCGGGGACTCCTGGTCGATACGGGGTTCGACAACAGCGGGTGGAAGAGGAGCTACTTCTTCAGCAAAAACTCCTCGATCCCATGGCCCCGATGGGAGGTGGAAGCGGATTCTCCTCCCGCCTTCCAAACCTATACCGACGAAGACGTCCAGACTCTTCAGCTCATCCAGCTTTACCGGTGGGGGGAGTCTTACACTCCCCTTGACGCCAATTCTCTCGTGGAGCGGGACCTGGTGAATGCCGGGATCCGACTCCTCGACATAATCTCCGGGGGGCAGCTCTTCGATGGCCCCTCCAATATGGTTTCCTGGGTAAATCTCTAACTCTTTTCCTTTTACTGTTTGCAGCCAAGAAGGTATCCGTGCTGACCAATCTGATCCTTAAGCAGGGGGAGACCGATGCTGTCCGCCCCACGCGGAAGAGGAATTCAGCCAAGAAGGCTGCTGCTTCATCGGGATCTCCTTCCGCGGAGCAACCAAAGCGGAGCCGCGTGGAGGTGGATAAGCTCTTTGACATCCAGAGCGCTGAAGAAGGTAAAAAGCTCCGTCTTGCTATTAAATCGTACAGGAGGATGGTCCCGAAGGAGCTGATTCCTTCAACCATGAAGGCCCGCATCGCTGATGTCAAATGAGTCCTTCGGGGGGAAACTCCTCGTGTCCTGAAGGCGGGCTACTACAACTATCACGGGAAGGACCAATATGTTTCCCGACGTATTGTTTGGTGTAAGGGCTCTGATGATCTTCCTGATTACATTTCTAAGGCCTCTTCTCGTCCTTTAGGTGCAGGTCGCTCAGGGGCTCCGTCAGGTGCTGGAGCTTCAGCGGGTGCAGCACCCTCTACAGGGGCACCTTCTTCAACAGGGGAGGAAACCCCGACCGGCGAACAATTCCGTCGGGTGGAAACCTTGGACTCCTCCGAGGAGACTGATGAGGGTGGCTCCCTTCGTCATCGTCAGAGGACAGGGCAGTCCCCCCTGAAACCAACCTCCCAAGGGCTGCCCCCCTCGTCTTCTCCACAGCAGCGACAGCCGTCGCCCATTCACGTCTTCACTCCTTCCCCCGCCCGGGGTGAGTCGGAGGCGCGCCCCTCCACAACTCGTGCTGGCCCTTCTCCTCTCCCTCTCAACGGGAGTTTCTACAGGGCCTTCGACCCCGCGCAAGCGGATGCTCCCTGGACCCCGATCCAAACGCTGCAAGGGGTCCAGCTTCGACAAGGGGATGCCCACCCGGAGCTGGCTCTGCATCTGCTGGCAGGCTCGATTCCGCCCAGCATGCGGTATCCAATTTCCTTGAATGGGGAGGCGATGCGTCGGGATGTTCAAGAAATGTCCATGCGTCGGATAGAGGTAAGATTCGCTTCTCTCTTTCATCAGTAAAACTGGTTGTTTACCTGTTAACACTTCTTTTTCTTCTATCGCAGGAGATCGGGACATCAACCGTCTCTATGGATATCTCTTCGCCTTTGAGGAGTCCCGGGAGCGAGATCGAGCGGTCATCGCCAAGCTCAAGGAGGATCTCGCGGCCTCCAAGTCTTCGCAGGGGAAACTGGCCAAGGAGCAGGCCATCCTCGACCGAAAGGCTCGGGACCTCCAAAAGCAGGTTGGTGACTTCGAGGAGCTCCTGAGGCGGGAGAAACAGGAGCGGCAGGCTGCTGAGGATAAGCTGGTCCTCGAGAAGAAGCTCTGGAGGAGCAAGTTGCGGGGGTTCCTGCGCAGCTGGTCGCGGCCGAGACCAAGGGCCGGGAGGATTATCGGGGGTCTGAAGACTTCCAGGCGGATGCTGTAAAGTTCTGCAGCGCGGAGGTGGAGAACACCCTTTTCAACGCAGTCGAGGAACTCTACCTGGAGTATGGCGACGCCATTAACTTCGACAAGTTTCCCTCTCTTGCTCCCTTCGCGAAGAAGTACTTTGCTCTCTCGGAGGAGAGTGATGGAGGGAGCACTCCTGCGATTGTTGAAGATGCAGCAGAGCCTCCAATCGCCGATGCTCCGATAATCGACCCTCCAGCGGCTGAACCTGTGGAGCCTTCTGCCACCGACCTCGTGGACCCAGCTCCCGTTGATGCCTTCAACAAGGACCAAGCCTAACTGCTTATCTTTAGAGTCCTTGTATTCTCCTCTTTTTGTAATCATCGGGCCTTCGAGCCCTATTAATATCAGACTTTCTTAGTTCCGATTCTTTCATTGCACTTTTCCCAGTGGCTTTATTATACTTTCTTAAGTCGAAACCTCGACACTTAAGATATTCTCATACATCACTTAAGACGATTTACTGACCTGCACCACTTAAGGCGACTTACCATCATGCACCACTTAAGGCGACTTTCCCTCGCGCACCACCTAAGGCGACTTAATCTCGTGCATCACTTAAGACGACTTTTAACAATACTTAGAGTAAATCTAAGAATCATGCATCACTTAAGACGACTTTTTTCGTGCACCACTCAAGGCGACTTTCAGCAACACTTAGAGTAAATCTAAGAATCATGCATCACTTAAGACGACTTGATCTCGTGCACCACTCAAGGCGACTTTTCTCGTGCACCACTCAAGGCGACTTTTCTCGTGCACCACTCAAGGCGACTTTTCTCGTGCACCACTTAAGGTGAGTTTTCAACTTGCGCCCCTTAGGGCGACTTCGTATTGTGCACCACTGAAGGCGACTTTATAACGCTTAGAATAAATCTAAGAATAGCTATGTTTGGAAGCAACCTCTTTATTTATTGATGGCACAAAATTCACTTACATCGAATCAAACGATAAGTAACATACACCACTTAAGGCGATTTTACATCGGGCACCACTTAAAGCGACTTTTCATCGGGCACCACTTAAGGCGACTTTTCATCAAGCATAGTGTTTCTTCAAGTGTTCGCCACTAAAAGAATGCTTTAATACTCTACCATCGAGGTCTTCCAACTTGTATGCATTCGGGGCTGGCATCCACACGACCTTGTAAGGTCCTTCCCATTTTGGTGACATCTTGCCGATCCGATCCAAAAGGGTAAACTCGTTGCGACGCCAAACCAGCTCCCCGACGAAGAATTGTCGGGACTTAACTCGCCGATTGTAATACCTGGTCGTCGCTAAACGCATTCGAGACTGGACTTCGTCGGCTTCCCGCCTCTTCTCTTCGAGTAAGTCCAAGTCCAGACGTCTCATTTCATCGTTTGTCAGAGGTGTAATATCTCATATGATGGGATGCTACGGCCACCTCCACAGGAGCAACAGCCTCCGTGCCATAAACAAGGCCAAACGGAGTCTCCCCAGTTGCTCGCTTGGGCGTCGTTCTAACGGCCCAAAGCACGTTTTCCAGCTCGTTCAGCCATTTGCCTTTCAAGGCATAGACCCTTTTCTTCAGGCCATCCATCACGATTTTGTTGGCTGATTCCACCTGGCCGTTAGTCTGAGCATGGCGTACAGAAGCTGTCCGATGCTCGATATTCAACTCTTCCAAATACTCCTTCACCTGAGACCCGTTAAACGGTGGACCATTGTCGCTGATCACCACCTTAGGAATCCCGTATCTGGACACAATATGGGTCTGGAGGAACTTGACGATCTGGTTCCCCGTCGTTCTGGCCAATGCCTTTGCCTCTATCCATTTCGAAAAATAATCGATAGCTACAAGTAAATACTTACATTGTCCTTGTGCTTGTGGAAGAGGTCCCACCAAGTCGATGCCCCACTGCGCGAAGGGCCAAGCGCTCTTGATGGACGTCAGATTAGCAGCCGGAGCTACAATGCTCGGGGCGTACCTCTGGCACGCGTCACAGGATCGGACCAACGTCGTCGCCTCCTTGCTCATCGTAGGCCAATAATAGCCCAAGTTCAGCACTTTCCTCATAATGGATCGGGCCCCTTCATGACAAGCCGCGATCCCTTCATGTACCTCTTTCAGGATTCGACTTGTGTCGGGCTCAGCCACACATTTCAAGTACGGAGTCGAGAACCAGCCCTTCTTGTATAGCTGATTGTCCAGCATCACGTAATTAGCCGCGATCCGACGTATCCTGTCGGCTACTACTTTATCATCGGGGACTGCCCCCGTAGTCAGGTACGCGACTATCGGGGTCATCCAAGTGGGCTCTTCCTCCGATCCTGCTTCAATGGCACACACCTGTGTCAGGTCGGTGGTCGATAAGATCACCTTCTCCAAGAAATGCACCTTCCGATTTTCCTCCAAGGGTGCCCCCAGGGCAAATTTACTCAAGGCGTCTGCCTCCACGTTTTCCTCCCTCGGGATCGCCTCTATGTCGAAGCTTTTAAAGCTCTCCTTCAAGGCCTGTACCTCGCGCAGGTACTTCTTCATTATCGGGCTCTTCGCTTCGTATCGCCCTTGAACCTGGTTTACGATCAGGGTCGCGTCACACTTTACTTTCAAGTGAGCAACTCCCGTACCTTTGGCAATTTTCAGGCCCGTGATAAGAGCCTCATACTCCGCTTCGTTGTTCGTGGCCTTAAACGTTAAAGCCAAGGCATATCGGAGCGGCTCACCTTGGCCTGGTGGTATCAACACAAAGCCTGCTCCTGATCCGTCTGAACTTGAGGAGCCATCCGTGTACATCTCCCAGGTATTTTCCTCGTTTGGCTGTTCTGATTGCTCTGCCTTCTCTGGTTGTTCTTCTGTCGGGACCTCCATGGTTGCCCCCTCTACAGGGCCCGCTTCTTCCAAATTGGGGGCTGTAGATTCTGCTATGAAATCCGCCAATTCCTGGCCCTTAATAGCCGTTCTCGGAAGTGTATGCGAAACTCACTAAGCTCGACTGCCCACTTCACTAATCTCCCCGATGCATCCGGTCGGTTCAAAAAATGCTTCAGAGGTTGGTTCGTTAGCACAGTAATATCGTGTGCATGGAAATAAGGCCTCAACTTCCGAGCAGTTATAATCAACGTAAAGATATACTTCTCAACGGCAGGATAATTCAATTCAGACTTGGCAAACGCCTTTCTTACATAATAGACGGGGACTTGATTACCCTCGACAACCTTCACTAACACAGAGCTAATGGCAAATTCAGAAACAGCCAAGTAAAGATAGAGCGGCTCGCCTGGAACCGGTTTCGCCAACGGCGGGAGGGTGCAAAGGTGCTGCTTGAGTGCTTGGAACGCTTCTTCACACTTGGCGGTCCACTCAAACTTCTTGTTGGCCCTCAGGACTTCAAAAAATGGCATTGATCGGTCGCTTGCTTTGGACAGGAAGCGATTCATTGCAGCTAGTCAGCCATTCAGCACTTGCACCTCCCGATGGTTTATCGGAGACTGCATCTCCTCAATCGCCCTCAGCTTCTCGGGATTCACCTCAATTCCTCTCTGGCTCACCATAAAGCCCAGAAATTTCCCTGAGTGGACTCCGAAGGCGAATTTCGTCGGGTTTAAGCGAACCTGATGAAGCCTCATCCGCTCAAACGCCATGGTTAGGTTGTGCACATGATCCTCAGCTTGTCGGGACTTCACCAGCATATCATCCACGTAAGCCTCCATGGTCTCCCCTAGCATATCTCCGAACAGCTTGTTCACCATCCGCTGGTAGGTTGCCCCGGCGTTGATCAACCCGAAAGGCATGACATCGTAGTGATAGATGTCACTGTCTGCATAGAATGCTGTGTGAGGAGCATCTTCCTTAGCCATCTTAATCTGGTTATAGCCCGAATACGCATCCATAAAGCTCAACAGCTCATGTTCCGACGTGGAATCCACCAGCTGGTCGATTCTCGGGAGCGGGTAACAGTCCTTCGGGCAAGCCTTATTCAGGTCGCGGAAGTCAACACACATCCGCCACTTCCCATTGGTCTTCTTTACCAGTACTGGATTAGCAACCAAGTCTGGAATCGGAGCTCTTTGATAAACCCAGCATCGAGCAATCTGCCCACCTCCTGCTGGATCGCGATCCTCTTGTCTGTGCCCATCGGACGCCTTTTCTGCGTGATAGGTTTGATCGCGGGATCTATCTTCAACTCGTGTACGATTACATTGGGGCTAATTCCTGGCATATCACTTGGGGACCCGGCAAACAGCTCCTTGAACTCCTTCAGCAGCTCAATCAATTTTCGGGCTGTCTCCTCAGTCAGGGCAGACCCGATTTTCACCTTTCTCTGAGGCCCATCAATCTCAACCTCATTTAGATCCTCCACGGGGGCGGGACGCCCAAACTCCTCTCTGGGATCAGTATCTGTCTGTAGGACAGTCATGGCCTCTCGTCTCCTCCTTCGGGTGGCGTTGACATAACATTTTCGGGAAGCCACCTGGTCGCCCTTGACCTCTCCGACTCCATGGTCAGTCGGGAACTTCATTTTCTGATGTATGGTCGATGCAACTGCCATCAGGGGGTTGATGGTAGTTCTCCCGATGATCGCGTTGTAAGTCCCCGCGGAATCGACTACCACGAACTCCACGTTCCTCCTCTCTGATTTCCATCCGCTACCAAACTCCACTGGCAGGGTGATCACCCCTAGCGGATAGGAGGTGGAGCCAGAGAATCCGACCATCGGGAAGTTCGCTTCCTTCAGGTCCTTCTTCGTTTTCCCCATGGCCTCTAGTGCATCCATGAACAGAATATCAGAGGAGCTCCCTCCGTCGATCAGAATCCGTTTCATCTCGTACCCGTTCACATCCAAGGTGACGACCAGAGCGTCATCGTGCGGAGTCTCTACGCCTATGAGATCCTCCGACGAAGAGGAGATCACCATCTCTTCCTTCAGGGTCCAAGATCGGGACCTCTTACCCAACACCACAGCAGTAGGAATTCTAGAGGCATAAACCTCTCGGGAGGACGAGGTATCACCCCCTACGGCAAACCCTCCGTGAATCACTTTAATTGTGCCTCGCTTCTCCTTTCGGGCACCGGAAGACTCTGGGTCGGACCTCTTCTTCTTTGGGGATCGATCACGGGATCGGGAACGTGATCGGGATCGTGAACGGGATCGGCACCGTTTCTCCCCGACAAACTCCTTAAGCTTCCCCTTCTGGATCAGCTTTTCGATCTCCTTTTTCAACTCCCGACAGTGATTGGTGTCGTGGCCATTCGCGCGATGGAATCGACAGTAGCGATCTGTGCGGGATCCCAAGAACTCTCCTTCCTTCTTCGAGGGGTACCTAGAGATACCCTATCGCTCCATGATCGTCAGCACCTCCGCCATAGAGCTGTTGAGAGGAATGTCATGATCCTCCCGTCTATCTTTTTTCGAGGAACGCCTGTCATCCCTACGATCGGAACGACCTCGACCCCGACCGCCCTCGGTTTTATCCTTCGACTTGCGCTCGTCTGAGGGTTTAACCGACTGCTTTCCCTTATTTGACTTTGGGGGCTCAAGCTCTCCAGCGGCTATCTTCAATTCCTGGACATCGATTTGCCGCTTTACCCGCTTCTGCAGTGCCTCCATATTCCACACAGCCTTCTCAGCCATGCTGTGCATCAGGTCGGAACCGTAAGGGGCTGTTAGGTTCCGAATGAAGGTGCGGATGGTTTCACCCTCCGAAATTTCCTCGTCAATCTCTGCCACGCTAGCAGTGTATCGCTGGTAATAGTGCGCCAGCGACTCATCGGGCCTCTGTACCACCTGGGTCAGGGACCTCACACTCTTCAGCAAACGTCTGCGACCTTGGTATTGCTGAATGAACCGGTCGTGCATATCAGCCCAGCAAGTGATGCAGCCTGGGGGCAGACTGAAGAACCAGGTCAGGGCTCTCTCGCCAAGTGTGTTCGGGAACAGCGTACACACAATATCTTCATTCGGGGCTCTGCCCAGACACGCCATGAGGTGCTTCTGGACATGACGAACCGGATCTCCCTCGCCATCGTACTCCTTTATCGTGGGGATACCCAACCCTGGCGGGGCGAGGGTGTCTATGAGTCGAGGAACGAAGGGATGAGTAGATCGATCCCTCAGCTCCGACACCAGCGGCTTCTGCTCTCCCATGCAGATGTTCACGATCTTCACCACCTGATTGGGGGTGATGGGACCATTAAGGGGAATGGTCCTGTGCTGCACTGGTCCTAGCCCATAAACCACGAATCTTTCTGGCAGAACGGACTCCACCTTCCTGCCCTGGCCTCGGGGTTGAGCCCCCCGCTCGTTCCGAACCTCTGCTGCTGGGGGCACCTCCCCTTGTAACGGAGGCATCTCCTCTTGCCTCCTTGTAGCCTCCCTCCGATCTAAGAGGGCCTCCACAGCTGCCAAAAACATCGGCATGGCTTCCGCCACAGCCCTCGTCAGGTCCGCAGCTGGAGGAGCCACCTGCTCCCTATTCCCCTGGTGTTGAGCAGCAGTATCTTTAGGAGCTTCATTATGCCCCCCCTGTCCGAGAGACCTCCGCGGGGAGATTCTGGTCCTCAGCACGCTCTGGTGGTGAATTCAAAGTCGTCGCAGCAGGATGACGGGAACCACCAGATTGTCCTTGTCTTCTTTGCTTGCCAGCCACCATTGAACGAGTAGAAGGCACATCAACTTTTCGTTACGTTTCCACAGACGGCGCCAATGTTGGATCACGGGGGAACTCCGGTACGGTCTTTGACGGCGATCCTAGCTCCTTCGCTCCACGTGGTCCTGCAAAGAGGGGATAGACCGGGCGGTGACCCAGAATCCCTCTCCGATGCTTAAATGAGTATCTCGTATGGACTGGCAAGCAGTAATCTCAAAGTGTATATCACAACGTAAATGACCTGAGGTGACCTCTGCCCTTTTATAGGCGGAGAGGTACCTCAGTTACCTGGTGAACCGTTGGGGTGGTTAGCCTGTATCCCGTGTATCTCGTGCACGATCCCGCCTATCTAGGCCATGATCTCGCTTATCTCGGCCACGCCCCGCGTATCTCGGCCACGCTTCGCGTATCTTAACTACGCTGCGCGTATCTTGGCCACACCCCGCGTATCTTGGCCTCAACCTCTGATAGCAAGTCCCGACTAACATCGGGGACTCCAGAGTTATCTCGTTATGTCACCGCTCGGGGCCCCTCGTCATCGTGACAGGGCCAATCGTTCTCAGGGATTCGTCATCGAGGCCTACTTAAAGGCTTCTCATCGGGAGCTTTCAGCTCACCTATCGGGACCGACTCTGTCGGGACCTTTCATCATCGGGACTCCCTACGTCGGGACCCTTCGCCTTGGTCTTCTCGACCTCTATTTTAGGGCCCAATGGGCCTGTTCGCCGTTTCCTCACCGTTAAAGGGCCTAACGATCATAGCGAAACCCATCAGATAGCATGCTTGAAAGACCCTGGCCATATACCAAGACCAAAAAGACCATCTCCAACTGCCTCCTTCCCTTTCTTCGCGGAACGGCTTAAGTCAGAAGGACTTCGACCTCGTTGTCCAGCGATAAAGTCCAATTTTGAGTTGCGAGCTTCCGGCCCTACCTTACTCTACCTTGGGAGTCTCTCTCGTAGTCGCGTAAAGCTCTCAAATCCTTTCACTTTGAGGCAGGGTTCCTTTTATCATTTGACCTAAAGTTTCCCACCCACCTCTCAGTGGCTCCTTGGAGTCCTATTGGGGATCCAGCAGTCTTTCTTGTTCCGACTGTGCGGGCTGCTTCTCGTACAACTCCCTTCCTCTTACTAATAAAGCGAGAACACTAGCCAGGCATGAGAGAAGGACAGAGGAATTTCACCCTCATCACAACCTCTTGGTCAAGCTACCGAGCTACTATAAAAAGAACTCACAGGGGTCACCAGGAGCGGCTGGATTGAATTGTGGAATCTTTTTTTATGGCGGTGAAAAGATTCCCTTTTTCCTTCTTTCAACCATCAGGTATGGACAAATAGGAATCGAAGAAAGGGCCTTTTGCTTCAATCAACCGATGCGTTGCCAACTTCTTTCTATTTTTTTTTTTTATGAAAAGGTCGACCAGTGATGAAAGTTCTCCCGATGTGATGATCGCTAACGCATCCAGGGCCCCACCACCGTAGATAAACTCTATTTTTCTTGCTAATAGTTCGTTATTGCATTAAATCTAGCTATCAATAGCAGTACATTCCCTGGTACATACACACGAATATACCCCTCCACCCGAAAAAAAGCCCGTACAGGTGGCCTTCGCCCTTTACCTTTTTTTTCTTGAATAGCATCGGAAGCTTCCCCCCTCTAATTAGGATTTGGTCTGACCGGCCAGCCCGTACACTTGTTCTATTTTATATATGCAAACCCCAATCAACAACTCTTCTTTCTAGTTGAAAGCCCCTCTTCTTGTCCAATGAAGAAGTAGAAACAATGAGAATGAGGCATTCCAGCCCTGTACACTTCCCACAGGGTGTTGAGTTGTAGTTGGACTTTGTTTAAGTAAGGCCGGCAGGGAAAGAGCAGTTATTCCGCTTCTATCGTGTAGTCTTCTTTCCTGCCTTTATCCCGCTGTAGCTTGGGGTCTTTCAAGGCGCGGGAAAGGGGTCCGAGTAGACCGATGACTAGAATTGGCCCGATACTTCCACTAGAGGAGCGAGTCCGTGCCAGGATAAAAGGAAGGCATGACCGAAATAGCGAGATCCAACAGAGATGCCTGTGGAGGGCTTCTATGTGCAACGTTCTGGAAAAAATCTTTGAGAAGGGTTCAGCTGCTTGCTCAGCTCAAAGCTGAAAGTCAGGGTCTCAGAAAAGAGCTGAGTTTAAGGGCTCAGGTACTTCCTTTCGACTTCTTGTACGCTATGTGAAGATCTGTCTTTGACGGCCGTGTGAAAGCAACTCAAAGGCCAAGCGCAGGAACAGAAAGAGGCCAGGGGCCATATCCTGAACACATTCAATGAAATGACCGATCACTACGCTACCTCAGCAGCTGGGACTTGAACTGCTACGAGATTGTCAGATAGTTTCATGGCACCGGGAATAGATTAGGGTGAGCTAGAAAAGGAGATTGCTTGATTAAGGATCAGAGTGTTGCCGCTTCCCCTTTTTCTCTTGGTCAAGATCCTGAGGGAATGGTACCATATATGCTTCATATATGCAACCCTCGTATGGCACTCCCTTGTGCCTTGCTCTTTCATCAACAATGTCTGTTCGTGGGTGTGGGACTAGTGCTGCAATCAGGCTTGGCACCTTCCCTTATTCTCCTTCCTTTCCTTTTTTTCGCTTGAAACGTGAACTGAACTGCTGGCAAACGTTGACAGGATTGAAGAATACCGACCGATACGAGACTTACTTTCTTCTATTTTGTGGCGTGGCGGGAACCTAAAAAATACTGACTAAGAAACTGGCTTTCGAACTTGATTCCTACAAATCTTCCGTCTATGGTTGATCTTAGGGGCTGGGGTAGCTGGGAACACTAAACAAAGGTTGGCAGTGCTCCCTACCTCGGTTGAAGTGTTCACTCCGAACCGAGATGCCCGCCGACGAGGATTTTTAAAAGGGGGCATGGCAGTGACTATAGCTGGGAACTTCTCCCTCCTCTTAGAGGTGGGTGGGCCAAAAATCATAAAAATGAGACTCCGATCTGCCCGAACTTAGTCCTGTCTTATTAAAGATGGAGGCGAATCAAGCAACTCTTATAGATGGATGGGATAGGAAGGAAGAACCACAGCTATCTCGGCTGTTGGAGGAGAGATATTTGAACTCTGCTAATTAGTCTGTTGTCGCTCGTCTACTAGGAAAAATGATGATATAGGATATGACCTGCACACCTCGTGGCGTCCAATAGGCCCGTAGGTGTGGTGACATGACATAGCTTAGTCTTATAGAACTTTTGATCTTAGCACTCTCGTGAATATGGTCAAAGTGCTACACTTCTGCATCGGAAGAGTTCAAAGGGATTTCGTGACATCATCGATCGGAACTGGCTTTTCAACTTCTTTGATTGATCTGCTTTGTTGAATTTGATTCCAATTTTAGCTATATGAGACTGACATTATTTAGGACAGGAAGAGCGGAACACCTCTTTCATTGATTGGATAGCTAGCTCGTGCAATCCATACTTTTGATTCCAGTTTTCCTTCTATACATTGTGAGATTAGAGATCAGCATATATTATCCCAAGTGAGGAGACCTGATTCAAAATAAAAGAAAATAGAAGGGCCTGCATTTCATACGAAGAACGTTCCAAAGACACAAAAAGAGTTCTTTAGGCCCCAAAAAAGGTCGCCCCGTGCTTTCTGTTGGTCAACAACCACAGCTCTCTATCAAATAGGATCTTCACCACTCATACAGGCTTGACGAAGTCAAGCAGTCTGGAGGGAATTATTTTATCTCCATCAATGAAAAGATTTTATATAACCTCTTTTTTTTCTGAAGTAGGTAGTGAAGAAGTAAGTAATTTTTGGGCAGGTACGATGTCTTCCCACAGCCCCCTTGAGCAATTTTCCATTCTCACGTTGATTCCTATGAATATAGGAAACTTGTATTTCTCATTCACAAATCCATCTTTGTTTATGCTGCTAACTCTCAGTTTGGTCCTACTTCTTGTGAATTTTGTTACTAAAAAGGGAGGACGAAACTCAGTACCAAATGCTTGGCAATCCTTGGTAGAGCTTATTTATGATTTTGTGCTTGTTGGATCACGGTGGAACTCCGGTACGATCTTTGACGGCGATCCTAGCTCCATTGCTCCACGTAATCCTGCAAGAGGGGATAGACCGGGCGGTGACCCAGAATCCCTCTCTGATGCTTAAATGAGTATCTCGTATACGGTGGCCAGTAAGTATCTCAAAGTGTCTCTTAAAAACGTCATTGATCTGAGGTGACCTCTGCCCTTTTATAGGCGGAGAGGTACCTCAGTTACCTGGTGAACCGTTGGGGTGGTTAGCCCGTATCCCGCGTATCTCGTGCACGATCCCGCCTATCTAGGCCATGATCTCGCTTATCTCGGCCACGCCCCGCGTATCTCGGCCATGCCCCGCGTATCTCGGCCACGCTCCGCGTATCTTAGCTACGCTCCGCGTATCTCGGCCACGCCCCGCGTATCTCGGCCTTAACCTCTGATAACAAGTCCCGACTAGCATCGGAGACTCCAGAGTTATCTCGTTGTGTCACCGCTCGGGGCCCCTCGTCATCGTGACAGGGCCAATCGTTCTCAGGGATTCGTCATCGGGGCCTACTTAAAGGCTTCTCATCGGGAGCTTCCAGCTCACCTATCGGGACCGACTCTGTCGGGACCTTTCATCATCGGGACTCCCTACGTCGGGACCCTTCACCTGGGTCATCTTTTGGGGCCCAGTGGGCCTGTTCGCCGTTTCCTCGCCGTTAAGGGGCCTAACGGCCATAGCGGAACCCATCATTTGCCCCCAAGACATGAGGGACTTACAGTTCGTCGTGTCTTTTCAACTCCCGACCTCCCGATGTTGGAATCTGGGATCTTTCCCTTGGCATAGTCACTTAGTACAAGTCTTCTCGTTTACGTTTCCTCAATACCTTGTGGATAACTGCCAAATCCGAGAAGACTCCTCGGTTCCCCAGCCATTAAATGCAACAGATAACGAAGTGACGTCTTCAGTACCCGTGCCTGATTTTTCGCGCCTGCTTTTTCTGAAAATTGTTTTTCAGGCCGTTTCATCATTGCGTCCGTTGCCATTCTGCACGTTTCATCTCAACGGTTCAGATCAGAACGCTTCAATTTCGACGATTCGGATCAAAGCGTCCCTTCGACTGTCCTCTTCGTCTATAAAACCCTATCCGTGGGCACAGCTTCGCTTTTACCGTCTCCGACCGTCTCTGAAATTTCAAAAGCTTTCCGCAACTTCTCTGCGAATTCAAGCTCTGCAATTCCGGAGACCTCAGTGTTCCTCCGATCACCTTTCCGGCAACGTCAAGTTCATCCCTCCAACCTCCAATCATCATGTCTGGTAAGGGTTCCCCTTTTTTTTTTATTGTTCGCCTATCTCCTTCCTTCATCTCTGCTTAGTTTGTTTGTAATTTTCCGGAAAACCCAATGTGCCTTCCCATGGCTGATTTCAGACAGCGGATCTAGTTCTGAGGGAAGGGAGCCCTTCAACTTCGACTATGCTTTGAATGAGATTTCCAGCACTGCGTACGATGCAGCTCTCCGGGAGGGATACATCACCTCCACCAGAGAAGCCGATGCTCAAGGCAGGAAATGCATACCACAAGTTCAGAGTGAAGAGGGGCTACTTCGTCATCAAGAACTCCTCGATCCCGTGACTGAACCTATGGAGCCTTCTGCCACCGACCTCGTGGACCCAGCTCCCGTTGATGCCGCCAACAAGGACCAAGCCTAACTGCTTATCTTTGGAGTCCTTGTATTCTCCTCATTTTGTAATCATCGGGCCTTTGAGCCCCATTAATATCAGACATTCTTAGTTTCGATTTTTCCTTGCACTTCTCCGAGTAGCTTTACAATAATTACTTAAGTCGAAACCTCGACACTTAAGATATTCTCATACATCACTTAAGACGATTTACTAACTTGCACCACTTAAGGTGACTTACTATCATGCACCACTTAAGGCGACTGTCCAATCCTTAGAATAAATCCAAGAATCCCGCATCACTTAAGATGACTTAAACAGTACTTAGAGTAAATCCAAGAATCATGCATCACTTAAGACGACTTTTCTCGTTCACCACTCAAGGCGACTTTTCTCGTGCACCACTTAAGGCGACTTTTCTCGTGCACCACTCAAGGCGACTTTTTCTCGCGCACCACTCAAGGCGACTTTTCTCGTGCACCACTCAAGGCGACTTTTTTCGTGCACCACTTAAAGCGACTTTATAACGCTTAGAATAAATCTAAGAACAACTTTGATTGGAAGCAACCTCTTTATTTGGCACAAAATTTGCTTACATCGAAACAAACGATAAATAACTTAAACCACTTAAGGGGATTTTACATCGGGCACCACTTAAGGCGACTTTTCTTCGGGCACCACTTAAGGCGACTTTTCATCAAGCATGGTGTTTCTTCAAGTGTTCGCCACTAAAAGAATGCTTTAGTACTCTGCCATCGAGATCTTCCAACTTGTATGCATTCGGAGCGGGCATCCCCACGACCTTATAAGGTCCTTCCCATTTTGGTGACATCTTGCTGATCCGATCCAAAAGGGTGAACTCGTTGCGACGCCAAACCAGCTCCCCGACGAAGAATTGTCGGGACTTAACTCGCCGATTGTAATACCTGGCTGTCGCCAATCGCATTCGAGCCTGGACTTCGTCGGCTTCCCGCCTCTTCTCTTCGAGCAAGTCCAAGTCCAGACGTCTCATTTCATCGTTCGTCAGAGGTTCATAATATCTCATCCGATGGGATGCCACGGCTACCTCCACGGGAGCTACAGCCTCCGTGCCATAAACAAGGCCAAACGGAGTCTCCCCAGTTGATCGTTTGGGTGTCGTTCTAACAGCCCAAAGCACGTTTTCCAGCTCGTTCAGCCATTTGCTCTTCAAGGCATAGACCCTTTTCTTCAGGCCATCCATCACGATTTTGTTGGTCGATTCCACCTGGCCATTAGTCTGAGCATGGCGGAAAGAGGCTGTCTGATGCTCGATGTTCAACTCCTCCAGATACTCCTTCACCTGAGACCCGTTAAACGGTGGACCATTGTCGCTGATCACCACCTTAGGAATCCCGTATCTGGATACAATATGCGTCTGGAGGAAGTTGATGATCTGGTTCCCCGTTGTTCTGGCCAACGCCTTTGCCTCTATCTATTTTGAAAAATAATCGATAGCTACAAGCAAATACTTACATTGACCTTGTGCTTGCGGAAGGGGTCCCACCAAGTCGATGCCCCACTGCGCGAAGGGCCAAGCGCTCTTGATGGGTGTCAGATTAGCAGCCGGAGCCACAATACTCGGGGCGTACCTCTGGCACGCGTCACAGGATCGGACCAACACCGTTGCCTCCTTACTCATCGTAGGCCAATAATAGCCCAAGTTCAGCACTTTCCTCATAATGGATCGGGCCCCTTCATGACAAGCCGCGACCCCTTCATGCACCTCCTTCAAGATTCGACTTGTGTCGGGCTCAGCCAAACACTTCAAGTACGGAGTCGAGAACCAGCCCTTCTTGTATAGCTGATTGTCCAGCATCACGTAATTAACCGCGATCCGACGTATCCTGTCAGCTATTACTCTATCATCAGGGACTGCCCCCGTAGTCAGGTACGCGACTATCGGGGTCATCCAAGTGGGCTCATCCTCCGATCCTGCTTCAATAGCACATACCTGTGTTGGGTCGGTGGTTGACAAGATCACCCTCTCCAAGAAGTGCACCTTCGGCTTTCCTCCAGGGGTGCCCCCAAGGCAAATTTGCTTAAGGCATCTGCCTCCACGTTTTCTTCCCTCGGGATCGCCTCGATGTCGAAGCTTTTAAAGCTCTCATTCAAGACTTGTACCTCGCGAAGGTACTTCCTCGTCATCGGGCTCTTCGCCTCGTATCGCCCTTGGACTTGGTTCACAATCAGGGCCGCGTCACACTTCATTCTCAAGTGAGCAACTCCCGTACCTTTGGCAATTTTTAGGCCCGTGATAAGAGCCTCGTACTTAGCTTCGTTGTTCGTGGCCTTAAACGTTAAAGCCAAGGCATATCGAAGTGGTTCACCTCCGCCTGGTGGTATCAATACAAAGCCTGCTCCTGATCCTTCTGAACTCGAGGAGCCATCCGTGTACATCTCCCAAGTATTTTCCTTGTTTGGCTGTTCTGATTGCTCTGCCATCTCTGGTTGTTCTGCCATCGGGACCTCCATGGTTGCCCCCTCTACAGGGCCCGCTTCTTCTAGATCGGGGGCTGTAGACTCTGCTATGAAATCCGCCAATGCCTGACCCTTAATAGCCGTTCTTGGAGCAAAGTGTATGCGAAACTCACTAAGCTCGACTGCCCATTTCACTAATCTCCCCGACGCATCCGGTCGGTTCAAAAAATGCTTCGGAGGCTGGTTCGTCAGCGCAGTAATCTCGTGTGCATGGAAATAAGGCCTCAGCTTCCGAGCAGTTATAATCAGCGCAAAGAGATACTTCTCAACGGCAGGATAATTCAATTCAGACTTGACAAACGCCTTGCTTACATAATAGACGGGGACTTGATTACCCTCGACAACCTTCACTAATACAGAGCTAATGGCAAATTCAGAAACATCCAAGTAAAGATAGAGCGGCTCGCCTGGAACCGGTTTCGCCAACGGTGGGAGAGCGCGAAGGTGCTGCTTGAGTACTTGGAACGCTTCTTCACACTTGGCGGTCCACTCAAACTTCTTGTTGGCCCTCAGGACTTCAAAAAATGGCATTGATCGGTCAGTTGCCTTGGACAGGAAGCGATTCATTGCAGCCAGTCGGCCATTCAGCACTTGCACCTCCCGATGGTTTATCGGAGACTGCATCTCCTCGATCGACCTCAGCTTCTCGGGGTTCACCTCAATTCCTCTTTGGCTCACCATGAAGCCCAAAAATTTCCCTGAGTGGACTCCGAAGGCGCATTTTGTCGGGTTTAAACGAACCTGATGAAGCCTCATCCGCTCAAACGCCATGGCTAGGTTGTGCACATGATCTTCAGCCTGTCGGGACTTCACCAGCATATCATCCACGTAATCCTCCATGGTCTCCCCTAGAATATCTCCGAACAGCTTGTTCACCATCCGCTGGTAGGTTTGCCCCGGCATTGATCAACCCGAAAGGCATGACATCGTAGTGGTAGATGTCACTGTCTGCATAAAATGCTGTATGAGGAGCGTCTTCCTTAGCCATCTTGATCTGGTTATAGCCCGAATATGCATCCATGAAGCTCAATAGCTCATGCCCCGACGTGGCATCCACCAGCTGGTCGATTCTCGGGAGCGGGTAACAGTCCTTCGGGCAAGCTTTATTCAGGTCGCGGAAGTCAACACGCATCCGACACTTCCCATTGCTCTTCCTTACCAGCACCGGGTTAGCAACCCAAGTCTGGAATCGGAGCTCCTTGAACTTTTTCAGCAGATCGATCAACTCTCGGGCTGTCTCTTCGGTCAAAGCAGACCCGATTTTCACCTTCCTCTGAGGCCCGTCAATCTCGACTTCCTTCAAATCCTCCACGGGGGCGGGCCCAAACTCTTCTCTAGGATCAGCATCTGTCTGGAGGACAGTCATGGCCTCTCGTCTCCTCCTTCGAGTGGCGTTGACGTAACACTTTCTGGAAGCAACCTGGTCGCCCTTGACCTCTCTGACTCCATGGTCAGTCGGGAACTTCATCTTCTGGTGTACACTCGAGGCAACTGCCATCAGGGGGTTGATGGTAGTTCTCCCGATGATTGCGTTGTAAGTCCCCGCGGAATCAACTACTACAAACTCCACGTTCCTCCTCTCTGATTTCCATCCGCTACCAAACTCCACTGGTAGGGTGATCACCCCTAGCGGATAGGAGGTGGAGCCAGAGAATCCGACCATCGAGAAGTTCGCCTCCTTCAGGTCTTTCTTCGTTTTCCCCATGGCCTCCAGTGCATCCATGAACAGAATGTCGGAGGAGCTCTCTCCGTCGATCAGAATACGTTTCATCTCGTACCCATCCACATCCAAGGTCACGACCAGAGCGTCATCGTGCGGAGTCTCCACGCCTACGAGATCCTCCGACGAAAAGGAGATCACCATTTCTTCCTTCAGGGTCCAAGATCGGGACCTCTTACCCAGCACCACAGCAGCAGGAATTCTAGAGGCATAAACCTCCCGGGAGGACGAGGTATCACCCCCACGCGGCAAATCCTCCGTGAATCACATTGATAGTGCCCCGCTTTTCCTTACGGGCACCAGAAGACTCCAGGTCGGACCTCTTCTTCTTTGGGGACCGATCACGGGATCGGGAACGGGACCGTGATCAGGATCGTGAACGGGATCGGCACCGTTTCTCCCCGACAAACTCCTTAAGCATCCCCTTCTGGATCAACTTTTCGATCTCCTTCTTTAGTTCCCAACAATGATTGGTGTCATGGCCATTCGCGCGATGGAACCGACAGTAGCGATCGGTGCGGGAACCCAAAAATTCTCCTTCCTTCTTCGGGGGGGTACCTAGAGATACACTGTCGCTCCATGACCGTTAACACCTCCGCCATAGAGCTGTTGAGAGGAATGTCATGATCCTCCCGCCTATCTTTTTTCGAGGAACGCCTGTCATCCCTCCGATCGGAGCGACCTCGACCCCGACTGCCCTCGGCTTTATCCTTCGACTTGCGCTCGTCTAAGGGTTTGACCGATTGCTTTCCCTTATTCGACTTCGGGGGCTCGAGCTCTCCAGCGGCTATCTTTGATTCCTGGACATCGATTTGCCGTTTCACCCTCTTCTGAAGCGCCTCCATATTTCACACAGCCTTCTCGGCCACGCTGTGCATCAGGTCGGAACCGTAGGGGGCTGTTAGGTTCCGAATAAAGGTGCGGATGGTTTCGCCCTCCGAAATTTCCTCGTCAATCTCCGCCACGCTAGCAGTGTATCGCTGGTAATAGTGCGCCAGCGACTCGTCGGGCCTCTTTACCACCTGGGTCAGGGACGTCACACTCTTCAGCAAACGTCTGCGACCTTGGTACTGCTGAATGAAGCGGTCGTGCATATCAGCCCAGCAAGTGATGCAGCCTGAGGGCAGACTGAAGAACCAGGTTAGGGCTCTCTCGCCAAGTGTGTTCGGGAACAACGTACACACAATATCTTCATTCGGGGCTCTGCCCAGACACGGCATGAGGTGCTTCTGGACATGACGAACCAGATCTCCCTCGCCATCGTACTCCTTGATCGTGGGGATACCCAGTCCTGGAGAGGCGAGGGTGTCTATGAGTCGAGGAACGAACGGATGGGTGGATCGATCCCTCAGCTCCGACACCAGCGGCTTCTGCTCTCCCATGCAGATGTTCACGATCTTTACCACCTGATCGGGGGTGACGGGACCATTAAGGGGAATGGTCCTGTGTTGCACTGGTCCTGGCCCGTCGACCACAAATCGCTATGGCTGAACGGACTCCCTACTCCTGCCCTGGCTTCGGGGCTGAGCCTCCCGAACATTCTGAGCCTCCGGTGGTGGGGGCGCTTCCTCTTCTAGCGGAGGCATCTCTTCTGGCCTCCTTGCAGCCTCTCTCCGATCTAAGAGGGCCTCCACAGCTGCCAAAAACATTGGCATGGCTTCCGCCACAGCCCTCGTCAGGTCCGCAGCTGGAGGAGCCACTTGCTCCCTATTCCCCTGGTGTTGAGCAGCAGTATCTTCAGGAGCTTCATTATGCCCCCCTGTCCGAGAGACCTCCGCGGGGAGATTCTGGTCATCAGCATGCTCTGGTGGTGAATTCAAAGTCGTCGCAGCAGGATGACGGGAACCACCAGATTGTCCTTGTCTTCTTTTCTTGCCAACCACCATTGAACGAGTAGAAGGCATATCAGCTTTTTGTTACGTTTCCCACAGACGGCGCCAATGTTGGATCACGGTGGAACTCCGGTACGATCTTTGATGGCGATCCTAGCTCCTTCGCTCCACGTGGTCCTGCAAAGAGGGGATAGACCGGGCGGTGACCCAGAATCCCACTCCGATGCTTAAATGAGTATCTCGTATACGGTGGCCAGTAAGTATCTCAAAGTGTCTCTTAAAAACGTCATTGATCTGAGGTGACCTCTGCCCTTTTATAGGCGGAGAGGTACCTCAGTTACCTGGTGAACCGTTGGGGTGGTTAGCCCGTATCCCGCGTATCTCGTGCACGATCCCGCTTATCTAGGCCATGATCTCGCTTATCTCGGCCATGCCCCGCGTATCTCGGCCACGCTCCGCGTATCTTAGCTACGCTCCGCATATCTCGGCCACGCCCCGCGTATCTCGTCCTTAACCTCTGATAACAAGTCCCAACTAGCATCGGGGACTTCAGAGTTATCTCGTTGTGTCACCGCTCGGGGCCCCTCGTCATCGTGACAGGGCCAATCGTTCTCAGGGATTCGTCATCGGGGCCTACTTAAAGGCTTCTCATCGGGAGCTTCCAGCTCACCTATCGGGACCAACTCTGTCGGGACCTTTCATCATCGGGACTCCCTACGTCGTGACCCTTCACCTGGGTCATCTTGACCTTCATTTGGGGCCCAGTGGGCCTGTTCGCCGTTTCCTCGCCGTTAAGGGGCCTAACGGCCATAGCGGAACCCATTAGTGCCGAACCCGGTAAACGAACAAATAGGCGGTCTTTCCGGAAATGTGAAACAGAAGTTTTTCCCTCGCATCTCGGTCACTTTTACTTTTTCGTTATTTCGTAATCCCCAGGGCATGATACCGTATAGCTTCACAGTTACAAGTCATTTTCTCATTACTTTGGGTCTATCATTTTCTATTTTTATTGGTATTACTATAGTTGGATTTCAAAGAAATGGGCTTCATTTTTTAAGCTTCTCATTACCCGCAGGATTCCCACTGCCGTTAGCACCTTTTTTAGTACTCCTTGAGCTAATCCCTCATTTTTTTTGCGCATTAAGCTCAGGAATACGTTTATTTGTTAATATGATGGCCGGTCATAGTTCAGTAAAGATTTTAAGTGGGTCCGCGTGGACTATGCTATCTATGAATGATCTTTTATATTTCATAGGAGATCTTGGTCCTTTATTTATAGTTCTTGCATTAAGCGGTCTGGAATTAGGTGTAGCTATATCACAAGCTTATGTTTCTACGATCTCAATCTGTATTTACTTGAATGATGCTACAAATCTCCATCAAAGTGGTTGGTTTTTTTTTTATAATTGAACAAAAGCGAAAGAATCAAAAAATAACAGAACACAGAAGAGAGAGAGCACTCCACAAGCCAAGGAGGGAGTTGTTGTAGATGAGTCGGTTCGATCGCCCCTCTTAATGTTGTGCGAGGGATTGCCATCTTGAGTAATGGGAAGGGGAAGCGGGATAGGCCCCGAAGATTCCCGTTTAGAAGTTGGGGTTCAAAATCTTACTTTATCGTTCCTAGGAACACAGAAAGAAAGGCTTGCTTTAGTCGTCGTTCAGCATTAACAAACATAAAAAAAATTCCATTTCAAGGTGCATTTCATTTCTAGTGCTACCGGTCTATAATCCCTATACAAGATATTTTGATCGGTTGGTGCGACAGCTAGTTAATACAGTAGTTGTTATTCACTTCGACTACGAATGGATCTATTGCTGAACACTTTAGGGATTGATCAGCAGTCAAGTCATGGAAGGATGCTTTCATCAGCGGCTAGGCAAGTCGAATTCAACCAACCCGAAAAGCGAGTTCTCGCCAAAGAGGTGGCTCATGGATGGTTTCGGTTTACTCGCAGCAAGCGAAGCACTCGGTTTAGCGTTAGCGCGCAGGCCCCTGTTCTCTTATTATTTATTATCGATTCTATATATATAGATAATAGCACTCGCGCGGTAGTGTTAAGGCATAGGATAGGCTGGCTCCGCAGTTGGCGTTATATAGACCTCCCTTTGCTGGGTGGGAACAGCCTAAACGGTGCTAATGTATTGAGAAATCTAGTTAGGGGTTCGGATCCTCACCATTCATATCCTACGTCCTACAAGCCTATCTTCTATGATCGAAGTGCTTATGCTATTCTCCCAGCCCAGTCAGTGCAGTGGCTCTTTCTTGCTTGGGCCTACCAATAGATAGGTTGGCGGTGTGGGAGCTCTTTCTTCTCTGCTTCACAATCAAGTGATTGGCGCATGAACGAAGCTGTAACGGAGCATCTACGCGGCGATCAAACTTTGCCAACTGCCTGTGATAGGAAAAAGAAAACTTGATCAGATAGTTTGTGCGGGGCATTTCCCACCTCGTCTTTGATCTTTCCATTGCCGTGTAGGTCATAGCTAGAAGAGCATCATTGGACGGACAGCCAGCGCTTGAACCTTCCATGAGCAGTAAGCTATGTAACTAAGGCAGCAAAGGTTCAAGCAGGTGTCTTGTTCCTCTGTATTCCAGTCAGTTTTGTCAAACCTAAGTTGTCGGTACCAATTTGTACCGTAAGCCCTCTCATAAAAGGGGGCACACTCATGCGGTAGCTTTTCCTTGTTCTCTAGGACCTTTCTATCTTTTAACCCCAACAACAAGTTCGTACTGAAGTGAAGGTAGGACGTCAAAAAGCAGTTGGCTCTTGAGTGTTCCAGGCCCATTACGAAGGAGGAGGTGTGAGAGGCTTTGAATAGTATTGGATCACTAAAGGCGCCGGGACCAGATGGGTTCCAACCCATTTTCTTCAAGGCTTACTGGGAGGTGGTTGGTGATGACGTTACTTCCATGGTGCGTACCGCCTTCTAATCTGGTGATTTTCCTTATTTCATGACTGGGCAGGCTGTGCCTAGCAGGAAAAGGGCTTTAATCAGTGCCTCGACAGATATGACTTGAACGGATGAATTGGGGAAGTGGGAGTACCTTTGTTGACCAAGCGACCAACTAAGCGCACGTATGGGTACATTGTTTTTAAAATAAGATCTAGACTTGCTGGGTGGAAGTCCCGCTTGCTTAATTTGGCGGGGAGGACTACTCTAGTCCAATCCGTCGTCTCCTCTATACCGGTATACTCGATGCAATCGGCATGGATCCCGACGTCGGTGTGTAATGAAATCGAAAAGCTATCCAGATCTTTTGTTTGGTCGAAAGGGGAGCAGGCTGGCATCCACAAGGTGGGGTGGAAAGAGGTTGTGAAGCCGAAGGATTTAGGAAAGAGGCTGGCATCCAGATCTTCTTCCTCACGTTGAAGCAAGGAAATCCTCGCCCTTGAAAGCAAGCAGCCCAATTCGGACTCGCTCATAGGAGAAGCACGGAAGCAAGGAAAAGTGACATACGAAATAAACAAGAGATTCCTCAGCCATCTAAACCAATCGGCCGCCAGTAAACCAAGGGAAGGGGGTTCGTGAAAGAATTCACATTACTATCGTCTTCAATCCAATAGACCAGTCTCTTAAAAACGGGTTTATTCGCAAATTACCGGAACGGGAACTTTTAAATAAGCATACCCGATCTTGGCTTTCCCAAGGCCCTTTTGTATTTAAAAATGTTCCAATGAACTTACGCATGCCTATATAATTCTACTTCACAAGTAAATTATCATAGCAAGCCAAAATTCATCAACCAAACCACACATCATGCATACGCGTCATGCGTTTAATGTTCCGAGGAACTCATGCTAGCATACACATAATTCTACTTTCCAAGTAAACTATCACATGCAGCTACATCCTCAACATTTAGGCATGCGTGTCATACATGAAAAACTTCCACATCAAACATGCATATTTGGCGACTGGCTTTTGTTTTTAAAAAAATTAAAATATTAGGGGCTGACTTGCAATTCATGCTTACAATTAATCATGTGTGTTTCTAGACATGAATCCTAGGAAATCGCAACCATCACAACATGTCTGTCCTAGTGCGCAAACCATATATTTAACTAGGGCTCTGCCCCCAATATCCAGCTAGCTTAACATAGTCAAGATAACAGTTCTAATAAATATATGTGACGAAAAGTAAACAATTGCAATTCAGCTCTCTAATTAATCCAGTCCCTAAATCATGCATTTCTGAGATACATCCCCGTAGTCGAAACTAGGTATTAAGGTTTAATCAAAACACGAAAGTTTTAAACCTTCGAGCACTGTGTAGACTAATTAAAGTTCAAAAACATTTGGATTTTAAAACTTGACCATCCTATTTTATTAATTGACTTGAATTCGATTTTGAAAAATCTGGTTCGGTTCAGTCAATTTCAGTCTGGTTCGGTTCGGTTCAGTAAATCCGGTTCGGTTCGGTCCGGTTTTATTTTAAAAATCTGGTTTGGTCCGAACCGGTCCAATAAAATAGGGTTCGGTTCAACACATGGAACCGGTTCGGTTAGGTCCACTTAGTTACCCCGGTTCGACCCAACCTGGCTAGGTCGAACTGATTAAGAAAATCCGGTTTGGTTTTATTCATATCCGGTTTAGCAAATTGGACCGGCCCATTAATCACATAGGGTTGGGCCGAAACAATCTTGTGGGCTAAATAGGGTTTTAAAGTCCACTAAAAACTTAACTTAGCCTCTAAGAAGTATTAACTATATAAAATAATTTCCAATATTGCATATATATATATATTTTGTCAAGATTCTATCTATAAAATGTAAATCAATCAACAATATATATACATATATATAAATTTCAGCCCAATTATATATATATATTTATTTATTTAATGTCAATATCTTTAATAGGGAAACAAATATACTGACAATATATTTTCTTAATCTTTTAGGTAACCAAATCTATCAATAATATCTTCAATCCCTATAATTTAGCTAGATATATTGATAGTTATGTATTGCTATATATTTAATGTGAATCTATCCATATATTTCCAATTATAGATATATTGTTACCTTTAATAAAAATTAAAAATATGGTAAACAATAATCTAGACCTAGTTCGGCCGAAAACACCAAATTGGAAATAAGTGGTCAAATTTCAAGATCAAAATTTAATAAGATCTACAATCCAATGTTTGATTTTGATAAAAGTCCCCTTTTTCTGAAGATCGTGAACATCAAATTTTACTAAGAACATCATGAAAATTTCGGCACATCAACTTAAAAATTTTGAAAATTTTAAAAGTCATATCTTTAAATTTTCGGCCAGAAACTCAAATTTTCAAGAACATCAATTTATCAAAATCAAGAACTTCTTAAACAGGCTCTGATACCACTGTTGGATTACGGGGCAGATTACAACGAAAACATAAACAAGGTACATGCTTGTAATCATAATTACGCAACGGAAGATATGCACATACCTTAAACCCTTTTCGTAGTTCCCAAGGATCCTGATGAGGGAGTTCACGATCCACCAGACGGAACCCGTAGAAGTTCTTGTTAAGGAAGTCCTACGCGGTATTAGCTCCACAGCAAAGCCTCTGATCGATTCTTGGCAGGGACGGATCTCCAGAGTATATTTCTCTAAGCAAATTGGCACACCCGTGGTGGTGAAGTGGTTCGGCCGAAACTATACTTTTAGGGAGGAGCGTTTTCTCTCAAATCACCACTTAGGAGGAATTGTGAATTTTTCAAATAAAGCCCTAACACCCTTTATTTATAGGAGGAGCAAAGTGGACAAAAGTCCACTTTTTCCCTACACGTAATATTCGGCCGACCATGATTAACGGAGGCCCAATATTTTGGGCCTCTCATGTCAATTGGGATTTGGGTCAAGCCCAATTTCCCTAATGTGACATTTACCCAATTTCTTAGGTAACGTATACATATTAATGGGCTTCCAATTACGGCGACCAATCACCATATGCTAACACCATTATATAATTAAATTGTAATGATGAACATAATAAACCGACTAAAACTGAATTTACGAAAACGAAACGATTTCACCACGGGTAAAACCTGGTGATGCGCGCGCGAAGCACGCGTGTTCCTCGAAAGATGGAACACATCGATTCGAAGTACAAAATTCAATTTAAAGTGTGTTCTTGATTAAATGCTTAAAATCAATTTTCATTTGCACGAACACCCATTCAAGGGTTTTTACTCATACAAAATTCTCATAGAGAATTTTTACGAGCATTAGGTAAAAACCTAATGCACGATCCATGGTGGAGAAAACCTTGGGGTATGAGTGAGCAATGAAAAGGAACGTCTGTTAAACGATGTCTCCCACTATACGCATTTAACGACAAAGGATTGGCAAAGAATTAAAACGATACACACTACATAAACAAGGTCAGTACCATGATATCGCAAGTTAGACTCATAACCTCTCTTTCACAGGTGAGTTATGGTTAACTGCAAATCATGTGGTGAACCTAGTTAATGTATAAATCGGTTACACGACACTGTGTGAGCTATTGGTAATGAGAGGATCTTACCAGAATTGCGACATTCATGTTGCAAATTAAAAACACAGAGTACCAATAGGTAGGGCTGAAAGTAAAATCCGGCAAGACCGAAAAACCGCCAAAATCCGAACCGGACCGGTCTGAAAAAACCGAACTGTTAATAGGCCGTTTGGTATGTGGTTTGAATTTTTTAGTATCATTTGGTTTGGTTCGGTCCTCATGTTCTAAAAACCGTGGAGACCGAACTAGACCGAAGTTATCCAATATTATAATATAATATGATATATATTATATATTATATTAAGATAACTTAAAGTTTTTTCTTGAGGAAATCAAATATTTTCTATTATTATTATTATTATTATGATTGGTAATCAAAATATTTTATTCTCCATTCCTTTATATTTATTATTTTTTACGTTTCAATTCATGGTAGTTTTAAATTTCTCTTTTTATTAATTTTGGAACTTTTAGTATATTCAATAAGTATGAGTTGTGTGAAATTTTGTTTTGTATTCTACATAATTTGATTAGCGGGTACTTTAATGTGGTCTACGTGTAAAAATTGGAGATATTTTAAATATTGATTATTACGTTCGGATTTTCGGTTAAAAAACTAGTTCGACTGAACCGGTTTCACCCCTACCGATAGGAGTACAGAAAAGTATCTCTATGCATACATGTGTGTAATAGCTTGAGAGCTTGGTGACGTGGTCGAACATGAGACGTTACAATACATGAGGTGAATTACCATAGCTTTATAAACATCAACGAACGAAGTCTTGATTGAACTAGAGCATAATGATAATCAGGCCCCACTCACTTCAAGTGGGAGATTTGAGACGGCAACACAAGTGAACGATATGATAAATGAAGATGAGGACATTTTCATAATAAATCCAGTGGGAGGAGTCAATCTAACCACCCAGATCACTGTTGTTGCAGGTGCGAATCAAGTCGGACCTGATAATCATATTACTGAACCGATGGATGAAAATCCAATTTTTCCTCAACTACCTACTGTACCCAGTGGGAGTGGTACGACCAACTCGGTTCCCGGTCATCGTAACTGTGGAATTAATCTCAGAGGTGGAAATCTGAGACCGAGAAGTCGTCCAAGAAAAGTTGTTGATGAAAGTTCAAGTAACCCTCTTGTTCCCAGTGGGAGTTTTGCAACGATAACGAGCATTATTCCTATTGGGAGCGTAGTCCAAACTCAAGATGGGACTATCGAGCCTAGACGTAGTCTAAGGCACCGAACTTCACCTAAGAAGTATCCCATCGAGAGATGTGAATTGTTCACCCTAACTTCGGTTGATGAACCGGTAACGGTTAAACAAGCTATGGATGGACCTCAAGTGAAAGAATGGAGGAAAGAAATGGAGGATGAGATCGCCTCTATGAAAGTTAATTCGGTATGGTCTTTAGTTGATTTGCCTGCTGACCGCAGAGCAATAGGTGCCAAGTGGGTTCTGAAATTGAAACTCACTGCTGATGGATCTGTCGAGCGATACAAAGCTCGACTCATTGAGAAAGAATATTCCCAACTTCACAGGGTTGACTTTGATGAGACATACTCACCTACTGTGCGTTACACCACAGTAAGAGCCATATTGGCTATGGTAGCAAGCCTCGATCTAGAGCTGCACCAGATGGATGTTAAGACTGCATTCCTCCATGGTAACCTGGAGGAAGAGATCTATATGGAGAAGCCATAGAGTTTTATTACTCCTGGCAACAAACATAAAGTTTGTAAACTCCAAAGATCTATTTACGGTCTTAAACAGTCAACACGGCAATGGTACCGCGGATTCCACGAGGAAATCGTTGGAAATGGATTCGTGAATCTTCACGAAGATCCTTGCGTGTACACGAAGACATCCGATTCTAAGTATGTCATCTTAACATTATATGTAGATGACATATTAATTGCAGCGAATGATGTGAGTTACATGAATGAATCAAAGTCATGACTGGCGTCTGTGTTTGAGATGAAAGACACGGGAGAAGCCACGTACATCCTAGGCATTAAAATTGCTAGGGATTGGGCTGCTCGCACACTATATCTCTCTCAAGAATCCTATATCAACAAATTGTTGAAAAGGTTTAGACTACAGGATGACAAACCCGTGGATACGCCGGTTATGTTTGGGTGTGCGTTATCGAAGCGTGATGGCCCGAAGAACATGGTTGAGAGTGAACAGATGAAAAGTGCAGAATACTTAAGTATGGTTGGCAGCTTATAATGTATGTCATGCAATGCACTCTTCCAGACATCTGTTACGCTGTGGGCCTAGTAGCACGATTCCAATCAGACACAGGCACTAAACATCTAAAAGCCGTGAAACGAATAATTCGATTCCTGAAAGGTACTTCCGACTACGCATTGTGCTACAAGGGTGGAAAATTAGAATTTACTGGGTTAAGTGACGCCGACCATGGTGGCGATCCGTATGATCGTAAGTCCAACACAGGAGGAGTATTTTTCCTTGCTAATGCCGCCATTTCATGGGTGAACAAGAAGCAATCATGTGTCGCGCTATCAACAATGGAATCCAAATCCGTGGCCCTCTCTAAGAATGCACAAGAAGCGGTATGGCTTAATAGGCTCTTAACTGCGTTGCTTGGCGTTGAGGACGAGAGTAAACATGTTAAGGTATACTCTGACAGTCAAGTAACAATAGCAGCAGTTAAGAACCCTAAGTACCATAGCATGACGAAACACATTGATATAAAATATAATTATGCTAAGAATATGGTTGAGGAAAAAGTATTCACACTATAATACTTGTCTAATGAAAGTATGATAGCTGATCCATTAACTAAACCTTTACGCATGGATTTTTCAAAAAACATGTTAAAATGTTGGGACTGCGTAGGGTTTAAGTAGCTTGTATCGTGATTTCAACTTTTTGAAACTTTGCTACAAGAATTGCAATTTGAGTTTATGATTTTTACGACGTCATAATGTTTAAAACTTCATCGGGCTTTTACGGTCTATAAACTAGTCGTAGTTGGGCAACCTCCAGAATAAAATAATGTCGAATGTGGGCCAAGCCTCGTCACACCGGCTTGGTTGTCTTGACGTAGAGAAGGATCTCCATTAGATCAAGACTGGCTAAGAACCATGGTGGCAAACCTGGTTAAGCAGAACGATCATTTGGTTTACGGAGTAACACAATATAATCTAAGTTCTGCAAATCGCCGTTACGAACCTCGTTCGTAATAAAAACCACATTCAGGGCCAGATGACAAATTTGTGATAGCATATGACATTTCGCACTTCCTGACTAAACTAAGGTTATGCTATCGACGTGTGCTTCATACAACGCGTGCCATGTTCGACCACGGGGTTAGGCTCGGTTGTGCTAGATAGAATCCACGTGATTCGGATGGGCACAAACTTCTTCACCTTGAGCGTGTGGCTAATCCTAAATGTTGTATGAAGGAAGCATAAAAAGTATCCTTACGGACTCAGAACTCATACCTAAGGTCAGGCTCAATGTTCGCTTCCCGGCGTACGAACACAGTGTCATATTTTTTTTTTTTTTTTTCATAAGGTTCTCTAGTAGATTTGAAATACAATTTTATTTAATATAATAAATAGAAATACAATACATACATAGATGTATAGTGCCCTAAAGCATATACTTCACCATATGTTTTCTTTTTTTTTTTCATAATATTCTCCAGTAAATTTGAAATACAATTTTAATAATTTGAAATACAATATAAATAATAATCTATATTCTCATTTTTTAACAACGATATTTATTATCATTTTTCGCATGTCCGTGAAAATTTATAGTAGGTATTGAACAAAAAGGCCTAGTGACCACGTCTTTGGAAACCGGTTGGGTTTGACTAAGGGTATGAGCGATGGGGATGGTCAAGTACACCTGTAATTCTCCGACTCTTGTATTCACTAGGTGGCCACCAACCTGACATTAGCTGAAAGGTTGTGAATACTTGTACGGATGCCCTGAAGAAGTGTTCATAAGTGGAAACTGGGCAATTGGAGAATGACAGTTGACCTAGGATACAGCGAACACTTTTTATTTTCACAGGTTGATTAGACATGGGGAAGCAACGTTCTGCGGACGCTACAACACTCCTAACAGATGAGTAGCACGATGCCCGTCGTGTCTGCCGGTCTCATGGCAAACCTCGTATGAACTATTCGGAGCAGGGATTGCATCGAAGACCAAATGCTGATGTGTTGGACGACAACATATTAATAGGCACCCTCCCATTCCGGCGAGTGGGAACTGTTAGCATTTGGACAATGGGCCGCGGTAATTGAGAGCCCATTAATAAAGTCCATGAACCTAAGAAATTAGGTTAATGTCACATTAAGGATTTTGGGCTAGGCCTAAAATCCCAATTGATATGGGAGGCCCAAAATTGGGCCTCCATATAGCATGGCCGGCCGACTTTTTTAAGGATGGGTAAATTGGACTTTTTTCCACTTTACACCTCTTATAAATAGAGGCCTTAGGGTGGTTTTTCACAACACTAATGCTATTCTCTTCTCCTAATTGGTGAGATTAAAAGAAAACCCGCCTCCCTAAAGTTCTAGAGTGTCAGCCGAACTATCACACACCAAAGGAGGTGCCAAATTGTGTCGAGCAATTTACTCCGAGTAGATCCATCCCGCGAAGAATCGACAGAGACTTTGCTGTGAGGCATAATCCACGTAGTGCTTCTTTAACAGGAACCTCTACGAGGAATCGTCCGGCGGACCGAGAACTCCCATTAAAGGTCCTGAGCTACAGAAAACAATATAGGTATGTGCACCTTTTTCCGCTGCGTATTAGTTTCCATGCACGTATCTAAGGATTTGTTTCCGTAGTATTAATCCCTAAATTCTACATGTGCTCCTTACTCCGCCGCGTAATTAGTTTACCTGGCATGTACACGTGTTTATTCCGTAGCTATATCACATAAACCCATCATTTTTCATCTTCATCTTCCTTGGCCAAATTTTCCACCTCGTGAAGACTCACCTCCTTGATGCTCTAGAGATGATTGCACTCTCGTTTTTCTGGTCACATTGAGCTTAGATTGTAAAACACTCTTTATTTTTTTGACGGAGCGACTTAACAACATTTGCTCATGTGACAACAATGATGCCATCAAATCTCGAATGGTTAATGTTTCCAAATCTCTAATCTCTTCAATAATTGACACAATCATATCATACTTCTCGGTCAAGCTAATCAAAATCTTCTCAACAAGCCTTTTTATCATTAATTTCTTCTCTGTACAAACCCATTTGACTACCAATATCGATAATCCGAGTGAAATAGTCCTTCAGTTTTCGCTTTCGCTTTCCCTTTACCTCATCTTCATATTCTATAACTCGGCTTGCAAAGTTTGCAATTTAATGGTGCCCGAGCATTTGTGTTCATTGATACTCTTCTTGCAAAGTAATCCAAGAATCATGTGTTGTATCACATTTCATAAATCCATGGAACAACTTTTCTGATGTAGCTAGTTGGATAAAAGCAAGAGCTTTAGCATCTCTTCTCTAAATATCTTTCAAATCTTTTTATTGGCCTCACTCAACATTGATATATTAACTAGCTCATCAAACCATTTTCTACAATATAACAGAACTCTTGATACCTAAAGATATTTTTTCTATTTAAAATCCAATAATCGTAGTTTTCTCTGTTTAAAATAGGAATCGACACACCTTGTTTGCTCGATTCCGCCATTTAAGACTTGTTTCCTTTATGATTGCTTGATTTGCTTCAGTCCTCTTTTTGTCGAACCCAAACTCGCTCAACGACTCAATCAACTAGGCTCTAATATTTATTTGTTGGATTTAAGGAGGTAAAATTCTAACACTCACAGACAAACAAGATGAACAAGAAATACACATTTTCATTTCACACCAGAAATGGTTTCGTTTTCCATTCTTCTTGGTGAGCTTCCAACAAAGGGTTAATAACCTATGAAAGGTCTGAAGTTTGGCATATGTTAACCAGAGAGGTATGAAGTTTCAAATGATATGAGAGGTCTGAGGTTTCAACTTTGTTGAAATTTGGTTTTCCACCCATTTTTAGGGTTAAATTTAACATAATTGTGTGAAATGACATTTTTTGCCCCTTTTAATATTTTGTTTTATTTAATATCTTATTTGAGGAAATGTGAAATGACAAAATTACCCCTGAAGTCAAATTAAAACAACCATGGCTCCGGCCACCGCCACCCGGCTCCGGCCACCACCACCCCGACTCCGACGACCACCACCTCGGCTCCGGCGACCACCCCCGAACTCCAGCGACTGCCACCACGGCTCCGATTAGGCCTAAATCGGAGCCACCGACCCCAATTGGGCCCAAATCGGATAAAAGGGAAAGCTAAATCTTGCTCCTCTCTCAAATCTAGTTATAAAGGTTAGTTGTTCAAGTTCTGCACATTCAAGTTTTAGAAAATTAAACTAATATGTTTTTAAAATATCCATTAAATCTTTAGTTTAATATAAATTTGCTCGGATCATTCCCATAACCCAAATTGTATGTAGTAACAGTAAGAATCGTGAGTATAACGAGTCCAGGCGATTAGTAAACTTAACAATCGAAATGAATTTTGAATGAACAATCAGATAGAAGGATTTGCAACAGGAAATGAAGGAAAGTGAATGTCACCTTTAGAGCTAAGACAACAGCAGCAGCAGTAGAGGATCATAATCAAATCCCCGAAGAACACTGTAACCCTAGAATTATATTTTGGTGATGTAACCCTAGAATTATATTTTGGTGACCTGGCATCGCCGCCAATTTCTTTATCAAGCAGGTCTTGGTTGGCTGAAGATTGCTGTTGCTTCTCTCTATTCATCCTCCGTAGGTTCTATTCCATCTTCTTCAAGTATTCAAACTTGAATGAATCTCTTATCATCGTTGAAGGCTGTTGGATCACGGTGGAACTCCGGTACGGACTCGAACGGCAATCCTAGCTCCTTTGCTCCACGTAATCCTGCAAGAGGGGATAGACCGGGCGGTGACCCAGAATCCCTCTCCGATGCTTAAATGAGTATTTCGTATGACTGGCAAGTAATAATCTCAGAGTGTATTCAACTCAGCGTTAGTCTTCTGAGGTGATCTCCTGCCCTTTTATAGGCAAAGAGATGCCTCAGGTACCTGGCGAACCGTTGGGGGTGGTTAGCCCGTATCCCGCGTATCTCGGATGTGATCTCGCGTATCTCAGCCATGCCCCGCGTATCTCGGCCACGCTCCGTGTATCTTAACCACGTTCCGCGTATCTCGGCCACGCCCCGCATATCTTGGCCTTATCCTCTGATAATCGAGTCCCGACTCCCGTCGGGGACTCCAGAGTTATCTCGTTGTGTCACCGCTCGGGGCCCCTCGTCATCGTGACAGGGCCAATCATTCTCAGGGATTCATCATCGGGGCCTACTTAAAGGCTTCTCATCGGGAGCTTCTAGCTCCACTGTCGGGACCGACTCTGTCGGGACCTTACCTTGTCGGGACTCCCTTCGTCGGGACCCTTCTCCTAGGTCATCTTGACCTTCACTTTGGGCCTGGTGGGCCTGTTTGCCGTTTCCTCCCCGTTAAAGGGCCTGACGGCTGTAGTCGAACCCATCATTTGCCCCCAAGACATGAGGGACTTTTTAGTTCGTCGTGTCTTCCAACTCCCGACCTTCTGATATCTGTATCAGAGGCTTTTCTCTTGACAAAATTCCTTGACACGGATCTTCTCGTCCGCGATTCCTCGATACTTCGAGGATAGCCACAAAATCCGAGAAGACTCCTCCAATATTCCTCGATTGTCGACTCTTCATCGGCTGACCTCCAAGAGTCCGATCCTCCCGCAGCCAATCTTCCAAGATCCGATCATCTTGCTGCGGAGCCTTCTGCCTCATACCTCGTGGATCCTGCTCCCCTCGACTCTGCCAAGGATCAAGTTCAATCGCTTTATTCCACTTAAGGCAAAACCACGCCACTTAAGGCGACTTAACATCGTGCACCACTTAAGGCGACTTTCATCGTGCACCACTTAAGGCGACTTTACATCGTGCACCACTTAAGGCGACTTAATATCGTGCACCACTTAAGGCGACTTTCATCGTGCACCACTTAAGGCGACTTTACATCGTGCACCACTTAAGGCGACTTAATATCGTGCACCACTGAAGGCGACTTTACATCGTGCACCACTTAAGGCGTTTTTTCAACTTGCGCCACTTAAGGCGACTTAATATCGTGCACCACTGAAGGCGACTTTGCATCGTGCACAACTTAAGGCGACTTTTCAACTTGCGCCACTTAAGGCGACTTAATATCGTGCACCACTGAAGACGACTTTACATCGTGCACCACTTAAGGCGACTTTTCTCGTGCACCACTTAAGGCGACTTTATATCGTGCACCACTTAAGGCGACTTAATATCGTGCACCACTGAAGGCGACTTTGCATCGTGCACCACTTAAGGCGACTTTTCAACTTGCGCCACTTAAGGCGACTTAATATCGTGCACCACTGAAGGCGACTTTACATCGTGCACCACTTAAGGCGACTTTTTGATACTTAGAATAAATCTAAGGATCGTGCACCACTCAAGGCGACTTTTCTCGTGCACCACTTAAGGCGACTTTATATCGTGCACCACTTAAGGCGACTTAATATCGTGCACCACTGAAGGCGACTTTGCATCGTGCACCACTTAAGGCGACTTTTCAACTTGCACCACTTAAGGCGACTTAATATCGTGCACCACTGAAGGCGACTTTACATCGTGCACCACTTAAGGCGACTTTTTGATACTTAGAATAAATCTAAGGATCGTGCACCACTCAAGGCGACTTTTCTCGTGCACCACTTAAGGCGACTTTATATCGTGCACCACTTAAGGCGACTTTTCAACTTGCGCCACTTAAGGCGTCTTAATATCGTGCACCACTTAAGGCGACTTAATATCGTGCACCACTGAAGGCGACTTTTCAGTACTTAGAATAAATCTAAGAATCGCGCGCCACTTAAGGCGACTTTTCTCGTGCACCACTCAAGGCGACTTAATCTCGTGCACCACTTAAGGCGACTTTCATCGTGCACCACTTAAGGCGACTTTTCATCGTGCGCCACTTAAGGCGACTTAACATCGTGCACCACTTAAGGCGACTTAATATCGTGCACCACTGAAGGAGACTTTTCAGTACTTAGAATAAATCTAAGAATCGCGCGCCACTTAAGGCGACTTTTCTCGTGCACCACTCAAGGCGACTTAATCTCGTGCACCACTTAAGGCGACTTTCATCGTGCACCACTTAAGGCGACTTTTCATCGTGCGCCACTTAAGGCGACTTTACATCGTGCGCCACTTAAGGCGACTTTTCATCGTGCACCACTTAAGGCGACTTTCATCGTGCACCACTTAAGGCGACTTAACATCGTGCACCACTTAAGGCGACTTAACATCGTGCACCACTTAAGGCGACTTAATATCGTGCACCACTGAAGGCGACTTTTCAGTACTTAGAATAAATCTAAGAATCGCGCGCCACTTAAGGCGACTTTTCTCGTGCACCACTCAAGGCGACTTAATCTCGTGCACCTCTTAAGGCGACTTTCATCGTGCACCACTTAAGGCGACTTTTCATCGTGCGCCACTTAAGGCGACTTTACATCGTGCGCCACTTAAGGCGACTTTTCATCGTGCACCACTTAAGGCGACTTTTCTCGTGCACCACTTAAGGCGACTTTTCATCAAGCATGGTGTTTCTTCAAGTGTTCGCCACTAAAAGAATGCTTTAACGTTCTGCCATCGAGGTCTTCCAACTTGTATGCGTTCGGAGCTGGCATCCCCACGACCTTATAAGGTCCTTCCCATTTTGGTGACATCTTATTGATTCGATCCAAAAGGGTGAACTCGTTGCGACGCCAAACCAGCTCCCCGACAAAGAATTGTCGGGACTTCACTCGCCGATTGTAGTATCTGGCCGTCGCTAAGCGCATTCGAGCTTGGACTTCATCGGGTTCCCGCCTTTTCTCTTCGAGTAGGTCCAAGTCCAGACGTCTCACTTCATCGTTCGTTAGGGGCTCGTAATATCTCATCCGATGGGACGCCACAGCTACCTCCACAGGGGCGACAGCTTCCGTGCCATAAACGAGGCCAAACGGAGTCTCCCCTGTTGATCGTTTGGGTGTCGTTCTAACAGCCCAAAGCACATTTTCCAGTTCGTTCAGCCACTTGCCCTTCAAGGCATAGACCCTCTTCTTCAGGCCATCCATCACGATTTTGTTGGCTGACTCCACCTGGCCATTAGTCTGAGCATGGCGTACAGAAGCGGTCCGATGCTCAATGTTCAATTCTTCCAGATACTCCCTCACCTGAGAGCCGTTAAACGGTGGACCATTGTCGCTGATCACCACCTTGGGAATCCCGTATCTGGACATGATGTGGGTTTGGAGGAACTTGACGATCTGGTTCCCCGTTGTTCTGGCCAATGCCTTCGCCTTTATCCATTTCGAAAAATAATCGATTGCTACAAGTAAATACTTACATTGACCTTGTGCTTGTGGAAGAGGTCCCACCAAGTCGATGCCCCACTGCGCGAAGGGCCGCGCGCTCTTGATGGATGTCAGATTAGCGGCCGCAGCCACGATACTCGGGGCGTACCTCTGGCACGCGTCGCAGGATCGGACCATCGCCGTCGCTTCTTTGTTCATCGTGGGCCAATAATAGCCCAAATTCAGCACTTTCCTCATGATGGATCGAGCCCCTTCATGGCAAGCCGCGACCCCTTCGTGCACCTCCTTCAGAATCCGATTGGTGTCGGGTTCTGCCAGACACTTCAAGTACGGAGTCGAGAACCAGCCCTTCTTGTATAGCTGATTATCCAGCATTACATAATTGACCGCGATTCGACGTATCCTGCCCGCTGCTACTTGATCATCGGGGACTGCCCCCGTAGTCAGGTACGCGACTATCGGGGTCATCCAAGTTGGCTCCTCCTCTGATCTCGCTTTAATGGCACACACCTGTGTCGGGTCGATGGTCGATAAGATCACCTTTTCTAGGAAGTGCACCTTCCGATTTTCTTCCAAGGGTGCCCCCAGGGCAAATTTGCTCAAGGCGTCTGCCTCTACGTTTTCCTCCCTCGGGATTGCCTCGATGTCGAAGCTTTTAAAGCTCTCCTTCAAGGTTTGTACCTCTCGTAGATACTTCTTCATTATCGGACTCCTTGCTTCGTATCGCCCTTGAACCTGGTTCACGATTAAAGCTGCGTCACACTTCACTCTCAAGTGATCGACTCCAGTGCCTTTAGCAATTTTTAGGCCCGTGATAAGAGCTTCATACTCCGCTTCGTTGTTTGTGGCCTTGAATGTTAAAGCCAAGGTGTATCGGAGCGGTTCACCTTCACCCGGCGGTATCAACAAAAAGCCTGCTCCTGATCCGTCAGAACTCGAGGAGCCATCCGTATACATCTCCCAGGTATTTTCCTTATTTGGCTGTTCTGATTGCTCTGCCCTCTCTGGTTGTTCTTCTATCGGGACCTCCATGGTTGCCCCCTCTACAGGGCCCGTTTCTTCCAGATCGGGGGCTGTAGACTCTGCTATGAAATCTGCTAATGCCTGGCCCTTAATGGCTGTTCTCGGAGCGAAGTGTATGCGAAACTCACTAAGTTCTACTGCCCATTTCACTAATCTCCCCGACGCATCCGGTCGGTTCAAAAAATGCTTCAAAGGCTGGTTCGTCAGCACAGTGATCTCGTGTGCGTGGAAATACGGCCTTAGCTTCCGAGCAGTAATAATCAACGCAAAGAGACGGGGACTTGATTACCCTCGACAATCTTTACTAACACAGAGCTAATGGCAAATTCAGAAACAGCCAAATAAAGGTAGAGTGGCTCGCCTGGAACCGGTTTCGCCAGCGGCGGGAGTGTGCGAAGGTGCTGCTTGAGTGCTTGGAACGCCTCTTCACATTTGGCGGTCCATTCGAATTTTTTGTTGGCCCTCAAGACTTCAAAAAACGGCATTGATCGGTCGCTGGCTTTGGACAAGAAGCGATTCATTGCAGCTAGTCGGCCATTCAGCACTTGCACCTCCCGATGGTTTATCGGAGACTGCATCTCCTCGATTGCCCTCAGCTTCTCAGGATTCACTTCAATTCCTCTTTGGCTCACCATGAAGCCCAAGAACTTCCCTGAGTAGACTCCGAAGGCGCATTTCATCGGGTTCAAACGAACTTGATGGAGCCTCATCCGCTCAAACGCCATGGTAAGGTTGTGCACGTGATCCTTGGCTTGTCGGGACTTCACCAGCATATCATCCACGTAAGCTTCCATGGTTTCTCCCAGCATGTCTCCAAACAGTTTGTTCACCATCCGTTGGTAGGTTGCCCCGGCATTGATCAACCCGAAAGGCATGACATCGTAGTGATAGATGTCACTGTCCGCGTAGAACGCTGTGTGGGGGGCGTCTTCCTTGGCCATCTTGATCTGGTTGTAGCCTGAATACGCATCCATGAAACTTAACAACTCATGTCCCGATGTGGCATCCACCAGCTGGTCGATTCTCGGGAGTGGATAGCAGTCCTTTGGGCAAGCCTTGTTCAAGTCGCGGAAGTCCACACACATTCGCCATTTCCCGTTAGTCTTCTTCACCAGCACTGGGTTGGCAACCCAAGTCTGGAATCAGAGCTCCTTAATGAACCCAGCATCGAGCAACCTGCCCACCTCTTGCTGGATCGCGATCTTCTTATCCGTGCCCATCGGACGCCTTTTCTGGGTGATAGGCTTGATCGCGGGGTCTATCTTCAGCTCGTGCACGATCACATCGGGGCTGATTCCTGGCATATCGCTAGGGGACCAGGCAAACAGCTCCTTGAACTCCTTCAACAACTCCACCAATTTTTGGGCTGTCTCTTCAGTCAGAGTAGACCCGATTTTTACCTTCCTCTGGGGTCCATCGATCTCGACCTCTTTCAGATCTTCTACGGGGGAGGGACGCCCAAACTCTTCTCTGGGATCTGTGTCTGTCTGGAGGACAGTAATGGCCTCTCGCCTCCTCCTACGGGTGGCATTAACATAGCATTTTCGGGAAGCCACCTGGTCGCCCTTGACCTTTCCAACTCCGTGGTCGGTCGGGAACTTCATCTTCTGGTGCACAGTCGAGGCAACCGCCATCAGAGGATTAATGGTGGTTCTCCCGATAATCGCGTTGTAGGTCCCCGCGGAATCAACCACGACAAACTCCACGTTCCTCCTTTCTGATTTCCACCCACTACCAAACTCCACTGGTAAGGTGATTACTCCTAGCGGGTAGGAGGTTGAGCCAGAGAACCCGACCATCGGGAAGTTTGCTTCCTTTAGGTCTTTCTTTGTCTTTCCCATAGCTTCCAGCGCGTCCATGAACAGAATGTCGGAGGAGCTCCCTCCGTCGATTAGAATTCTCTTCATCTCGAACCCGTCTACATCCAAAGTTACCACTAAGGCATCGTCGTGCGGGGTCTCTACGCCTATGAGGTCTTCCGACGAGAAGGAGATTACCATCTCTTCTTTCAAGGTCCAAGATCGGGACCTTTTACCCAGTACCACTGCCGTAGGGATCCTAGAGGCGTAGACCTCTCGGGCGGATGAGGTATCACCCCCAGCAGCAAATCCTCCATGAATCACGTTGATAACTCGTCTCTCCTTGCGAGCACCGGGTGACTCTGGATCAGTTCTCTTCTTTTCAGGGACCGATCGCGGGATCGGGAACGGGACCGCGATCGGGACCGAGAGCGGGATCGACACCGTTTATCCTCAACGAATTCCTTGAGCTTCCCCTTCTGGATTAGCTTTTCAATCTCCTTCTTCAGTTCCCGACAGTGATTGATGTCGTGACCATTTGCGCGGTGGAATCTACAGTAGCGATCCGTACGGGATCCCAGGAATTCTCCTTCTTTCTTCGGGGGGTACCTGGAGATACCTTGTCGTTCCATGACTGTCAGCACCTCCGCCATGGAGCAGTTGAGAGGAATATCAAGGTCCTCCCGCTTATCTTTCCTTGAAGAACGCCTATCGTCCCTCCGATCCGGACGGCCTCGATTCTTGCCACTGTCGGGTTTACCCTTTGACTTACGATCGTCGAAAGGCTTAACCGACTGCTTCCCTTTGTTCGACTTTGGGGGCTCCAGTTCTCCCGCGGCTATTTTGACTCCTGGACATCGATCTGCCGCTTCACCCTCTTCTGTAATGCCTCCATATTCCACACAGCCTTCTCAGCCACGCTGTGCATCAAGTCGGAGCCATAGGGGGCTGTCAGGTTCCGAATGAAGGTACGGATGGTTTCGCCCTCCGAGATTTCTTCGTCTATCTCTGCTACGCTGGCTGTGTACCGCTGGTAATAATGAGCCAGCGATTCGTCGGGCCTCTGCACCACCTGGGTCAGGGACCTCACGCTCTTCAATAAACGCCTCCGACCCTGATACTGCTGAATGAATCGATCGTGCATGTCTGCCCAGCAAGTGATGCAGCCTGGGGGCAGACTAAAGAACCAAGTCAGGGCCCTTTCTCCCAGTGTGTTCGGGAACAACGTACACACTATGTCTTCACTTGGGGCTCTTCCCAGGCACGCCATGAGGTGCTTCTGGACATGGCGAACTGGATCTCCTTCGCCATCATACTCCTTTATCGTGGGGATGCCTAGCCCAGGCGGGGCTAGGGTGTCAATGAGTCGGGGGACGAAGGGATGAGTGGATCGATCCCTTAGCTCTGACACCAGCGGCTTCTGCTCTCCCATACAGATGTTCACGATCTTTACCACCTGGTCGGGAGTGATGGGACCATTCAGGGGAATGGTCCTGTGCTGTACTGGTCCTGGTCCATCAACCACGAACCTTTCCGGCTGACCGGTTGCCCTACCTCTGTCCTGGCCTCGGGGCAGGGCTTCCTGTGCGTTTCGACCCTCTGTTGGTGGGGTCGCTTCCTCCAATGGGGGCATCTCCTCCTGCCTCCTCGCAGCCTCTCTTCGATCCAAGAGAGCCTCTACAACCGCCAGAATCATGGGCATGGCTTCCGCCACGGCCCTCGTCAAGTCTGTAGCCGGGGGAGCCTCCTGCCCCCTATTGCCCTGGTGCTGAGGAGCAATGTCTTCGGGATCTCCGTTGTGCCCCCCTGTCTGGGAGAGCTCAGCCGGAGGATGATTCTGGTTTTCCTCCTGTTCCGGTACTGAATCCAGATTCGTTGCAGCGGGGTGGCGGGAACCACCGGATTGTCCCTGTCTTCTGTTCTTGCCAGCCGCCATCGATCGAGTAGAAGGCATATCAGCTTTTTGTTTGATTCCCACAGACGGCGCCAATGTTGGATCACGGTGGAACTCCGGTACGGACTTGAACGGCAATCCTAGCTCCTTTGCTCCACGTAATCCTGCAAGAGGGGATAGACCGGGCGGTGACCCAGAATCCCTCTCCGATGCTTAAATGAGTATTTCGTATGACTGGCAAGTAATAATCTCAGAGTGTATTCAACTCAGCGTTAGTCTTCTGAGGTGATCTCCTGCCCTTTTATAGGCAAAGAGATGCCTCAGGTACCTGGCGAACCGTTGGGGGTGGTTAGCCCGTATCCCGCGTATCTCGGATGTGATCTCGCGTATCTCAGCCATGCCCCGCGTATCTCGGCCACGCTCCGTGTATCTTAACCACGTTCCGCGTATCTCGGCCACGCCCCGCATATCTTGGCCTTATCCTCTGATAATCGAGTCCCGACTCCCGTCGGGGACTCCAGAGTTATCTCGTTGTGTCACCGCTCGGGGCCCCTCGTCATCGTGACAGGGCCAATCATTCTCAGGGATTCATCATCGGGGCCTACTTAAAGGCTTCTCATCGGGAGCTTCTAGCTCCACTGTCGGGACCGACTCTGTCGGGACCTTACCTTGTCGGGACTCCCTTCGTCGGGACCCTTCTCCTAGGTCATCTTGACCTTCACTTTGGGCCTGGTGGGCCTGTTTGCCGTTTCCTCCCCGTTAAAGGGCCTGACGGCTGTAGTCGAACCCATCAAAGGCCATAGGTGCATCTTCCGGGAGCTCTGTGGCTCCGACCTGAGCCACAGAGCTCCGATTGGAGCTATGTGGCTTCGATTTGGGCCAATCGGGGCCGGTGGCTCCGATTTGGGCCCAATCGAAGCCGTGGTGGAGGTCGCTCGAGTTAGGTGGTGGTCACCGGAGCTGGGGTGGTGGTCGCCGGAGCCGGGGTGGTGGTTGCCGGAGTCGGGTGGTGGTCGCCGGAGCCTAGGTGGCGGTGGCCGGAGTCGTGGTGGCTTTAAGGGCATTTTTGTCTTTTCATTTCGAGTATGTGAGAGGCACACTTTGATAGAAGGGTATTTTTGGAATTTAATTTAATTTTCGGTCACATGCCAAGCACGTGACCAACTTCCGTCAGTTTTAACGGAAAAAATTAACAGAGACCTCTTATATCAACAAAGTTGAAACTTCAGACCTCTCTGGTTAACATGTGCCAAAGTTCAAACCTCTCATAGGTTATTAACCCTCCAACAAATGGCGGCTCTCTGTCCAGTTTTTTTTTTCCAATGTTCATTTACAAATTTATACAACTTTTTTTTTCCTAGTCACATTTATACAACTCAGTTCGGCAATACCTACCGTTTTAACTTTCACTTAAACTACACCATAACTATGAAAGTGCCACTAGCCACACATATATTATATAATAAACTAACACATTAATTTAATTCCATCATTTAGAAGAAGGGAGCCAAATAGATGGCACTATTTGGATGCTCTCAACTGGCCCCCCTGGAAGGAAGTCACTGCTTCGGCACACTTCCTTCAGGGTCAACTGCGGAGCACCAACTCCGGCCAAATCCAAGCCTAACCCTACGCCAGAAGCCTTCCCATCACATATGGCCTTGTTTTACCTCGCCTTCACCCCACCTTCCGTCGCCGTATCCTTAAACCGGGGAGCCCGCTACCCCTTCTTCCTCCGCACCACCCCAACATCGACACAGCCACACATCCGAGACAAAGGCAACCCATCGAAAGTGTGCACATCACCACCTCCCCAGATCCCGCACAAGAATCCCCCGATACTTCTTCAACCACCACCACAAGCAACGCACCACCCTCACCAAACCCCAACTGGGCCTTTCCACCCTCCCCACGAACATCCAAGCCCTCCGCCCTTACAGACGTGCCCCATACGCACCGGTCATGAGCTCACTACACGCGTCATCGCACCTCACGCACCATCACACTCTTCCGCGCATCTCCTCACGCGCCGACAAGCCCCACCACGCGCCACCCCATGCTCCTCCGCACGTTCTTCCACGCGCATCGACGTACAATCGTCTGCCTTCCATGCGTTCACGCGCCACCATCACCATCACGCGCCACCCACGCATCATCGTTCGCGCCACCACACTCTGTCACGCGCTGCCACGCGCCGCCACGCACCGCCTCGCACCGCTTTGCACCACCTTGGAAGACCTCCTCCCCCATCATCGATCGTCCTCGCCTCTCCACGCATCGTCGTGGATGCTGTCTACCGCTTTAAGCTCAAACTCGATTATATTTTGGTGGTACAACCCACTACCCTCCCCCATCTACCCCTTCCAGTTGAACTCATAGTTCGTCAGAACCAACGCTCCATTCACCGAACAACCACTGCATGATATTTACCCTTCGGGGTACCCACGATATGACCGCGGTCGCGGTCGTATCTTATTTCCTTCTCCTTATGAAGAAGCAAAGTATTTCTTTAGCACCCCCGACGTGCGCTAGTCCTTCATGGATCTTCCGCATGCAGGGGTGCTCCGGTAGACTGGTATCATCTCGCCCCTACCACTTAGAAATCTCTGCACTGGTCATGCGGTTATCTTTTTTTTTTTATGGAGTTTTGTGTGTTTCGGATCTGTTGTGGGTCTTGTCTGGTATCGCTTGGTGTGCAGGTCCTCTGTTAGCTAAGTCGACCTTGAGGGAGATTATTTTACCCTCTGAAGGGCTACGTTTGTTTCCGTATCAGTTGGATCCCTCCTCTCCAAGCTACTATCATTTTTTTGTGGTCACCTTCACCGTTAAGCCGATCGGGTGTTCTATTTTATTTACTACCAGTTGTATTTCAGTTTTTTGCTCTGCTTTATTTGATTTCGTTATTATGTTAGTACCTGCTCTACTTTTTCGGGATTTGGATGTTAACCAATTCCTCCAGAGCCGGGAATTTCTAATTTGTAGTGTGTAATCGCTCTTATTTCAATAAATTTCGGCATTGATAAAAAAACACGTTAATTTACTTGGAAAAAAAAAAACACATTAATTTTAACACGGTTAAGAGAACGTGACAGTTAACGCGAGGATCATACTTACGGAACTCGAGCTTGTCCAGCATCTTCTGAAGGTTCTTTTTCTTGGCGTAGAAGAAACCAGCCTTGGCTGCTGAAACGAGCCTGATGAACACCGAGGCAACTTTCTTCTTTTTTTTTATCCATTTATTAACTACACAAAAAGGGAAAAAAATTATTACAGAAGTATAAAACTTGTAAAATTAGCAAAAAAAGGCAAACAATCAAACCATTGTAACTAAACTTTATGTATTTTTTTAGATTAAGGGTTACAGTAACACCATTTAAAACCCTATTAAAAGCCACATTAGGTCTATGGACTGATCCTAACCCTAGCAGCTTGGGGATTTTGGTCAATTTTTCCTACAAGTTGATCGAATTGGAATCTTTCTGCAGATTCGGAACAATTCATGTGCAAGGGGATTTTGAGGCATCGGGTTGATTGGTAGAAAGAAACATTCATTGATTAAATAGGCGATGACAATATTTTAACTATCAATATAGCAGTCAAGATAAGTACACCAAGGGGGTTTTTGATGGATGTGGGGGGTGTTTGGATGGATGTAATGTAATATACATTGTAATCTTAGATTACTTTCAAACTCCATTCAAAACTTGGATACATTATTACATGTTTTGAACAAAGCTTATTGGATTATCCTATTTAACATGTTTGCCGTAAACAACATTGTTGCTATAAGGAACACATTTTGACTAATTTAGTGCTTCAAATATTTCTGATAGACTGAAAACCGGGATCCCATCACGTGTAGATAGCCATAGTGTTGATTTTTCTGGTATGAAGCCACAACATTGAGATGAAGAGGTTTGTCAGTTTTAAGTATATTTATTGCTTTCATATTACTAATTTCATTACTCTGGCTCTGCATATGAGAAATGGTAAAGAATTACTGCTATGCTTTATTGTCATTTGTGTTGTCTGATCAAATAGTATATGTGCAAGTTACAGATTTTTAGCTTATACATTTAATTGGTTTTTCTGTTATTCGTTGTCAAATCTATGAAATATGAGGTGAGTAGAACTTTTATTTTTCCTATGAATTGGAAGTATAGCCGCTTTAGTAAGTTTAATTGGTTTCCTGTTATTTTTTGTCAGACCTATGAAATATACAAGTGAGTACAACAAACAGGTCCTGCAAAATTATCCTACGGTAATGCACGATTGCTATGCTTTGATGACATTTACATTTTAGATCATATATCTGCCTTGACATGCATTACCTAGATACATCATGACGATCTTCAATATCACATTCCTAAAGCCATTATTCAAGTAATGCATGTTGTGTTGGAAAAATTTGATCTTCTCAGATCTGTGAGGGAGCTATGCAAATTTTCCCACTATAAGACTACTTTTGAGGTGAGCTTGCGTCTTCATCTGAATACTTTGCTAAGGTTTGGTTCCTCTGATAATGCTAATGCAAACTTGAAAATGCAACTGAAGGAATTAATTCCGTGGTCTACTCAATAATCTCGGAAATAAGTAGAAATCTGTGGTGCTAGAGCCTGGATGAGGACAAACTTTTGGATTTGTGAAGTGCTTGAGTTCAGATGCACATCCTTTTTTTTATGTGGGATGATGTATTTCATATAGATAATTAATTTTTAGATAAATGTGTTTATGGATTTTAGGAGACAAATGCATAAACGAAAGTTCATATTAATGGGGTGAGATCATAGTTAATTGAGGGGTTCATTGAGATATTTTGTAAAGACATGCACTTTCGTTTGGACGAACACATCTGCAATGTGCATTTATTCTAGTATTATTATGTGTAAGTTATTAGGGTTTAGTAATATTTTTCTTATCTGAATAGTCTTTTTTCTTATCAATTTGAGCAGGTTTGTTTCAGATGTTGATTTTGTACATAGTTCGCTGGCTCTTCCCATTGATCGGTACATCCACAACCTTTTTTTTTTAGCTTTATGATTATATTCATTTAGAGTATATACATATATATCCTCTTCTCTTAAGGTGTGTTTGAATATAAGTAGTAAACAGAATGTAACCCCCATTAACTTGGGATCACACTAGGTGAATTATACTTAGACTCAACTTCCTTATTTCTTGATGCTATGTTCTGCCTATTTCACAGGAGGGTTGGTGTGAGATCATAGGATTTGTTTAACAAATCCAGTCAAAACTATTGAAGAGGCTGCAGCTAAGCGTGAGAGAGCAATGATATAGCATATTGTCTCTCTCTGCAAATATAAATACACTTTCTTATACGATATTAGATATTCTATGTTGAACATTTATTAATTGTCTGGTGTATTAGCAGGTAGTATTGGTGGTTTATAAAGCAGCAAAGAACCTGAATAGAAGTATGATCAAAGAGACACTGAGCATTAGCTTGCGAAAGGCGGACCCTTAAGGATCAAGCCGCCCGGAATCGGTTCAATCTTCTTTACGACGAATTCACAAACTGGTTTGTTACTAAACTCAGCCAAACTATGAAAGTTTAAGCCTTGACAGTGTTATGGAAGTGGGTTAACATATATCTAACATCAGTACCAATTGTAGGCATCATATATTTAGTATTTATGTATTGATGCTAGAGATTAGCTTATACTTTAATGTTGATTAGTGCATTTTGTTGATATTTCATACATGAATTTAACTTTCGATTTGACAAAATGTCACATCAAACTCCACTAACTGAACTGTTCAGGAAGGTAAATAGTGAATGTTGTTGTTGAGATGATAGAGCGTCTGTGAGGTTGGCAAGAAGTCAGTGTTTATGTTTATTTCATTTGCTGATGCCTGATTATACTCCATATCTGAAGAATAATATATGTGGCTTTTGCCTTGGTTGTTTTTGCAGCTCTCACTGTCTTCAGTAATGAAGAGCCCAATAATGGTTGGTGTTCTCAACTCAAATCATAGATGCATTTTTCAAAGGTTCCTCCAACTTGGATGCGTCATTCACCTTCAATGTGCGTTGCTTCATAAAGTTAAATTGAAAATTGATTTTCTTTCAAATATCTTAATTGATGTTGCTCTCCTTCATTGTAAGTTGCTCATAAAGTTTTATTTGAAATTGTTAATCTGTAGAGAATGCGATAAAAAAAAAAATTGCTTTTTCAATATTGAGTGGTCTTTGCACTGCTATACAGGGGATTGGAAGAGGGATACTACAAAGGTGATACATGGTTTATTCTCGAGGGGATTCCAAGAACAAGAATGCAAGCAGTAAGTCTAACTGCTCTTTGCATACAATTTAGTCTCTGTAGTGTCAGACATTTATTTCAAGGGAAAATACATCTTTTACAAGAAATTCCTCCTTTGTGCTATGAGCAATATGTTGTTCATAGTTGTGTATTTTGTCCCTAAGACTTTAACATTCTCATGGCTGATTGCTTGATTCTTCGTATGTGATTTTTGTTTGTTTTTTGCAGGATATACTTGACCAAAAATATGATATTGATATGGTGTTGAACTTCAAGTGCTCTAAAGAATCTACAAGCTTAGAGAGGTCCAATTATGTTCTAAGGATGAAGTCCCAGGGTGAACAACTAATTTCTGCTAATCTGGTCTGGAAGGAGAAGTTTGCATTTTATGCAGATCATGTACTAATTTCTGCTGTTTACGTTCAAACGTCTTAGATGGATGTTGCTGGTTTATTATTTCAAGCTCGAGAAAATACATAATATGCATGATATGAAAGTACAACAAATTTAACATATCACGGTTGATCAAATACAATGATGTTCATATGCTGCAGAGTTTTACTCTTAGCAAATTATAGCTAAATGTTCTGATAAATTGATCGAACTCTGTAATTATTGAGTTATCTAATGCCTTTGTGGTTTGTTAGACTTGAGACAGTAATTTTAAAATATGATTTTCTTTTATGTGTATTAATTTTTACAAGGACACCGAGTAAACCGACTGGATTTTTCCTTACATAGTATCATAACTATAAATTTTATCAAATATTATTTTTATTAATATATATTTAATAAATCACTCTGCGCGATGCGCAGGAATGCACCCTAGTATATATAAAATTCAAAATGAGAGAGAATAGAAAAAGCAATGTAGAGCTAGTGATTTTCAGTTTTTCTTCATCCGATGAGCAGAATGTTGAGCTAGGGATTTTCCGTCTTCAGTGTGGAGCTGCGGGATGCCCAACCTTTGAAGCCGCAGCTAAGGTTCAGTTACAGGAGTCTCCAATTTCCAAGGTTATCAGCTACTCTTGGAAATAAGCAATCCTAATTAGCTCCTCTTCTCCCCAATTCAATGAATCCACACCTTGGAAGAGCAAACACTGCAGGAAGCTTGAGTATATATCATTTTCGATCAGTGTGTTTGTGCTGTCATAGTCTAAGCGGCATGCAAAAAAGGAGACTCTCCCAATTCCTAAAGAAACGCTCCCAAACTCACCTCTTCTCATTCTTTAAATTCGATTTCATTTTAACAAATCGCTATTGTGTCTTGCCGAACCTTCAGTGAATTTTGAGGTGGAGTCGAGTAAGTGGATCAATTTCGATTTTTTTTTTTTCAATATGCTGAAGAAAAATGATGGGTTGTTCTTGAATATATCACGAAGGGGAATGAGGGTTCAAAGAAAGATATTTATTCCACAATGATTTTATCATTAATCAGCTCTGATATTCTTCACTGTTTTGTTCTTCGTCGTTTGCGTTTCCCTAATTACTGCGTCGACGTTAGAGTTTTTAGATCGTTCTCTGATATTATGTAAGCATTCGGATGTTGATTTGATGTAAGCAACATCGCTTATACCATTGATTTTGTTAACCACCAGTTAGATTCATTCTTGTGTTTTCGAGATTTAAACATATTTTGTCGATAATGCGAATTATCGACAAAATAATGCCTAGGAAGGGAGCCTTTTTATCTAAAAAATTTAATGATAATGCGAATAAATTTTATTCTGTATCATTCAATAGGTTCATTTTTTTGCTAAGAAATCCTGGTTCAAATAGGTGGCAATATAACTGAGATTTCAGCGCATATGAGAGCAAGACGTGTGATAGACTCGATCAATCAAACATCGCAGGTGTTGAATTCTATCCTCTTTATTTATCCTTATTGAAGCTTTACTAGTGGGTATGATGAAATATATATATGATTATGGGTAAAGATTGGATATCTTAGCAGATAGATATCTAAGCAAGTCAAATATCAAGGCAATAAAATGTAAGATGTTAGCACACGTGAGAGCAATTAGGTGTGATAGACTTGAGAAATTATAATTGCAAACTAAGGGGAAGAAAGAATTTCGCATTGCTATGTTTTTCAGTGTATCTGATGTTAATTTGTCAAGTGCTTGTAAGTTTATAAAGCTGAAGAACATCAGTAGTGCAATCTCCCAGTTGTAGTCAAATATAGAGCTTTATGCTTTCTGTCTGTTAATTGCATTGGTCCATTGTCGGTTGCAGTGGTCAGAGCTCCTTCCTGGCGAGGCAACTCTAGGAAGCTTGTGAATGCGTCCAGATAGATATGATTGTTGATTTCGAGGTTCACAAGCTACCAGCAGTTGCAGCTATGGTGGTATGCTCTTTATTCTCTCTAATGTTTAATTTGTTTGGAAAATTGATATGAGTATAACGATGTTCAGATGGCGTTGTAATATTTGCTCTATATCTGGAGCATTTAAATCAGATGTGGAATGGTTTACTTTCCATTACTTAGCTGCAATTTGGTATATTGGCTGTGACGATTGATTCTGAAAGACACACAAAACAAGATAACTCTCCACATCTTGGCATGGTAGCTTATGCAGCAACCATGGAGGGGTTCCTTCTTAATGCTGTTGATACATAAAACATGATCTGAGACTTTTTTTTTAATGATTTGTTAACTGGAAAGAATTGGAAGATTAGTCAATAACAACTTTTGGTCTGTGTCACCGTCGAGTTGCAGGCAGCTATTTCAACTTAGAACGTCACTACTATCTTGTGATTTCTATTTCCAATGTCACGCTTGTTTTTATCGTATATATGTAGATTGCAGCAGTTTTGGAGGTTTTGGAGTCCATTTGATCGATTTGAGAGGAAGAGAACAATTTTCTGCACATGCTAATTTGATGAGCGGTTTCCCATTTATTACTGAATCGCTAAAATTAGATTCAATTATCATTTGAATATATATGTGAACTTGATTTATTATTATTTAAAAATCATCACTCTATAAGACACCTGCAATTTGAGAGTTAGCTGCAGAACCTGCAGTATATATTTTCCTACTCTTTTTACAGTTACATACTGGTACATCAGTGAAGATTAGGGATGGCAACGGGTCTCGGGGCCCCGCTGACCCGCGGGGCCCCGACCCGGTTTTGACCTGCAGACCCGCCGATCCGCGGGTCATGGGTCGGGTCCGGGGCGGGTCCGGGTCTAGAGACCCCCCCGTAGACCCGCCCCGAAATGCATATATATATAATATTTTTTTTATTTTTTTTATGTTAATATGATCTAACATTTACTAAACAATATGGTTAATATAGTACCTATATAAATAACATGGACCAAATTACACATAGATGTATATTTAGATTATTAGGATTTGTTAATTTGGTGTTTGATTTGAATTTGTATTTGTAGTGAATTTGATGTGTTTGTTGTTTATATTTGGTTGATGTTAGATTTATGTTTTGAATTTATATATAATGTAATATTTTGACAAAAAAATTGTATTTAATATTGAAAAGTGAAAAATTATAATAATAATAATAATTTTGTTCACATGACGGGGCGGGTCGGGGCCCCGCGGGTCGACCCGCGGGATTGTTGACCCGACCCGACCAGCCCCGGAAGGTCCATTTGGCCGGGGCCGGGTCAGCCAGGCCGACCCGCGGGTCCGGGGCTGTGAAAACCCTCCCCGACCCGCCCCGTTGCCATCCCTAGTGAAGATAGAGGCAATGGAGACTTCTGTGGTGGGTTTTTACCTTTTGCATATTGGAATAAGTATTTACATTATTATGTTTAGATTGAGCTAGGTCTTTTTATTATGTAAGACAATTATATTTGAGACTCTATTAATTTGTAGTATTTTTAATGAATCCGTGTCACGGTCGGACAACTCTATTACTTATCTTAATGTTAGCCGAATTTGGTTATCTTTTGAATTTAATAAAAAAATGTGACACGAATTTTATAAAATTATGAGTCATATAGACATACAATTGTGTTATAACAAATTATGACTCATATAGAAATACAAAATTATCAGTATTTTACGTATCAACCGCGTGTCGTGCGGGAATGCACCCTAGTGGTGATATATATAATAATAATAATTATAGAAAAGCCATAAAATAAAGATATTTTTTAGTTTTTTTTTTTTTTTTTGTAGTAGGACAAAATAAAGATTTCAATTTTCTAAGGAGAATGAAACTGGCTAAGGAAATATTCGAAAAACCTCAGAGACTCTAGGTAAAAAAGAAAAAACCTCAGGGAGTTCTTAGCTATAAAGTAGGGTTAAGAACCTATGAAAAGTCTGAACTATGACCCATGTTAACGGTAGAAGTCTGAAATTTGAAATGTTGATTTGAGAGGTCTGAAATTTCAATTTTGTTGAAATTAGGTTTTCCATCCATTTTTAGGGTTACCTTTAACAGAATTGTGTGAAATGACATTTTTGCCCCTTTTATTATTTTGTTTTATTTAATATCTTATTTGAGAAAATATGAAAAGACAAAATTACCCCTGAAGCCAAATTACTCCGGCCACCGCCACCCGTCTTCGGTGACCACCACCCCAGCTTCGGCGACCACCACGTAACTCCGGCGACCGCCACCACGGCTCTGATTGGGCTCAAATCGGAGTTGGTGGCTCCAATTGGCCCAAATCGGAGCTACAGAGCTCCAGATCGGGGCCACAAATCTCCGATTTGGGCCAATCGGAGCCACCAACTCCGATTTGGGCCCAATCAGAGCCGTGGTGGCGGTCGCCGGAGTTGCGTGGTGGTCACCGGAGCTGGGGTGGTGGTCGCCGGAGACGGGTGGTGGTTGCCGGAGTCGGAGTGGTGGTTGCCGGAGCCGTGGTGGCTTTAAGGGCATTTTCGTCTTTTCCTTTCGAGCATGTGAGGGGCACACTTTGATAGAATGTCATTATTGGAATTTTATTTTATTTTTTGTCACGTGCCAAGCACATGACCAACTTCCGTTAGTTTTAACGGAAAAAATTAACGGAAACCTCTTATATCAACAAAATTAAACTTTCAACATTTTAAATTTCAAACATCTCCAATTAACATGTACCGGTTATTAACCCTAAAGTATCAATCTCCCACTACTTTCTCTCTCTTCCGCCAATTTTCTCCGTAGCGTCCTTCGAGCCCAACCGCACAGCGCTTTCAGCTCCGGCCTGGAGGTACTCTCTGATCCCAAAATCTAGGGTTTGGATCTACTTAATTCAGGTAAAACCTTGACCTTCTCGAGTTTAGATTGTGGATTCTATGTCAGTGTACAGTCAATTCTGTCCAAGTCAAATCCTAGTTTGCTGATTTACTCCCCTGATCTCTCGCATTCTGCATTCCTATTCGAGCTGCGTGGCTAGATCTCTGAATTACTCAAGAATCGCACCGATTTTGAGCTCTGTGTGATTTTCTCAGGCTGATAACGTAATAGATCTTTAGAAATGATGATGTGCATTTTGGCGTCAAATTGAGATGAGCTATTGGTTTTGATGTGAATGTCGAACTTCGATTCTGCATTTAGCTTAGTTAATACACGATGATCCATTTTTCAGTGCAATATTTTGGTGGCTCCTGACGGATCTGATGCACATTGTTTTTTGGCTTCAAAATAATTATTAGAAAGTAATTGTTTTGTAGCAGTGTTTTCTAGGTGATGAAAATTGTATTTTAGGAGGATGCATTTCAGGTGGAGTTGGAACCATCCTTATTAGTATTTTATAATTCTTCAGGTTCAGGGTTTTGGAAAGATGAATTTTGTCGAAATCTGATATAAACTCACTTTGTAATAGAAATCTTTTGAATTTCCCTTTTCAGTTTCTTACTTTCTGCTTGAATGTTTAATGGGGAAATAAGTTCGTTAACAATGTAGTTTCTGCTTTTTGGGCCACACTACAGCTTGATTTTTATACTTTGATTATATTAAATAGTCCTTATTCCATTTCTTCAGAAATAATAAGGGATTTTGTAAATTTTCCCATCAGGAATTGGTGATATGGAGAGCTTTTGGCAGCTGGGTGATGAGCTCCGAGGACAATCAAGAGTTGTTTCTGAAGACCATGAATGGGTAATGGTTGCGTCCAAATTGGCTGAGCAGACAAGGTTTAAGGGTGAACGAACGAATAACCTCGACTTATCAAAAGCTCCATCTGAAATGAGGATTGACAACAACAAGCTTGGCTTTCAGGAGGAGAACATATATGAAAGCCTTAAGTTCAATATGCTGAGTTTGGACTCAAAAATCATGGATAATGTTAACAAGATTCCCTACGCAAATGACTTTTGCAATGTCAACCCAGTGTACCATAAGATGTACCCGACCAATATCGGAGCCATGGCCGGCAACAAGTATGGGAACAATATGAACCTCAAGGGGAAAGAGCTACAAAACACAACCGTCAATTGTAACATTAACAACAACAATAGTGAGAACAACAATGCAGTAGAGAAAAGGTTCAAGACTCTGCCTGCTACAGAGACTCTTCCGAGAAATGAAGTGCTCGGTGGATATATATTCGTGTGCAACAACGACACGATGCAGGACGACTTGAAGCGTCAACTCTTTGGTAATCCATTGTTATATCTATACTTGAGCATTTTGTCACGACTAAGGTTTAGTCCCTAAGATTCTGTTTTATATGAGATATGCAATTTGCCTCCAGTCTTAAATAGTGATTACCACTTCAATGTGGATGACAAACCTGGGGAAATGAGAAATTTGAACCCTCATGCAGCGACACCATTTTTAACCAATTACGCATAATCCTGCAATGAGTTTGATGTTTTGTGTTGATTAAAGGTTTACCACCAAGGTACAGAGATTCTGTCCGAGCAATAACCCCAGGATTACCTCTGTTTCTATACAATTACACCACTCATCAGTTGCATGGCATCTTTGAGGTTTGTCATTAACCCTTCTAGTTTTATTGTAGGTTTTTAGCGTAGTATACTGGTTGTGTCGTTATCTCAGCTCTTCTAAAATAGAGATAAATTCTCAAACAAATGATGAGAATTTATTTACTTGAACTTTTCTTTTCTGTCATCACTTTGTTTCAGGCTGCTAGTTTTGGTGGTTCTAACATTGATCCAACTGCTTGGGAGGATAAGAAATGTAAAGGCGAGTCAAGATTTCCTGCTCAGGTAATTGATTTGGGTCTGCTCCTTTGGTATTATTACATTAGTTTGACATTTCTTCAAGTTTCCATCAGTAGTAACCATCTAGTTATTGTCATATAGGTGAGAATCCGCATCAGGAAAATCTGCAAGGCATTAGAGGAGGATGCCTTTCGGCCAGTTTTGCATCACTATGATGGCCCAAAGTTCCGGCTTGAACTCTCAGTTCCTGAGGTATGAGGGTTACATATTGATTCCCAATCTTCAATACCTAGCAAAACATTAAAGACTTGGCACCTTAAGATGAAAATGTTTGCTCTGATCATCTATTTATGACAGACTCTATTAGAACAATTTTGCTAGACTAAACCATGATTGAGGCCAGTGAAAGCAAGATTGATAATCCATTCTATTATATATCGGAAATCCCTGTACACACGTGTATAATCCCTTGATAGACTATTTGAACAAACTTGGAAGCTTTAGAAATTTTATATAGGATTATATGGTTTAGGGAGCTACAAAAATATGTAGAGCACATTTTATATATAGGTTTGAAAAATTTGATACGTCTGGAGTAAGAACCCTGAGCCTAACTTTTATATCGAGTTATCTAACAGTTGAAATTGTGTTGGCAGACTCTGGAGCTCCTAGACCTCTGTGAACAAGCAGGGTCTGCAGCATAAGATGTGGAAACCCGCCCGTACTTTCTTTAAAGACAAGACTTTCGGTAGGGCTTAAGCTTAAGCTCAGTTAGAGGGCATCATAGCTAGCTGGTGAAGAAGATGTGATTCAGATCAGCCGAATAAGAACCAGTTCTCTTCTGAAGGTGTTCTAGACCAGTATTGTTGTGTTGTGTTATCCTAAGTCTAATGTAAAGCTGCTATATATTACATTTTATGAATACTCAAGAGACGTATTTGGAGTCTGCAATTTGTGATTGTGATGTTTGTTTTGTGTGCCCTAGTTCTGTGAAGGAGCAACTTATTAATAAAAGCTCCTTGAGGTGGATTTGAGTGGTGCAGCCAGCAATTGAAAGTGATTATTATTTATCAAGTGTTGTTGTTCTTGTATGAAACTTCAACAGACTTGAAAAGTTTGTATTGTTTGAGAGATGCGTCTAGAGAAGTTCAGTTGTTGGAGCCGGAGGTGTTTCCTTAATTGGCTAATTAAGTCCTATGTTTAATTTGGCCTACTCGGGGGGGACCAGCAGGGAGATAATTTTTGACAAACCAACGACACATAGGTACAAAAGCCTCTACTTGTTCTTGTCCAACACCGTTTCGGTTCCAAGAGTTTAAATAATTGGAGCATCTATAAAATGTGAGGCATTTCTCAAAACTAATCATACCTTTCTCGGCCTTTTGGCTATGATCATGATCAAGTGTAGTATTTGTTCTTATCAGTTTAATATCTGATATGATGGATATACACCCAACTTGACCCGCTTTGACCAGAATTAATTACCACACGGACCTAAAAACGGTTCTAAACCGAAACTTGAAAAACCTCGAACCCGGAAAAATTCACCAACAAAGGGCCGGGCGAAGTTAAATCGCTCGGCCAAAAGAACAAGTTATGTTAGGAGAGCCCTAACCGGACATTTTTCGGCCCGGAGAGCCTTCCTCCGGGCCACGCTGTCCCCGAACTCCCCAAAGCATTACCAACTCATCTGATGCTTTATCTTAATTAATGCATGATTAACGGACTAACACTGCAATTAGCAAACTAATGACCAAAGAGTACTATAAATAGGACCCTTTGGCCATTCATTTCAAATGCCAAGTTGAATTTGCTCTAGCTTCTCTGTAGACATTTTCTCTCGCTAGCAAATTATCATTTAGACATCGGTGTAGGCTCACCGAGCACTCCCCCCCCCCCCCCCCCCCCCCCCCCCCCCCCCCCGCTCGGTAGCCCCTTTTGCAGGTGAACGTGGGAAAGGACCCGAACTCGAAGTTGGAAAACTGATGTCCAGCGAGACGTTTTTATAAGTCTACGAGGAAGAACTATCTTGGACCTAAGGACAGCATTATAGGAGAAATATCCATACAGGTCTACGAGGATCATCACAATTCTGTCGGATACTAACCGATTGGTTCACGCAAAACCGAACCGATTGGAAGCGTGTCCCAACAGTGGCGCCGTCTGTCTGACTCGAACAAAAAGCCTGGCGATCACGAGAGGAATGGCGACAAGGAGTGAACAAACAAGGGAAGAACCACCACCCAGAGAGCAACCACCACCGGGAAGAGGTAGACCACCATTCCCTACTGGACATCGGGATCGTCCACAGGTGCGAGTTTCAAAAGAAGAAAACGAACAACCACAAGAACAGGTGAACCCCCTAGAGGAAAATATCCCGGCTGCAACACAGCAACCGAATAGCCAAACAGGTCCAGCTCTTCCGGTTGACACATCATCAGCATCGTCTACACCACAGAGCAGACAGCAGCTGGGAAGAGATGGAAGGAGACAACGTCAAAGCTTTTCACAAAGCTTCCTATACGGAATGCCTTCGCATGGATTCCGATACGGCTTTCCACCATACGGAATTCCCTTCGCAGGACAATCATACAGAGCCTCATCCTATGACATATCGTCCTATAACAAATACTCGTACGAAGGACCATCGTTCGCGACATGTTCACAAGGAGCTCCCCCAGCAATGGCAACGTACGACCCAGAGAGGGGACACATGTCTCACGAAGCTGAACAGGAAGAAAGAGGAGGAAACATCCCAGCCCCCTGGCCAGAGCAATACCAAAACATAGAAAATGTGTTCCCACAGGAGCAGGGACAGAGAAACAGGCCACCGCCACAACAGACGTGGCATGCACCACATCCCAACCCTCCAAGAGATGGATACTATCATGCCCCAGCAGGACAGGGACCACATGCTGGGAATGAAGAAAGGTTTCAAACCCCACAAGAAAGGCAGGAGGCCCCCGCAAACACGAACCTTGAAGCTATCCCTGATCCACCACCACAGGTGATGACACAAGATGGTGTGGAAGATATGATCATGAGGATGATGGCTGAAGCTAAGGTAAAAGCGCATATCCTCAGCGATAAAGCATCACACCCCTTCTCACAAGAAATCATCCACGGCCATCCGCGCGGACAAATACAACGGAAAAAGAGACCCAATGGAGCAAATTCAACAGCATGAGGCTACACTCTTAGGCCGGACAACCAATGGAAATGTAATCGCGTTGCTTTTCGCAAACACATTAATAGGTTAGGCAGCACACTGGTTCTTCGGACTTTCGAAGAACTCAGTATCATCATGGGAGTACCTGAAGAAAAAATTCTTACAAAGATATCTCAGTGAATGCCAAATCATGCGTCAAGGAAACGACGAGACATTAGCAAACTACTACACTCGTTTCAACCAGAACATAGCAGACATTGACGAGGAATTGGAAAGTAAGGAGATAGTGCGAGCATTTAAGAAACTTGGGAAGAAACAGCTCTGCCCTTGCAGACAAATTGGCCATAAAGCCAGTAAAAACACCCGAGGAGCTTGCAACACGAGTCAAACAATACATCGACTTAGAAAGAGACAGGTGCAACAGAAAAATGAAGGCACCCACTCAACCTAACACAGGTGGCCCAACAGGACAGAATAAACAGCAAAGTCCGTATGGAGGTAGACCACCTCAGTGGCAACAAGCACCAATGCAGCAACAGCAATGGACGCACCACAGCCTCTCAGCCGACAAAATGAGCAACAAAGGCCCAAAGCCGTGAATTTCGTGAAGCAAACACCACAACAGACAACGATGGTTGCTTTAAATACAACTCTTGTAATCTTGCAGGAGATGAAGAAGATGAACATTTGGAAAACACCAAGCAGATTCAGGGAAGGCCCCATGGGAAAAATGAAAGAGCAGTGGTGTAACAACCACGAAGTATGGGGGCACCCAACAGACGACTGCTATACCCTTCGCTCCAGCATACACTACATCATACAAAGAGGAGGTCTAAAAAAATTTGTGGATGACCATAGAAAGAGGAGTGGAGGACCATAAAAAGAGGAGTGGAGGACCTCAACCAGCACAGGCAACAACGACTAAGGGAAAGGAAAAAATGGGTGAATATCCACCTCCCATGAAAAGGGGTACAATCTGCGTGATACACGGAGGCCTTGCCTCAGGAGGAGAGGGATCTAATGCCAGATAGGTCTATGCCTCACAAACAAGTCTGGAACTCTACGGCGAACGGCCCAGGGAGGAGGATGATAACGCCATCCATTTTTAAGAAAGACATGGCACACATTGTGTATCCCCACGATGATGCACTTGTTGTAACCCTTGATGTGGACGGTTTTGACGCAAAGAGAATTCTGGTGGATGGAGGCAGCTCAGTGGACTTACTCCACGTTAGGGTTCTGGAACAACTCGGAAAAAGGTTGCAGGATTTAAAGCAAGTAAACTTCCCGCTAGTCAGCTTCGCGGGGGCAACAACCTACCCACTGGGAAAAATCGTGCTCCCAGTCTCAATGGGGGCAGATTGGGCACAAACCAGGGTGAACGTCAACTTTGTTGTGGTGGAAGAGCTAGGAGCCTACAATGGGATTCTAGGAAGAACAACTATCAATCCAAATGAGACCGTGGCCTCAACCGTACACCAAAACATGAAATTTCCAACTCCTCACGGGGTAGGAGAAGTGCTAGGAGATCAAGCCATAGCGCGTAAATGCTATCTGAATGCCACGAGGTCAAGGTCACAGCGACACACAACAATCAACATGGTTGAAACCCCAGGCGAACAGGAAACAAGAATGATGACGAAAGAGAGGAACCGCAAGACAAAGCATGGAAAATCCTGACAGGCTAACTACACCTAAGCAGGTTGCTGTGCTTCAGTCCAGTTAGAAAGGGGCCAAACAGCAGGAGGAATCAGAAGGTAGCACGCGAGTTTAAAGCGCAAGAAAGTGAGGCAGTACCAGCCCGGGAGGAAACATTAGAGGAAAGACACGAAGAAAGAACCAACCTAGCAAGGTCTTGGGGATTTAGGCACGTGGACGCTATTTTCACAGGTTCGCTAAGAACGCAGCCCCTCTGCAAGCAACACCATGAGAAGTCATCAGAGCCTTCTACAGGAACCTCAAGTTTAACAAGGGAAAATACGTTTGAGGGGCCTATTGCATAATGATGACACAGACAATGCAGGATCTGAGAGACAAGCTGGAGTACGCGATGGCTTGGGAAGAGGAAGAGATAAGGCAGCACAAAGAGATGGAACAGAAAGGCAACACTGAACAAGAGGAGACGGAAAGGGATAATGAGGCTGGACAAGTACTTGAACAGTCAAGCTATGCACCAGCATTTGATTTCACACCACTCAACATCGGAGTGGAAGAACTGTTCACGGAACATTTGCGCCATTTCATCGAACCACCTTTCCCCGAAAAAGCATTTTTCGGCCGCAGCATCAACCAGTGGTGTGAGTTCCATAAAATTTGGGGCCACAAAACAGAGAGTTGTCTCGCCTTGAAGCTATAAATTGAAACAATGTTGCACAACTGTTGTCTGAACAGGTTTAGGGCATGAAGCGCCCTCCACATGATAAACACCTACCACCCGACAAAGGGCATGCTCATATGTACTTGTCATCTATCCTTTTTATTTCGAACTATTCTTAGCCAGGAAGATACGAGGAGTTTAGCTTAGTCTACTTTTCATGAACTACCTTATGATATAACTCATTGTACAAACCATATCTAATGAAGATGACTATGTTGTGGCATAAGTAAGACATGTACAAAAGACTCAACTAGGAGCAACAACCAAGCATAAAGACTCCAACAAAATCGAGTCAAATAATGTTGTGTCGGTCACAAGTTTTGTAAAGTAGTCATAGAACGAATAAGTGTAAAAAACGAAGGTCGGCCGGTAAAACAACGAAATGACAAAAAAGACTCCAAACAAACGTACCACCGATATAAAAGCGCTCGCCCTGTTGCTGGACTTTGTACCTAACAGTGGCTAAAACCATCAGCCTGGAGTTCCCACCAGTTGTTTCTTGGCCTATATGCCGGAACATAAACCGGGTAATGCTTCAAAAACAACCCTAGGAGGAGGTCCAACCTCCTAGCGTTGGCCCTTATGCTAGCCTCGAAATTGGGTAGTGGTTCAAACTCACAACCATAAACTGGAGTTCAACCCAGTTAGTGTGTTGGCCCTGCGCTGGAACATACACCAGGCAAGGGTTCAAAAACAACCTAGACTGGAATAAACCAGCTAGTGTTGGCCCTATACTGGAACATAAACCAGATAGAGGTTCTTATAAGCGTAGACTGGATTACCACCAGCTAGAGCACAAACCTTACGCTGGATCAAGAACCAGGTAGAGGTATAACCGAATCCAAAGCGAATAGCAATTCAGCTAGCACATTAGACTTGCACTGGCACATAACCAAAACAATTTTTTTTCACGAAATAGTAAGTCGCAAGATACAACATTGCCTAACACAACACTTGGATACAACAAGAAAAGATGCAACGACAAAATCTGAGAAACACACAAAAACCAAACAACATGTGCTAAAGCTAGGTGGTACAGCAATGTGTGTTTTGAGAAATAAAAGCAAACATCAAGTGCGTACACCACATTTTATACATGGTGCAACCAAACAGAAATACAAAATATGCTAACCCCACATTGTGCGCGGTATAGCAACATACAAATACGATTAACTACCTTGCAGGTACCATAGTATACGATAACGAAAGAACCACACAAAAGGCTACAAGCTACTCAACTACAACAAGTAACAATATCGCTTCAAAAAGACCCATGCCTTGGTTCACACCAGGAGGGGGCACAATCAAAAGCTGTCTCATCGAAATAGAAAATATGGGTTTCCAGAATTATTCTAAGTCTAGAAAAAATTACACTACGCATCACGCCTCGCCAATGGCAACAGGGGCAACCTAACACGCTGTCTCATTGAAACAACAAACATGGTTTTCTAATCATTCCAAGATTGGAATGGAAAACCAAGTGGGATACAATTTTCATATAAGTCACAACGGGATCAACTTCAAACGCCGTCTCATCGGAACAGCAAATCTGGGCATCCAGAATTATTCTAAGTATCGAAGGAAACTACACCATGCAATAATCCTCGACATGGACAACGGGGACAGCGACACACGCTGTCTAATCAGAACAGCAATAATGCTTCACCCAGGAAACCAACACCCAAACACAACCAAAAAGACGACACAACAATGTCAAACAAACTACTGTTTCTACCAAACCAACAAGGATGCGACATTCAAGATAGATCCAACCATAAGATCCACAACCTACATAATCAAGTCACACGGAAGAAAACAATATCCGAAATAGAAGTGACAACACATACATCACAACCAAATATAAAAGAGGTTCAAACAAATACGTAAGAAACAACAAGATTCAAACACCATCAACATGAGGATCCCCACCATCCTCAACGCCCCCGGGGACCGAATCTCCAACATTACCATGAGATGGAGTCAAGGCCTCTGATCCCTCTTCTTCATCAACCAACATATCATCAACATCTAGTGGAGGGGCATAAAACTTCCCAAAGCTCTCAAGGTCTCCCAACTCAGATACAGGAAAATCAGGACAGTGCATATAAATTCTCTGCACGAGCTCGTGACCACACTTAATCAACATCTCAGCATTCGCATTCTAAGCATCCAATACAAACGCATCAGAGGCCTTATACTCAGCAACATCAGCCTCATTTGCCTTCAAATTTGCCGCCTCATTAGCAAGTGCAAGCTTCGCGTCATAATCAACCTTCATATCCGCCTCCATCTGCAACATCTAGGAAAAACGCTTTTCGAGCTCAAACATCTTCTTCTTCTCCGAGTCCGCCAACTTCATATTTTGGATCTTAACCCCCAAGGATCGAACATTTTCCTTGGACGCCGCCAACTCCGCCTCCAGCTGACTATTCCTAGCATGGGCAACATCCCTCTCATGGAACACATTAATAGCAAATGAGGACAAGTTCAGCATATGAGACGTAACCTGAAAGACAACAAGTAAAACATCAAATTGATGAACACAGTCGATAGGAGAAATACAAAACCCACCCAACTCAGAGGAACGAAGTAGGACAACATCCCCTGAACTACATGTCATATACCAGCAGTATCAGCAGGCGTAGGCAAGCGATCAGCAGGGGGAACCATGGCATTCAGCACCCTAATGCCAACCTTGGGCGTCATCAAGGAACAATCCTTGGGGAAATGAAGGTCACGAATAGAAGACATCGGGTTCCGTGCCAAACCAACAACATCACCCTCAAAAGGGCGAACAAGCTCATCAAAGGCCAGAGGAGGAAGGCTGGACGGTCCTGCAAAACATAAAGGTTACAAGAAAAGTCACAACATAAAAACCATCACAAAAAACTAAGTACTCTCCATATCACAATACCTAAGGAAGCAGCAGGTGAAGGAGGTCCAAATGTCCCAATAACATCGTCATTAACGCCGAACACCTCGGCAACAACATCATCAGCATCATAAGAAACAAGAGTTTTCCATTCATCCTGGGCAGAAGCACGTGAAGACTCGGCCACCTTCTCTTTATCACAAGAAGGCTCCGGAGGGCTTCGAACGGCATCCACATTTTTCCTCTTCCGCGGAGGAGCACGCGAAGGCCTAACTTCAAAGTCAGACTTCTTCAGAGGACGACGAGAGGGATTTTCACCTTTCTTCACAGCTGAAAACAACATAAAAAACAGAGCATTAAAAGAAAAAAGACACATATATAAATACAAGTCGTATGAAGCAAAATGAAACACATACCCAGAACAACATGACTAGTACGAGCAACCTTGGATGATCCAAGAGAGACATAAGCAGGCGTCTTCTTTCTACCAGCAACTGGCCTCACGGCAGGTCCAAGCTCCTGTAAAGAAGCAGCTTGATCAAAGAACCCACCTACAAGAAAAGACAGAAAAAAGAATAAAGCATCATTAACATACCAAGGAGAAAGTAGCACAAATCCCAGCATCAACCAACTCCTCCTCAGTCACTCCCACCACGGTCTTATAAGATCGACGCTCGTGACAACGAAATATAACTTTCAGGATCTCACAATCGGAGGCAGACAAGTCTCGAAAGTAAGGAGGGATATCTTTACTAGCATCAGGACACAATGTCCAAGTAGTATGCCGATCGGATACAAAGAAGTACTGCACCCCTCACACACTACGGGAACTCTCGTTACGAGAGACAAACCTATACCTAGTATCCCACTCCAAATCACTAAAGCCCAATAGACAGAAACCATCACCACCCATAACAGGAAAACGGTAAGTAAATGTATACATCCCAGACGAACTCATAAACCTAAGCCAAAAGAAATAGCGAAATATCAAAATAGAATACACCCAAGACTCCCTAAGACATAACACACGAAACCCAACCCAAGTACGATGAGCACTAGGAACCAGTTCAAGAGGGGATATCTCATAATACCGACAAAGATCTTGAGCGGACTACAATAATGAAACCGCAGGCCAGACTTGACCTGACGAGGATACACACAAGACATACCATCGAGAGGAATGGTAATAGCACCTAAAGACACACCAGGATAGGATTCATACGGATAACAAGGCATATCAGCGTACTCTAAACGGGCAAGCTTAGCAACCTTGTGATAGTATGAGATCTTAAAAAGGTTGCCTAAGGGCAACAAGGCGGATACATGAGGATCGGGATCAGAAGACACAGCAAAATCAACATCACCCCCAAAGCCCAACCCAGATTCTCACACATTTTCTAAACCATACATTAGCAAAAGACTAGAAGCTAAACCTAACTCCCCATCAGCACATGAAGAGGCCGTGGAGGAACGAAAGGAAGACTTACGCAATATCGAAAAGATTAGGCAATCCCCAATCGAAGAAAAAAGAGGACAAGACCACCTGTAACAAAGCAAAAACACAATCAGCAGCCATATAGAAACAAAGAAAATGAAAACACAAATGCATGCATCGCACTCAAAAAATGGGGAGTATTCAAAATTCCTCCTAAAAAACTCTAAGTGTCGGTGATCCACATGTATGCATCGCGCTGCACTAAAAAAAGGGGGAATATTTAAAATCACGCCTAAAAAATTCTAAGTGTTGGTGATGCACATGTATGCATCGCGCTGCACTCAAAAAAGGGGTAATATTCAAAATCCCGCCTAAAAAATTCTAAGTGTTGGTGATGCACATGTATGCATCGCGTTGCACTAAAAAAAAGGGGAATATTCAAAATCCCGCCTAAAAAATTATAAGTGTTGGTGATGCACATGTATGCATCGCGCTGCATTCAAAAAAGGGTGGAGTATTCAAATCTTCCTCAAAAAAGTTCTAAGTACTGAACAAAATCTCATTTTGCGATACAATCTGAAAGGATAACTTTTCAAAATCTCCATACAAACTAACAGTCGAAATATATTCATTACTACACAGTGACGTATACTAAAGGGATGTCACCACTAAAACCTTCTCTTATATGCCTCCACAAAAGGAGTACACAGCAATACAACAAAAATACTAATCCAAGACAGACAGCAAGATGTCAACTTCACATTCAGATCAACCAAACAATCATGATTCAAGGGCAAATGAGCACAAAACATACAAGTACACGTGTCAAACATCTACCTAAAGCCAAATAGCAACAAATGAACAATGGTATTTATCCATCCAGCAAACGATGTGAAACAACAATCCAATTTCCATACAATTTTTTATCTGTGCTATGCAAATTTTCAATTGGTGGCAAGTATAAGATAGGAAAAAGCACAAGGGAGCAAAAATCGAGCCTTTAGAACTCAAAACGGACCACCAAGAAAACGGAGCGAGCCAACTCGGTCCGATTATAACCCAGTTCAGTCGAACCGGGTGTTAAACCGAGCTCACCGACCAGCCCCGCACCCCCGACCAGCCCCGCCTCCCCGCAGCAACGACCAGCCCCGCCCCAGCCACGATCAAACCCGCCCCAGCCTCGCAGCCCCGACCAAACCCGCCCCACCCCTGCCTCCCCTCGCAGCCCCGTCCAGCCCCGCCTCCTCCGCCGGAGCTCCCCCCGCCGCCGCCCGACCCGATGCCGGCAAACTCACTCCCAAGACCGGCCAAGTTTAAAACTTGGTCATACCAAGACCAAAACCAAATTCAAACCACACCAACCTTCAATCCTAGCTCCATGTAGTATTTTGTTAAAAGGAATTGGAAAAAGAAGGAGAAAGGGAGGTGGGAGAAAGAGTTAGGGTTTGGAGAGGGAGAGGGAAAGTGATAGTGGAAAGTGGAAGAAAGTAATGAAGAAGATGAAGGAAAAATATAAACAAATGATTATAAAGAAAAATGTGGATAGCTTTTTGGTGGTTTTAAACCACAACCATACATTTCAACACATGGTGGAAAATATGCTAAGGCATAGAGGAAACACAACAATTTTAAATTTATCATCTCATGTTATGCATTTAAAGGCATGTAGATATTAAAAGTAACTAAGTTACAAAATATTCCATACATTACTAACTATCCAATTTTCTCATGAAAAATCGACACATCACGCTGCATGTACATCAACCTATATATTAACACAGGTCATGTTACACATATTTGAGTCATGTACAAAATCATACTCCAATGTGCCAATCACAACATATTTTTTCAAAACAGAATATTTGACATGTTGCAAAAAAATCTCATGATTGGAAAAATGCATACAATTATATTCCACAACACTTAGGAATATACATACACATCTACGATTACCACATAGTATGTTATATCCGTACTGATACTTTTGGGTGTTATAGTTACAAAAGACAGCACAGACAAAAACGGAAACCAGCAGGAAAAAAGAGGAGCAGCATCAGCAAAAGAGGTAACACGTATCAAGCGGGATCAATTTGAGTGTCTAGCCCGTCTAAAATAGAGTCAAGAAAAGGTTACGCCATTACTTGACTCGGGGGAAAATGATGGATATACACCCAACTTGACCTGATTTGACAAGAATTAATTACCGCACGGACCCAAAGACGGTTCTAAACCGAAACTTGGAAAACCTCGAACCCGGAAAAATCCACTAACAAAGGGCCGGGCGAAGTTAAATCGCTCGGCCAAAAGAACAAGTTCGGTTAGGGACACCCCCTAACCGAACATGTTCGGTTATGAGGTCTTTAACCGAACATGTTCGGTTAGGAGAGACCTAACTGAACATTTTCGGTCCGGAGGGCCTCCCTCCGGACCACGCTGTCCCCGAACTCCCCAAAACATTACCAACTCCTCTGATGCTTAATAAGGCCTAATTTCGCTTTATCTTAAGTAATGCAAGATTAACAGACTAACACTGCAATTAGCAAACTAATGACCCAAGAGCCCTATAAATAGGACCCTTGGCCATTCATTTCAAACAAGTTACCAAGTTGAATTTGCTCTAGCTTCTCTATAGACATTTTCTCTCTCTAGCAAATTCTCATTTAGGCATCGGAGTGGTCTCATCGAGCCCCCCCCCCCCCCCCCCTCGCTCGGTAGCCCCTTTTGCATTGGGAAAGAACTCGAACTCGAAGTTGGGAAACGGATGTCCAGCGAGACGTTTTTATAGGTCTACGAGGAAGAAGAACTATCTTGGAGCTAAGGAAAGCATTATAGGAGAAACATCCATACAGGTCTACGAGAATCATCACAATTCTGTCGGGTGCCGACCGATTGGTTCACGCAAAACCGAACCAATTGGAAGCGTGTCCCAACATGATACATGGATCATCAGTTCACTCGATATTAAATAAATATTTTAAGGAGGAGAAATCATTACAATAGCTTGCTATTGGGTCTTTCTTGGGTTGCCTAGGCCTTACACTATCGCCTAAGTTTGGCGCGCTCCACTAAACGTAGTCCAATTTACTAAAGCAAAATAATTATCCCTCTAAATGGAAAATTCATCATTATGTTCTTTCTCTTCGGTAAGAGCAGTAGAAGAAGTAGCAAAATAGCGTGTCCAAATATAGCTAAACTGTTGGTCCAACAGCATTCGTTACAACCATGACAAATAGCACACATAAAAGTGGAATACAAATAAACTGTTTCTCTTTAGTATACATGCCATCCCTCTTCAACAAAACAAAAATTCAGAATCGACACCAATGGCTTCCCCCTTACCCTATTCTTTACTTGCTCTTCCATCAGCACTCATTGGTAACTACAGCAGCATTTCACCTTCACGATTTCTCTCTATGTATTCAACAACGTCGCTTCCCTTCCCTATTATATATCAACCTTATTTCTTATGCTTAAGTTGTTTTTTTTTTTTTTTTTATTAAATGGCTAGTTTATTCTTATATGTACGACAGCATGAATAAAAAGCTGGGTTTTTTTGTCAAAATCATGATCCAAACCTGGGTTGGTTCTTCAGTCAGAGGAGGAATGAATCAATGGGGGGCAGAGAGCATCATCTCCTGCTCGGTGAGAGAGTGGCGGAAGTGGCAACGGTGGCCATAGGGGCAGGTGTCACCTGCAAGGACCATCCTGCATACCTCTGTCTTGTAGCGAGGGTGCCTGATCACAGGACGCAGCTCAGAGATGCCGTGAGCAAACTGGCAATGGTCTCCGTAAGGGCACGCTCCAGTCTCCTGCCACTTGTTGCACAGCTCCGTCTTAAACATCCCTTGGTTGTACACATCCAGCTCCTTCTTGCTTCCAGCCAGATACATTTTCTGTTCATCATTCACCCAACCACATATATACTTAGTTGTCAAACCTCACAATTTGATCAATTCTCTACTTAAACTTTTGTTACTCAAAATCTACTCACTATATATATTGCTGTTAGATGACGAGATCGAAATAACAGCCAAATTGGATATTTACCCGACAATTTAATAATCAATCGTTAAACAATACTAAGCCAGCTCTTAGCATAAGATTACGATCCAGATACCATCAGCATTCACCCACTGAGCATAAGAACATGATTTCTCAAGATGGAATTGCAATTAGAAACACATCATACAAGGTCATTCATTGTGTCAGATTAGATTATCCAAACAACTTGTTATTTAAATAATTAGTTTTTACTTACATAACAAAGTGTATATGGAACTAAGGATGCATGGATGTCTTAGAGCTCAAGATTTCGGTCATATCAACTCATACTACGTGAAGTTGATATAGATTGATTCAAAGAGATTAACATATTTCCTAACCGAAATTTCATGTGGTTACACATCCTTTTTGGCTCTAGCCCAGAATAGAAACACCTAATTGCTGACAATATAGCGGCCAAAAGAATAATTATTGACAAACATATTAATGATGAATTGGCGAACTATATGTAAGAGGCATATATGGAATTAGAGCATGAGAGAGATTATCAACCAAACTCAACGTGTACCTTTCCAGCATCGAGATCCGTGGAAGCTCGGAGCTGCGCAGGTCTGGTCAGGCCAACGCTACTGGTTGGGTTTGCCTTGAGGTAGCTACTGGATCGGACCGATATGCTCTTTGGCAACTTGAGTCTTTCCGGTTCAGGATTCCCCATTCGTTTCCGCTCCAAGATGCTTGTTGGACTGTAATCATCGACGCCAAATTCAGATCTGGATTCAAGGTCGATGTTACTGAGACGGTGGAGACAATCGCGCATTGTAGTCTGTGACGACACATTCAGAAGGTTGACGAGTTCCGTCTTGGCTAATCGAAGCGACGCGTTCTCTGTGCGGAGTGAATTGATCTCATTCGTGAGGTCCTGTAGGTAAGAGCGGCATAGATTGTACCGTTTCTGAAGGTTCTGAAACTCCATCGCTAGATACGCTTGTTCAAGTTTGCCCTCATCGTCCGAGCTGTTGGTGCAAATGCTGGACTTCTGCTGTTCGCCGCTGGATGGAGCGGACTTCTCTTGAGCCGATTCCTGCAAACTCTGCAGGCGTGGAGAAGTTGGCGGCGATGACTTCTTTGGAGTTGAATCTGGCGAGAAGAGTGAATTGTAGAGTGATGCGAAGTTGGCGCTCAACTGGTGCTTCTGAAGAGCGCCAGAGGCTCGCAATGGAAGAGGTGAGATATTTGGCTCTCGTTGCGGCGGTGGAAAAGCCGAGAAGGTGGCGGTACTACCGATGCTGCTCTTCGGATCTGATGCGTCTTTCTCCATCACAACTACGTACCAAACCGAAACCTCCTGAGCAATCGATCTACCAACCTTGCAGACGATTGATCGCCTTGACTCACATGAATCGTCGATCTACCACCGAGAATCTGATGCAAGAGAAAGAGCGCGCGAAGAGAGCTGAGAAGAAACTAGAAAAAAGGGAGAGCAGTGTATTTATATGAGGAAGACGATCATACTCCCGAGTTCTGGAGTCTTTACATCATCAACCTCAGCTCCCGTTTGATTTCCGAACTCGGTTATTTTCCCGCCAAAAGGAACTAACTGCAAAACGACTGACTTATAGTAAACCGTTTAAGGAGAAGAAACCCCAGCTGCATGCTTGTCAATTATGCTAATCCAAAAGCATAAGAGAAACCCCAACAACTGTAATATGGAAAGTATATATATTAATAAAAGAGGATGGCATAAGATGTAGTAATAATTACGTTAAGTTTTTTAATTTTTTTTTTCTAATATATATATTAGCTAGAGCTGGTAATTTGTGTCACGACATGAATACGCACGAAAAAACCGTATTCGTGCTAGCATATGGCAAAACGCTAACACGATTGCACGAACACGATTAATACGATATAACTTCCGTGTCGTGTTCATGTTTGTGTATCATAAAACGACATGCACGATGATACGATAAAATTGTGCTACTAAGACTAATTCTTAAGTATTTTTTTAACAAATCTTATTTATTATCTTTAAAAACTCCAATTACTGGTTTAATTTTTTGTGTTTGTAAACTCTATATTACTAACTTATGATATTGACATATTAATTCATAGCTTTTTTGCTGTATGAATTTCATTTTTTAATTTTTACTCAAAGATTTCGTATAGATATGTACAACTGAATATCCTTACACAATACGATAACACGACACAACCACGCAGTAACATACTTGTGTCGTGTTCATATTTATAAAACGTGGCACGATAAGCTTACCGTGCGTAATTATTGTTCAATAAATTTAGTACGACACGATTATTAACGCACGATAGCGCACACGATAATACGAATTACCACCCTATTATTAGTCTTCTTATTCTTATAAACTATACAAATTTCGGATCATATATTCTTTGTAAACTGTAGTAATAGTTATAGACTTACAGTAAGTACGCCTATATATAAGTATTATTATTACCAGAAAGTATATTTTGGTAATGTTACTGTGTAAATTATTAAAATTCGTTTTCTGCAATTAAAAATATGGAAGTTAGGAGACAGCAGTGTCGGATAGAACGAAGTTTTGGCGTGGCATGAAAGAAACATATTTGACAACCAATGATGGCTAACTTGACTATCATTACATCTGAATGGCTTTTGCTTCTTCACTACAACTTTCAACTAATTTGGCTAGCTTAATTTGGTGTCTTTCAACAATAAAAAGTGGTTACTTAGTTGAGGCAACGGAATTGAGCAACCTCCAGTTTTTTTTTTTTTTTTTTTTAAGAACACTTAGTTGTGTAGTCACGTTTTTTAAGAGTTTTGTGACTCACTGACTCTTGTTGCAAACGTCGAAGTGTTTTTCGCAACGTTAATAAGAAATAACATATATATTTGTGTCGGCAAAAGGGTCGTTAGTTTCATAACATTGCATCTTCTTGCATCACATTAAATCATTTCTACAGTCATGAGAAGATAGTTTTCTACCCAGCTCTCCATACCCTAGATCGTGCATCGCCTTTAAGATCTTGACACATGTCATTGGTATTATTAATTTTGTAGTTTTTTTAAAACCCCTATTGGGATTGATGAACCTTAGAAGAAAAATATTAAATCTAAGAAAGTGTGTCAAGATCTTAACGGTGAGGCACGATCTAGGGCATGAAGAGTGGGGCAGGTGATCTGAATATGTGATAGACAATTATATATATATATACCTTATATATCTTTAGGGTTACCATATATATCTGCTTCCCTTTAATTAAGGATGTTAAAACTTAACCTCTAAATAATTCTGTATAGGGGCCGAACCGAATTATTATTTGAAACACTCTTAATGGACTTTAATACTTATACTTAACTAGTCACTGACCCCGCGCACCGCGCTAGGAAAATTTAAAATAAAATTAAAACTAAAATAAAAATGAGTTATCTTTATTTATGGAATGTGAACGTCATTTGAAACTTTTAATACTTTTAATGTGATAGAAATTAATTAATAGTGCATGATTTAATTAAAGTATTTAATAATAATTTTATATAAAATATTTCATAGTAGTGAAACAATCAAAATTTATATATCATTTTTATAAGACTATAGCTAATATAATAGAAAATCGATAACAAAATTGTGTTTGTCGTAAAAAGTAAGTATACAAAAAAGAAATCTTTGAAATTTGATTAAAGAAATAAAAAATAATTTGAGGATTTTCATACATATAATATTTAAAAATTTAATTTTTTTAACCATTAACTTAAAAATTGAAAAATATATAGATTTTATATTATATTTATATAGTTGGCCGTAGTAAATTTTATTTGTATATATTTTATAGTTACGTATGTTTATATATTGTAATTATTTATGATTTGAAGGAAACAACACTTACAAATAAATAAATGTATATATTATAAATAATTATTTAAAAAAAATATAAGCTAAAAGTATACTTTAATAATTTCCGATAATATATTATATATTCAATTTCATTTATAGGAATAATTATATTTTAGAAATTCTAATCGGAAATGTATATATTAATATTCTTATATTCTATATCTACATATATATATACTATATTGTTTACAAAAAAAAAAACGTATATACTATATTATTTTTATATTGTACTTATATATTATATTGAATATATAAACATTAAAAACATCATTAAAAATACAATACTAATTAAAAGTATCCATATTATTCTTTCTTAATTTTTTTCACATTGTTCTTTTATTAATAATAATATATATTATCATCAAATACTATAATTCTTATTAAAATTATCCATGTTGTTATTTCTTAATTTATTTTGACCATGTTATGTAGTGACACCAAACCAATGCCTATCCCAATAAAAAAACAATACATGATAATCAAGTAAACAAAAAAAGAGAATTGTGTTAATATATATATCTCTTAAACAACTATTTTTCTTAATACAACTTGAATCTCTGAAAAAATTTTAGACATATAATATAATCCATAATCACCGATTATAAATCCATCTAAGAGTCAATATATATATATCTTCTATTTTAAACTCTACATAAATAAGGAATAAAATAATTAAAATTTTCTATTTAAATAATATATCTTTACAGTTTGGCTGCGGAAGCTTCGTACGCCACCACGTAAGCTAGAATAATAAATAATATATGAAGTTACATATAACAATATAATTATTATATATAAATAAAAATGGAAAAAACGGTGGAATGGGCTGCATGTATATATTGTTAACTTTTATATAGCAATATATATAAATAATAAAAAATAATATATAAAAATGGAAAATACGGAAAATATATAATAAATATTGATTAATTATCACTACTATAATTATATATATACTAAAAAATAAATGAATTTAATATATTTTTTTTTTTTTGCCAAAATATGTTTCTTTATTTAAACGAAAGAATTTACTACTAATTAACACATTTCCTTATTAAATATCTTTGTTAATATGAACCATGCTATTGTTTTTTCACCTACATATGACAACGGAAAGCATGTAGTTTTTGCTTTGCAGTGCAAAATATGGTGACGATCGTCTCTAGCCACAACGTATTAGATAATGTCAACGTGTACAAAGCCTTCATCGATCCATATAGGTGTATATCTAAGATCATAACAATCAACGTGTCCTTCAAACAAATTAAACGAGGTACATATATATTTGTTATAACTCATTTGAAACCAGATGTTATATAGAGAAGAGTGGAGTATATATATGTTAACCAATTAATTAATTACCAAGAAGAGCTTGGAGGTGGATAATCATATTATCTTCAAGTTTATAGGGAGATGAGGGTGTTGAGTTTGATGATTTGGCTTAGCTTGATGAGAAGGCGGTGGGTGGGTGGGTGTATAGGCTGCTTTGTTGTGTGTGGATAGTACGGTTGGGGTTGTAAAGATGCAGCTTCTCGGCCGAAATGGTGAGCCGAAATCGATGTTTGTAATGAAGAAGCCACTATTTCCACATTTACTGTGTAATCTCTTCTTGATCTCCGGCCACTTCCCCCTTGGCTTTCCATTTACAAAAAACTTGATGCATCCATGCAGTATAGTATATAATAATTAACTTCAACTAAATATATATATGGATGGATATATAGAAAACAAAAGTAAATAAGAAAAAAAAGTTGCTTAGCTTAGTAGAGTAGAGTAGAAGAGGATGGATCTCCTCATTTTAATGTCTTCTTGTTGCTCCAGATTATATAATTAATGATGGACATCATAACTCAATTTAATAAGAAGATCCAAGATACCAACTCCAGTTCCACCATCTAGGTACGTAGTTGTTATATAAAGTTTAAAGCCAGTCATCTACGAATAAAGTTAGTAATTTGGGGGAATAAAAGTTTTCCATCTTTCTACAATCATCTTCTACTGTTACTGTTAGTGTATCCATATCTACAATCTATTATATTATATTAATTTAGCACCGGAAGCCCTCTGGCTGACACGTGGGCGGTTCGTACAGTCAGCATTTCCTAATTTAATAGGTGTTCTCTAATATATTTGAGTATACGTAGTCTGTCAAATATAACCATATTTATTAGTATATATATATATATACCTACTATCTACTATCTATCCACTACATATATAAAAGTCTCAATAGCCCTCACCCCCAAAAGTCATGTCTTTTTACATTTAAATATTAAAACTACTACTTCAATAAAAATCTCAATGACCCTCACCCCAAAGTCATGTGTCTTCACATTTAAATTTTACCATAAAAAATAAATATTTCATAAGGTGATTTTAAATATCAAAATAGTCTCTCTGTTATGAATATATTATGTGGATGTTCAATATTATGTGTATATACCATCTTCCTAATTTAGACTTTCCTTGTATTGATTTTACTTCCTCTCCAAGTCTATGTAATCCCTATATAAGGGCCCTTATGTGTGATAATAAGATCATCATCAAGTTTTCTCTTCTATTACCTCTCTACTTTCGTAACACGTTATTAGCACGATTTGCTTCCAATATGAAACCCTAAATCCCGCACGACATTGCACTTAGATATACTCGTCACAGTTCTCCAAGCGGTGGTAATTCAACATCAAGCCTCAAGTATCAACATCAACTCATCAAGCCGTATTAAAGGAAGGGAGTGTTTTTTTTTTTTCTTTGATCAGTTTATTAAATTAATATTTTATATATTAACTATTTTATATTCTAATAACTATTATTGTTACATGTTAGTAATATGTTGAAGACGATCCAATCAAGGCCTAGTGTCGTGAAAATCAACAATGCTAGTGGTTCAAATGGTGGTGCCTTGGAGAATCACAGTTTGTCTGCTTGAAGATATAGGTTTTAATTGAGGAAGCCTCATACATTAGGAAACACCTCGATTCCCACCGCCAAGATTCAAGAAACTCTCCAATGTAGCTCGCTTATGTGTTTTGAAGGCCCTATAACCAATACAGATATGACAACACCACCATGGCTTCCAATTAAGAGATGAGATAAGAAATTATATTTGAATTTAAGTTCTCTATTAATTGATCAAAATTACTATTGTCTTCGATAGTTTATAGATTTAACTAGAGTTATTTTTATGTTCTGGTTTTGTCGTAGGACCAAACTGATGGATTGAGAACTATAAGTTATTTTTGGAGAGAATAAGTCCATGCCATTATTATATGCTTCACCGAAAATACAAGACTACGTCGACATCGAGTCGGGACAAAGATAAGGAGATAAATACAACTGCAGATCCTGCCGAACTCACTTTATGAGGTAACACATTATGTCAAATACTGTCTCGATTTTTAAAGAGTATCAATTCGCTTAACTCCCTAAAGAGAGTGTGTAGCACATAATTTATCATGAAAAGTAGTTTGGCTTAACTCATGAGTGTTCGATTCTTAAATATATCTATATGTACAAATAGTGAATAAAAAATATACGCGTCGCCCACTAGATATCCTTGGCTCCATGAAGTGAGCATCTCAATTTATGATTATAACAATAATATAATACACTCCCTGAAGCGAGTGTTCTTTATTATATGTGTATCCCACACTCCCTGAAGTGAGTGTTGCAATATTTATTATAATGAAGATATACTCCACTCCCTGAAGTGAGTGTTGTAGTTTGAGATTATAGTGATAATGATATCCTCTCTAAGTATTGATGTGAGTATTACGATTACAATGATAGTATATTCCACTTCGTGAAGTGTGTGTTGATATGTATGAAATAACGAGGATATAGCGCACTCCCAGAAGTGAGTGTTGCAGTTTATAATAAATAACAACTCGATAGAGTACAAATACAAATATGTTATAATCATCATGGTCGTGGAAACACTTGATTTTGATTTTGAAATAGATAAAATTGCTAGCATCATCATGATATCGATAAAGAACGATGATGCATCTTATAAAGAAAGAATGCATGAAAATAATACAAAGTCCAATTGATTTGGAAGAATGATAATTTTGATATGCGCAGTGACGCTTGCACAAAATTAGTGATATTATGCAGTGCGGAAATTGATAATTTTATGAAGCGCAATGAAATTAGGCAAAGTTTGGCCTCAATAGCAAATACTATTTGATACTGGGATATTGCGATAAAGAAAATTGCATTCTATACTAATATCGTATCCCGAAGATCCGACATTATGATCCTAAAGATCAAGATTATGAATATTCATATTTATTTTTAAATTCCGCATTTACAAATTCCGTATTTATATTTATATTTATATTTCTTGCACTGCATTTACAGTTACTTTTTATTTCTTGCACTGCATTTTATTTATTATATACATATACCATTATGCTCATTGAATTTCATTATAACATGATCCCGAAAATTAAGAGTAATTCAGAAGCTCAAAGATTATTAATTTTAAGATCTGGAAGATCCTAGAATGTACGGAAAAAAAGGATCTGAAACATTGTATTGTGAATTAAAGATCGTCGTGTATAAGAATGAATCATATATATCATGAATTATTATAAATAAGGGATCATGAATATCCTAAGAGATCATGAGTCTTGAATAAATGATCATGAAGATCCTAGAAGAAATATGTCTCTTGCGGATAATGAAAAAAATTCAGGTAAACCAGAAGTTTACCGCCAATATTGGCATGATTGATTATATATTCGGTAAACCAGAAGTTTACTGATTCATATAGAGGTAAACCCGAAGTTTTACCCATATAATATGATATTTGGCGTGACCGGTTACAGACCATCCCGGATCACTTACGATGCGCAAGAAATTATTTGGAAGAACCTGAAGATTCTCCATAAATTATTACAATGCTTGCTCTCAAGGAAAATTCATTATGTGTTCATCATCAACTGAGTTTGGGATAAAATCCCTTAATTATTATAAGGTGAATATGGGCCCGTTCACCAGCCATGTGGACCACGATATTATTTTAAAAGATGCATCTACAATATGGTCGCATGTGCATTAATTATCACGAATTTGCAATAGCAAAATTTCCAGAGTATGCAATAAAGAATGATGATGATATTGGAAGTTGATAATTATTATAAGAATTAGACAATTCATTGTCAATATTTGCAGTTTAGCATGAAAGTTACAACGAACATCCGGTTATATAGTTAACATGCTATCAATGAGAGCAAATTGTGTACAAATGCATGCTATTATGAAAGCGGCAATATAATTGCGCACCAAACAAATGTTAAATCACAGTTCTCCCATTACAACCAATTTTTGGTGAAGAGACAAATTTCTCATATAATAATTTATGATGTGCGGTATATCTTTGAATTACTCCACCGCAACGCACAAACATGGGTCTGGAATGTTGGAAAAAATATTTTGTCTATAAATCAATTATTTGAGAACAATGACTGATGTATATATTTAGAACAACTTTTCCCAACATTAGGGGGAGAAAAGAAGCAGCTGGCAGAAAAGAGATTGACTGGAAAAAAAATTGTTATTATCTCATTTAGATCCTCGCACAATGAGAATATGAACCTGAAGTTCAAAGAGATTAACATTTTAAGATACTGCCTATTAATTAGTGACTTTATGAGACCCAGAAAGTCATAAGTCAAGTAAGTATCAGCTGCAAATGCTCCAATTTGAAATGTCCCGCTAGGACAATTTATAATGAAAAATAACTCACGCCTGAAGCGTGTGATAATGGTTCCAAAGCAATTTTATTGATAAAAGAATGGAGCATATAAAGAAAATAAGTAAATATGGTCTTATTATGGAGGTGATTTCCCAAAATAAGTAAAGACGTAACTAATTATGAAACCCCAGAAGTGGTTCAGGTACCTGAAAATAATTGTAATAAAGAGATCTCGATGAGTTACGTCGTTAATGGGAAAATGATGGAACCGAGAATATCAAGTTGTCGACAACAGTTTTGAATATTATTCATGGGTGAAATCATAAAACAAGACGAGGATCTTGAGCTCAATATGTTAAACAAGTATTATGATTGGCCAAAGTTTGAAAAGACGCAAGTATTAACATGAAATATGCAGAAGGTGGAAGCCAGTGGATACAAATTATTTCCCGCATAAATAAATTGTGTCGTAAGATATATACGCACAACCTGTGGTACAAATGTTATATGCAAAATCCTGGCAATTATTATATGAATCATTTAGTGGAGCAATCACCTTCAAATATATTATTACGTTGGCAGTACATAAAAAGTTTTGAATGCGTCCCACATATGAATTATTTATAGCCTTTTTGGGTGGCTAATTTGATATCAAAATTAAAGTAAAAATCCTAGAAGGATTGAAAATGTTAGCATGAAATTTTTTCCAAGAATGTTGGATAATAAATATATTGTACCATTATTTTGTATATATGAAGATAATGCAGGTTATATAGCTCGAGTTGAAGATTGTTATATTAAAGGAGACATACAAAACACATCCGCCTCAAGTTATTCTTCATCCAACGAATTTATTCATATGACTATCTAGCGGATCTTTTCAAGGAGGCTTTATCGACTGCGACATCTGGAATATTGGCGAACATGATTGGATTGCGTCGACTTAATGAAATTACGTGATGTCAACATCAGGGGGAGAATCTACACCGCTGGCCGCTGCACTCTTTTTCCCTTAACCAAGGTTTTATCCCATTGGGTTTTCCTGGTAAGGTTTTTAACGAGGCAGCTTACAAAAGGGATCCATAATTGTGTACTCTTTTTCCTTCACTAGATTTTTATCCCACTGGGTTTTTTCTAGTAAGGTTTTAACGAGGCACAATTCCCTTATGAACATCCAAGGGGGAGTGTTATGAATATATTATGTGGATGTTCAATATTATGTGTATATACCATCTTCCTAATTTAGACTTTCCTTGTATTGATTTTACTTCCTCTCCAAGTCTATGTAATCCCTATATAAGGGCCCTTATGTGTGATAATAAGATCATCATCAAGTTTTCTCTTCTATTACCTCTCTACTTTCGTAACACTCTCCAATTTTAAATCTCAAAGACGTTTAGTATTGTATTAGTTAAATTTCATGCTCATTTACATGCTACGTATACTACATGCATGTAATAGACTCTTTTTATTTTATTTATAAAAAAAAGTCACATTGATTTGTTTCTACCATCACTTATATTAATAAGTACATACTACATACGTATCATTAGTACATACATATCAATGGTAAACATGCACAACATTTTCTTATTAATTAGATCATTACCTCTATATGTGCGATTTTCTCATTATTGAGTGTGATATTGTTTTTTTTTTTTCCCCTCTCATAACCACACATATTATAATCGACACCTTAATGGAATATATTGTAGATGAAGGCTTAGTAGATTATTCAGCGAAATGACTGCTCTAGCTTGCTTAATTTTTATTTTTAAGTACACAAATTTGGAATTCGATAAACACGTGCATCGCACGTGTCTATTTTCTAGTATATATATATATATATATATATATATATATATATATATATATATATATATATGTATCTAGTTAGTTGGTTAGTTAATATAACTAACTATGCTTACTATCTATGTAACTATATAATTTCAATGTGTTTAATATGGTGTTGACAAATCATTTTTTAGCGATGATGTGTCCAAATAATGCAATATGATTGGAACATGTCATTCATACTCTCTCACCTTTGATGTGTCAATGCCAAAGTAGACATCTCTTCTTACATGTATGAACTCCAAATACTCTCATTTCATCTTAAGGACCGTTACACTTTATTGTAACATTTCTTCTACAATTAAAGATGAAATTGGACTAGATATTGATAGAGGAATGGAGATTTATGCAACTGGATCAACAACCATACATGGTCAGTCGATTAAAATTGAGATGTAATATTTATCACCATTTAATATTCAAAAGTGAAAAGAGGAATCCTAAGAACTTGGAGAACATGGCTGCGGCTCCGTGTCGAGTAATGATTTTTTCTGAGGTACTCTCTATCTATTGTTCTAATAATCGTTCAAATACACCAATCTCTACCCTTTTTATGTCAAGCTAATAACATAACAATTAGATTAATTAAGTAAAACTAATAAAATAACTGAATCACAAAGAGCAACTGACAGACTCTCCAACGCCTGCAAAAAACGTCAGTAAGTTAACTACTAATAATATTCATAATTCACTTTTAATGAAAGTGAAATATATTTTTCCTACGATATTACTTCATCAAAACATAAGTATTATTTATTCAGTTACTTATTAAAATGCGTATATTCAATTTAATATTTTTTATAATACGATACAAATAAATATTATAAAATTAAGTTGAACTACTTGAGTTAATATCATATATTAGTAAATGTAATACTTTACCAACTTACACCAACTAACCATTAAATATATTAATAGATATACATCTTTCGATATTGTCTAATTTATAAATAAATAATCTTTATTGGATAAATTTCATCAGTTAAAAAATAATACAATTTATTAATATATTTCATATTGGGATTTAAACCAAATTGGTACGTGGGTTAACAGCCCAAAACGAATTGGTACCTCCACTAAATTTTGTGACAAATTGGTACCCGAGTTAACCTAGGTGTTGCACCGTTAAAATTTCTGGTTAAAACTAACGGAATCCCATTTTTGGAGCATGAAAATACCAAAATACCCTTATTGCAGAATAACTACATAATAACAACTCAAAACTTTGGAACCCAATATCTCACTCATTTCTTCATCTTTTTGAACGATTTTTTTTTTTAAAACCGCATAACTTTTCGAGATCTACGCAACCCAAATAGCCTTAAAGTGATTTTACCAGTTTTTTTTCAATAAACACAGTTTTCCATGTTAATTTATTATTTTTTGTATCAAACCCCACCGCATTTTAACACTTATCAACCTTGATCACTCACTTTTTTTACTAATTGGATTCCAATACTACAATCAAACCGTTGCTTTGGATTCCAACACTTCTGTTTAAGAACCAAATTGATTTTATACCTTTCATCCAAAAGAAAACAAAAAATGAAAGTCTGTCGAATTAATTGTTATGCAATCTATAACTTACTGGAATTTTTCTTGATATCTCCAATAAACTATATTGGTGTGTCTTTAAATCAATAAACGTCACTGCAAGAGAACATATGGCCACCCATTTACACACATCCTCTCATTTGCCCAACTTTGGTATTTTGAGCTCTGACTCTCTAGAAATACTTTCTCTCTCTAGAATTACCTTTTTAGCCCTATTGTGACTTAGGCATCAGAGAGGGCTCCACTAGCACCACCCCCCCTCTCCGTGCTAGTATTGGCCTTTCGTGCAGGAACCAGGGCTCCAGACGTTCAGACGTGTGCACAGACTGCCATCCACTTTCCTGAGACACATCCGCTCTCCCGAGACACATCCGCTCTCCCGAGACACAACCGCCTTTCGAGACACAGACGCCTCTTGAGACGCAACCGCCTTTCGAGGCACAGACGCCTCTTGAGACGCAATCGCCTTTCGAGACACAGACCTTTCCGAGACTCAGCGATAAAACCGAACACTCGTCAGTGGCACAAGGCGAAAACCTCTTTCAGACGAAGGGTTACAGCCCGAAAACCCGCTCAACCATTCATACAGACGCGTCCCCACAACCCAGTTCATCCAGGACGCAACAGGCATACTTCATGACGGCATCATGGGACTTGTGCACTGTCTTTGCAACGTACCCTTCTTGCTCGTATGACTTCTCGCCTCCAGCATAAAAGTCTCCATGGATCACATGTACGTTTGCCATCTTTTCCGAATGAGATGCAATGTACGTCGTATTCTGGACTTCAAGGTCATGTTGTGCGGAAGGCACACTGCTTATTGGCATGGAGGATGCAGCGGACATGTCTTTATGCAAATGCGAAAGATCCTGCTGACTTGTTGACGGCTTCTGCTTGTTGGCTGCGGTTTTCTTCCAACGAACATGATTTCTTCTTTCTTCCGGTGGACTGACGTCATCAGGAAGAGGTTGATTGCGTGCCATAGCTTGTTGCTGCACTTCGTCAGCTGGCATCCTGTATGGGAACTCTTCATTCATCTCCGTCCTTTACTTGAACTCGTGCACTGGTGCATTGTTCTGAACTTCGGGACCGCGCTGTGCGGAAGGCACATTTGCGGTTGGCACGGATGAGATGGTAGATTCTGCATCTGGAATGTGAGAAGGTCCTGGTTGACTTCTCGTCAGCTTCGGCTTGCTTGCCCCCGCCTTCTTCGTACGTCTGCCTGTCATAGCTTGCGGTATAGAACGGCTTCTTGCTCGATTCCCACAGACGGCGCCAAGTGTTAAGGCCGGTTCCACCTGGGACACATCGGGTTGCTCTTCGCGAACAGGTTGGATGTGCACGCAGGTACGGTCTCCTGTCAGCACGTCAGGATCCGCGAACCTCGATCCTCGAACCCCGAACTTGGATTTGGCTCCAATCTCGGTCTCCTACACGTCGGGTCCTGCAAAACGGGCAATAACCAGCATGGAGAGGGGGGTGGTGCTGGTTGTATAGAGTATATAAGTTGATATGCTCACATTGCATCTTGTTACTTACACTTGCATTTACTTCCATCATGTCATTAGATGATTGTATAAGGCTATTATATGGTGCATATATCATGTAGTACATGTTACATGGTATATGCACCTTGGTGCACCAAGATAGGCACATAGCATAGTTAGTCCTAGTTGGTGATCCTTATCACCTAGTATATATAGTTTACCTCTTGCATTGTAATCCCTAATCATCAATCAACAAATGATTCAACCTACTAAAGCTTTTATGGTATCAGAGCCACCTCAAATGGCGGCGCAACCACAAAGCTAAAGAAGGCCAAGTTTCTTCAAACTTTTGCCTTAACATTCACCTTGTTCAAGTGTGGATTGGCATATTCAGCTTCGTGGATCATCTTTTCTACTTCAAGAATCCATTTCTTACTTAAGAATGGACATCTAGTAAGTGGAATTTCAAGAACCCAACACGCATATATAGATCTGCACCTAGACTAAGCAAAGCCAAGATGACTTAGTACTAGTTTGCTTGTTCTTGAAGAATTCAACCTTGTTGAGCTGATTGCGTGTTTAATACTATCATATTCTGGAGTTTGTATTGCTTCTCTAGGTTTGGATATGGATTTTGAACTTATTTCAGCTGCGCCTCTTGCTTGAAATCTGGATATTCATTGCTTGGATTCACTTACATACACATTGCTCGGCTGAGGAGTATTTGTGATTGCTTTGAGCTTTGTGTTCATACCTTGTTGAATTCTGAGTTTTCATCAATGGAGAATGGCTTCTAATCCATTTCTGTTGATATTCAAGCTTTGAACATCACGAAATTTGTTGCGGAATTGTACGGACAATACCTAAGAGTGAGCTGGATTTTGTCTTACTATCAATAACCTTGGTGTACTACCTTTGTTTGTAGTGCAACCTTGTGTATGCCATTTTGTTTGGATTTCCGGCAGCTGATTTCTTGGATTTAGTTTCCCCTGATTCCATTTTAATACCTACTTGTGTTGCTTGGATTACAATATGGCTCAAGACACCAATGTTGATGACCCCCTTTACATACACCCCTCAGACACCACTGGCCATATGCTCATCCCTTTCCAACTCCAAGGGACCTCCAACTATCATGTTTGGAGCACCTCAATCAGGGAAGGCATGTTGGTTAAGAACAAGCTTGGCTTTATAGATGGCACATTCACAAGATTGGATGTTGATGTCAATGATAGAGTGAAATGGGATAGAGCAAATGCAATTGTCAAGGCATGGTTGAGGAATACTGTGGCCAAGGATTTGGTGAATGGCTTGGTCTACAACACAACTGCCTCTTCCATTTGGAATGATTTGAAGGAGATGTTTGATAAAGTGGATGGCACACAAATCTTCCAATTAACAAGGGAGATTTACCAAACATCTCAAGGTGTGCTCTCCATCACTGAATACTTTGCCAAAATGAAGCAACTCTGGGATGCTCTTGCTTCTATTGATGATTTGGATCTTCAATGTGCTGGGGACATTGCCATTGTTAATGAACACAAGGAGAAGCAGAAGTTGATGGCATTCCTTTTGGGACTGAATGACTCCGATGGACACATTAGGAGCACCTTGCTAATGAGACAACCACTTCCTTCTCTTAGCATTGCCTTCTCTGTGTTGGTACAAGAAAAAAGCCAAAGGACAATCTCTGGATCCATTGGTGATGTGGGTGAGGCAACTGCCTTATTCACTGGAAAGCACCCACCCTATGGTGGTGGTAGAGGCAATGGAAGAGGATATGCAAGGGGAAGAGGCTTTGCAAGAGGCAATGGCATTGGAAGAGGAAATGGCTTTGGTAGAGGCAACTTTAACCCTTCAAGTGGGAGACCACTCAATACTTGTAACTATTGTGGCAAGAGAGGTCACATTGAGCTAGATTGCCACTTCACAAGACACCATATTCAACAAGGAATCATTGGTGTCCATTACATTCCTTCAAAGGAACAACTTGCTGACTTGCTTACCAAGGCATTGGTAAAGAATCAGCACTTAGCTTTGCTAAAGCTATATGGAATCAAGGATGTCTTCCAAGAAAGAAGAGAAGAAGAAGAAAAGGATGGGAGAATATAGAGTATATAAGTTGATATGTTCACATTGCATCTTGTTACTTACACTTGCATTTACTTCCATCATGTCATTAGATGATTGTATAAGGCTATTATATGGTGCATATATCATGTAGTACATGTTACATGGTATATGCACCTTGGTGCACCAAGATAGGCACATAGCATAGTTAGTCCTAGTTGGTGATCCTTATCACCTAGTATATATAGTTTACCTCTTGCATTGTAATCCCTAATCATCAATCAACAAATGATTCAACCTACTAAAGCTTTTAGGTTGAGCCCTCTCCGATGCTTAAGTCACAATCTAGAGAGAGAAAGTATGTAGAGAGAGGTCAGAGCACAAATAGCCAATTTGAGAGAGTTTCGAGTTCAGTTGTCAAATGGGAGGTCTAGGTCCCTATTTATAGGAAACCCGAGAACCGTACCTGGTTTTATGTGGTTCAATGCTGGTTTAAAGGAAAACGCTTACCGACATCGAGGTTAGCTATGTGCGCACTGACTTCTCATACTTAGTAAAAATAATAGGGTAAGCGTGCGGTGCCAGTCGACAGTCCGGACCATGTCGGATGTACGACATGGTCCGGATTACCGGGCGAATCGGACCAATCCGGACTGCCGATGCAATCCGGAAGTCCCGGTCCGGGTGCTGCGCGCATCCGGACCGTTTTGGACTCGGGGTGTCCGCGGTAAAATTCGTTTGTGGGTTTCGTCGTGTTTGCGAGGTCCGAAACGTAAATACGAACCTGAATTGGATAGATATCCATCACGTTCTTATCATGTTATTATAACATTCCCATGAAGACAACACGCACGCGCGTAGCGTGAGCATGTATCTAGCTAGTCTATATATAGTTATTTGGTTAGTTAATATAAGTAACTATGCTTACTATAAATAGTAAGTCTTGTACATTGTGATAATTGAGTTTGAGATAAATGAATAATTTCAGTTTCCCTTTTTCTTGTATCTCTAGGTTCATAATATTTAATATTTACAAATGATGAATTTAGTATATAAAAGGGAAAGATTTATAAAGATATGAACTTTCTTGTTTTTATACTTAGAATTTCTAAATGGTATTAGAATTCCAAATGCATTATTTATTGTACGCAGTTAATAAAAAAAAAAAAACCGACCCATGACTTAGTTTGACGAGAACATAAGTATAATTATTAGTTAAACAAAACACAAACTAAGAAAATGATCGATATGAATATTTTGGCACCGTTAAAATATGTCGTTCTATGTGTGAACTGATTCGTCTTTAACTACATCCACCAATTCTTTTTCTTCTATGTCCCATTTAGTTGGGCCCAATTCGAGATGCTATTTTTTATGAGCACGGAATTAGAGACTTAACTGTCCAATTTCGAATAGAATCAAATTCCCAAAAGACGTGTCGTGGTGGTATATGGACATTTCAGGTGACCACTCGTCATTTCAAGATAGTTTTCAGACATTTCTACCATGCTCTTCGAGCACCATGCTTTTTCCAATATTTTTTTTTATTTTTCTATTGCTCTAAAGGTAAACCCATAGGGAAATTGATGTTATTAATAGTATGATACACATCTTAGTTGTAGTTAAAAAAATTCATACTTTTTCATACTTTTAAAGTTTTACTTATGTTACAATTAAGTCCACCATAGTATTAAAAAAAGCAAAAGCATGGTGCTTCAAGAGCATTGTAGAAAAATCCATAGCTTTCATAGCCCTTCCCCCGATGTAATTATGTAGGAACCGTATTTAGAGTTGGTTTATCGAAATAAGTACTTTTCAAAATTTAAATATATAAATAAACACTCAGTTTTTTAAATTACAAATTTGAGTAAACCTTTGTATCTGATACAAGGGTTTAATAAGAGACTTCGATCAATCCCTCATATATACGAGGGTTTGGATCACAATCTAAAATAATAATAAAAAATCCAATTTTTAAAACAATATTTACAACATTTAAAAAAGGATTAAGAATTTATAAAATGTTTGAAATTTCACTAATATTGAAATTTTGTGTCTAATGTTAAAATGGAGTGTCACAAGTTTCATTTTTATTGAAATTTGGTGTCTCAATGTGATTACTTTAGAGATGTCAATCCCGACGAAACCGACTGTCAAATTCGACATACCATGCACGCTCCCTTCTCATCACCTTGTCGTTACCGTCACCTAAGAAGCTGACCACATCCGCGTAAGTAAATCTCGCTCCGTTGTCGCTGGAAATTACTCCACACTACTCTATGGAAACCTTTTTTTTTTTATGTTCAAGTTTTGGGGAAAATTTGGCGAATTTTTGAAAAGTAAAGAGTGATGAATTATGAGTGGATGAGTGGGTTGATGAAAATGATTGAATGAAGAGGAAAATATGTGTGGAGACATCAAATTTCAACAAAAATGAAACATGAGACTGTCCATTTTAACATTTCAAACTTCAGACACCAAATTTTAACATTGGTAACACTTCAGAGAGTTTATAGGTTCTTAACTCTTAAAAAAATATTCCAACCTTTAAAAAAATCAAGTCTTGAGTGCAGTCTTGTTCTCAAAAGACACACACTTCTGGAAATGATCTTCAACAGATGATGATTGCCATCTGCTAACCTCCCAATCATTGCAGTCAAACTTACAAATTCAATCAACTGAAACAAACTCAGGGGGAGGTTTCCTAAAAATAATTTGTTGGGCTTCGTTGGAGAAGCCAATTTCCACAATTTATATTTCTATGTTTTGAATTTTACAATTTAATCCTTATTGTTTTCTCCGGTCACCACAAAAGTCCGTCAGCCACTACCCATGACCCGCGACCACCACCTAAGACCGGCGACCACCACCCAAGGCCGCCAACCACCACGAATCGGAGCCGGCAACCACGAATAGGGGACGACCACCACGAATAAGGGCCGGCCACCAACAAATCGCGGCCGGCTAGCCTCAATTTGGTGGTGGCCTCCACCCAAATCGGGGCAGCAGCTCCAATTGGGGTTGCTGGCCACTACATAGGGGTCGGCCACCACCGGTTGGGGTGGTGGCCGGCACCAATTGGTTGTGGTTGGACCCAAATGGTGGCTACCGGCCTGATTGGGGCTGGTCGACCGCGATTTGGTGGTGGTCGGCCCGGATTTGGTTGTGGTCGGCCCAGATTCGTTGTGGCCGGCCCTTATTCGTGGTTGCCGGCTCTGATTCGTGGTGGTTGACGGCCTTGGGCGGTGGTCGCCGGTCTTAGCTGGTGGTCGCGGGCCATGGGTGGTGGCTGACGGACTTTGGTGGTGACCGGAGAAAACAATAGGATTTAAATTGTAAAATTCAAAACATAGAAATATAAATTTGAGGACTAAATTGAACAAAATACAACTATTTAATGATTAACCGTTGAGTAACGGATGCACAAAAAATAAACAAGATGCAAACATACGGTACCAAAAGCTTACAAAATCTATATATAATATAATTCTAATAGATTGCGTAGATTGTTGACAAGTAATGAAATGAAGCAGTTACATGTCCATATCAAAACATCTTATTGGTCCACATCAATTTATATTTCTCGCTGATGAGAGGGCATTGCCATGTGTATATCTATAGTGAGCTAGAATTGCTCCAAAGCATCACATTCAATCTTACAAGCCGTTTTATTTTTTATGTAAGTTTCATTCATGAATTAATGCTAATTCAGTTTCTTAATTTTTTATCATAAATTTAGCACTACCCAAGAAAAAAATAAATACAAAGAAATTGATCAACCTTAAAAGAAGTCAGCATACATTTGTGGCCATTTATCTCGAATGTGATTTCTTCTGCGCAATCTATTTATATATAATATAATTCTAATAGATTGCGCAGATTGTTGACAAGTAATGAAATAAGCAGTTACATGTCCAAATCAAAACATTTTATTGGTCCACATCAATTTATATTTCTCGCTGATGAGATGGCATTGCCATGTGTATATCTATAGTGAGCTAGAATTGCTCCAAAGCATCACATTCAATCTTACAAGTCGTTTTATTTTTTATGTAAGTTTCATTCATGAATTAATGCTAATTCAGTTTCTTAATTTTTTATCATAAAATTTAGCACTACCCAAGAAAAAAATAAATACAAAGAAATTGATCAACCTTAAAAGAAGTCAGCATACATTTGTGGCCATTTATCTCGAATGTGATTTCTTCTGCGCAATTAGTTATGCTCATATTGCTTGACGAATAACATTACATCTACGCAACTACTAAATGACTCTAATGGAAACTATTAATCTGACCTCTGCCTCGAATAAGCTTACCCTCAAAAGTACCACAATTCGATCTTCCAGCTTTTTTACTTACTATTTTTTTCAATTCTCTTTGAATAATCTTTGACCAGTAAGTTGAGGCCCATGAAATAACACATTCGGCTCCAATCCAATGGCAATGCGTGATGCTCCTCTCTCTTCCAGGAAGACTAAGGGATGCAACTTTGTAGGTTAGGATTCATTTCGTGAGTGCTTTCACTTTCTTCGTACTAACTTGATCGCTTCCAATTAGACTAAAACATGGAGTTTAGATGAAGTTAGACAAATGATCATCAAGGTACTAGAAATCTTATCATAAATTGTTTATATAAGTGTGTAATGACGAATCACCAAGGTATAAATACATATTATATGATAATTACGCTCAAGAATGAATGAATCTATCTATCTATCTATAATATAATTTCAAAGAAACTTATAGATTGTTGACACCTAATAAAATTAGGCAATGCCATGTCAAAATGAAACTATTTAATTGGTACACCTTGTTGGTACAATTTCTTTTGGATAGCGTACAAGCGTCGAATATCACGAACCACAAACGAATCGAACCTCGAACAAACTCACGAACTTAAACACGAGCACGTACAAATCGAACCGACTAATCTGGAATCACGAACAAATGTAAGCGGGTATGGGTTTAGAGGCGCGTAATAGTCGCTTTCCGAAAAGTGATATTTGCCCCCACTCGGAAAGAGTTTGCTATTGGGTTTCCGGCAAGTCACTCCCGAGGATACAACTAAACCCTAAAGTCGACGATTAGCAAATCTCGAAGACCTCACTTAAGAACTTCTCTCGGAAATGTTAATTGAACACACAATTTGTGGGACCCTAATCACTTATGAGTATAGATGATTAGATTTTTCTTAGTCTCATCGGATTCACTTGGAAGCATGCCTATTTATAGGCATATTTGGAAGTGTCGAACTGACACAATCATGGCGCCAGAATAAGAAGCATTGCTTCGGTTCAACATAGTTTCAAATCTTCATGTGCCAAGCAGTGCTTCTAGAAGTAATCTTGTATTTTGGCGCCAATTTCACATGCATGGATCTGACTATTACCCACGTGCCAAGATAGCATGTACATGTGTATATAAAATACATAATCATATATTACAATCTAATCAAAATTCCAACAATCCCCCACTTAGATTGTAATATACCATGTCTATCAATATCTGATAATTCATGCCTAGGTGAAGGTGTCTTTCGACTTGAACCTTCACTTAGTGTAAATATTTCAAAGTTCTAACGAAATCATCGGTGAAACGAAGTCTTGAACCGTGATTCCTATGTGTTAAAACCGGAAATACCACACACATAAAACTATCCAGCTCCTCAAGAAGTTCATTAAGTATATCCAGCACTATTATGCCCTTGTGCTCCATCCCGGTTTCATGAACATTTACAAAAGGTCTACTCTTTTGCTAGGAGCGGGACCACTCCCTATGTTCATATAGGTGAAATTCCAGATAACCAGCCCCTGTTATTATAGGCTCTACGGAACTTCATTAAGAGAATTAACCTCTCATCCTCCTTTCCATAACAGTTTTCCGCCACTTAACAATAACTTGTTACCCATTAAACCTTTAATCTATGGGTAGTACTAGAGGAAAGGTTGGGTTCCCATTACCGGTGACTTTGTCCGAATGATTTAAACCTCATTCCATTAGCCATTTAAATAAATCTCTCGCGAGTCGTTTGATAAATAGATTGGCTAAGTTTCCCATGATTTTATGCGATTTAACTCAATCGTCTTACCCATCATGTTTTAGACGTGTAAGTCTACTATGCATTCTAGTTGTACAACCTTATACACGATCGTTTACACATTTGTTGAGCAAGTAGTAATACTTAATAATCCAAGATGTATTTATTGATACTTCCTTTTGAATAAATATCTATTCAAAACTTCCACCAGTTATCAAACTAGTTAACCATAGTCAATTTTACTATGAAATCTCATACTCAATTTCCGAGTACATTTATATTAACATGAATAGTAATCCTGATACATCAAGTATCAATATAACTTGTCATATATAGCCCCCACTATTCTCAACACTTTTACCATGAACATTAATTAGCTTAGTAAGCGTCTGCATGTGATAATGCTTCACTATTGTCATTTGACTATTTAACTTATTTCTGATGTCATTAAATTCACTGACTTTATTTTCCGTTCATGCATTTAACTTCCGTATCTATATACGTCTTTGTAATGGGTCGTATTTAACATTAAATATGAACCGAAATATTTCGAACTAAGCCGAAGGTACTAGTACCATCCTTATCTTTTGTATCCTCATTTGTATGATCATGTTCCATTATAACATAGTTATTCACTCGGTCCATCAAGAACTAAGCTAACGAAAATTTAACCGACGATATATATATCCAACCATGATTATTCACATATAAATTCACCACAATTATCACATTGTGGTCTAAATATTTGCACAAAAATCTAATATAAGCCAACGTTTCATATTCAAATGAAAGTGTCGAAGCAACAAGTTTAATTATCCCAATATATATTATCATATATAAGCCAACATTATCCGACTTAACCGTCATTAATGGATCACCGACAATGACCGTTTTCTTTCGTAAAATTTACGCACCAACATATACCGACTTAACCAGCAACATTCTAACTTTATCGAAATTCCGAATTAACTATCATTGAATCCATCATTATCCTTGGATCAAATAATCATTAAATTGATTGTGCTCAACTCTTTTGTACATTTATTATTTCTTGGAACCGGGACTTTGAGTTAAGAGTAGGAGCAACCGATCGATTAACGATTTTGCAAGTCAACTTCAAGTTATCCGATAAGGGACATGAAATCGGCGAACCAACATATTTTATCTGATATGCGACTTTGATTCAATCATAAATCATAAAATTTGGGACATCAAGCCAACTATGATTTATACGATTCGGGACATTTAGCCAACATGAGTTATCCGAGATAACTTTTTATATGATACGGGACCATCGAAAACATGATATATTAAAACTGATTTACATTTACCCCTTTGACTTGTTCTTACATATCCGCAATTATACATCAGATTCTAATTAATTGATATCCAACCGTGATTCATGAAACAAAATGAATATTACCATAAGTAGATAAACTTGAGTGTGAAATTAAAATATAAAACTTCGACAAAACAAAATAATCACTATTGAGATTTGAATAATCATATATTCCACAAAATACAACAGATTGTATAATTTGAAATAGTAAAGAAACACCGATGATTGTTTTACTGTCGATTAAGTACTAAACAATGGATCAGTGCCATATATACCACTAACTTGAATTTAGCACTTATACATGTTCGCCGTCCCTTAAAATTAAGTGTACAAACCACGTAGTTTTCTTTACAACCTTCGTTTATGATCACGTTGTAAGTGTACATGCTGGATTTTAATCCGCTCAGTAATATCATTAAGCCAAGAAAATGGAAGTGAACTTCCATATCCAAGTACCCACTTAGCATCGCCCATAATTTTAGCCATTTCAGTCATAACCTCCAAGTTGTTTGGAAATTCCACCGTTTTAGACATGTTCTCAATTCGTTCACGAGCCGCTTTTCGCATTTCCTCTCGCCAACACATCTTTGCTTGTAAACCAGATTCATTGGTTTTGGAAATTTTCCTTTTCATCGTTTTACGATTACCGCCCGGTGTAATTTTCACCGAATTCGTAGGGAGATTCCTTTCACTAAGAAACTGTTGGCTCTTTCGAATTATACCATCGAATTGATGCTTTAGCCATTCAACACGAGAATCTCGTTGATCACCAACATTCACATTCTCCGTGACCTGGCTGTTTTCACCTAGTTCATCGCCATCATCCGAGACATTCCTCGATTGGCGGTGTTCGCTTGAATATGACTGTCGTTTGAACTCCATCAAATATCACTTTTCGATTGTTGGTACAATTTCTTTTGGATAGAGTAAAAGCGTCGAATATCACGAACCACGAACGAATCGAACCTCGAACAAACTCACGAACTTAAACACGAGCACGTACAAATCGAACCGACTAATCTGGAATCACGAACAAATGTAAGCGGGTATGGGTTTAGAGGCGCGTAATAGTCGCTTTCCGAAAAGTGATATTTGCCCCCACTCGAAAAGAGTTTGCTATTGGGTTTCCGGCAAGTCACTCCCGAGGATACAACTAAACCCTAAAGTCGACGATTAGCAAATCTCGAAGACCTCACTTAAGAACTTCTCTCGGAAATGTTAATTGAACACACAATTTGTGGGACCCTAATCACTTATGAGTATAGATGATTAGATTTTTCTTAGTCTCATCGGATTCACTTGGAAGCATGCCTATTTATAGGCATATTTGGAAGTGTCGAACTGACACAATCATGGAGCCAAAATAAGAAGCATTGCTTCGGTTCAACATAGTTTCAAATCTTCATGTGCCAAGCAGTGCTTCTAGAAGTAATCTTGTATTTTGGCGCCAATTTCACATGCATGCATCTGACTATTACCCACGTGCCAAGATAGCATGTACATGTGTATATAAAATACATAATCATATATTACAATCTAATCAAAATTCCAACACACCTCAATTTAAATATCTCATTGATTTTGTGGTTTATACAACCAAGCACTTCTATGTGTTTAGATTTCTTCCAAGCACTCACAATGAATCCTACAAGCAATTACAAAACTTTCATCTGTTACACAATTATTTTTTATTTAATTCCTTAATACCATAGTTTTTTGGTCAAACCTTAATCTCATATTATAAATTTATCATATGAAGAAAATTTAATACTATTTATAAATTGCTTTTTAAAGAAAGAGAAATATATATTCCTTTTAGGATGATATTATTTCATTATTAATTATTTAGTTGCTTATTAAAATATACATATTAAATTTAATATTTGTGATAAATATGATAAAAAGAAATATTATAAAAATTAAGTTAAATAATGTGAATTACCGTTATACATTAATAAAGCTTATATTATTATTTTAACAACTAATGTTAACTATCCATCAAATATATTAATAGATCTCCATTTTGTTAATATATTTCATATTTAAATTATTCTATATTTTATGTATATATATTTTAAAAAAAATATATATAACAAAAAATTAACATAATCAATATTTACATAACAAATAATTGAAATCTATTTATACTATACATTATCGAATATAAAAACAATATAATACAACTAAACTAATTTTATTATGTACATATCGCGCAAAGCGCGGACTTACCATTTAGTAAATATATGACACTAAAAACGTACTATGTCCAAACATATGACACCAAAAAAAATTTCATTTTATTTTTTATTTTGGCGAGTAGAAACCCCGTTAGTATTTGTTACTGGGAAATGTTACTTGAGTAGGTAGTGGTTATCAATGGCGAGAGTGAAGCACCAAGTTCCCAGAAGGAGCACCAAAAAGGATGGTTTGATCTCTTCCACTTCCTCTCTGCTGCCTTCGACCTCGCTGATTCTATGGAACCCTAACTTCCTCTTCCCATTTCGTGTAATGCAGGTGCTAGGGCTTCGGCAGCTGCCTCACCGTCGTCTGCTCGACCGAGTTCGGTATGTCTCTTCGAATTTTCGCTACTCTCTTTTACATCGGAACTTCATCTTCTTCTTGTGACTGTTTAGGAAATGTCGATGTAAGACTGCGCGCTAGAAAAATTAATCATTGGTCTGAAAATTTTGAATGTAGAGTGGCAATGTAACTGGAAAAAATTGGAATGCTATAGCACCATTAAGGCTTCTCATTCTACCGATTGTTAATTCTGTCTGCAAACTGTCTTGATTTGAGATGAAAGCGTTAGTCTTTTAGTTTTCTCTTATTTTGTTTTCTTATAGAAGACACCTGCAAGATCAAGTCCTAGAAGGAAGGCTGCCCAAAAATGTGAGTTTTGTTGCTTAACAATATTGTTATTTTCTTATCTTAAAATCGTATTTTAGAGTTGCTAGAATATGTTCTCTCCAATTAAAGGTACTTAGTTCATACTATCATGTATGATAGCTCCTACAGCACCGGCAGAGGGGAGGAAGCGACAAAACAAACCAGGTACAGTTGCTCTTCGGGAGATTCGGAAGTTCCAAAAATCTGTGAACCTGCTCATCCCTGCTGCTCCTTTCGTCCGAATTGTAAGTTGGAACCTGTATAATGAAATTGATATTTATGTGTATATGTATGTAGATGTAGCATATTCCTTATATATCTACGTTTTGTAGATGTGCATTAAGTTGCATCTGTAAATGTATCTTAGCTTTAGTAATGGGTGGTGTGATCTGTTTGTCGTGTAGCTGCCATGAAATGAGTCTATGCAGTCAAGAAGGAAACTAGTTAGTTGCACTTTGTTGTTTGAGGTGTAAGCTTATATGATAGATATTCTAGAAGAAAATAGCAAATATGGTGGGAGTAAAACTTCAATAGAAACTTGGTTAGGTGGTCACATTATGGTTCTTAGCGATCTGTGCTTTGCCATGTCTTTAGGTTAATTTGTCACAATATGTAAGGAAGGAAGCTCTATCCTTTAATTTATTTATTTGTTAAGAAATATGTGTTTTTGTGATTATATGTTTGAATGCTTTGCATAAGATCCTTGTTGACATTTGTAATCCTTCAAATATTGTTAGGTGAGAGAGATTAGCAATGCTATAGCCCAAGATGTTACTCGTTGGCAGCTTGAAGCTCTTCTGGCACTTCAAGGGGTAGGTACTTATGTTTCTCCTGGGATACTGGACCTTTCATATTAAAAGATCTTTTATGAACAATTAATGTTTGGTACTAGATTTAATTATTGTGTGTCAGACTAGTCATTATAAGAAGTGAAAAAGAATAATATTCGAGCTTTAGTGAAAATAAGAATTGGTGTTTATATAATTGTGAATTGATTGATGATAGGCAGCGGAGGACTATCTGACTGGCTTGTTTGAAGATTCAAATCTGTGTGCAATACATGCAAAGCGCGTTACTCTGAGTATGTTCTTTTTTTTCTTCTTTATTTATTATAGGATAACATGCACATATGAGTTGTGTATTTATTAATTTTCATTCATCGTACTTACCAGTGAAAAAGGATTTTGAGTTGGCACGTAGAATATCAAGATTGGGGCAGAAGTGGTGAATAAGATGTACTACTAATTCAACTGCGAAATGTTAGCAGAATTGTTATGTTGTGGATTATTAACATTAGTATACGATGTCTATTGTTATGTGGTCTTGTACAGCGAGACTGGATGTGTCGTTGTTAGATATGTTGATTAGGTTAGGTTAGGTTGGTTTCTGGAAATCATCATGAGGTGAGTGAAATGTGTGGAAATTCTTCATTGTTGATTCTGGAAATATATATATTATCGATATAATAATAAGAGTAAGACAAGACAAGAAAAGACGGTGTAACCAAAATTGCCAATTTATATACCATACTACTAGTTACTGCTACTATATAGTACTGACAGGACAGGATGCTGTAACTACTACTCGCTGTTCAACCATATATCACGAAGCAGATCGAACCTAAGGGCGTTTTGGTGGGTGCCTTGATCGGAACTCATCATCAGTGAATATCAAAGCCATGGATAGGAGAGTTGAGTTCATCGTCACTGGTGTATGATTTCGGAAGCAGTGAGGATCTGGTTCTCTGGAGTTTGTTCTGCTGTCTCCCACATTCTCTGATAACTGTAGCCACTGCATTTGGTGAGGGAGGAATGTATGTATAATGTAGCTGCTGCGCTATATATATGGATAGCTTGCAACTGAGCCATACCCATCTTCAAGTTGATCCTGTATGTATTCATGAACAATGATAGCTAAACATTGTCAGAGTCCAATGCTTCAAAGACAACACCTGGGATTTGATCAGGGCAGAACTCATCGGGAACAAAGGTGTCCAGGACTCAACGAAACACCCAATGTAGGACATACCTATAAGAAAGAGATTGATAGACATGATTGTAAACGCTTATACTTGATAGTACAGATTTTTGGGTTTCAGATTTACCTCTTGTCTGATTGTTTTGCTTAAGAGCATGTCCTTGGGTAGCATCATCAGATCACTAAATGCATTCAGGAGATGAAATGATTTGGATGATGAATCTTGTCTATCATCATCCTCGTCTTTCTCCCTATATCTTCAGCTGACTCATCGTCCATGCCGAACAAATCAGTTAACTATCTTGACCAGTTTCTAACCGACTCACACACTGCTCCATTATCTGCATAAACAATGAAGATGCATGAACTTCAATAACAAGACACTTACTATGGAATATTTGTGGACTAATTTTAAGTCCATCAAATCATCATAATTAAACTGCGTATTTTTCCCATGCGACATACCTAAATAAATGCGTTGTTTCTGCAGGTTGGGAAACTCAATTACAAGTAAATATGTAGATTTCCTAAGATACTTATTTTCAAACCAGATGCAAGTAATTTTGTTTGATTTCATAAGAAAAGAGAGCATGATAAACTGAAAAGATGAACTGATACCAATCTAGGAAGCATCGATAAGCAGCCACATTGATGTCCTCCAGCTCGAACAGGACAAAGCCTCTCACAGGCATCTTTGAAGGCTTTCTTCCACAGGTCAAGTTGATGGTGTGGATGAGCTTGTTTCGAGTTATCTGTACTTGCTCCAGCAGACTGCATACATGGAATAAACGTTTGTGGGTCCTCCCAGTCCAATGTTCTGTTGCATTCACTTTTATTCTTAATGGGGGAACACTCCCACTTTAACGCTGGTGCCTTATAGTTTTGGTTCATGCTTCCAAGACTGTGAGCTGGTGAGGTAGTTGATACCTCTTTATATGACATTGATTTGCTTATAATTGCTCTCAGTACAACTGAATTTGATAACCAAAGAAAATTGTTGACTACATTATATCTTACTTAACATTATAAATCCGTCAGGTCCATACCTTGGAACATCATTTCTACATGCTTTTGAGACCAAAACTAATCCTGAAATGGCACTTCTAGCTGCACTTGCTCTCCTTAAGAGTGAATGCTCTTGACCAGCCTATTGAATAAAGAGCAACCTCAGCAGCAGCAACTTCTCTCAACTCACCCTCCAACATTTGAATTGAATCTCCTACCAAACCATTTCCCTTAACTTCATCTGTCAAAGGATTTCAGCCATTACTCTTAAAAAAGTCGGAGGTTGATCCTCACATGCATTCGTCTTTCATTTGAAGTAAATTCCTTTGCACCAACATGCTAAAGGAGGATAAATCTATGGCTTGGGAACCATGGCTATCAATTGAAACTCTGGTAAGTGGATCAATGGCACCATTACCAACATACTGGTTTCGCATTTCATTGACCTGTTTTCTCCATCGTTTCTTTCCACGTCACTTTTTATACCAATCTCATCAAAGCAACCTGCATCTACAACTGCAACTCTCCCGTCCTGATCACTGTCCAGCAAATTGGCACACTTAGCTGATACGTGCCCGAATATTGAGAGCGTGAAGAACACAAGAATGTATGGAAATATGAAAGCTAACTTCCTAGTCAATCCTAATATCTCTTGGAAGACTAAGATTAATTGTTGGAATGTTGATATTTCATTAATAAGAATACCCTATATATAGGGATTACAAGAAACCTAAAGATAGATATTCTAAATATTATAAGATAACTAAATATTATAAAGATATTAATTTACCTAATAATATTATCCCTAATATCATATATAGATATAGGTGTATTTAGCCACTATTATTGGCCATAATAATATTGGCCGTAACAGTACTCCCCTCCTCGACTAAGAGCTTTTCCTCAAGCTCTTGTTCTGGATACGCCCCGAGAAGCTTGACTGCATAATTTTCCGTCGACTTTTCTTCATTGTCTTCATCTTTTTCGGGGTCCAAATTAGATAATATCATCGATAATATGCGACCAACTTTCCATACATCTTCTTCAATTGGGTCATCGACCAAAACTCTAATAATAGGTCTCCCATAATTAATATGGACAATTAAACTGCACGCAATTACAGCACCTGCAGTATTTCTTCCCCTACCCATCTGGTAATTGAAAAAAAAAAGTTGTGTCCTTTGAAGCAGAGGCAATATTAATTGCCAACCAATCAAAATCTGAACCTTTTGGAGCTCTCCCATCGGTTACCCTCGCATACTTTACAGGAAACCCATCAAACTAGCTTTTGATGACGTGAGGGGTCTGTACTGAATTAGTATCCACATGTTCTGAAGCAGCAGCTATATGTCCCAAAAGGGACTCCACCACCGTCGACAGCTCCGCAAGGCCCGCCCTCGCCGTCGCTTGATCGGCCTTCAATTCTGCCACCACTAGCTTAGTACTACCCTTGTCCCTCTCGATTACCTTCTCAAGCAACCCTTCGACTACAACCAGCACAAAAGGAGCAGAGGGAGGATTTCCAATATCAGCATCCATCATTGTCCCCTGTGCAGCAGCTTGCAGTGGCTTGCCGGAACCACCGTGATAATATTCAATGACTGCTGGTGCAACTGGTGGTGGTAGTGGCGGTCCCTCAGCCTCGACAGTGATTATGCTGCCATTAAAGCCAACAAATCCACTCTTGTAATCGTCTCTCTGAAAGGACGAATGACAGCCGCCGAGCGTGAACTTGAAGCCACCTAATCCTTCGTCATCTTCTTCAGCCACGATGGGGTTGCCTTCGCGGAAGGATTCCACTGTCGCTGTCAGATTTTTGAGTCCCACCTTTAACTGGACATGCTCAACCTTCACCGTCTTAGCAATACCCTCCTCCACCTCAGTTATCTTCTCGACCACCTCTTCGACAACGACGACCTCAACCGTTTCTGGCATGGGAGGTGGTGCTTCCTCCATCTTCTTCAGACGCTCTTTTAGGAGCACAGTTAATTCCCTCACGGTCAACATGGACATCGAAGACAGGTCCGCCATAGAATTTTCGAAGACAGCATCTTGCTCTGATGACACCAGGGACAGCCTTTCTGCCAAGATCGGTAGGGTTTCTTCCTCGGCAGGTTGCGTTGGCTTCTCGACCACCTTATTAATGATCTCTTCGACCGCGACCTCAACAGTTTCCGATGATGTCGGTAGCTCTCCTAGTATCATCTTCTCTATCCTGTCCAGAGACATGTCTTGTTCTTTGAAGAACAATTCTTGTTTTTTGAAAAACAACTCTTGTTTCTTGAAGAATTCTTTCATAGCTTTCTCCAACGATGGGTCCATCGGATCGTCGGCTCTGATACCAAATATGATACGTGCCCGAATATTGAGAGCGTGAAGAACACAAGAATGTTATGGCCGTTAATAGTGGCTAGAATACAACTATATCTATATCTTATATTATGAATAATATTATTAGTATAAAACAATATCTCTAGATTATATTAATATCGTTTAGTATCTTAGTATATCCTTAGGGATCTTGTAATCCCTAAATATTTATATCTTAGTATATCTTTTAGGATTCTTGTAATCCCTATATATAGGTTATTATTATCAATGAATGAAAAGCTTCCAACAATTAATCTTAGTCTACTAAAGAGATTAGGGTTGATTAGGAAGTAAGCTTTCCTATTTTCAGATATTCGTGTGTTCTTCGTTATCTAAATATCCGGGCACGTATCATATTTGGTATCAAAGCCAACGATGGGTCCATCGGATCGTCGGCTCTGATACCAAATATGATATGTGCCCAAATATTGAGAGCGTGAAGAACACAAGAATGTATGGAAATATGAAAGCTAACTTCCTAATAAATCCTAATCTCTCTTGGGAAACTAAGATTAATTGTTGGAATGTTGATATTTCATTAATAAGAATACCCTATATATAGGGATTACAAGAAACCTAAAGATAGATATTCTAAATATTATAAGATAACTAAATATTAGAAAGATATTAATTTACTTAATAATATTATCCCTAATATCATATATAGATATATGTGTATTTAGCTGTTGGATCACGGTAGAACTCCGGCACGATCTTTGACGGCGATCCTAGCTCCTTCGCTCCACGTAATCCTGCAAGAGGGGATAGACCGGGCGGTGGTAAGCAGTAAATGAGTATCTCGTATGGACTGGAAAGCAGTAATCTCAAGTAGCGTATATCAAAACGTAATGTGCTCTGAGGTAACCTCTGCCCTTTTATAGGCGGAGAGGTACTTCAGTTACCTGGTGAACCGTTGGGGTGGTTAGCCCGTATTCCGCGTATCTCGGGCACGATCCCGCCTATCTAGATCTCGCTTATCTCGGTCACGCCCCGCGTATCTCGGCCACGCTCCACGTATCTTAGCTACGCTCCGCGTATCTCGGCCACGCCCCGCGTATCTCGGCCACGCCCCGCGTATCTCGGCCTCATCCTCTGATAGTAAGTCCCGGCTAATATCGGGGACTCCAGAGTTATCTCGTTGTGTCGTCGCTCGGGGCCCCTCGTCATCGTGACAGGGCCAATCGTTCTCAGGGATTCGTCATCGAGGCCTACTTAAAGGCATTTCATCGGGAGCGTCCAGCTCGCCTATTGGGACCGACTCTGTCGGGACCTTTCATCATCGGGACTCCCTCTGTCGGGACCCTTCTCCTTGGTAATCTTGACCTCCATTTAGGGCCCAGTGGGCCTGCTCACCGTTTCCTCGCCGTTTAAAGGGCCTAACGGCCATAGCGAAACCCATCATTTGCCCCCAAGACATGAGGGACTTACAGTTCGTCGTGTCTTTCAACTCCCGACCTCCCGACATCGGAGTCGGGGACCTTTCCCTTGATACAGTCACTTGATACAAATCTTCTCGTTCACGTTTCCTCGATGCCTTGAGGATAACCACCAAATCCGAGAAGACTCCTCGGTTCCCCTGCCATTAAATGCAGCAGATAACGAAGCGACGTCTTTGGCACCCGTGCCTGATTTTTCGCGCCTATTTTTTTTCTTCTGAAAAAGTGCTTTTCAGGCCGTTTTATCATTACACCCGTTGCCATTCTGCACGTTTCATCTCAACGGCTCAGATCAAAACGCTTCAACTTCGACGATTCAGATCAGAACGTCCTTTCAACTGTCCTCTTTGCCTATAAAACCCTCACCATGGGTACAGTTTCCCTTTTACCGTCTCCGAAATTTCAAAAGCTCTCTGCAACTTCTCTGAGAATTCAAGCTCTGCGATTTCGAAGACCCAAGTGTTTCTCCGATCACCTTTCCGGCAACGTCAAGTTCATCCTTCCAACCTCCAATCATCATGTCTGGTAAGGGTTTCTTCTTTATTGTTCGCATATCTTTTTCCTTCATCTCTGCTTAGTTCGTTCGTAATTTCCCGGAAAACTCACTGTGCCTTTCCTTGCCATGGCTGATTTCAGACAGTGGATCTAGTTCCGAGGGAAGAAAGCCCTTCAACTTCGACTATGCTTTGAACGAGGTTTCCAGCACTGCGTACGATGCAGCTCTCCGGGAGGGATGCATCACCTCTACCTGGGAACCTCGTTTCCCGTATCCCTGGCCCTGCCCCTCGGGTAACCTTGAGGTTACTCGTCCCCGGAAAGGGGAGGTGTTTGTCTCTACGGGGCAAATATCAGCGGGGATTAGATTTCCCTTCTGCGGTAATCTGGTCGAGATGTGCCAGCACTACAAGACGCATCCGACCACTTTCTCTCCCCACGCCATACGTTTGTGGAACGCCTTCCAGGTCCTCTGCTTCCGACAGAAGTGGGTGTACAGCCTCAAGCTCTTCAGGACCTTCTACGGGATGAAGTGCAACGAGGCGGGGGTCTGTGCCTTCTACCCCCGGATGCCGAAGTGGAACAAGACGCAACTCGGGTTGTGCAACTGGACCAATGACACCTGGAAGGTGGTCAAGGGTCGGGGACTCCTGGTCGACACGGGGTCCGATAACAGTGGGTGGAAGAGGAGCTACTTCTTCATCCAAAACTCCTCGATCCCGTGGCCCCGATGGGAGGTGGAAGCGGACTCTCCTCCCGCTTTCCACACCTACTCCGATGAGGACTTCCAGACTCTTCAACTCATCCAGCTCTACCGGTGGGGGGGAGTCTTACACTCCCCTCGACGCCAATTCTCTCGTGGAGCGGGACCTGGTGAATGCCGGGATCCGACTCCTCGACATAGTCTCCGGGGGGCAGCTCTTCGACGGCCCCTCCAATATAGTTCCCTGGGTAAATCTCTAACCTCTGTTTTTTACTGTTTGCAGCTAAGAAGGTATCCGTGCTGAACAATCTGATCCTTAAGCAGGGGGAGACCGATGCTGTCCGCCCTACGCGGAAGAGGAAGTCAGCCAAGAAGGCTGCTGCTCCATCGGGATCTCCTTCCGCGGAGCGGCCAAAGCGGAGTCGCGTGGAGGTGGACAAGCTCTTCGACGTCCAAACCGCTGAAGAAGGTAAAAAGCTCCGCCTCGCTATTAAATCGTACAGGAAGCTGGTTCCGAAGGAGTTGATTCCTTCAACCATGGAGGCCCGCATCGCCGATGTCAAACATGTCCTCTGAGGGGAAACTCCTCGTGTCCTGAAGGCGGGCTACTACAACTACCGCGGGAAGGACCAATATGTCTCCCGACGCATTGTTTGGTGTAGGGCTCTAATGAACTTCCTGATTACGTTTCTAAAGCATCCTCTCGTCCTCTAGGTGCAGGTCACTCGGGGACTCCGTCGGGTGTTGGAGCCTCAGCAGGCGCACCACCCTCAGCAGGGGCGCCTCCTTCAGCGGGGGCACCACTTTTCTCTGGCGGAGAGACCCCAACCGGCGAACAATTTCGTCGGGTGGAGAGCCTGGACTCCTCCGAGGAGACTGATGAGGGTGGCTCCCTTCGCCATCGTCGGAGGACGGGGCAGTCCATCTCGCGGCCTCCGAGTCTTCGCGGGGAAAACTGGCCAAGGAGCAGGCCATCCTCGACCGAAAGACTCGGGACCTCCAAAAGCAGGTCTGTGACTTCGAGGGGCTCCTAAAGCGGGAGCGGCAGGAGCGACAGGTTTCTGAGGACAAGCTGGTCCTTGAGAAGAAGGCTCTGGAGGAGCAAGTTGCAGGGGTTCCCGCGCAGCTGGTCGCGGCCGAGACCAAGGGCCGGGAGGATTATCGGAGGTCCGAAGACTTCCAGGCTGATGCTATAAAGTTCTGCAGCGCGGAGGTGGAGAACACCCTCTTCAATGCAGTTGAGGAACTCCACCTGGAGTATGGCGACGCCATCAACTTCGACAAGTCTCCTTCTCTCGCCCCCTTTGCGAAGAAATATTTTGCTCTCTCGGAGGAGAGTGATGGGGGGAGCACTCCCGCGATTGTTGAAGACACAGCAAAGCCTCCAAGTGCTGACGCCCCGATAATCGACCCTCCTGTGGAGCCTTCTGCCACAGACCTCGTGGACCCTGCTCCCGTTGATGCCGCCGACAAGGACCAAGCCTAACTGCTTATCTTTAAAGTCCTTGTATTTCCCTCATTTTTGTAATCCTCGGGTCTTCGAGCCCTTATGAATATCAGACTTTCTTAGTTCCGATTTTCCATTGCACTTCTTAAAGCGACTTTACTATACTTTCTTAAGTCGAAACCTCGACACTTAAGATATTCTCACACATCACTTAAGACGATTTACCAACTTGCACCACTTAAGGCGACTTACTATCACGCACCACTTAAGGCGACTTTCCAATACTTAGAATAAATCCAAGAATCATGCATCACTTAAGATGACTTAATCTCGTGCATCACTTAAGACGACTTTAACAACAATTAGAGTAAATCTAAGAATCAGCATCACTTAAGACGACTTAATCTCATGCATCACTTAAGACGACTTGTATCGTGCGCCACTGAAGGCGACTTTTCCCGTGCACCACTCAAGGCGACTTTTCTCATGCACCACTCAAGGCGACTAAGTAACGCTTAGAATAAATCTAAGAATAATTCTGATCGGAAGTAACCTCTTTTATTCATTGATGGCACAAAATTTGCTTACATCGAATCAAACGATAAATAACTTACACCACTTAAGGCGATTTTACATCGGGCACCACTTAAGGCGACTTCTCGTCGGGCACCACTTAAGGCGACTTTTCATCGGGCACCACCTAAGGCGACTTTTCATCGGGCACCACTTAAGGCGACTTTTCATCAAGCATAGTGTTTCTTCAAGTGTTCGCAACTAAAAGAATGCTTCAATGCTCTGCCATCGAGGTCTTCCAACTTGTACGCATTCGGAGCTGGCATCCCCACGACCTTGTAAGGTCCTTCCCATTTTGGTGACATCTTGTTGATTCGATCCAAAAGGGTAAACTCGTTGCGACGCCAAACCAGCTCCCAGATGAAAATTTGTCGGGACTTAACTCGTCGATTGTAATACCTGGCCGTCGCCAAACACATTCGAGCCTGGACTTCGTCGGCTTCCCGTCTCTTCTCTTCGAGCAAGTCCAAATCCAGACGTCTCATTTCATCATTCGTCAAAGGCTCGTAATATCTCATCCGATGGGATGCCACAGCTACCTCCACGGGAGCAACAGCCTCCGTGCCATAAACAAGGCCAAACGGAGTCTCCCCAGTTGATCGTTTGGGTGTTGTTCTAACAGCCCAAAGCACGTTTTCCAGCTCGTTCAACCATTTGCCCTTCAAGGCATAGACCCTCTTCTTCAGGCCATCCATCATGATTTTAGTCTGAGCATGGTGGACAGAGGCTTTCCGATGCTCGATGTTCAAATCCTCCAGATACTTCTTCACCTGAGCCTTGTTAAACGGTGGACCATTGTCGCTGATCACCACCTTAGGGATCCCGTATCTGGATACAATATGGGTCTGGAGAAACTTGACGATCAGGTTCCCCGTCGTCTTGGCCAACGCCTTTGCTTCTATCCATTTCGAAAAATAATCGATAGCCACCAGCAAATATTTACACTGACCTTGTGCCTGCGGGAGAGGTCCCACCAAGTCGATACCCCACTGCGCGAAGGGCCAAGCACTCTTGATGGACGTCAGATTAGAAGCCGGAGCCACGATACTCGGGGCGTACCTCTAGCACGCGTCACAGGATCGGACCAACGGCGTCGCCTCCTTGCTCATCGTAGGCCAATAATAGCCCAAGTTTAGAACTTTCCTAATAATGGATCGGGCTCCTTCGTGACAAGTCGCGACCCCTTCGTGCACCTCCCTCAGGATTCGACTTGTGTCGGGCTCAGCCACACACTTCAAGTACGGAGTCGAGAACCAGCCCTTCTTGTATAGCTGACTGTCCAGCATTACGTAGTTAACCGCGATCCGACGTATCCTGTCGGCTACTACTTCATTATCGGGGACTGCCCCCGTAGTCAGGTACGCGACTATCGGGGTCATCCAAGTGGGCTCCTCCTCCGATCCTGCTTCGATAGCACACACTTGTGTCGGGTCGGTGGTCGACAAGATCACCTTCTCCAAGAAGTGCACCTTCCGATTTTCCTCCAGGGGTGCCCCCAAGGCAAATTTGCTCAAGGCATCTGCCTCCACGTTTTCCTCCCTCGGGATCGCCTCGATGTCGAAGCTTTTAAAGCTCTCCTTCAAGACTTGCACCTCGCGAAGGTACTTCCTCATCATCGGGCTCTTCGCCTCATATCGCCCTTGGACTTGGTTCACAATCAAGCTCGCGTCACACTTCACTCTCAAGTGAGCGACTCCCGTACCTTTGGCAATTTTCAGGCCCGTGATAAGAGCCTTATACTCCGCTTCGTTGTTCGTGGCCCTAAATGTTAAAGCCAAAGAATATCGAAGCGGCTCACTCCGCCTGGTGGTATCAATACAAACCCTGCTCCTGATCCATCTGAACTTGAGGAGTCATCCGTGTACATCTCCCAAGTATTTTCCTCGTTTGGCTGTTCTGATTGCTCTGCCATCTCTGGTTGTTCTGCTGTCGGGACCTCCATGGTTGCCCCCTCTACAGGGCCCGCTTCTTCCAGATCGGGGGCTGTAGACTCTGCTATGAAATCCGTCAATGCCTGGCCCTTAATAGCTGTTCTCGGAGCAAAGTGTATGCGAAACTCACTAATCTCGACTGCCCATTTCACTAATCTCCCCGACGCATCGGGTCGGTTCAAAAAATGCTTCAGAGGCTGGTTCGTCAACACAGTAATCTCATGCGCATGGAAGTAAGGCCTCAGCTTCCGAGCAGTAATAATCAATGCAAAGAGATACTTCTCAACAGCGGGATAATTCATTTCAGATTTGGCAAACGCCTTGCTTACATAATAGACGGGGACTTGATTACCCTCGACAACCTTCACTAACACAGAGCTAATGGCGAATTCAGAAACAGCCAAGTAAAGATAGAGCGGCTCACCTGGGACTGGTTTCGCTAACGGCGGGAGGGTGCGAAGGTGCTGCTTGAGTGCCTGGAACGCCTCTTCACACTTGGTGGTCCACTCAAACTTCTTGTTGGCCCTCAGGACTTCAAAAAATGGCATTGATCGGTCACTCGCCTTGGACAGGAAGCGATTCATTGCAACCAGTCGGCCATTCAGCACTTGCACCTCCCGATGGTTTATCGGAGACTGCATCTCCTCAATCGCCCTCAGCTTCTCGGGGTTCACCTCAATTCCTCTTTGGCTCACCATAAAGCCCAGAAACTCCCCCGAGTGGACTCCGAAAGCGCATTTTGTCGGGTTCAAGCGAACCTGATGAAGCCTCATCTGCTCAAACGCCGTGGCTAGGTTGTGCACATGATCCTCAGCTTGTCGGGACTTCACCAGCATATCATCCACGTAAGCCTCCATGGTCTTCCCTAGCATATCGCCGAACAGCTTGTTCACCATCCGCTGGTAGGTTGCCCCGGCATTGATCAGTCCGAAAGGCATGACATCGTAGTGATAGATGTCACTGTCTGCATAAAATGCTGTGTGAGGAGCGTCTTCCTTAGCCATCTTGATTTGGTTATAGCCCGAGTACGCATCCATGAAGCTCAACAGCTCATGTCCCGACGTGGCATCCACCAGCTAGTCGATTCTCGGGAGCGGGTAACAGTCCTTCGGGCAAGCCTTATTCAGGTCGCGGAAATCAACGCACATCCGCCATTTCCCATTGCTCTTCTTCACCAGCACCGGGTTAGCAACCCAAGTCTGGAATCGGAGCTCCTTGATAAACCCAGCATCGAGCAACCTGCCCACCTCCTGCTGGATCGCAATCCTCTTGTCTGCGCCCATCGGACGCCTTTTCTGTGCGATAGGCTTGATCGCGGGATCAATCTTCAACTCATGCACGATCACGTCGGAGCTGATTCCTGGCATGTCACTCGGAGACCAGGAAAACAGCTCCTTGAACTCTTTCAATAGATCGATCAATTCTCGGGCTGTCTCCTCGGTCAGAGCAGACCCGGTTTTCACCTTCCTCTGAGGCCCATCAATCTCGACCTCCTTCAAATCCTCCACGGGGGCGGGACGCCCAAACTCTTCTCTGGGATCAGCATCTTTCTGAAGGACAGTCATAGCCTCCCGTCTTCTCCTTCGGGTGGCGTTAACATAACATTTCCTGGAAGCCACCTGGTCGCCCTTGACCTCTCCGACTCCATGATCGGTCGGGAACTTCATCTTCTGGTGAACAGTCGAGGCAACTGCCATTAGGGGGTTGATGGTAGTTCTCCCAATAATCGCGTTGTAGGTCCCCGCGGACTCAACTACCACAAACTCCACGTTCCTCCTCTCCGATTTCCACCAGCTACCAAACTCCACTGGTAAGGTGATCACTCCTAGCGGATAGGAGGTAAAACCAGAGAATCCGACCATCGGGAAGTTTGCCCCCTTCAGGTCCTTCTTCGTTTTCCCCATGGCCTCCAGCGCATCCATGAACAGAATATCGGAGGAGCTCCCTCCATCGATCAGAATCCGCTTCATCTCGTACCCATCCACATCCAAGGTCACGACCAACGCGTCATCGTGCGGAGTCTCCACGCCTACGAGATAATCCGACGAAAAGGAGATCACCATCTCTTCCTTCAGGGTCCAGGATCGGGACCTTTTACCCAGTACCACAGCAACTGGAATTCTAGAGGCATAAACCTCCCGGGAGGACGAGGTATCACCTCCCGCGGCAAACCCTCAGTGAATCACATTGATAGTGCCCCGCTTCTCCTTACGAGCACCAGAAGACTCCGGGTCAGACCTCTTCTTCTTTGGGGACCGATCGCGGGATCGGGAACGGGACCGTGATCGGGATCGAGAACGGGATCGACACCGCTTCTCCCCGACAAACTCCTTAAGCTTCCCCTTCTGGATCAGTTTTTCGATCTCCTTCTTCAGCTCCCGACAATGGTTAGTATCGTGACCGTTTGCACGGTGGAATCGGCAGTAGCGATCGGTGCGGGATCCCAAAAATTCTCCTTCCTTCTTCGCGGGGGGGGGGGGGGGTACCTGGAGATACCCTGTCGCTCCATGACCGTTAACACCTCTGCCATGGAGCTGTTGAGAGGAATGTCATGATCCTCCCGCCTGTCCTTCTTCGAGGAACGCCTATCATCCCTCCGATCAGAACGACCTCGACTCCGACTGTTCTCGGATTTATCCTTCGACTTGCGCTCGTCTAAGGGTTTGACCGACTGCTTTCCCTTATTCGACTTCGGGGGCTCAAGCTCTCCAGCGGCTATCTTTGACTCCTGGACATCGATTTGCCGCTTCACCCTCTTCTGCAGTGCCTCCATATTCCACACGGCCTTCTCAGCCACGCTGTGCATCAAGTCAGAACCGTATGGGGTTGTTAGGTTCCGAATGAAGGTATGGATGGTTTCACCCTCCGAAATCTCCTCGTCAATCTCCACCACGTTGGCCGTGTATCGCTGGTAATAGTGCGCCAGCGACTCATCGGGCCTCTGTACCACCTGGGTCAGGGACCTTACACTCTTCAACAGACGTCTGCGACCCTGGTACTGTTGAATAAAGCGGTCGTGCATATCAGCCCAGCAAGTGATGCAGCCTGGGGGCAGGCTGAAGAACCAGGTCAGGGCTCTCTCACCAAGTGTGTTCGGGAACAGCGTACACACGATATCTTCATTCGGGGCTCTGCCCAGACACGCCATAAGGTGCTTCTGGACATGACGAACCGGATCTCCCTCGCCATCATACTCCTTAATCGTGGGGATACCCAGCCCTGGCGGGGCGAGGGTGTCTATGAGTCGAGGAACGAAGGGATGGGTGGATCGATCCCTCAGCTCCGACACCAGCGGCTTCTGCTCTCGCATGCAGATGTTCACGATCTTCACCACCTGATCGGGGGTGATGGGACCATTAAGGGGAATGGTCCTATGCTGCACTGGTCCTGGCCCATCGACCACAAATCGTTCTGGTTGAGTGGACTCCCTACTCCTGCACAGGTTTCGGGGCTGAACCTCCCGCACATTCTGAACCTCTGCTGGTGAGGGCGCTTCCTCTTCTAGTGGGGGCATCTCCTCTTGCCTCCTCGCAGCCTCTCTCCGATCTAAGAGAGCTTCCACGGCTGCCAAAAACATCGGCATGGCCTCCGCCACAACCCTCGTCAGGTCCGCATTTGGAGGAGCCTCCTGCTCCCTATTCCCCTGGTGTTGAGCAGCAGTATCTTCAGGGGCTTCATTATGCCAACCTGTCTGAGAGACCTCCGCGGGGAGATTCTGGTCCTCAGCATGCTCTGGTGGTGAATTCAGAGTCGTCCCAGCAGGATGACGGGAACCACCAGATTGTCCTTGTCTTCTTTGCTTGCCAGCCGCCATTGAACGAGTAGAAGGCATATCAGCTTTTTGTTACGTTCCCACAGACGGCGCCAATGTTGGATCACGGTAGAACTCCGGCACGATCTTTGACGGCGATCCTAGCTCCTTCGCTCCACGTAATCCTGCAAGAGGGGATAGACCGGGCGGTGACCCAGAATCCCTCTCCGATGCTTAAATGAGTATCTCGTATGGACTGGCAAGCAGTAATCTCAAGTAGCGTATATCAAAACGTAATGTGCTCTGAGGTAACCTCTGCCCTTTTATAGGCGGAGAGGTACCTCAGTTACCTGGTGAACCGTTGGGGTGGTTAGCCCGTATTCCGCGTATCTCGGGCACGATCCCGCCTATCTAGGCCATGATCTCGCTTATCTCGGCCACGCCTCGCGTATCTCGGCCACGCTCCACGTATCTTAGCTACGCTCCGCGTATCTCGGCCACGCCCGCGTATCTTGGCCTCATCCTCTGATAGTAAGTCCCGACTAATATCGGGGACTCCAGAGTAAGTCCCGACCGCTCGGGGCCCCTCGTCATCGTGACAGGGCCAATCGTTCTCAGGGATTCGTCATCGAGGCCTACTTAAAGGCATTTCATCGGGAGCGTCCAGCTCGCCTATCGGGACCGACTCTGTCGGGACCTTTCATCATCGGGACTCCCTCTGTCGGGACCCTTCGCCTTGGTAATCTTGACCTCCTTTTAGGGCCCAGTGGGCCTGCTCACCGTTTCCTCGCCGTTTAAAGGGCCTAACGGCCATAACGAAACCCATCATTAGCCACTATTATTGGCCATAATAATATTGGCCGTAACATTCGCACTGCTCCTTTTTTTTGCCCACTACTTATGCTGCCATTTGGCTCTTCATCCCTTTGACAATTGGTAAAAGATGACAAAGAAGAATGGCCATAATGCACAACTGCTTTATGAATCGAAATTGAACAAGACCTGGGAGAGATAGAGGAAGCAAGGCCTTTATCTGGGCCTTCCAGATCATAAGATAGGTCCATTGATGATGAACGTGAAGGGTTAGCCACAATGTCTTCACAGGATGCAATGATCGATGTGGCATCACATTCTTTAATCACTGTATCTGAACTAAAGGGGTTAACAACCTATGAAAGGTCTGAACTATCACCCATGTTAACGGGAGAGGTCTGAAATTTAAAAAGTTAATAACAGAGGTCTGAAATTTCAATTTTGTTGATTTGAGGTTTTCCGTCCATTTTTAGGGTTAAATTTAACAGAATGTGTGAAATGACATTTTTGCCCCTTTAATATTTTGTTTTATTTAATATCTTATTTAAGGAAATGTGAAATGATAATTTTACCCCTAAAGTCAAATTAAAACCACCCAACCCCGGCCACCGCCACCCGACTCCGGCCACCACCACCCGACTCCGACGACCACCACCTCAACTCCGACGACCACCACCTCGGCTCCGGCGACCCAACTCCGGCCACCACCTCGGCAAAAAAGCTCCGATCGGAGCTTTGTGCCTCAGGTCGGAGCCACAGAGCTCCGATCTGGAGCTCTGTGGCTCTGGTCGGAGCTTTCGGAGCCCAATCGGGGCCGGTGGCTCTGATTTGAGCCCAATCGGAGCCTTGGTGGTGTTCGCCGGAATACGGTGGTGGTCGTCGGAGTACGATTGGTGGTCGCCGGAGTACCGTGTGGCTTCAAGGGCATTTTGGTCTTTTCACTCCAAGCATGTGAGGGGCACACTTGATAGAAGGGCATTTTTGGAAATTTATTTTATTTCCGGTCACATGCTAAGCATGTGACCAACTTCCGTTAGTTTTAACGGAAAAAACTAACGGAGACCGCTGTTATCAACAAAACTGAAATTTCAGACCTCCTTTAATAACTTTTTAAATTTCAGACCTCTCCCGTTAACATGGGTGATAGTTCAGACCTTTCATAAATTCTTAACCCGAACTAAAGCTCTTCCTTTCATCACCTGTGCCTTTATCTCTCAAAGAATTAGACTCCTGCAGTTTAAGAACACTTTCATGTATAAATTGAAGAAATTATAATGTGACATCATTTTCAAGCTAGTAGCTGGAAAAGCATTGTGGTATATTGTACTCAGTCTCAGTTTGTTGTAATATCCCGTATTCCCGTCAGCACACACATAACGTTTTTTTTTAATCAAGATAAGTAGAGCTAAATGAATACCCTAAACACTAAAAGAAATCAAGCAAATTATTACAGATGTCTGCCCTTTCTAGTATCGCTTGTCACGCAGGGCTGCTGCTAGCTAGAACTTCTTTGAAGGAGACTCAGGTCTTCTTCATGTTGTTGATCGTTTCGCTGAATCAGATATGGTCCTCCTCACCAAGCTACTATCTTTTATTTGGGGTTTATGTTGTTCTTAGACTGATAGTGTTATTTACTTTGGCTATTACTGTTTGTTTGGATGTGTCGTCCTTTGTTTTTTTGTCTTTCCCTAAGCTAATAGATACACTGTTTGTACGGACATTTGGATTCATCTAAAGATTCCGCTGTAGCTGTTTTTTTTTTCTTACTTCTGTAATTGCGATGATTTCTAATAATAATGGGAAAAGAACCTATTTACTGTCTCAAGTTTGCCTCATGTTTCAGTTTGGTGTCTGACTTTTAAATTGAGTGTCCCAAGTTTCATTTTGGTTGAAATTTGGTGTCTCAGTGTGATTACTTTAGAGAAGCCAATTCCGACGAAACCGACTGTCATATCCGAGCTCCCAAGTATGCTCCTTTCTCGTCACTTTGTCGGGACCATCACCTAAGAAGTTGGCCACATTTGCCCAAGTAAATCATGCTTTGTTGTCACTCGAAATCGCTCTACTGGAAACTTTTTTTTTTTTATGTTTAACTTTTGGTTGAAATTTGACGATTTTGTGAAAAGTAAAAAGCGATGGATTATAAGTGGGTGAGTCGGTGATGGAAATGATTGAAAGAAGAGGAAAAGACGGGCGGAGACACCAAATTTTAACAAAAATAAAACCTGGGACAGTTCATATCAACACTTTAATCCTGAGACAACAAACTGAAACATGAGGTAAACCTGAGACATTAAATAGGTTATTTTTCAAATAATAATATCAGTCTTCAATAAAAAAAAATAACACCGATTGCCGTGATAACAGATGTGACCGCCCTCGGCTAATTCAGACTTGAAGATGGAAAATCAGAAAGACTAAAGCTTATATACCCTCTCATGGTTGATAATTAAAGGATAAGGAAGAACGTTTTCGGGCCAGAAGGATGTGAAGAAAGAAGAATAAGCAAATATGCAAACAAATACCTGGTCATGCTTTGGAGGAAGACCACCACTAGAATCGGAGGAAATTGCCATTGATGAGCTGGATGAAACATCATCATCACTGTAAGTGTTACTCTCAGCTTCCTCCGCATATTCTTCTTTCATCAAAGCTAAAACAGATTCACCACCATTCCTATCTAAAGATGCTTCTTTGGACAGAGCAGCCTTTGATGAAATACTGTTGCAACTCTTGCCAGTAGGCTGAATCTTGAAATAGAGAAGTGGTTGAGCTGTATTCTTATAGTTCCGTTGGCACTTCACTGGAACATTAATGGATATGCTCTGTCTGATTACTCCATACTCCGCCAAGTCCACAGTTGCAGTTCCTAACAACTGCCCTTTAAGGGTCTTGTCTCTACGAGGTTCATATATACTGAACTCTAGGCAATTTTTCTGAAATAAATCAGCATCCCCAGCTTTGACTAACATGTTCCTCACTAGAGTCACAGGGAGCCTAAATGATTCATTGAAATCAATTTTTCCATCATTTGTGCTAGACCCAAGAGAAGGAATTACTGAGTTTGTCGACCCAGTATGTTTTTCACCATGTTCCCATTGAATCTGCACTGAACGGAAGGATCGGAGAGAATGTGATGGAGGCCAAGGCTTGATCTCCTGAATATGGATAAGATAAGTAAGCTGAACTGAGCTGCCTTTCCTAACCTTGATCTTCATACCTAGAACCATTACGCCTAAGCTCTTTTTACTGCTCAGAACTTCACCACCACTGTTCTAACTTCTGTCAATTACTAGAACCTATCAATCATCAAGAAGGAAATGCATAAGCTCATAATGCATAACACCTTAAAATCGAGTACAGTGAACAAACATTGAAGGGGACTGATTACAAGCTCTCTTCTTTTTTCAAGATGAAATAGAACTTAAGGAAAGTAAATGAGGAAAAAAACAAGAGTGTGAATCTCAGATAAAAGATCTCCTCTAAATCCAATGTGTCCACAAAGCTCAATGGATCCAAGATCATTAGAAGCACAGTTGATGTAACTGTTGCCTCTACTACAGTAGTTACTCAAATTCGCAGCTTAATACATCCACGCAAGGAAAATAAGAACACAACATTGCTGAGAGCAGCAAGAACACTGTTCAACATCTCAAAAGACGGTTATGTCAGCAGCAATCAGATCAGTAACTATCACCGACAAATTCACATTCAAACCACAAATTGGCATCAAGCAGACAGATTCATCAAAATGCAGTAATCCGCAGATACTGAAAATGTAAATGGCACCGAAATCTTGAAAATATAATAAAAATTGAAAATGCTGAAGAACTGACGATGCAGGCAGAATATATATTTCTTTATTATTATTATTGAGTAAATTTTTAAAATGTGAAATTTCCTGTGAAAATTAAGGTGAAAGTAGGAGAGAGAAGATTGGTGTAGTCCATTTCACTTTCTATGAAAATTTTACAAATTTTTTCACATTTCGTAGCACTACTTAGTGCGGAAGGACGGATGTCGTTTTATTTAGTATATTTGGGTTGGCTCGTGTCGTTTATAGCTGTTGGATACTTGGATTGCGATGCCCTGACAGCACAGAAATGAATTTTCTGCACAAAGCAGAAAACTACGGGTTATTCGCATCACCTAATTCACGCGCTACGTGGAGATGCTTGAGATACACGCTCCACTCCACTGGTCCAGGAATCTGCCATTAATATTTTTGACAAAATTAGAATAATTTTTTTTTTTGCTCGAACTAAAGTTTGTTATACTTAGAACGTTTACAGTGGTATTAATGTTGATTTTGGATAATTGGATTTACCTCACACTCACTCTTGATAGATGGATCGATTTGGATTTATTAGAACAGAAAATCGAAGGAAAATATAATTACTTAAGCAACAAGTAGTATTGGATGAATGGAAACTTGATTACTTGAATTGAAAGTAATGAACAATTACATGGCTTAAATAGCCTAAAGTCAACGGAAATAAACACCCACTAACTTAACTAACATCTACTAATTAGCAACTAACACTAAACCCTAGTAAAATTAGCAAGGAATCAGCTGATCAAATCTCAGCAAAAACATGTGCTGAAAAACGACTGAACCGGTCTTTGTGCTGAACCGTTTCTGGACCGCCAGTTTGGAGATTCCAACTTCAACTGATTTACCCACCTAACTGGTTTTCGAATTCTTCTTATTCTTCTTCACTAAGAAAGCTAACATTGCCTCTCCTAAACTGAACTTTGTAACACTAAATTCAGTTTAACAACTCCAAAACGACTCCTTAGGATCTCAAATGTTGATCTCTTTAAACCCTTTGTGAAAATGTCAGCCAATTAGTCTTCACTTCAGCAATGAACCACTTCAATCACTCTACTCTTGCACAGATCCATAAGAAAGAACTTATTTACATCTATATGTTTACTCCTGGCATGCATCACTGAATTTTTAGATAACTTAATTGCAGAGGCATTGTCACATTAGAGAATGGTTGCTCCTTCGTACTTCTGCTGCAAAAACTCGAAGATTCTTCTCATCCAGATTGCATGACATCCACAGCTTGAACTAGCTACATATTCTGCTTCTGTGGTTGATAGAGTGACTATGGATTGCTTCTTTGATGACCAAGAGACTGCAGCTCCACTCATCATTAAAGCATATCCAGTTGTGTTTTTTTCATCTTATCTTGATCCTGCAAAATCACTGTCAGCATAAGCTTTAAAGTTATGATCCTCAGTGACTTTGTAATGAAGGCCAATTTCCTTAGTCCCTTGTAGGTATCTGAGTACGCGTTTGATTGCAAACAAGTGCATCTCAGTTGGATCCTCCATGTATCTACTAGCTAAGCTAACTGCATACTTTATGTCTGGGCGGGTAGCTGTTAGATACATTAGACTTCCTATCATTTGTCTATACAAAGTCTTATCCACTTTATTCCCTGTGCCTTCTTTGGTGATTTTATTGCCTAATTAAATGGGTGTACCACTGGATTACACTTATCCATGTTGAACCTCTTTAAAACTTCAGTGATATACGGACGGTAAGAAAAGCATAAATGAAGAAACTGTCAATTTATGAATCGGGAAAAAATCAACAACATTGACGTTCCTGCACAAGATCTTGGATCTTGCAATTTCAGCAAAATGTCTCTTTACGTACAAGACAATATGCGTAGTTATAAGGGGAAGAGAAATTTAAGTTGCAGATGAAGATTGTCCTGAAAGTGTGTAATAGAGAGAAAAATGTTATTGATTTTGTGAAGTGGGCAAAGTGTCGGATTTTGGCGTGCAAATACAGTTTTTCATTCATAAACGACGATTTGAGCAATATCCTTTGCTTTGCAATGGGGTCCAACGTTTCTCGGTCAAATTCCTTTGTTTAGGTGGGGTTCATAATCGCAGTTTTATGTTTCTTTGGGTCTTTTTTTTATGCAATTTGTCAGTTTTGTATGGACTTAGTTGCTAATTTCGTATTTGAGGGTTTTGTTTTCAGTATGAAACTCTGTTTAGCGTCTTTTACATTCAGTTATTGAGATATTGATTGAAATATAAGAAAATTGAGGTTTTTCCTCAATATCGCGTCGAATTCTCGCTATTCTGCGGAATCAACTAGCTTTGGTGCTTTCTATCCTCATTTATCCCCCATCACGCTGCATCAGAGCGGTATGAGAGCACATTCGGTCATGTGCGATGTTGTTCCTTGATTGGTTAGCACCAGTTTGTACCATAACTGTTACTGTTTTTTATAATCCTATTTATGATGAGTACGTTGAAGATGATGAAGTGCATGAGAAGTACGTCATTGGGGATCCCGGCCCTGCGGCACTCCCTACGACACCTGCATCCTACTCCAACTCCATAATTAATTCGAATGTTTCTTTGCATGTTATTTCGTCATCAGGCCCAATCGATCTCCCTTACCAGAGCTAGGTCGAATCTTTGTAGATCATGGTAAGTCGGTCCAGTCGAGTTCAGCTGGAAGATCCTCCATTTTCGTCCGTTCAGGAACAACCCCTTTGGTGCCTCCCAACAAAAATTACCTGCGGTCGTCCATTGCTATACCACCAATTGAACCTCCTACAAGAAAACAACAAAGAGATAGCAGAAGGCTCCTTGCTGATGTGTTTCGTGAGTCCTTACCACCTGACTTTCCCCATTTACGTCTGCATGTGGACCCGACGAAGACCCAACCTAAGATTTGAGGGCAAATCTTCTCTTCACCGGAGAGATTGATGTGGGCGAACTGTCAGATTTTGGCGTGCGAATACAGTTTTCATGCGGAAAACGACGGTCTGAGCAATAGTTATTTTTCCTCAATATCGCATCAAATTCTCGCTATTTTGCGGAATCAACGAGTTTTTGTACTTTTTATCCTCTTTATCCCCATCACGCTGCATCATTTTGTCTATTGATTACTTCATGAGGTTATTTAGCGGATAAGAAACACGACTTGGATTCAAATTCTTGTTCCTCCACTGCATATAGTTCCTTGAGCTCAATCAATCCTAAAATTGGTTTGGTTTGGTTATGTAGGCATGTTAGATCTGAAAGTTGCTTGTTAATGGAGATCCTCAATAAGTAGGAAAAACTACCTTTTTTTTTTACCACCATTGAACAAGAAAACCAAGTTGCCGAACAAAATTGTACTTGCACTAAACTATATGCATAAAATTTCTTGAGTGCCAAAAAAAAATCAACCACCTTTTTATTTTGATATTACATGCGAAAAAAAACAGAAACAATAAGTCACAGGATTTGACAAGTTGAGGCAGGAATCTGAGCAGACTAACTAAATGGTTTTGGTTGTCATGAATACTAGTCGCTGCAGCAAATCATAATTGACCTTTCACCAGTCATTTCTACCGAGAGCAGTTCCAGAATCAAGAAACTTTGTTGCCAATCACGACAAATATCATTGTTAATAGCAATCACATGAGGAACAATTACATGAATATATAGCTCACATGTTCAGCAGAATCACGCACGTTTAACAAAGATTAGTCTACTCGCAGCTGGATTAGTTTAACACAGTTAACACAGTTAACAAAGATCTTGAAGAACTCTTCTGTAAGGAAAAAGACAAGATTTACAAAGTGCGGGATTTTGTATGAAAATGGAGTCTTTTCCATTTTCTGGAAACTGCTGAATGTCTCACAGAGTCACTTTTTGATTATGAACAAATTTAACTTACTTTTTTAATTCAAGCCCCGTTAAATGTATAATTTTTTTTACTTGTCAATCTAATCTAACAGTGAGTACCATTTCAAAGCAGGAAAACGACCATATTCTGGGCGGGAGCTGTCATAGAAATTTAAGCAATCTTAACCATGGTACGTTCAAGAGATATCAGTTGTAGATAATTAACTAAGCATGAGAAAGAATCTTAAAGAATGCAATTTTTTTTTCTTCAGGAATGTAATAAAAACAGAGGCAATGATTCCGAAACTCCATTGCAATCAGTCTAATACTACTCTATAACACTAGCCAAAATGTCTCTTGAATCACATAACTTCTTTCAAGATTCATATTCATCAGTAAACCCTTTGATTTCCAATTGACCTCTATAAGCCTTGACCACATCAGGCACATCCTTCTCAAATGCAGTAACGTATTTGTCAAAAAACCGACTGTCAGTATCATGCATAGTTGTGTATATAGTTGCTGCTTGCTTCTTGAACTTGCCATTTGACATCAATACTTGTAAAACCGAGCATCTCGGCACTATTCTTTTCTTCAAACTATATAGAAAGAGATGTGGGTACTTGGCTATCTCCAACGGGGTTAACCCAAACCTGTTTACCAGGAAATCTGCGACCTCCATGATCTTAACCTCCTTACAAACCATCAGCATTGGCTGTTTCCTAAATGCAGATACAAATACTTCCTCGGACCAACCAAGTTTGGCAGCCAAAATCTCCCTCTTTTTGTTCCACCGTAGCTTGCTCGTCATCCCAACTGAACTCACCCCAAGGATAAAACTCACTTTATTATGATTAAATCCCATATTCTCCACTATCTTCACCGCCTCCTCAAACCGATCAGTTTTCAAACACAATGCTTGAGCATTCCATGTCATTAGACTTACAATCACCTGATAAGGCACGCCATGGACCTGCAGGGTCTGTATATTAGGTAAAACATACCTACTGATGTTCTGCTGAGATCCATAGTTAAGCACCCGGCCCGAATGCCTAATCACGTGTACAAGATCCTCATCACTCTTGAGGAACTCCTTAAAGAAATCTAACACGGGGACTATGTTTTGGATACGTTTCGACAGTATCCCCTTGTTGCAACACAGAATTGTTAGCAAATGGGTGCTGGACATCCCTAAAGACAACAAATACTCAATCTTTGGCCTGATATCTTTCTCCGCATTAGCGACAATATAACCGGGTTGCTTAGAAATTAGCTTTGCCACATCGCTATTATTAAACTTACAAGACTTGAGTAGCTCAAAGACGGAATCAGCACTCTCTGTGTCTTCAACTGTGACGGCCTTAGCAGCAGACTTGGCCAGTTCTGGGGGCAATCCCCAAACCTTAGTGAGGTAAGAGACAGTGGACTCAGAACCTAGAGATAATGTAGTAAAATAATCCCTAATTGGAGTATTTGTACTGCCGTTGCTGCGTATCAATGTTCTGACCACAAAACGTAGCATTTGGAATGAAGCTTCGATTGGAGGAAGTAGATTACGGTGAAACACCCACCAGAATGATCGAGGGAGAGCTTAAGACTGATTTCGCGCTTCAAGATGCTAGATTAAATCAACGGAAGAAGGCATGGATTGAAATGGCGTTCGTCTTCTCGGGTTTATTTGTGGGCCTTGAGCCCTCAATTCCAAGGATACCATTTTAGCCCACGGAAATAAGCCCAGGATACCATTTTATAAAGGATATATTTTTTTCCTTATATATCTATATAGATTTAAATATTTTATAATTTTAATATGATGCATAATATTTTGACAAGTAAACAAATTTAATTTTTTTAATCCATCTTATTGGTTCATCTAAATCATATGTTACAAATTATAATGTCACATCATCTTTTTGAATATGTGAACACCTTAAAATTGTTACAATCTACATTTAATCTTGAAAGTGGTTATAATTCTTTAGTAAATTACATAAAAATATTAATTCATAATATACTAACAGACTGAACAATAATAATAAATTCTTATGCTTCATTTTTGTTCAATTATATTAATATTTAGATTTAATTTTAAATAAATACTAATATTAAATATATATATATATATATATATATTAATAGTTAATATATATACAAATAAAAAACTATATATCATTATGTGCTATTATTTTTTTAAATATGTGTATACCGTAAAATTGTTCCAAAACTCTACATTTAATCCTGAAAATTGTTGCATTTTTATAGTAAGTTACATAAAAAAAATTAATGAATAATCTTCTAAAAAACTAAAATGTATTGAATTTACATATGATTTATTTTTTCTGTTATATTAATACTAAATTAATATTTTGATTTGTATAAATACTAATATTAATTTAATAGTGAATATAAAAATAAAAATCTATATATATAATAAAAATTCACGTCAAGCTCTAAATTTAAGCCAAAACTTCTCATTCGCTTTAAAAAAAAAAAAAAACGGTTACATCTGCTTATACGGAAGGAAGACAAAAAATTTAACGTAAAAAAATACATAAGGTTCTGAAAAGAAAATTGATAATATAGTAATAATAAATTTAAAAAAAAAATTCTATATCAATCAATATAATTAATATAAAAATATTTCTTTTCTTTATATGTTTTTTAGTAAAATAAAATTCAAATTTTCTTTATTATGATTTAGTTTTTTCAAAGAACCAATGTATTAATTACAAATTATTTCTTCTAAAAAAATTAAATTACATTAATTAAAATTATATTATTAAACAAAATGAAATTTTATTTAATAAAGCTAATCTTATAAATCTAACATGTAATATATGATTAAAGAGTGTTTTGCATTTATTTTATTTTATTATTTATATATTACTTACTGAGATATAGTATTTTCAATTTTTTAATTAGTATATACATTTTAGTTAAGACAAGTAATATATAATTATTATTATTTTATACATTAAAAAAAATACAAATGTGATTTATTTTTTAAAGAACCATTATACCTATTAGATTTGTCCATTATATCTAACTTTATGACTATCATCGTTTATATTCGACTCATAACAACTAATTACTAAAATATATTTGTTAATTTTAGTTTAATTATCTGTCTAAAATATTAGTATTAATATTATTTATTTATGATCTATTAGAAATTTTTTGAATATTTTCAAGTTTTAATCCGAAATAAACATTATCCATTGTTGATGCAATTATATTTAAATAATTGTGTTTTTCACTTAAATAAGAAATTAGATTTAGAATATTACATCAAATACTAATTTAAGATTAAATTATCAATTAAATGTAAAACTTACCATTTAAGTTGTGTAAATACAAAAAAAAATCTATTAGATATTGCGAATATAATTAGGAGAAATATTTTGTTGTAATAATTATTTATTTTAATATTTTCATAGTTTGAATGGACATGACACACAAATCGCAATATTATATGTGTAATTTTATTAACTTACCAATAGAATATATATTCAAACACGTTGCATACAATGTTAGATTAAGATGAAATTATTTAGGGTTAAAGGTACTTTTCATACCACATGTTTGACCGAATGTGGCTTTTAGTACTGGATGTTTAGTTTTGTATACTTTTGGTACCAAACGTTTGAAAAAATGTGGCTTTTGGTACATCCGTTAGTTGGCCGTTAGTTTCGGCCGTTAAATGACATGTGCAAGTCACGTGATCGACTCTAAACTTTTAATTTTGTTCAATTTAGTCCCTCAAATATATTCATAACTTTTATTTTGTTTAACTTAGTCATAACACTTCAAAATCGGAGCCAATTAAACCAATCGAATTCAATTGACATAGCCTCATTTGGGTCAAATTTACCCAATTGTGGATAGGTCCCAATTGGGTTCGATTTTGAAGCTTTAGGACAAAATTAAACAAAATAAAAGTTATGAATATATTTGAGGGACTAAATTGAACAAAATTAAAAGTTTAGAGTCGATCACGTGACTTGCACATTTCATTTAACGGCCAAAACTAACGGCCAACTAACGGATGTACCAAAAGACACATTTTTTCAAACGTTTGGTACCAAAAATATACAAAACCAAACATCCAGTACTAAAAGCCACATTCGTCCAAACATATGGTATGAAAAGTACCTTTAACCCAATTATTTAAGTTAAAGTAGTATATATACACTTCAATATGTTTAGTAGAGTTTTATTTGTCTTGAATAAATTATTTCAAATAATATAGACCACCAAATTAATTATCAAAATCAAATATGAAATTTTTGCAACATTTCAAGAATTTATATGCAAATTACTTACCACGCAACGCGCGATCAGTCGGCCAGCTAATAGTATTATATTTTAAAATATAAAAATATCTAGTTTCTGATTGCTCGCAAGCTTGGAGATTCAATAGAAGAAGTGCTAATTAAAGAGTTATCTAAGTTGTTACTCAATCGAGAAATAAGTTGTTCTCAATTAATTGGGTATGCTACATCGTCTTCTCTTTTATCGCTTTTTGTTTATGATTGTACTCTGAAACTTTTCATTACTTGAATAAAACTTTCTCTCTGGCAAAAAAAAAATATATATATATATCGAAATACCTAGTTTAGAAAAATTATTACCAAAATAGGTCAAGCTGTTACCGCTAGTCACAAAAATTTCGGGTCGTCGGAATCCGACCGGGGGTGGCCGGAGTCCGGCCGGGGGGTCGCCGGAATCCGGCCGTAGTCCGGCCAGGGGTCGCCGGAGTCCAGCCGGAGGTCGCCGGAGTCCGGCCGGGGCTCGCCGGAGTCCGGCTGGGAGTTGTCGGTGTTGGATCACGGTGGAACTCCGGTACAGTCTTGACGGCGATCCGTGCTCCTTTGCTCCACGTAATCCTGCAAGAGGGGATAGACCGGGCGGTGACCCAGAATCCCTCTCCGATGCTTAAATGAGTATCTCAATAAACTGGCAAGCAAGTCTCAGTATTCAAAACGTAATGTAATCTGAGGTAACCTCTGCCCTTTTATAGGCGGAGAGGTACCTCAGTTACCTGGTGAACCGTTGGGGTGGTTAGCCCATATTCCGCGTATCGCGGGCACGATCCCGCCTATCCAGGCCATGATCTCGCTTATCTCGGCCACGCCCCGCGTATCTCGGCCTCAACCTCTGATAGCAAGTCCCGACCAATATCGGGGACTCCAGAGTTATCTCATTGTGTCACCGCTCGGGGCCCCTCGTCATCGTGGCAGGGCCAATCATTCTCAGGGATTCGTCATCAGGGCCTACTTAAAGGCATCTCATCGGGAGCGTCCAGCTCACCTATCGGGACCGACTCTGTCGGGACCGACTCTGTCGGGACCTTTCATCATCGGGACTCCCTCTGTCGGGACCCTTCTCCTTGATCTTCTTGACCTCCTTTTAGGGCCCAGTGGGCCTATTCACCGTTTCCTCGCCGTTAAAGGGCCTAACGGCCATAGCGAGACCCATCATTTGCCCCCAAGACATGAGGGACTTGCAGTTCGTCGTGTCTTTCAACTCCTGACCTCCAGACACCGGAGTCGGGGACCTTTCCCTTGACACAGTCACCTGATACAAATCTTCTCGTTCACGTTTCCTCGATGCCTTGAGGATAACCACCAACTCCGAGAAGACACCTCGGTTCCTCAGCCATTAAATGCAGCAGATAACGAAGCGACGTCTTTGGCACCTGTGCTTGATTTTCGCGCCTGCTTGCTTTTCAGGCCGTTTCATCATTACACCCGTTGTCATTCTGCACGTTTCATCTCAACGGCTCAGATCAAAACGCTTTGACTTCGACGATTCAGATTAGAACATCCTTTCGACTGTCCTCTTCTCCTATAAAACCCTAACCCTGGGCACAGTTTCCCTTTTACCGTCTCCGAAATTCCAAAAGCTCTCTGCAACTCTGAGAATTCAAGCCCTGCAATTTCGAAGACTCAAGTGCTTCTCCGAACAACTTTCCGGCAACCTTCAGATCATCCTTCGTACCTCAAGTCATCATGTCTGGTAAGGATTTCTTCCTTGTTGCTCGTATATCTTTTCCTTCATCTTTGCTTAATTCGTCCGTAATTTTCCGAAATACCCAATGTGCATTTCCTTGCCATGGCTGATTTCAGACAGTGGGTCTAGTTCCGAAGGGAGAAAGCCCTTCAATTTCGACTATGCACTCAACGAGATTTCCAGCACTGCCTACGATGCAGCTCTCCGGGAGGGATGCATCACCTCTACCTGGGAACCTCGCTTCCCATATCCCTGGCCCCGCCTCTCGAGTAACCTTGAGGTTACTTGTCCCCAGAAAGGGGAGGTATTTGTCTCTACGGGGCAAATATCTGCAGGGATTAGATTCCCCTTCTGTGGCAACCTGGTCGAGATGTGCCGACACTACAAGACGCATCCAACCAGTTTCTCTCCCCATGCCATCCGCTTATGGAACGCCTTCCAGGTCCTCTGCTTCCGACAGAAGTGGGCAGCCTCAAGCTCTTCAGAACCTTCTACGGGATGAAGTGCAACGAGGCGGGGGTCTGTGCCTTCTACCCCCGTATGCCGAAGTGGAACAAGACGCAACTCGCGTTGTGCAGCTGGACCAGTGACACCTGGAAGGTTGTCAAGGGTCGGGGACTCCTGGTCGACACGGGGTCCGATAACAGTGGGTGGAAGAGGAGCTACTTTTTCATCCAAAACTCCTCGATCACGTGGCCCCGATGGGAGGTGGAAGCGGACTCTCCTCCCGCTTACCACACCTATTCTGATGAAGACTTCCAGACTCTTCATCTCATCCAGCTCTATCGATGGGGGGAGTCCTATACTCTCCTTGATGCCAATTCTCTCGTGGAGCGGGACCTGGTGAATGCCGGGATCCGAATCCTCGACATAGTCTCCGGGGGTCAACTCTTCGACGACCCCTCCAATATGGTTCCCTGGGTAACGTTTCTAACCTCTTTTTAGTGTTTGCAGCTAAGATCCGTGCTGACCAATCTGATCCTTAAGAAGGGGGAGACCGATGCTGTCCGCCCTACGCGGAAGAGGAAGTCAGCCAAGAAGGCTGCTGCTCCGTCGGGATCTCCTTCCGCGGTGAGGACAAAGAGGAGCCGCGTGGAAGTGGACAAACTCTTCGATATCCAGACTGCTGAAGAAGGTAAAAAGCTCCGCCTCGCTATTAAATCGTATAGGAAGCTAGTTCCGAAGGAATTGGTCCCTTCGACCATGGAGGCCCGCATCGCCGATGTCAAACGTGTCCTCCGAGGGGAAACTCCTCGTGTCCTGAAGGCGGGCTATTACAACTACCGCGGGAAGGACCAATATGTCTCTCGGCGCATCGTCTGGTGTAAGGGCCCTAACGAACTTCCTGATTATGTTTCTGAAGCCTCCTCTCGTCCTCTAGGTGCAGGTCACTCAGGAGCTCCGTCGGGTGCTAGAGCTTCAGCAGGTGCACCACCTTCAGTAGGGGCGCCTCCTTCAGTGGGGGCACCACTTTTCTCTGGTGGAGAGACCCCGACCGGTGATCAATTTCGTCGGGTGGAGAACCTGGACTCCTCCAAGGAGACTGATGAGGGCGGCTCCCTTCGCCATCGTCGGAGGACGGGGCAGTCCCCACTGAAACCAACCTCCAAGGGGCTGCCCCCCTCGCCTTCTTCACAACAACGACAGCCGTCGCCCATCCACAACTTCACTCCTTCCCCCGCCCGGGGCGAGTCGGAGGCACGCCCCTCCACGACTCAAGTCGGCCCTTCTCCTCTCCCCCTCGACGAGAGTTTTTACAAGGTCTTGGACCCCGTACAGAAGGATGCTCCCTGGACCCCGATCCAAACGCTGCAAGGGGTCCAGCTCCGATAGGGGGACACGTACCCCGAGCTGGCTACGCATCTGCTAGCAGGCTCTATCCTGCCCACCATGAGGTATCCGATCTCCTTGGATCGGGAGGACATCCGCCGGGATGTTCAAGAGATGTCCATGCGTCGGATAGATGTAAGACTTTCACTTTTATCTTCTTCATCAATAAGACCGGTTTCTCATCTGCTAACACTTCTCTCCCTTCCTTCGCAGGAGATGGGGGACATCAACCGTTTCCTGGGGTATATCTTCGCCTTCGAGGAGGCCCTGGAACAAGAGCGGGCTAAGGGGGCTCCCGCAGTCATAGCTAAGCTTGAGAAGGATCTCGCGGCCTCCGAGTCTTCGCGGGGAAAACTGGCCAAGGAGCAGGCCATCCTCGACCGAAAGACTCGGGACCTCCAAAAGCAGGTTCGTGACTTCGAGGGGCTCCTAAAGCGGGAGCAGCAGGAGCGGCGGATTGCTGAGGACAAGCTTGTCCTTGAAAAGAAGGCTCTGGAGGAGCAAGTTGCTGAGGTTCCCGCGCAGCTGGTCGCGGCCGAGACCAAGGGCCGGGAGGATTATCGGAGGTCCGAAGACTTCCAGGCTGATGCAGTGAAGTTCTGCAGCTCGGAGGTGGAGAACACCCTCTTCAACGCAGTCGAGGAACTCCACCTGGAGTATGGCGACGCCATCAACTTCGACAAGTCTCCATCTCTCGCTCCCTTCACGAAGAAATACTTTGCTCTCTCGGAGGAGAGTGATGAGGGGAGCAATCCCGCGATTGTTGAAGGCACGACAGAGACTCCAAGTGCTGACGCCCCGATAATCGACCCTCCAGTGGCTGAACCTGTGGAGCCTTCTGCCACAGACCTTGTGGACCCTGCTCCCGCTGATGCCGCCAACAAGAACCAAGCCTGAACGCTTTATCTTTAGAGTCCTTGTATTTTTCCTCATTTTTGTAATCATCGGGCCTTTGAGCCCCCATTAATATCAGACTATCTTAGTTCCGATTTTCCATTGCACTTCTCAAAGAGACTTAACTATACTTACCTAAGGCGAAACCTCGACACTTAAGATATTTTCACACATCACTTAAGAAGATTTAACAACTTGCACCACTTAAGGCGACTTCGCAGCACTTAGAATAAATCCAAGGATCATGCATCACTTAAGACGACTTAACCTCGTGCATCACTTAAGACGACTTAATCTTGTGCATCACTTAAGACGACTTAATCTCGTGCGTCACTTAAGACGACTTAATCTCGTGCATCACTTAAGACGACTTAATCTCGTGCATCACTTAAGACGACTTAATCTCGTGCATCACTTAAGACGACTTTATCTCGTGCACAACTTAAGGCGACTTTTAAACAACACTTAGAATAAATCTAAGAATAATCTGATCGGAAGCAACTCTTTATTCATTGATGGCACAAAACTCGCTTACATCGAATCAAACGATAAATATCTTACACCACTTAAGGCGATTTTACATCGAGCACCACTTAAGGCGACTTTTCATCGGGCACCACTTAAGGCGACTTTTCTCAAGCATGACATTTCTTCAAGTGTTCGCCACTAAAAGAATGCTTCAATACTCTGCCATCGAGGTCTTCCAACTTGTACGCATTCGGAGCTGGCATCCCTACGACCTTGTAAGGTCCTTCCCATTTTGGTGACATCTTGTTGATTCGATCCAAAAGGGTAAACTCGTTGCGACGCCAAACCAGCTCCCCGGCGAAGAATTGTCGGGACTTAACTCGCCGATTGTAATACCTGGCCGTCGCCAAACGCATTCGAGCCTGGACTTCATCGGCTTCCCGCCTCTTCTCTTCGAGCAAATACAAATCCAGACGTCTCATTTCATCATTCGTCAAAGGCTCGTAATATCTCATCCGATGGGACGCCACAGCTACCTCCACGGGAGCAACAACCTCCGTACCATAAACAAGGCCAAATGGAGTCTCCCCAGTTGATCGTTTGGGTGTCGTTCTAACAGCCCAAAGCACGTTTTCCAGTTCATTCAGCCATTTGCCTTTCAAGGCATAGACCCTTTTCTTCAGGCCATCCATCACGATTTTGTTGGCTGATTCCACCTGGCCATTAGTCTGAGCATGGTGGACAGAAGCTGTCCGATGCTCGATATTCAACTCCTCCAGATACTCCTTCACTTGAGCCCCATTAAACGGTGGACCATTGTCGCTGATCACCACCTTGGGAATCCCGTATCTGGATACAATATGAGTTTGGAGAAACTTGACGATCTGGTTCCCCGTCGTCTTAGCCAATGCTTTAGCTTCTATCCATTTCGAAAAATAATCGATAGCCACAAGCAAATACTTACACTGACCTTGTGCTTGCGGGAGAGGTCCCACCAAGTCGATGCCCCACTGCGCGAAGGGCCAAGCACTCTTGATGGACGTCAGATTAGCGGCCGGAGCCATGATATTCGGGCCATACCTCTGGCACGCGTCACAGGATCGGAGTAACGCCGTCGCCTACTTGCTCATCGTAGGCCAATAATAGCCCAGATTCAACACTTTCCTCATAATGGATCGCGCTCCTTCGTGACAAGCCGCGACCCCTTCATGTACCTCTCTCAAGATTCGACTTTTGTCGGGCTCAGCCACACACTTCAAGTACGGAGTCGAGAACTATCCCTTCTTGTATAGCTGACTCTCCAGCATCACGTAGTTAACCGCGATCTGACGTATCCTGTCAGCTACCACTTCATTATCGGAGACTGCCCCCGTAGTCAGATACGCGACTATCGGGGTCATCCAAGTGGGCTCCTCCTCCGATCCTGCTCCAATAGCACACACCTGCGTCGGGTCGGTGGTCGACAAGATCACCTTCTCCAGAAAGTGCACCTTCCGATTTTCCTCCAGGGGTGCCCCCAAGGCAAATTTGCTCAAGGCATCCGCTTCCACGTTCTCTTCCCTCGGGATCGCCTCAATGTCGAAACTTTTGAAGCTCTCTTTCAAGACTTGCACTTCACGAAGGTACTTTCTCATCATCGGGCTCTTCGCCTCATATCGCCCTTGGACTTGATTCACGATCAGGCCCGCATCGCACTTCACTCTCAAGTGAGCAACTCCCGTACCTTTAGCGATTTTCAGGCCCGTGATAAGAGCCTCATACTCAGCTTCGTTGTTCGTGGCCCTAAACGTTAAAGCCAAGGCATATCACAGGGGCTCTCCCCCGCCTGGTGGTATCAACACAAACCCTGCTCCTGATCCGTCTGAACTTGAGGAGCCATCCATGTACATCTCCCAGGTATTTTCCTCGTTTGGCTGTTCTGATTGCTCTGCCATCTCTGGTTGTTCTGCTATCGGGACCTCCATGGTTGCCCCCTCTACAGGGCCCGCTTCTTCCAGATCGGGGGCTGTAGATTCTGCTATGAAATCCGCCAATGCCTGGCCCTTAATAGACGTTCTCGGAGCAAAGTGTATGCGAAACTCACTAAGCTCGACTGTCCATTTGACTAATCTCCCCGACGCATCAGGTCGGTTCAAAAAATGCTTCAGAGGCTGATTCGTCAACACAGTAATCTCATGTGCATGGAAGTAAGGCCTCAGCTTCCGAGCAGTAATAATCAACGCAAAGAGATACTTCTCAACGGCGGTATAATTCATTTCAGACTTGGCAAACGCATTGCTTACATAATAAACGGGGACTTGATTACCCTCAACAACCTTCACTAACACAGAGCTAATGGCAAATTCAGAAACATCCAAGTATAGATAGAGCGGCTCGCCTGGGACCGGTTTCGCCAACGGCGGGAGGGTGCGAAGGTGCTGCTTGAGTGCCTGGAACGCTTCTTCACACTTGGCAGTCCACTCAAACTTCTTGTTGGCCCTCAACACTTCAAAAAACGGCATGGATCGGTCACTTGCTTTAGACAGGAAGCGATTCATTGCAGCCAATCGGCCATTCAGCACTTGCACCTCCCGATGATTTACCGTAGACTGTATCTCCTCGCTCGCCCTCAGCTTTTCGGGGTTCACTTCAATTCCTCTTTGACTCACCATAAAGCCCAAAAACTTCCCCGAGTGGACTCCGAAGGCGCACTTTGTCGGGTTCAAGCGAACCTGATGAAGCCTCATCTGCTCAAACGCCGTAGCTAGGTTGTGCACATGATCCTCAGCTTGTCTGGACTTCACCAGCATATCGTCCACGTAAGCCTCCATGGTTTTCCCCAGCATATCTCCGAACAGCTTGCTCACCATCCGCTGGTAGGTTGCCCCAGCATTGATCAATCCAAAAGGCATGACATCATAATGATAAATGTCACTGTCGGCATAAAAAGCAGTGTGGGGGGGCATCTTCCTTAGCCATCTTGATCTGATTATAACCCGAGTACGCATCCATGAAGCTCAACAACTCATGTCCCGACGTGGCATCCACCAACTGGTCGATTCTCGGGAGCGGGTAACAGTCCTTCGGGCAAGCCTTATTCAGATCGCGGAAATCAACACACATCCGCCACTTCCCATTGCTCTTCTTCACCAGAACCGGGTTGGCGACCCAAGTCTGGAATCGGAGCTCCTTGATAAATCCAGCGTCGAGCAGCCTGCCCACTTCCTGCTGGATTGCAATCCTCTTGTCTGCGCCCATCGGACGCCTCTTCTGCGCGATAGGCTTGATCGCGGGATCAATCTTCAACTCGTGCACGATCACATCGGGGCTGATTCCTGGCATGTCACTCGGGGACCAGGCAAACAGCTCCTTGAACTCCTTCAGTAGATTGATCAATTCTCGGGCTGTCTCCTCGGTCAGAGAAGACCCGATTTTCACCTTCCTCTGAGGTCCGTCAATCTCGACCTCCTTCAAATCCTCCACGGGGGCGGGACGCCCAAACTCCTCTCTAGGATCAGCATCAGTCTGGAGGATAGTCATGGCCTCCCGTCTTTTCCTTCGGGTGGCATTAATTAGCACCTCCTGGAAGCCACCTGGTCGCCCTTGACCTCCCCAACTCTGTGGTCAGTCGGGAACTTCATCTTCTGGTGCACAGTCGAGGCAACTGCCATCAAGGGGTTGATGGTGGTTCTCCCGATAATCGCGTTGAACGTCCCCGCGGACTCAACCACTACAAAGTCCACATTTCTCCTTTCCGCCTTCCACCCGCTACCAAACTCCACTGGTAAGGTAATCATTCCCAACGGATAGGAGGTAATACCAGAGAACCCGACCATCGGGAAGTTCACCTCCTTGAGATCCTTCTTCGTTTTCCCCATGGCTTCCAGTGCATCCATAAACAAAATATCGGAGGAGCTCCCTCCGTCGATCAAAATCCGCTTCATCTCATACCCATCCCATCTAGGGTCACGACCAGAGCGTCATCATGTGGAGTCTCTACTCCTATCAGGTCCTCCGCGGAAAAGGAAATCACCATCTCTTCCTTCGCAGTCCAGGATCGGGACCTCTTGCCCAGCACCACAGCGGCAGAAATTCTAGAGGCATAGACCTCCCGAGAGACCGAGGTATCACCTCCCGCAGCAAATCCTCCGTGAATCACATTGATAGTACCCCGCTTCTCCTTACGGGCACCAGAAGACTCCGGCTCAGACATCTTCTTCTTTGGGGACCGATCGCGGGATCGGGAACGGGACCGCGATCGGGATCGAGAACGGGATCGACACCGCTTCTCCCCGACAAACTCCTTAAGCTTCCCCTTCTGGATCAGCTTTTCGATCTCCTTCTTCAGCTCCCGACAATGGTTAGTGTCGTGACCGCTGGCGCGGTGGAATCGACAGTAACGATCGGTACGGGATCCCATAAACTCTCCTTCCTTCTTCAGGGGGTACCTAGAGATACCCTGTCGATCCATGACCGCCAACACCTCCGTTTTGGAGCTATTCAGAGGATGCTATAGTCCTCCCGCTTATCCTTCCTCGGGGGACGCCTGTCCTCCCTGCGATCAGAACGACCTCGAGTCCGACTGCCCTCGGACTTATCCTTCCGCTTATGGTCGTCCACTGGCTTGAGCGACTGCTTTCCCTTATTTGACTTCTGGGGCTCAAGCTCTCCAGCAGCTATTTTCGACTCCTGGACGTCGATTTGCCGCTTCACCCTTTTCTGCAATGCTTCCATATTCCACACACCCTTCTCAGCCACGCTGTGCATCAAGTCGGAACCGTAGGGGGCTGTTAGGTTCCGAATGAAGGTACGGATGATCTCACCCTCCGAAATCTCTTCGTCAATCTCTGCCACGCTGGCAGTGTATCGCTGGTAATAGTGTGCCAGCGACTCATCGAGCCTCTGTACCACCTGGGCCAGGGACCTCACACTCTTCAACAGACGTCGGCGACCCTGGTACTGCTGAATAAAGTGGTCGTGCATATCAGCCCAGCAAGTGATGCACCTTGGGGGCAGACTGAAGAACCAGGTCAGGGCTCTCTCACGAGTGTGTTCGGGAACAATGCACACACAATATCTTCATTCGGGGCTCTGCCCAGACACGCCATGAGGTGCTTCTGGACGTGACGAACCGGATCTCCCTCGCCATCATACTCCTTAATCGCGGGGATACCCAGCCCTGGCGGAGCGAGGGTGTCTATTAGTCGGGGAACAAAGGGATGGGTGGATCGATCCCTCAGTTCCGACAGCAGCGACTTCTGCTCTCCCATGCAGATGTTCACGATCTTCACCACCTGATCGGGGGTGATGAGACCATTGAGGTGAATGGTCCTATGTTGCACTGGTCCTGGCCCATCGACCACAAATCGCTCCGACTGAGCAGGCTCCTTACCCTTATCCTGGCTCCGGGGTTGGGTCTCCTGCACATTCTGAACCTCTGCTGGCGGGGGCACTTCCTCCCTTGGTGGGGGCACCTCCTCTGGTCTCCTCGCAGCCTCTCTCCGATCTAAGAGAGCCTCCACGGCTGCCAAAAACATCGGCATGACCTCCGCCACAGCCTTCGTCAGGTCCGCATTTGGAGGAGCCTCCTGCTCCCTATTCTCTTGGTGCTGAGCAGCATCTTCGGGGACTTCGTTGTGCCCCCCTGTCTGGGAGACCTCAGCAGGGAGATTCTGGTCCTCAGCACGCTCCGGTGGTGAATTCAGAGTCGTCCCAGCAGGATGACGGGAACCACCAGATTGTCCTTGTCTTCTTTGCTTGCCAGCTGTCATTGAACGAGTAGAAGGCATATTAGCTTTTTGTCACGTTCCCACAGACGGCGTCAATGTTGGATCACGGTGGAACTCCGGTACAGTCTTGACGGCGATCCGTGCTCCTTTGCTCCACGTAATCCTGCAAGAGGGGATAGACCGGGCGGTGACCCAGAATCCCTCTCCGATGCTTAAATGAGTATCTCAATAAACTGGCAAGCAAGTCTCAGTATTCAAAACGTAATGTAATCTGAGGTAACCTCTGCCCTTTTATAGGCGGAGAGGTACCTCAGTTACCTGGTGAACCGTTAGGGTGGTTAGCCCATATTCCGCGTATCGCGGGCACGATCCCGCCTATCCAGGCCATGATCTCGCTTATCTCGGCCACGCCCCGCGTATCTCGGCCACGCTCCGCGTATCTCAGCCACGCTCCGCGTATCTCGGCCACGCCCCGCGTATCTCGGCATCAACCTCTAATAGCAAGTCCCGACCAATATCGGGGACTCCAGAGGTATCTCATTGTGTCACCGCTCGGGGCCCCTCGTCATCGTGACAGGGCCAATCATTCTCAGGGATTCGTCATCGGGGCCTACTTAAAGGCATCTCATCGGGAGCGTCCAGCTCACCTATCGGGACCGACTCTGTCGGGACCTTTCATCATCGGGACTCCCTCTGTCGGGACCCTTCGCCTTGATCTTCTTGACCTCCTTTTAGGGCCCAGTGGGCCTATTCACCGTTTCCTCGCCGTTAAAGGGCCTAACGGCCATAGCAAGACCCATCAGTCGGTGGCCGATGTTATGAACCGAAGTTGGTATATTTGTCGTATATTAAATAAGGTTATGGATAGATAAGTAATTTCGGGTTTGGTATTAATTAGTACATCATTTTTAGTTGGTGTAAGTTAATACCAAATTCCTCCTATAATTGAGTATTAGCTAATACCAAGTATTAGCTAATACCAATACCAAGTGGACACAAACACGGTATCAGCTAATACGTGTATTATCAAACGTTCCCTGCGGATTTATGTAGGGGTGAAACCGGACCGGTCGGACTGGTTTTTAGCTTGTTTCAGTCGGGTACCTAAATTTTCGGTTGGTTTTTTTCTTTAAAAAAATCCGACCAAAAAACCGTTTAAGGAAAAATAAACCGTCCATTAGTAGTACGATTTTTTCGGTTCGGTTTTTGGTTTAAACCGAAAATCCAATGTTAGCAATTACCATTATAAATTCTTGTCATGGACTATCAAATCAACATGATAAATTAATTCCATTATTATAATTAAATAATTATAAAATAAAAGTAGAAAAAATAATCTTCATAAGTGCCTCTTTTATAATTTATATTAACCAAATTAATTATTTATATTAATTAATATCAACTAATATAACATATATTATATATATTTAATTAACATAACGGTCGGTTCGGTCCCACGGTCCTCAAAACTCAAAATCCGAACTAGGGAAAAAAAATCCGACAAAAAACCAAACCGAATATTTCGAATTCGGCTTTTTCGGTCCGGACCGGTTCGGTTTTCACCGGTTTTTCGGACCAACCGGATCTTGATTAGGGTACCATGACGGCTAATGTGACAACTGGTACATCCTGATCGATGATTTTCTAACAGCATAATTGCTTGTGAATACATTAGAAATAAGAATTATAAAGATATTTAGTTGCAAATAAGATTTGTAGAAAAAAATTCATAATTTCACCCACCCTTATAAAGAATAATTAATCATTGTTAAACCAACCAACCTCACAAAAAACAACTATTCCATTCATTATTCTCCGTTCCTCCCTCATTCATTAATCAATTTGCCAAAAATACAATATGTAATAGAATTTAAGCGCACCTTAACTAGTTGCTGATAGGTAAGTCCTGCACTGCACCCTCAACTTTATGTTTAAGCAATTTAGACCCTAAATGATGCGTAGGAAGAATAGTCCTTTACAACTAGACAGACTAGAAGTGAAGGAAGAAACACAGATATTTGCACACACACTACTAACTAACTAAGAGTCATATTCTACTTGAGTAAACCCTTTGAACTCCAACTTACCTTGATAAGCCCTCACTACATCGGGCACATCCTTCTCAAATGCAGACACATACTTGTCATGAAACCTGCCATAACTTATGTTCAACGGTGAGAATATACCCGCTTTCGAGATCTTGAACTTCCCACTCAACATCAACACTTGAAGGACCGAGCACCTCGGAACCAGTCTTCCCTTTACACTAACTAGAAAGAGATTCGGAAACCTAGCCGTCTCTGATGGGGTAAAACCAAGCCTGTTCACCAGGAAATCCATAACCTCCCCCAGCTTATTCTCTGAACAAACCATCATCTTTGGCTGTTTCCTGAATGCAGAAACAAAATCTTCATCAGACCAACCAAGTTTTGTGAAAAACTCCAGCTTTCTCTGCCAACATATTTTGCTCAACCCTCCCATTGCATTGAGAGCATAGATAAAAGTCCATTTCTCAGGTTCAATCCCCATTTCCACCACTCTCTTCACCAGCTTCTCAAACGAATCAATTTGTAGACGCAATAATCCTGAATTCAATACCATTAGGCTCACTATGAACTGAAAAGGAACACCATGTGCCTGCAATGAGTTTGTGTTAGGCCCGATAGACCTCCTGATGGCGGATGTGGATGCACCGTTAATCACCCGACTCGATTTCCTAATCACACGAACAAGATCCTCTTTACTCTGGAGGAACTCTTTGAAGAAATCAAACACGGGAGCTATGCTTTTCAGAGGATTCGAGTGTATCCCAATGTTTGAACAAAGAATTGCCACCAAATCTCTCTCCGAAATCCCTAAAGACATCAAGTACTCAATCTTAGGCCTAAGATCATCCTCCACATCTGCCACAATGTAAGCAGGTTGTTTCGAAATCAGCTTTGCAAAATCGGAATTGCTAAATCCATAAGACCTCAGCAGCACAAATACAGAATCAGCACTCTCTGTGCTTTCAAATGTGACACACTTAGAAGCAGACGTGGCCAGTTCTGGTGATAACCCCCAAACCCTAGTGAGGTAACAGACTACGGTGTCCCTGTACAATAACGAACCCGCAGATGACGATGTTGTGTATGGAAACCTAATCGCAGAGGAAGTACTACTCCTGCTGCGAATCAAGCTTCTGATTACGAAATGCAGCATTTTGGATTCGATTCGCTTGGAAGAGAATGATTACAGCGAAGTGAGACACCGACCTTGATGACTGGTGAGATGTCAGATCAACTCAGTGTCAGTGGGAGAGATCCACTGTTCGAATTTGTTCATTGCGCCGCTTCGTTTCCATTTCTTCTTCTCGTTGGCAACTTCGTTTCCTGAGTGGAAAACAAGGAGAATAGGATTGAATTGAAGACGGCCACAGCCATGGAGTTCGGTCTGGGCTACTGGGCCTTTGGCGCCTGAAGAAGCTTACTTGGGCTTTATTGAAGAACAGTTTTTTTTTTTTTGCCCAACTAGAAGAAAAGAAGCAGCAAGTAAGTCCTTATTGAAAAGAACACTGATAATGGAAAACTATAGGGTGTCCTTAATTTCGGAATTTCACCAAAATAACAATTTTTTAATGGCTAAACTAAATAAGGAAATATCATCTACATCTACCTCTACTATCGGCTGCGAAGGCTCTCTATCTGACACGTGGGTGATTTGTTAGTCAGTGTTTCCTAATTTAATCGGTATTTATTGGAGGTCTATAAATTTAGATCTAAAATATTATTAATTGGTTATAAATTAAAAAGTATATTTATCTCATATATATTTTAGTCTCTACGCAAAATAAAAAAATAAATTAATAAAAAATTTCCATTTAAATAGAGATAAATTTGGAGACGTCCTTAAGAAAAATTACGTTCTCTCATGTACCGATCTCACGTCAAGCAGACGAACCATTTATAGTCGTTATGGATCTTGAGTCATCAATGAAGAAGCATGCTCTTTCAAAATGTTTTGCCATTCAATTGGTAAATTAATTTGCTTTCCTCTTTCAAAATGTTTCAGGTCGCACTAGTACAATGTGAAGTGTTTGCAAACCATGGATATAACAAGGGAAAACTATGTAAAACATACAACATGTTTGAAAAAGATGGTTTTATGGATCAATATGTTTTAAAATGTACAACATGTTTGAAAATGATGGTTTTATGGACAAATATGTATTAAAATGTACAATAAATGTTAAAATAACATACTTCCACTTGTTATCCTAGTTTCATTAAGTGGACACGTGCGGAACACATTTTTAGAAAAAAAAATAATAATTAAAGTAAGAAATTAATTTATACATAGTTTCATTAAATAGACCGTCTTTTTGGACCCATCTCATTTCTCTAATTCCTTCGCCCGACCACCCATCTGCAATAATTGGTGACTTGAATGAAATTTGGAGACCCTCTGAAAAATTAGGTGGCAACCCTACCTCCACGACCAGACTTGCCCAGGTCCATGCTTGGATTAATGAGGCGTCACTTTTTGATATCGGCTGCTCGGGGCAGCCTTTTACATGGTCAAACCGCCGTGACCCTCCGAATTTCATTGCCCAGAGATTAGATAGAGCTCTTGTCTCTTCTACTTGGTCTTTTCTACATCCTGATGCAGCTGTCCTCAACCTCCCGGCTGTTGCCTCGGATCATAGTCCCATTTTGTTGACCATGGAGGCCCCGCCGAGTTCTAACAACCCTCTACCTTTTCGATTCGAGACAATGTGGTTAGATCATCCCGATTTTCTCCCTTTCTTCCAATCATCCTGGGCCGCCTCTGTCCATGGCTCACATCAGTTCTCTCTGTGCCGAAAATTGAGACGACTTTCGCATGCTCTTCGGAGTTGGAACCGCACCACTTTTGGACATGTTCAGTCGGATATTGCCTCCGCTCTTGCCCTCCTTGCTGATGCACAAGCTAGGGACCCGGGATCACAAGAAGACACGGCTCTTAGGGGACGCATTTCTGTTCTTTATTCTAGGGAAGAAACACTTTGGCGGCAAAAATCTCGCCAGCTTTGGCTAAAGTTAGGGGATCGTAATACTCGTTTCTTTCACGCAAAAACCCTTGCTCGACGAAAAGTGAACCGACTTTGCTGGGTGCGTACTCAAGATGGTCGCTGGCTTACACGCGAACATGACGTCCAACTCTATGTAATGGAGTATTTCACAGCCCTCTTTACAGCTTCTAGCCCTCCGCGCCATTACCCCCTTGTTGAGTCGTTACCACAATCTGTTCCCCAAAACGAAATCCCGGCTCTTGTAGCCATGGTGACGGATCTCGAAATTTCTCAGGCGCTTGGACAAATGGGCCCTGACAAAGCTCCGGGCCCGGATGGCTTTCCCCCGCGTTTCTTCCAACATAATTGGTCGGTAGTAGCCCCTGATATGTCTAGAGCAGTCCGAAGCTTCTTTCACACGGGTCACATGCTTCACGAACTGAATTCGACACTCTTGACACTCATTCCGAAGATCGACCGTCCCGAGCTGATTTCTGACTGGCGGCCGATTAGTTTGTGCAACACTTCTTACAAGCTAATATCGAAGATTTTGGCCAATAGGCTACGCCCGATCCTGGACCTCATAATCTCCCCATATCAATCCGCTTTTGTGCCTGGTCGCTTGATAACCGATAATACACTTCTGGCCCAGGAATTTATCCACACTCTTAAGCGTAGACGACGCGGCAATGTCGGTTTGTTGGCACTAAAACTAGACATGAGTAAAGCATATGATCGGGTAGAGTGGCCTTTCCTTCGTCGAGTTTTAGACCGACTGGGTTTCCCATCTACTTTCACCGCCTGGGTGATGGACTGCGTTTCCACTCCAACGTTATCTATTCTCATAAATGGTCGAAAAACACCGCCCATTCGGAGTTCGCGTGGCCTTCGCCAAGGGGACCCCCTGTCGCCATATTTGTTCATACTAGTCACTCAGGTCCTCTCTTTTCATCTCAGCCTTGCCCAGAATTCCCAGACCATTCGTGGTATTCGACCCGCCAAGGGCTGCGTTCACCTTACCCATCTATTGTTTGCCGATGATAGTCTGTTATTCCTTGAAAATACCCCTACCTCGGTTTCCTCTGTCCATTGTCTGTTGAAACAGTACCAGATCGAATCGGGTCAACTTGTGAACTTTGCAAAGTCGAGCCTTTTATTCAGTCCAAACGTCTCCGGTGTTGAGAAGGCGGCTTTATGCAACCTTCTAGGTGTGCGCGAGATGGGTCCCGCTGAAATTTATCTGGGTCTACCGTTGGATTGGACGAAGAATAAAACTCTCATAGCAAATACCATAATCGATAGGGTTTCCAGTCGAATCCAAGGATGGATGGCAAATTTACTCTCACCCGCGGGGAAGGACATCTTGATCAAGACTACGGCTCTAGCGATTCCCTCTTATGTCATGACCACCTTGAAGCTCCCCCTCCACGTGACGTCAAAAATTGATGCCATTGCCCGAACTTTCTGGTGGAAAAGCTCAAAAGACCGTAAAGGTATTCCTTGGATATCCTGGTCCCGTATGTCCCTAAGTAAAGCTGACGGTGGACTAGGCTTTCGCCTATCTGCTGATTTCAATTCGGCCCTCCTTCTTAAACAAGTTTGGAGGCTTCTTACTCAACCATCGTCAGTTTGGGCCTCACTTCTGCATCGGAAATACCTTCATTCTGAACCGTTCTTTACGGTCAAGATATCATCCACATGTTCGCCAGTTTGGAGGACTATTCTCTCGCTACGACAATGGGCTCTGAAGGGAATGCGTTGGCACATTGGTACGGGAAATGCTGTTGATTTCTGGAAGGACCCGTGGGTTCCGAATGCCGGTCTTCTTATTGACTGGCCTGATACCTTTCACTCGTCAACTCAGCTCCAGGTTGCTTCCTTCATTGACCCTTGTACCAGAACTTGGAGAGTTCCCTTGCTCAATTTTTATCTCCCTCCCCAGTTGGTGGCCCAAATCACTCCCATTCCAATCCCAATTTTTCCTACCCCTGACCGTCTTCTTTGGATCCACTCCCCCACTGGAAACTACACGGTTAAGTCCGGACACCACATGATCCATTCCTACACCCATAACTTTATCCATGGCTCATCCTCTACTGCCTGCCAGCCCGCTAGTTCGAATTTTTGGACTATACTTTGGAAACTTCGTATTCTCCCAAAAGTTAGAATGTTCGTCTGGAAAGGATGCAACCGTGGACTTGCTCTCAATACCAATCTTATTACACGTGTACCCTATTTTGATACCGCCTGCCATTTGTGTCACCAGGATCCCGAGACATGGGACCACCTTATGTGGCGATGCCCTTTCGCTTCTAGGGTCTGGTTTGCTTCTCCTTTCTCGGTCCGCTCGGATCGCATACCTTGCCACTCGGTTATGGATTGGTTACTTCTGGAACATCACGGTCCTACTTCAGGGGGTTTTGACCGCCTGGAACTACTTACGAACAAATGTCTCGTTCTTTGGAGCATATGGAATACACGGAATGCAGCTGTGTTTAAGTTTGAAAGGCCATCAGTTCAAAAAACCTTGTATTTTTATAATAATGTATTTTCGGCTAATGTTATTGCTTGTAATGTTACTACAGGCCGACCGACCAGAACCCTCCCTTCGGGAGGACCTCCGGGGAGTTTGAACCTACGCTCGTTTATTCCGTTAAATGGGGACCTCATTATGACGGATGGTGCTGTAAATACTAGACTCGGTTTACTTTTCGGAGCAGCCTTACTTTGGAACCACGAAGGCTTTTTGATCTCGGCTGCTGTTCACTCGTGTACCGGACACGACCCCCTTTTGGCAGAAGCGTTGGCTTGCCGTGCTGGCCTCCTTTTGACATCTGCACGACCTTCGGCACCGCGCTCAACGGTGTTACTGACGGATTCGCTCCAGTTGTCAAATCTCGTTAGGTCTTCGGCTTCCAGGCTTTCTTTGTTTGGTGTGTTAGATGATATCCGGTCTTTAGATAATGTTGCTTTCTCTGTTATGTTTGTTCCTCGTTTAGTTGTTCGGTTGGCACACCTTTTTGTTAAACAGGCATCACTGTTAAATGTTACGGGAACTTGGGAGTACCCACTTATCCCGGGATGCTTTGTTTTGCCACCTCCCTTGTACTGAACAGTTTCCTTTATATTATATCACAGTTGACCAAAAAAAAAAGATTATTAATGGGTGGATGTAGATAAAATAACTAAAAAAACTGTCCAAGGTTTACCCTATGTTAAAATTAGGTGTCTTAAGTTTGAAATATTAAAATGGACAGTCCCAAGTTTCATTTTTGTTGAAATTTGGTGTCTCAGTGTGATTACTTTAGAGAAGTCAATTCCGACGAAACCGTCTGTCAAATTCGAGCTCTCATACACACTCCCTTGTCGTCATCTTGCCGGGAGCGTCACCTGAAAAGTTGGTCAAATCCGGGCAAGTAAATCTCGCTCTATTGTCCTTGGAAAATGGCTCTACACCACTCTTCTAGAAACTTTTTTTTAATGTTCAATATTTAGGTGAAATTTGACGATTTTGTGAAATGTATAGAGTGATGGATTATGAGTGGGTTGGTGGGTTGATGAAAATGATTGAATGGAAATGAAGACGCAGAAAGACATCAAATTTCAACAAAAATGAAACTTGAGACAGTTCATTTTAACATTTCAAACTTCAGACACCTGATTTTAATATAGGGTAAACCTTGGATAGTTTTTTAGTTATTAACCCTGTAGATAATAATAATAATAATAATTTTTTTAAAAAACGTGATCCGCACGTGTCCACTTAATGAGACTAGTGACAACAAGTGGACGATACGTCATTTTACTATCTTTTGTAAGCTTGTTGTACATTTTAAAACATTTTGATCCATAAAATCATCTTTTTCAAACATGTTGTACATTTTAAAACATATTGGTTCATAAAACCATTTTTTTCAAACATGTTGCATGTTTTACCTACTTTTCTCAAATAACAACAACCAAACTAGGGTTGTCAACGGGGCGGGTATCGCTTGCCCCGTACCCGCCCCGCGGGTCGAGATGGCCGATCCGTACCCGCCCCATACAGTTCGCGGGGCGGGGGGGGGGGGGGGGGGGGGGGGGGGGGGGTCGACCCGCGGGTCACCTATTAGTTGTACATAATATATAATTAGCAATTTAAACCCTAAATTCTATATTTACCATATACAAATTCAATTTAAAATTTAAATCACAAATGAAAATTTTAACTTCAAATCCAAATACAAGTCACAAACCCTAATTATTTTAACTATGTATTATATTACATATATAGTTTTATATAAGTACATGTAATATATATATATAAGTTATCCACATACGGGGCGGTGCGGGTCAACGGGGCGGGGCGACCCCAAAACCGTACCCGCCCCACGGGTCACGGATCAACGGGTCAAAATCGGGGCGGGGGGTCACGGATTACCGGTGACCCGTTGCCACCCCTAAACCAAACTGGATTGGCAAACGTGTCGCAGTGACATGGGCCAAGCCCGTCTCCTTTTAGTTTGTTTCAGAAAAGCCCATTTATATTTCTCCGGCCCGAGACTGAGTTCAAGGTAGACCAACTCGGTGTCCGTCCGAGTTGGTATCGAGTTGCGTTCTCGTACTAAAACTCTAAACTCCTCTTCGTCTTCTTCTCCGCATCACTCTGATCAGTGAAACCTCAAGCAATGGGCTCTCTCGGGACCTTGGTCACCCAAATTCAAGGACTATCCGGTAGCCCCCAAGACGTATCTCACCTCCATACGATTCTCAAGCAAGCAGATGATTCGCTCCACTCTGAGTCTGCTCAGCTCAGTTCCTTCCTCGACCAACTCGACCCTGCCAGGCACTCTCTTGGATACCTCTACATTCTGTAAGTACCGATTTACCTATCCTAATGAAGATGCTGCTGCTGCTGCTGCTGCTGCTTAATCTGTTGGTCGAATATGCTAGGGTTGATGATTCACGAGTAATTTTTGTTTGGCTTAGGGTTAAATTAGAGCTTGTTTGGAGTTTTATCTTCTCTGGGCGTTCCTTCAAATTCAATATTAAGAATATGATTGCTTAAATCTGTATATGATGATGTCATGGTGCTACTTTCTATTGTTTTTACTAATCGTAGATACTTTGGGAATCGTAGGTCAAGTTTTGCCGTGTTCGTTATTAACAATGGTGGCTGTTAACTATTCCAAGTAATAAGTATAACCGAACTACAGCCAAGAAGTTAAACAAATCACCTCTATAAGATATCTCGCTAATAGTCATGGAAAGAGACTTTATGACTATATTCAGCTGCCATGAAAGAACCTAGAAACTTTAACTCAACATTTCAAGCTATCTGCTACATAGCAGCTGAATTTCAATGCTTATTTTGCCTTTGCCGGTCTGTGTACATGATTTCTTAAACATCCTTGATAGGGCAATAGAATTCACTCAAAGAAAATTTGAGTTTGTATGAACTCACCCTCCATTCTGATACTAATATGTGTATCCTATGTCTACCACAATTTAACAGAGAGGCCATGACTTCTGCTCCAGTGTCAATAGCACAAGCAGAAGCATTAGTTCTTCCTATTGCAAGATTCATCAGTTCCTGTGATTCACAACAGATACATGTAGCTCCCGAGAAATGTGACACTCTTCACTTCAGATCTTATTGTGATTATTTTATCTACTTTGTTGCGAGTACTGATGCTGTTAACTGACCGTGCAGTCTTCTTTGTTTGTAAGAGGTTCAAGGACCAAGTTTTGCTGCTTGAAGCTCCTCTGCGTGGGGTGCTTCCGTTGTTGACAGCTATCCGGAAAGTTCAGATAACCACTGAACATTTGACTACCTTACATCCAGACTTTCTCCAGCTCTGTCTGTTGTCAAAGAGTTATAAAACTGGTCTGGCAGTCTTGGGGGATGATATTTTTGAGGTTGATCATCCTAGGGATCTTTTCCTTTACTGTTATTATGGGTAAGTTTGTTATCTTTATTTCTTAGGATCTAACGAACGGATGCATACTGGCTATGATTTCTTCCTTCAAAAAAATATACAGTTTCACTATAATAGTTCCTATGGAATTAGCGTTTTTGGAAGTTAACTATCAATGTGATTTCTATTGTTGATAGGGGTATGATATGCATAGGACAGAAGTGTTTCCGACAAGCGTTGGAGCTCTTACACAATGTATGCCCCGTTGTCAGAAGTTACTATACCATATATTCTTTTGGTTTATAATGCAGCTCCTTGCATTTTTTTTCATTTTTCGCTGGCTGTTTTATTTTTTAGGTTGTAACTGCTCCTATGAATGCTATTAATGCAATTGCAGTTGAAGCCTACAAAAAGTATATATTGATTCAACTCATTCACAATGGACAGGTTTGTTTGTTTTTCTTTTTCTGTTTGAGTACTTACCTCTCTGGGTTGATATTTTTGTGACATGGAACTGGAAATAAATTATGTCTCACGCGGTGTCGTTCTCAGTTTGGTTATGTCTAGCATCAACCGACTTTAACCTCCAAGCTATTCAGATTAAGCGTAGTACACTCTGTCCTGAAAGATATGTGATTTTGAATATGAGTCATTTTTCCGTTGCAGCTTCTTAAACTGCACTTTGATGTCCTTTCCCTTATTATGAAATCTTGATAGTGAATGATTTGGTCGTGAAGTCTAGATTGTGAATGATTCAGTTCTTCCATACATGCCATTATGCGATTATTGTTCTACTGGCAATGTTATTGGTCAATGGCTGATATACATCTGAGCAGAGAACTTCTTCTGAATGTTTTGCCTTATCATGGCAGTTCTCAACAACCCTTCCCAAGTACACTTCTTCGGTGGCCCAAAGGAATTTGAAGAATTTCTGCCAGGTGACGTGAATCAGAAATTTATCCTTCTAAAGTTTTTTCATGTATTTTATTATTTGAAAATATTATCATTTAAGCACAAGGTTAGTATAAAGAGTGGGCACTAAAGACACGTTTTTTTGCCGGTATTGCGATATTATAATACCGGTATTAGCTAATATCTTGTTTGTTTACACTTGGTATTGGTACTAGCTAATACTTGATATTAGCTAATACTCAATTATAGGAGGAATTTGGTATTAGATTATACCAACTAAAATTGATGTACTAAGTAATACCAAACTCAAAATTACTTATTTACCCCTAACCTTATTTAATATACAACTACCCCAACTTCGGCTCATAAAATCAGCCATCGGCGACCCCGGCCGGACTCCGGCGACCCCCGGCCGGACTCCGGCGGCCCCTTACCGGACTCCGGAGACCCCCGGCCGGCCTTCAATTATAATAATAATTAAAAAATGAATATATCTATTTAGGGGTATTTAGGTCTTTTAGACATTGTATTAGGATATCCCTAATACAAAGTTCATTCAAACATTGTATTAGGATATCCTAATACATGACACAATCAAACATTGTATTAGCTAAGCATGTATTAGCTAATACCGGTATTAGGATATCGCAATACCGGCAAACAAACGTGCCATAAGTCTAGGAACGGAGTAAGCCTATATTTATATAGAACTAATATTTATCATCTTAATGCTTTGTACACTGACTGAACTTGTTTGATGGTCCAGTGTCAAGATGAATCTGTATATGATCAGTAAATTAGTATAAAAAGTTGGGGAGATTCCATAAAAAGAGAAAATGATATGTGGGCTATGTCATATATTTGTCCCTTTTGCTTCATAATTTTTAATTGAAAGGTAGAGGCTGAGTTGCATATTCCATTTTTTGGCTTATATATATATATAGTAAGTATGGATGGGGACCCTATTACGTTTTAGTCTTGTAGTTGAAAATTCTATGCATTTGCTATCTTCCAGTTGGGTGCATGAAGTTCTTTTTGGAGTTTGATGTTTATATTGCACTATGTGAAGGCTATGTAATTACTTGTTTTTGCTCCCCTTGAACAGCTTTATATAGAACTGGCAAATAGCTACAACAATGGGAAAATCAGGGAGTTGGAGAGCTATGTCGACACAAATAGAGAAAAATTTGAGAACGTAAGATTCTATCTCAATTTAATTCCGTGTTAGTTTATATGGAAGAAATGCGAAATCTATTATAAGATTTATTTCTCAGCCGATAGTTGCTTGTGATCTTCTTCCCAGGACAACAATCTCGGCCTAGTTAAGCAGGTGGTGTCATCCATGTATAAGCGTAATATCCAGAGACTAACTCAGACTTACTTGACTCTATCGCTTCAAGACATAGCCAACACTGTGCAATTGGGTAGTCCAAAGGAGGCAGAAATGCATGTTCTTCAAATGGTATATGAATATCATTTGTTTTCCCTACGATTTACTTATTATCTGAAATAGTGATCCATATCATCCTAATAGAATGAATTGGCATTTTATAATATGTTATAGATCCAAGATGGTGAAATATTTGCAAGTATTAACCAAAAGGACGGAATGGTTTGGTTCCTAGAGGATCCTGAACAATACAAGACGACTGGGATGATTGAGAATATCGACTCTTCAATCAAGAGGTAGAAGTTGCTACATCATGCATAAGAGTATGTATCTTCTAAGCAGCTAGTATGGTTATATTATTGTTTCAGGATAATGATGCTTTCAAAGAAATTGAATTCCATGGATGAGCAATTGTCGTGCGATCCTCTGTACTTGGCCAAGGTAAAAAAAAGATAGTTGGTGTGAGAGGGAAGAAGACAATTTCTCTGTAGAACTAACGCGGTTATGTTTTTATAGGTGGGGAGGGAACGGCAGAGATTCGACTTTGATGATTTTGAAACTGTTCCGCAGCACAAGTTCCCGATGTGAGAAACAGAGAATTATGCATGTATAATATCCATATGAATGAATGAAAGCTGGTGGTGAGTGTTTTTGGAAATCAAATTCAGATGGGTCAATCTTTTTTTCCTTGTGATGAGGAAAACTAAGAATGGAGACTTACTTTATCGAGTGTAGTAACCAACGGCTATATTGTATTTACTGGATTGAAGAATATGGGAAGTTTTGGTAATGTGCATGATCCTAAGTGGCCAATCCTCAATCTCAAGAGGCTCTATTGGGTTTGGTATTGGGATCTAATTGCTGTATCGTTTAACCTCTCTAGTTTTAATCCTTTATTTATTATTAGGGTTAAGAACACAATAGGGGCCTGAATGTTTGCCTATGTTGCCAAAAGGGGTCTGAATTGAAAAAACGTATTATTAAGGGTCTGAATTTTGAGTTTTGTTGATAATTGAGTTTTCGTCCAAATTTGCTGTTAAATGTAACGGAAATACGTGAAATGACAGAATTACCCTTTTGCAATTATTATACAATTTATCAGTTTAATTAATGAAATGTGAAATGTCTGAAATACCCCTGCACACTAATTATGCTCTACGGCCACCGCCACCGACCACCACCCCAGCTCCGGCGACCACCACTCCAGCTCCGGCGATCACAACCCCAGCTCCGGCGACCCAAAAAGCTCCGATCTGAGCTCTGTGGCCCCGAATCGGAGCCACGGAGCTCAAGATCGGAGCTTTTTTGGGTCGCCGGAGGGGGTGGTGGTCGTCGGAGCTAGGGTGGTGGTCGCCGGAGATGGGTGGTGGTCGCCGGAGCCGGGTGGTGGTGGTCGTCGGAGTTGTGGAGGCTTAAAGGGTATTTTCGTCTTTTTAGGTCAAACATGTGAGGGACACACTCTGGTCAAAGGGCATTTTCAGTTTTTCAAATTATTTTCGGTCACATGCCAAGCATGTGACCACTTACCGTCACTTTTAACAGAAAAAATAGACGGAGACCTTACTTATACACAACTCAAAATTCAGGCCCTTAATAATACGTTTTTCCAATTCAGACCCCTTTTGGCAACATGGGCAAACATTCAGGCCCCTATTGTGTTCTTAACTCTTATTATTATATCTGGACGATTTTAAATTTCTTCCCTTTTTTGGCAATTTTTCGTTAAATGGATTAAATACATTTTAAAATTTGTTTTCCAAAGTCGGTCTTAAATATTCTTCCGACTGACTCAATTTGGTTTGATTAATACGCACTCGGGGTCGATGGTCTGGTCTGGAAACAACCAGCTCACCCAAGGGTGAATAGTCGATTTGTGTTTGGCCTAGAATCGAGCCCCGTTGGTTGGGACTCAGTTTGAGCACTATTTGAGAGGGCTCCATCCCCACCCAAACCGGTTTGCTATCTCCTTCAGCAAGCTGGTCTTGGTTAGGACCTTATGATTGGCATCAATTAAGTATTAATCAAATTCCAGGTTCGAAACCCCTCACGGGCGTCACCTCGCGGTGACCTGATATAAAAATATCAGGTCCCGTCTGGCCCACATACCGCGTCAGGTATATAAGAAGGTGAATAGAACTGGGCTTAACGGGCCGGTCTCTTGACTATACTAGGTTGTTGGTGGGGTTAAGTTGACGGAGCCAGTGCATGCGCTGGTTGTTCGCTAAGTCTGGTCGGATAAAACTCACCGTGAGCAGGAGAGTCCGAACATTACGTAATGGGGTGGGCCTAAGTTCGCCACTACTAGCCCATTCCTTTTCATTGGCAAAAAAAAAGTATTAATCGAATCATGACTCCATTTTAACATGTATTATATGGTTTTAATTACGACATTTGGAAGAGTATTAGTGGATATGCACCTAATTGAGGTGTCGTTTGGATCTGTACCTAAATCAAATTCTAGGTCCAATTGACCCAGTCAGGGTTCGACTCATGACTAGGTCTGACCCTGATTAGGTCCCCGGAACTGGTCGATCCTAACTAGGGTCTGGCCCAGTCATGATCGGACCCTGACTAGGTCAATTTGGACCTCGGTTCGATTGAGAATATTTAGAGACTAAATTGTAAAAATCAAAAGTTAAAGATATAAATTAAAGGACTATACTGCATAAAAAAATATTTAACGGTTAAACTTATCGGCCAACTAACTAATGAAAGTAGTCTACAAATTGCAAATGTATTGTACTAAAAATCTACACACAAAAAATATGTTACACTAAAAGCCAACTCTGCTCAAATATCTAGTACCAAAAGAAGAAATTATTCTATGGACTGAATTTACCATGTGGCGTTGACATGGTACCCCTCAAACCTATATATTCGTGCCATGAGCCATGCCTTTTCCCACTCTCACTTGCCACGTGGCATGAATTTATTGGTTTGAGGGGTACTATGTCAGTGTCACATGGTAAATATGATCCTCATATAGTTTATCCACCAAAACACTTTTTAATCCTTTAAATAATGATTCGTCATTTTCAAAATTTTAACGATTTCCGTCTATTTTAACGGAAAAATAGGCAATGACTAAATGTTTTGAAACATAAGTGATATATATATATATACACAACAAACTTAAATGGGCCCAATAGTGCAAATATAACGGGGGCAGTCTAACAATTTTCTCAAGCTTATTAAAAAAATGACTCACTTATTTTTACATAATAATTAAATTGATATATTGGTTAAAGTGTATATAAATGTTCTATGCCGTGCCTTTGAATTAATATATCAGTATTATAATGTAAAATCATCAGATGGCATACCGTAACTCCTACCACCACAGTGATGATCTAGTGATTAAGAATTCTTACTCACATGTGATTAGGGTTGGCGATGGCGAGAATATGTGTCAGGCCTAAAATCTGACCTACGACGAATTACGTTTTGAAAACGTGAATTTTGGAGAGAGCCGCCACTAGTTAATTATAAGGCTAACTAAAATCCTAAATTACCTAGGGAATAATGAATTAACACCTAGGTATCAAATCGATCTACGATCATAAATTCGAGTTCTGGGGTCCTATTAGGGAAATAAAAACATTTTTAAAATTCCGTCATTTTAGTAATTATTCACTAAAATTGTCGGTTATTATATATTAATTGAAATTCTCCTCCTAATATCAAATTACTAACAGAAAAATACAAACAATACTAAAAAACTATCGTTTAAAACTTAAAAGATCCACAAAGATGCATTGATATATATCTAAATATAGGGTTTATAGGTCTTTTGATACTCTATGTTTGCCCACTTTTGTTTTTTGGTACCACATGTTTGGTTTTGCCTATTTTTGGTACCATACGTTTACCAATTGTATACTTTTGGTCCGACCGTTAGTTGACCGTTAGAGTTGACCGTTAAATAGTCACGTGACTTGCACATGCCCAACCCCAAATTTTGATTTTGTTCAGTTTAGTCCTTAAATCTTGTGTCCTAACTTTTTATTTTTGCAATTTAGCCCTTTAACATTTTCAACCGCACCTTAGAACTAAATTGACCTAACTATGGTCCGACCCATGGTTATGTCGTACCATGGCTAGGGTCGCCGGACCCGGGTGAATCTAACCATGGTCTGACCTAGGCATGGGTTAGACCATGTCTAGGTCAATGTAGCATTAGGGTCCAATTGGGTCAATTGGACTCAATTGCTAAATTGACCTAGCTATGGTCCGACCCATGGCTAGGTCGGACCATGGTTAGGGTCCCCCGGGTCCGGCGACCCTAGTCATGGTCCGACATAGACATGGGTCGACCATGGCTAGGTCAATTTAGTACTAGGGTGAGGTTGAGAATGTTTAAGGGCTAAATTGCAAAAATAAAAAGTTAGGACAAAAAATTTGAGGACTAAACTGAACAAAATCAAAATTTGGGGTTGGGCATGTGCAAGTCACGTGACTATTTAACGGTCAACACTAACGGTCAACTAACGGTCGGACCAAAAGTATACAATTGGCAAACTTATGGTACCAAAAATAGGCAAAATCAAACATGTGGTACCAAAAGCCAAAAGTGGACAAACATAGGGTACCAATAGACCTATAAACCCCTAAATATATACTAATTCTGATGGTTTTGTTAGGAGAATTACCCAGAAATCGACACATCAGCAACGTAGTCCAATCATAAAATGACACATCACAAATTTAATTCTATAAAAATCAGAAAAATTAATTGAAGCTCTCTTTCCCTTTGTTATGATGTTCTATACGTTACAACTTCAACCTTCAATCTATCAAACTATAGTTCTGACACATCAGCACCCTAACCCAATAAATGCTGACACATCAAATCCGTTTTACATTTTTCCAATCTATAATATAATAGCACTATTAAAATTTGACAATTATCCTCATAATAATCTCAACATCTCTCCTGTAACGTACATATATAATGAACAACTCATAATAATTTCAACTATCTCTCCATAATTAAGACTCCGGAAATGAAGAGACAAGTCTCTTTATCTCCTTCACTGAAAATGAGATATAAATAAAGAAGAAAACGAAATCATTATCCTAATCCTCATAATAATCGGTTGGTCAGCATATTTACTCTGAGATTACCCACCAAATCATCGACATCAACAATCCTCCTGAAAACTGGATCCTTCATTGCTACACGTGTGGTAGAGTAGCCAATGCGTCATTTTTCCATCAAGAAATTCATCCTTTCATCAAGCCTATAATTCACTTCAATTGATAAAGTTTAGAGTTTATAATAGGAGCTGGGTAGAGGCAAACCCAAAAGAGGATGGGGCAAAGGCGGTGCATCATTTCCCATTATCATAAAATTTATATGTGTTTCCTCCATATCAGTCTTAATCAAATCAGGAGCTATTGTACCACATGTCAGCTTTTCAGGAATCAGTCTTAGAGTCTTTACCAACAGAACGCACACTATCCACTTTAGGAGCAAACTCCTCAATATGTTGCATGAAGAAATAGGAGACAATGGAGAAGGAAATGGGAGAATTTTTTCGATCTACTGCGGCGCAAGAATCTGAATGCTGGATTAGAAATATGCTAGGGTTTCATGACACATTTATTATTTATTTATTTCATATATATATATATATAATTAAATTTAATTATTTTAAGGGAATGTGATCAATTTTTCCTCTGACTGTATATGTTTTCGTCCCAATAGGCGATGAAAGGTGATAGAGGTTTCGATAGTCGGACCCAAAGATACTGAATCCTTTCTAAGTGGCACCTATGTAATTTGGATAAACTTCTATGGAATTTATTAATCATGCCTTAGTCGGAGGATTCAGAATCCCAATTAATTTTCTTACGCTATAAATTATCATTCCATTCATCTTATATATATTTTATTCACTCTTCAAGTTTAATGAAATTACCAAATAATACTTTATATTTTTTATTTTCTAAAACATTAAACTACTAAACTTCTATGGTCGGTGCCATCGAAATCCTAAATAGGACTTTGTAGAGTTTAAGTGTTCAGAGTATTTGTGAACCCTGATTGATATACTTGCTTTTGAATTTTTTTTTTTTTTTTTTTTTTTTTTTTTTAAGGTTTTGGGCTTAAATATGTAATTTCTCACACTTAGGTGTAATATATTTATCACCAAAGTTTACCAAAAAATATTTATCTCCTAAGTACTCTAATCTTTTAGGTTTAGAATTTGTGATGTTTGATATCCAAATATTATTATTATTATATATTTAAATATAAAATTTTGTTATACAAAAATATATAGTGTTTTATGTACATTATTAAGGGGTTTGACTTTTAAATTAAAAAGTAGTAAGGGTCGATAAAATTAAGAGTTTAAAGCTCGGTGAAGTCATGTAGCATATCTCGGTTAATATGTAACGTTGTATATATACTCGATATGAAGTTTTTATAGAAATGTGCTCTACTAAACGTTATTCTATGTTGATCTATATATGCATCTTTGTTGGCAAAAAAAAAAAACCCTCAAACCTTAAACTCGAGTATTGTACACATATTTATAAATAATTATACAGTTATCGCGCGGGAAAAGCAACTAGTATATATACTACGACTAAACAACTATCAACTTCCATATAGCACATACACCTAAGGACTAAATGCCAAGCTTTAATCATTATATAATAATATAATATAATAATAAAAATCAAAGCCATAAACGCCAAACCTACACTAATCAAAGCCATACAAAACTTACAAAGGTCGATTTCTGGGCTCTTCGTTCCTCAAATTCAGACGGATAGGTTGCGATTACCGTGGTTAATTGGAGATAGAAAGGTGACTGGAGCGGAACGGGGTGATCGGTAGTGACCATTTAATGGCTCAAGCAACAGGAACTGTTGGTCGGAGGGATGTAATTTGGATGGTCTTCATCTATCTACCTCGAGGACGGAACCACCAAGCTGGACAACAGCAACGACCTTCGGCTTCTTGTGACGATTCCGGCGAGGAAGAGGAGTGCGCCGTTGACAGCGGCAGCAACGCGACCTGTGTTGGAAATATTGAGGGTAAATATGCAAATTTATAAAGTCCGAGGACCAAAATGCAATATACTAAATCCGGGTACTTACAAGTAATGATACCTATTTGCTAGATTACGGGGAGTAATCACTACAGAAACTTAAACATAGTATGTACTAGTAATATCAATTACGCAGCGGAAAGTTTACACATACATCAAGAGTAACCGTAGTCCAAGATCCTTAATGTGATATTTACCCAAGTTCATTAGGTAAACTATACATATTATGGGCTACCAATTACGGCGCCCATCACCATATGCTTACAGCTCCCACTCGCCGGAATGGGAGGGTTCCTGTTAATGTATTGTTGTCCAAATCCGCATCAACATTTATCCCCTTTGATCTGCTCCATGCTTCCGAATAGTTCATACGAGGTTTGCCGTGCGACCGGCGGATACGACGGGCATCTACTCATCTGTTAGGAGTATTGTAGCGCCCGCGGAACGTTGATTCCCTTTTCTCTAATCAACCTTTTATAAACAACATTTATATATTGTACCGCGTCGTATCCTAGATCAACTGATAATTCTCCATTTGCTTAGTTTCCACATAGGAACACTTCTCCAAGGCATCCGTACAAGTATTCACAACCTTCAACTAATATCCGGCTGGTGGCCACCTAGTGAATACAAGAATCGGTGAATTACAGGTGAACTTAACCATCCCCATCGCTCATACCCTTAGTCAAACACAACCGGATTCCAAGACGTGGTCACTGGGCCTTTTTGTTAAGCACTACGCTCGTACGCCGGGAAGCGAGCATTGAGCCTGACCTTAGGTATGAGTTCTGAGTCCATGAGGATACTTCAGGTGCCTCTTCATAAGGCTCCCGGGATCAATCACACACTCGAGGTGAAGAAGTTTGCGCCCGCCAGAATCACGAGGATTCCTTCCTAGCACAACCGAGCTGTGACCTCGTGGTCGAACGTGGGACGCGTAGTATGAAGCACGCGTTGATAGCATACCTGAACCTTTTGGGTTGACAGGAAAGGATATGTCAATCATGCTATCACAAATTCTCATCTGGCCCAGAATGTGGTTAAATGACAAACGAAGTTCATCACGGTGATATGCGAAACGAAGATCACGTCGAGTTACTTCGAAACTAGATAATCGTCTCGCTTAATCAGGTTTATCCCCCTGACTCTTAGCCAGTCTTGTTGGTGGAGGCCTCCCTCCACCACAAGATGACCGTACCTTTGTGACTAGGTAAGGCCCACATTCGACATAGTTTGGCAGAGGATTGCGTCCTCCTACGACTTAGTTTATAGACCGTAAATTTGATGTAATCAAAACATTATGACGTCGATTGATCATAAACTCGGTTGCAATTCTTTCACTTACAAAACGTAACTTTCTAATATCAAAATGTTATCACAGATACATGCCATTTTTAAACCCTATGCAATCCAAGCAATTTTACATGCTTTTCGAATATCTCCCTGCGTAGTGGCTTAGTAAATGGGTCCGCAATCATATTATCAGTTGACAAGTATTCCATAGTGATTATATTGTATTCTACCATAGATTTAGCATAAAAATATTTCACATCAATGTGTTTGGTCCTACTATGGTACTTCGGATTTTTAACTGCCGCAATGGCTGCCTGACTGTCAGAGAACACCTTCACAGGTTTACTCTCGACGTCACCATTAAGAAGCGCATGAAGAAGCCTTTTCAGCCAGACTGCTTCCTGTGCATTCTTAGAGAGAGCTACGAATTCTGATTCCATCATTGACAGCGCGACACAAGTTTGCTTCTTGCTCGTCCATGAAATGGTGGCTTTAGCAAGAAGGAACACTCCCCATGTGGTGGACTTACGATCATTCGGATCGCCACCATGGTCAGCGTCACTGTAACCGGTCAATTCTAACTTCCCGCCCTCATAGCACAAAGCATAGTCGGCAGTACCTTCAGATAACGAATTATTCGTTTTACAGCCTTTAAATGTTGATAGCCAGGATCTAATTGGAAACGTGCTACTAGGCCCACGGCATAACAGATATCCGGACGGGTGCATTGCATGGTGTAAATCAAACTACCAACCATGCTTAAATATTATGCACCCTTCATCTGTTCGCGCTCTGCCAGGTTCTTGGGGTCGTTACGTTTTGACAGTGAACACCCAAATACCACCAGCGTATCCACAGGTTTGGCATCCTGTAATTTGAACCTTTTCAACAGCTTGTTGATATAGGCTTCTTGAGATAGACACAATTTCCTGGTAGCCCGATCTCTAGCAATTTTAATGCCTAAGATATACGTGGCCTCTCCCATGTCTTTCATCTCAAATATAAATGCTAACCAGGACTTTGATTTATTCATGAAACTCATGTCGTTTGCAGCAATGAGTATGCCGTCCACGTATAAGGTTAAGATGACATATTTGGACCCGGAGGTCTTGTAATACACGCATGTATCCTCGTGAAGATTCACGAATCCGTTTCCTAGGATTTCCTCGTGGAATATGCGGTACCATTGCCGAGACGACTGTTTAAGACCGTAGATGGACCTTTGGAGTTTACAAACTTTACGTTCGTTACCAGGAGTAATGAAACCCTCTGGTTGCTCCATGTAGATTTCTTCCTCTAGGTTTCCATGGAGGAATGCGGTCCGAACATCTATTTGGTGCAGCTCGGGATCGAGACTTGCGACCAGGACCATTAATGGCCCTAACCGTGATTTTACGCATAGTCAGTGAGTTTCTCTTATCAAAGTCCACTATGTGAATTGGGTAAGTCCTTTCGCAATAAGTCGGGTTGTTCGACCTTTTTTCATTAGCGGTGAGCCTTACTTCAGGGCTCACCTTATCCTTGCGCTCCTGTGGTTAGCAGGTAAATCAACTATAGACTATAATGGCTTTCATTTAGGCGATCTATCTCATTTATTATTTTCCTTCATTTCTCCACTTGAGGTCTTTCCATTGCTTGTCAAATTTTTTTTTTTTCACCTTACTCAATAGGATACTTGCCTTTGATTCTCGTCTAGGCATTCCGAGTCCCATTTATTAGTCTGATATTTTATCCCACTCGGAATAATGCTTCTTATCGTAGCATCATTTCTATTGAGAACGATTCTCCCACTCGGAACAATGCTTCTTATCTGAGCATTGTCTCTATTGGGAACAAGAGCAGTGCTAGGACCTTGACTTGCAACTTTCCTATGACAACCTCTTGGTCTCGGGGTTTTACTTCCGAGATGCATTCCTTGATCACTAGGATCTGGAACCAAGTATGACTGGTTCACTCCCACTGGAAACAATGGGTATTTTAGGTAGTTCTGTCATTCCTAGTTTAGCTATATGACCATCAGGTTCAACTTGATTCGTCTAAACAGCAACAGTGTTTACGTGTGGTAGGGTTTATTCCTCCTACTGGATTTACTATGAAAATGTTTCCATTCTCATTTACCATGTCGTTCACTCGAGTTGCTGGTTCAAATCTCTCCCACTCGAATTAAGTGGGACCTGATTGTCATTTTTATTCTGATTCGTTTTGATCATGACTTCGTTGATTGAAACTGTTCATGCATTTGGAAAACTCGCCCTCTTAGTTATGTAACGTCTCATGTCCGATCTCGGCACCATTTTATAATCAAGCTGTAAACATGTATTTTCTAAGAGTAACTGACTTACCCTTGTCCTAAATACGTATTTATTGCGCAAATTAATCTTGCATGGTGATATGATTTAACTCATTATCACCCTTTCAGCTATAATGGCGACGTACTTAACCACTATCAATGGAACACAATTTTACATTTATGTGAATCATCTTTCATCATCCCATAGGGAACCTTTGATAGAATGACTTCAACATTATGTATATACAAACTGTGCTTCCTGAAGTGTGTGGTTTAACTTGAATGCCTAGCCTAACTTATCGTTCAAGGCTTACGGAAGGAAAATCGTTTAACCGACTTCATCCTTCTTCGTTTGCTATCTTATCTCAGAGATTTTAACCCATCTCTGAACTGAGCATTTTAGGTTTTCACCTTATGCGCCAGTTGATACTTTTACAAGGTCTTGGTAGCTTCCGAAGCCTACTTCTTACCGATGTAAATGTTATCAATAAGTTGTTTCCGAAGGAATGCAAACGAAAATTCAGCACATCATCATTAAAACACCTCATCGTTAAACTCATTTTATGAAACGATGTGTTCGGTCTATCGAGGTCCACTTGTGCAAGGCGCAATTTACTCTGGGGTTTTAACCCTTGGTTAAATCGTTTCATTTCTGAATTTAATTCAATTTAATCCAATTGGTTTCAAACATGATCATCATTACAGTTTATTTCTTTAAATGAAGTAATAATAATAAAATAGATACTAAATCTTTCGATCTAGCTACGCAATCGATGTGTATGTTCAGTTCAGTTATCCTGACTGAGATGACGGAGTACGTGAATCGTTTCGTTTTATTCGACCACTTTTACCTGGCCGAAATTTTGTTTCGGATCGATACCTCTTAAACGGGTTGATTAATTTTGACAAGTAGATCACATTTCGAATCGAACGGAAACTACTTTATTCAATAAATCTGAATCTCGAAATAATCAAAATTTGAGTAACTCAAACGAACGATAAATGAAAATGGTAGAGTTCCTGATCTGAAGATCGCGTATTTGATCTATGATTTTCGCATAGATAGTCGAGAACTTTAAGTCGTGTTGAACATCACGTCTGAGTAAATTCACAAGTGAATCACGTCAAATGATCTGTGTCTGTGTAAAACATTTTACCGCTTCACACACATGGCCTACGAGGCGTACTTTAGACACACTTTATCAATCATGGTTTAACCCACCGGATTATCGTATAAGACCTTTATGGTCCAGTTCTCTCTATAATATGCGGATCATGGTTGACTTCTTTCGAACCCAGTATGGTGAGCAGAGAAGGTTTCCCTTTTACTGCTATGGTTACTGTACTTGATTAGGCTCAAGGTCATTGAGTCCTGTCAATATTAGACAACCATATACATCTTTTCCATGTTGATCTTTCATTCTGAAGATCCGATGCGGGTTTTACGCCAACATCCATGAAAAGAGAGAAGACCATCACATTCAACTGAAACATTTCTTGCTTTTGCATCCTTGCTTCCACCGTGGTGGATGCAAAGGAATATCAAGCTGTAACATTGTTTGGTCGCTATTGAAGTCTTCTTCAACCCCCCTGACCAAGGTTGAATGTATCACCACATACGGGTTGAGATCATCAAAGAAACTACTCCTATTATTGGTGGAACAAATTATTACATTGGCTTCACATTGTTAAAATCTTACAGACTACCATATTCATCTGTAGTTGTCCTCACCACTTTTCGAAATCGTAGTAGAGAGTTCAACACGTACTCTATTTATTCATCATTATTCATACCATCAAGATTGCGAGGAATATCGAATCGCACTAATTCAACCAATTCATACTAACACATCGATGATTATGCAAAAATCAGGGAGACAATAACATTTTGAGAAAGAATTGCATACATCAAATATCTATTAAGATGGAATCCGAAAAATAATGATTCATATGTCATCTAAACCAACCGACCACCAGTAAACCAATAGAAGATGGTTGTGAAAGAGTTCACATTATCGTCGTCTTCTATCCAATAGATCAGTCTCTTAAAACGGTTTTAATCGCAAATTACTGGAGCATGGATTTTAAAATAAGCATACCCGATCTTGGCTTTCCCATGACCCTTTTTGTTTTGGAAAATCATTCCGATGAATTCACTCATGCATACATAATTATACTATCCATGTAAATTATCATATGCCAGTAACATTCATCATACCACACATACATGGTTACGCGTCACGCGTCTAATGTTCCGAGGAACTCATGCTTGCATTCACAATTCTACTTCCAATTAAATCATCAAATGCAACTACATCCTCAACATTCTAGCATACGTGTCAAACATGAAACATTCGCATCAATCATACATATTTGGCGACTGGTTTTTTTTTTTTTATAAATAATTTTGAACATTAGGGGCAGATTTGAAATTCATGCTTATATTCAATTACGCAAGCTTCTAGAGATGAATCCTAGGCATTTACAACCATAACAACATGTCTATCCTAGTGCGCATTCCATATATTTAACCAGGGCTCCGCCCGCAATATGCAATTTCCAGCTAGCTTGACTATGTCAAGACAACAGTTCTAATCATGCATAAATATATATTGAATAATAAACAATTTCAATTCAGTCCTCTAATTAATCCAGTCCCAAAAACATGTATCTCCGAGATCCATCCCCATAATCAAAATAAGGCATAAAAGTTAGCAACCCTATGAGCACTGTGTAGTCCATTTCGAGGTTAAAAAACATTTGGATTTTAAAACTTGACCTCCCTATTTTAATTGACTTGAATTCGGTTTAGAAAACATTGTTCAGTTCAGTTAATTTCAGTCTGTTTTGGTCCGGTTCGGTTCATAAAATCCGATTCGGTCCGGAAAATCCGGTTCGGTCCAGTTTTTAATTTTAAAATATGGTTCGGTTCGAAACGGTCCAAGAAAACAGGGTTCGGTTCAACACTCAAAACCGGTTCGGTTAGATCCACTTAATTACCTCGGTCTGACCCGACCCGAATAGGTCGAACCGATTGAGAAAACCCGGTTCGATTTAAATTCGTCCCGTTATAACATATTGGACCGGCCCAATAATTAAAATTTTGAAGGTTGGGCCAAAATGTTTACTTGTGGCCCAAGTAGGGTTTTAAAGTCCAAAAATATTTAACTTAGCCACCAAGTAACATTAATTATATAAAATAATTTCCTATGTCAAATATATATATATATATATATATATATATATATATATATATATATATATTTCAGAACTAATTAAATATATACATATTTATTGCCAAGATTCTATTTATAAGACAAAATCAATCAACAATATATATATATATGTATATATAAAATTCGGTACATATATAATATATATATTTTATTTATTTTCAATATCTTTAATATGGTAACAAATATACTGACAATATATTTTCTCAATCTTTTAGGTAACTAAATCAATCAATAATATCTATAACTCTATTTACATATTTAGATATATTGATAGTGATATATATTTCTATATATTATTGTGAATCTATCATAATGTTCATAATTATAGATATATTGTTACCTTAATTAAAATTAAAATATGGTAAACAATATAATTTTAAAATACTGTGCCGAAACTTATTCCCTTTTGTTTAAGAAAATAAAAAAATTTACCTTGTAATTTCATCAAAAATTCGGCACAAACAACTAATTAGGAACAAGTGGTCAAATTTTAAGATCAAATTTTAATAAGATCTACAATCCAATGTTTGATTTTGATAAATATTACACTCTTCTTCAAAATCATGAGCATCATATTTACCAAGAACATAATAATTTCGGACCTATTATAAAACCCTTAAAAACCCGAAATTTTAAATATTTTCACTTTAAAATTTCGGTCCAAAATTAAAAATTTCAAGAACACCAATTTATCAAAATCATGAACTCCTAAACCTGGCTCTGATACCACTTTTAGATTACGGGGAGTAATCACTACAGAAACTTAAACATGGTATGTGCTAGTAATATCAATTACGCAGCGGAAAGTTTACACATACCTCAAGAGTAACCATAGTCCAAGATCCTTGCTCGAGGGAGTTCGCGATCCTCCGGTCGGAACCCGTAGAAGTTCTTGTGAAAGAATCCCTACGCGGTATAAGCTCCACAACAAAGCCTCTGATCGATTCATGGCACAGGGACAGATCTCTGGAGAGTTTGCTCGAAAGCAATTTGGCACGTCCTAGGTGAATTGCTTGTTTCGGCCGAACCTTATGGTGTGGGAGGAGGGTTTTTCTCTCTAAAACTCTCTGTGAGGGAATTATGATTAACCCTAAAATTTCCCTAACACCTCTTATTTATAGGAGGAGTAAAGTGGACAAAAGTCCACTTTACCCCACCACAAATATTCGGCCGGCCTATATATTTGGGGAGGCCCAATTTTGGGCCTCCCATGTCAATTGGGATTTTGGTCTAGCCCAATTACCCTAATGTGACATTTACCCAAGTTCATTAGGTAAACTATATATATTATGGGCTACCAATTACGGCGCCCATCACCATTTGCTTACACTATTCACATGCTAGATAACAACACAGAAATTATAAGTAAAATCGACACAAAAACGAATACGTATTTTTTTATAATGAGGCCCATGCTGATCACGGTCTCCTTAAGGCAATTTCGCCCTTCCCCACCCTCGGGTTATGCAAAGGGGTTCATAAAAGGGGCGATCACCTTCCAGGATTCTACAGTGTCATCGAATCGTGTTATGCATGCTATACGTTCAACCGAAACGAACTCACAATACCTGAAATCAAACAAAGAACAGAAAAGCCGACGACAACGGCTATAAATAAAATAACTAGAAAGGTCGAACACGACATAATTCGTAATCAACTTAGGAAGAACTCTGCAATTCGTCAACATGAAGAACAGAGGATGAGAAAACATAATTGGATCCCAAGATTATGGGTTCCGAAAAATTGAATACTCAACCAAGAAGGAAGAGATTCATTTTCTCATTGCATTGGAGGAGAAGAATAGACTAGTATATATAGGAGGTGAGTAGGGGAGGAGGAGTGTGAAGTGTGAAGTGATCGATCTGGGACAAAAAAATTCACAAATTTCATTCACTAAAATTGGGCCTGAGTAAAATTGGGCTTGAGTAAAACCAATTTAGCCCAAAAACTAACTCAAATAAAATTTAGTAAAATTTTCCCAATTTTTCCAACAATCCCCCACATGAATGGAAATTGGAAACATAACGGTAGTTCTAGACACGAAGTTTGAGTTCAATGGTCAATACCTGCAAAGGATAGGTAGGGGTAACCCCTTTGAACCTATCCCTTGTGAGATCATGCATTTTTTACTGACAGGCTAGTAGACGCGATGTCCTTGAACCGACTGTCGTTGGTGTAAATGACAACATAATCCACACAAATATCTTCCTAGTATGGTTCAGTTCACGCCCTGTGATCCGTAAGCCATGGATCACTCACCTGGTTATGCAAGCGTTTCTAAGAATTGCGCCCTCAACAATTCCTTTTGAAGCGGCCCCACTTCTCACTCGCATATGTGATTCTATTTTTATGTCTCAAGAGCATCATCAAGACTCTGAGTTCTCCTTACGAATCATTAAAAGCTTTGCTTAATATGTGATTTCAGTTAAGTAATTTGCATTTACTATGCTCGGTTTAACCGATGCTTGAAGATCAACAAAGGAAAAAGCTTAACCTCATCTCCATCTCTGTTTGTACCATAGGAACGGGCTCGGGGTTTTACCCCCCATGTAAGCATATGGTGATGGGCGCCGTAAATGGTAGCCCATTATATGTATAGGTTACCTAAGTAATTTGGGTATATGTCACTTTAGGGGCCAGACCAAAATCCCAATTGACATGAGAGGCCAAAAATTGGGCCTCCCTATACTAGATGGCCGGCCGAAACTTAGGAGGTGGTAAAGTGGACTTTTGAGAGTTAGGGGTTTTATTAGGGTTAATCACAATTCCCTTTAAGTGGTGTTTTGCGAGAAAACCATTCCCCCAAGAACACCATATTTCGGCCGAAGCACTACCTCACCAAGGGTGTTCCAATTTGCCTTCGAGCAAACACTCCGGAGATCTGTCCCTTGCCAATAATCGATCAGAGACTTTGCTGTGGAGAATATACCACGTAGGGCTTCCTTCAGTTGAACCCCTACGGGTGCCGACCGAAGGATCGTGAACTCCCTCCTGCGAAGATCTTGGGTCTACAGATAACTGTAGAGGTATGTGTGAATCTTTCGCTGCGTAATTTCGATTACTAGCATGTACCTGTTAGCATATGGTGACGTGGCGCCGTAATTGGTAGCCCGTTAATATATGTGGTTACCTAAGATAATTAGGTAAATGTCACATTAGAGCTAATTGGGCCAGACCCAATTCCCATGTGACATAGGAGGCCCAAAATTGGGCCTCCCACCCACATAGCATAGTCGACCGAAACCCTAATAGTAAGGAGGAGGATTTTCTCCTCCTCCCACTATATAATGAGGTCTTGGGGTCACTCCCAAAACACACATTGATCATAACTCCTCCTAAGTTGTGATTTAAGAGAAATCATTTTCTCTCTACAAGCATATTTCGGCCGGCCCCCCAACCACCATTGGTGTGCCAAATTTCTTCCGAGCATTCAGTCCGAGGTTCTGTCCCCGTTAAAGAATCGATCAGAGGATTTGCTGTGGAGCTTATACCGCGTAGGACTTCTTCTCACGAAGAACTTTTACGGGTTCCGACAGGAGGATCAGAACTCCCTCCACAACGTTCTTGGGCAGGAAAGCTATTGAGGTATGTGTACATTATTCCTCTGCGTAATTAGATTACTTACAAGTACACGTTTAGCATTCCGTAGTATTACGTCCCCGTAATCCAACAGTGGTATCAGAGCTTGTGTTAGGAGTTCTAGAAATTTTGATAAACTGATGTTCTTGAAAATTTTATAAAAACCGAAGTTTTTATGATGAACACTGTTAGATATCTGTCCAATTCGGGTTTGTATTTACATTTCGGGCCTCGTAAAATATCCCAAAACCCGTAAAAAAAACCTTTCGCGGACACCCAAGTCTAAAACGGTCCGGGATACGCGCAATTCTCGGGCCGAAGGACTTCCGGATTGCTTTAGCAATCCGGACGGGTCCGGATTACCGTCTTTCTCCGCGCTCATCCCGATTATTTTTGCCGATTGCAAGAAGTCGGTGCACGCATAGTCCACCTTGGTGACGGTATACGTATTTCCACATACTGACATCAAGCCATTCAAAACTGAGCATGTTCCTTAGGTTCCCTATAAATAGGAGCCTAGGTCTCTCATTTTGGGGATCTCCTCACTTTTGGACTTGAAATGCTCTGACTTCTCTCTAAGGCTTTCTCTCTCTAGAAGTGCTAACTTGAGCGTCGGAGTGAGCCCAACCAGCATCCCCCCCTCCCACGCTAGTTACTGCCCTTCATGCAGGACCCGAAGATCAAGTGTCCAAGGTTGAGGATTGAAGTCTAGCTCGGTGATTGTGTATTAAGGATTGCGGTGTTCCCGTCCTTATACATATATCTCGAGCCCGATCGTGCAGGAAGAAGCTTGTTCGTGAAGGAAAAAGCCCGAAGCAGCCCAAGTGGTGAAGCGAACCCAACAAACACACTGGTTTACTGGTGGTCGGTTGGTTTAGATGACTGATGAATCATTATTTGTCGGATTCCATCTTAATATATATTTGATGTATGCAATTCTTTCTCAAAATGTTATTGCCTCCCTGATTATGCGTGATTATCAATGTGTTAGTTTTCCTGAACCGATAAAGTTCTACGAACCTCGCAACCTGGACGGCATGGATTATGATGCTTGGAGAGAAAATGTTATAGATCTCCTGATCGCTGTGGATCTTGACGAGCAAGTCAATCCGACAACGAAAAGGATAAGCCTGGACGAATATGGAAACCTCCATGAGAGCAACAACAATAAAAGGTTGAGGAAGGATCGTAATGCACGAGAGTTGATCCTCTCGCAGCTGACAACAGAAGTTGAAGGAGAATTTATACAACTCAGCGCATTGCATCTTTGGTGTTCCATATACCTTCGCTTCGGTAAGGGTAAGGCCGCTAAAGCAAGAGCCTTAATGGCAGAATACTACATTATTCTATGCAGTGATGATGGTGTAATAGCCTTTCATGATCCTGGTGACGAGTTAGACGTATGGACTAGGGCTCGGAAAGTAATGAGGATGTTTCATCTTTCATGGTTTGTTGACGAAAAAGAGCTCACACGTCTGATCAAATCGATTAAGACGACAATAGAGCTATTCAAGCATATGATAAAGAAGGAAACTTTCCGAAAGAACCCGAGGCATTCGATGAAAGATTCATTGGTATGCTAAAAAGCTTGGCAACCCCCGGCAACAAAATGTCTAAACGATGAACTGTACATTCACGGTACAACTCGGTTAAGACGACCTGTTCATCATTCTTCTTCGTGACTACTTCAAGTTTGAGATCTGAGACCCCAGTATTGTTTATGTTGGCTTTATTTCCTATTGTTCATTTTGTTTGAATTCTGGTTATTACTGTTTCAGAATTACTGAATAAAGTGGTTACCATTCAATTCGAAATAAGTTCTATTTATCAAGATTAATCGACTCGGCTAGAAACGAGATCGATTCGAAATGAAAGCAAACCGAAGCAATAAGGCTATTGGAAATAGCTGAATCAAACAACTCCATACATATCATCCTACATCTAATTCTTTGAGTAAAATCAAAATGCCATTAAAATCCATTAATTGCGTAGTTCTAGGAACGAACCGGTTATAAATCTTATTTTATTATTAATACTCCATTGAATGAAATAAATTGTAATGATGATCATATTTGAAACCGATTGGATTAAATTAAAATTAAATTCATAAATGAAACGATTTAACCAAGGGTTAAAACTAGAGTAAAATTGTGCCTCGCGCAAGTGGACCTCGAAAGACGGAACACATCGTTTCAAAATACGAATTTAATAATGAAGTGTTTGAATAATGAAATGCTGGATTTTCGTTTGCAGTCTTTCGGAAATAAATTATTGATAACATTTACAATGGTACGAAGTAGGCTTGGAAAGCCACCACGACCTTGTAAAAGTATCAACTGACGCATAAGGTGAAAACCTAAGATGCTCAGTTCAGAGATGGGATAAAGCCTCTGAGATAAGTTTGTAAATGAAGAAGGATGAAGTCGGTTAAACGATTTTCCTTCCATACGCCTTGAACGATAAGTCAGGCTAGGCATTCAAATTAAATGACACACTTCAAGTAGCACAGTTTATATACATAATGTTGGAGTCACTCTATCTGACGTTCCCTATGAGATGGTGATAGATAATTCACATACATGTAAAACTGTGTTCCAATGAATCGGTAAGACACGCCACCATTAGAAGCTAAAGGATGATGATGAGTTAAATCATTTCATCATGCGACATTAAAATGCGCACTAAAAACGTATTTAGGGCAAGAGTTTGATTCCTACACTTAGAAAATACATGTTTATAGCTTGAGTTAAATGGTGCCGTGGTCGAACATGAGACATTACATCACTAAGAGGACGAATTTTTGGATGCATGGACAGTTTCAAAATAACGTAGTCTTGATCAAAACGGAGCAGGATATCATTGACAATCAGGTCCCACTTAATTCGAGTGGGAGAGATTTGAAACCAGCAACTCAAGTGAATGACATGGTAAATGAGAATGGGGACATTTTCATAATAAATCCAGTGGAAGGAATAAACCCTACCACACATAATCACTGTTGCTGTTGAGACGAATCAAGTTGAACTTGATGGTCAAATTGCTGAACCAGGAATGACACAACTACCTAAACTACCAATTGTTTCCAGTGGGAGTGAACCGAACAAACTTGGTTCCAGATCCTAGTGATCAAGGAATTCATCTCGGAAGTGAAACCCCGAGACCAAGAGGTTGTCAAAGTAAAGTTGTAGGTCAAGGTTCTAGCACTGCTCTTGTTCCCAATAGAAACGATGCTCCGATAATAAGCATTATTCTGAGTGGGAGAATGGTTCCCAATGGAAGCGATGCTCCGATAAGAGGCATTATTCTGAGTGGGAGAGACGTCAAACTAAAGATGGGATAAACAAGCCTAGAAGAAAGTCAAAGGCATCGAACTTCTCCAAGAAGTATCCCATCGAGGAGGGTGAAAACATAACTCTAATAACTGTTGACAAGCATTGGAAAGACCTCAAGTGGAGAAATGGAGGAAAATAATAAAAGGGAGAGATCGCCTTAAATGAAAAGCCATTATAGTCTATAGTTGATTTACATGTTAACCACAGGGGCACAAGGATAAGGTGAGCCCTGAAAGAAGGCTCACCGCTGATGGAAAATGTCGGACGAACTCACTGACTGTGCGTGAAACCACGATTAGGGCCATTTATGGTCCTGGTCGCAAGTCTCGATCTCGAGCTGCACCAAATGGATGTTAAGACCGCATTCCTCCACGGAGACCTGGAGGAAGAGATCTACATGATGTAGCCAGAGGGTTTCATTACTCCTGGTAACGAACATAAAGTTTGTAAAATTCCAAAGGTCCATCTACGGTCTTAAACAGTCGTCACAGCAATAGTACCGCAGATTTCACGAGGAAATCGTAGGAAACAGATTCGTGAATCTTCACGAGGATCCGTGCGTGTATTATAAGACCTCCGGGTCTAAGTATGTCATCTTAACCTTATACGTGGACGACATACTCATTGCTGCAAACGACGTGAGTTTCATGAATAAGTCAAAGTCCTGGTTAGCATCTGTATTTGAGATGAAAGACATGGGAGAGGCCACGTATATCTTAGGCATTAAGATTGCTAGAGATTGGCTACCCGGAAATTGTGTCTGTCTCAAGAAGCCTATATCAACAAGCTGTTGAAAATGTTCAGATTACAAGATGCCAAACCCGTGGATACGCCGGTGGTGTTTGGGTACGCACTGTCAAAACGTGACGGCCCCAAGAACCTGGCAGAGCGTGAACAGATGAAGGGTGCAGAGTATTTAAGCATGGTTGGTAGTTTGATGTACGTCATGCAATGCACCTGTCTGGATATCTGTTACGCCGTGGGCCTAGTAGCACATTTCCAATCTGATCCTGGCTATCAACATTTAAAGGATGTAAAATGAGTAATTCGTTATCTGAAAGGTACTGCCGACTATGCGCTATGCTATGAGGGCAGGAAGTTAGAATTGACCGATTACAGTGATACCGACCATGGTGGCGATCCGGATGATCGTAATTCCACCACGAGAGGAGTGTTTCTCCTTGCTAATGCCGCCATTTCATGGACGAGCAAGAAGCAAACCTGTGTCGCGCTGTCAACGATGGAATCAGAAATCGTAGCTCTCTCTAAGAACGCACAGAAAGCGGTCTGGCAGAAAAGGCTTCTTACTGCGCTGCTAGATGGTGACGTCGGGAGTAAACCTGTGAAGGTGTTCTCTGACAGTCAAGCATCCATTGCGGCAGTAAAGAATCCGAAGTACATAGTAGGAACAAACACATTGATGTGAAATATTTTTATGCTAAATCTATGGTAGAATACAATATAATCACTATGGAATACTTTTCCACTGATAATATGATTGCGGACCCATTAACAAACCACTACGCAGCGAGATATTCGAAAAGCATGTAAAACTGTTTGGATTGCGTAGGGCTTAGATATGGCATGTATCTGTGATAAAATTTTGATAATTGGAAAATACATTTTTGAAACGAAAGAATTGTAATTTAGTTTATGATCTATCGACTTCATAATGTTTTGATTACATCAAATTTTTGGTGTATAAACTAAGTCGTAGGAGGAGGATGCAATCCTCTGCCAAAACAATGTCGAATGTGGGCCTTACCTCGTCACACAGGTACGGTTGTCTTGTGTTGGAGGGAGGCCTCTACTAAGAAAGGCTGGCTAAGAATCAGAGGGATAAACCTGATTGCGCAAAACGATCATCTAGTGTCGAAGTAACTCGACATGATCTTCATTTTGCAGATCGCCGTGATGAACTTCGTTCGTCATTAATCCACATTCTAGGCCAGATGAGAATCTGCGATAGCATGATTTCACATATCCCATTCCTTTGAACTTAAAACGTCCAGGTATGCTATCGACGCGTGTTTCATACTACGCGTGCCACGTTCGACCAAGGGGTCACAGCTCGGTTGAGCTAGGAAAGGAATCCTCATGATTCTGGCGGGTGCAAAATTATTCACCTCGAGTGTGTGATTGATCCCGGGAGCCTTATGAAGAGGCACCTGAAGTATCCTCATGGACTTAGAACTCATACCTAAGGCCAGGCTCAATGCTCGCTTCCCGGCGTACGAGCGTAGTGCTGAACAAAAAGGCCCAGTGACCACGTCTTTGGAAACCGGTTGGGTTTGACTAAGGGTATGAGTAGGGATGTCAAATGGGCGGATCGGGGCGGGTATTGACAGACCCAGACCCGCCCCGTGAGTCGGCTAGGTTGACCCGGACCCGCCCCGTACACCTCGCGGGGCGGGTCTGTTGGGACAAAAAATTCCTGCGGGTCGGCCAGCGGGGCCCCGACCCGGACAAGCAAATCTGGTTTTTCCCTTTCACTTTTTTATATTACATACAAATTCAAGTCCGCCAACGAGGCCAGCTCCTTCAAGAAGAAGTGCGCAGACTTGAACTCAAGACAGTGAAGCTCGCTAGCCTCCTCCGTCAAGCGGCGCGTGCAATTCGGGTCTGTACGAAGGCCCAACCCGCCGCATCATTGAGGACACCGAGCTGGTACTTGAGAAAGTCTTTTCCCTGGTGTTGAAATGCAGAGCAAATTGTATTATGAAAAGGGAGGCGGTGTACGGTGGTGGACGAAGTGGTCAGATGGTTGCTGCTCAGAGACTCGGTGATTTACTGTGGGTGGCGAGGTCTGGATGTCTGGACTCTAGAGCTCTAGAGTGTGGAGTCTGGTCTAGTGGTATCTCCGTACTCTGTCTCTGAATTGTCTGCGGCTTGAATGAAGTAAGAGTGGAGAGACAAACCCTAATAAGGTAAGGTAAGTTTCATCTTATTCTTATTCAGTCCTTATGTTTTATATTAGTATTATATGAACCTAAATGAACAATATATATTATATATATATAAAGACACTACGGGGCGGGTCTCCGGGGCCCCGCAGACCCAGACCCGAACCCGCCTCGACCCGAGCTTACTGTGACCCGAACCCGTCCCGTGCTCCGCGGGTCAGCGGGTCGGCGGGTCAAAATCGGGTTGAGGTCCCGCAGGTCAGCGGGTACCCGCGACCCGTTGCCACCCCTAGGTATGAGCAATGGGGATGGTCAAGTTCACCTCTAATTCACCGACTCTTGTATTCACTAAGGTGGCCACCAACTGGATATTAGTTGAAGGTTGTGAATACTTGTACGAATGTCTTGGAGAAGTGTTCCTAAGTGGAAACTAGGAAAATGGAGAATTATCAGTTGACCTAGGATACAGCGCGACACTATATAAGTGTTGTTTATAACAGGTTGATTGGAGAAAAAGGAATCAACGTTTCGCGGGCGCTACAACACTCCTAACAGATGAGTAGCACGATGCCCTCGTGTCTGCCGGTCGCACGGCAAACCTCGTATGAACTATTCGGAAGCAAAGGAAAAGATCGAAGGAGTGAAATATTGATGCACATTTGGACGACAATACATTAACAGGCACCCTCCCATTCCGGCGAGTGGGAGCTGTAAGCATATGGTGATGGGCGCCATAAATGGTAGCCCATTATATGTATAGGTTACCTAAGTAAATTGGGTATATGTCACTTTAAGACATTGGGCAAGACCCAAATCCCAATTGACATGAGAGGCCCAAAATTGGGCCTCCCTATACTAGATGGCCGACCGAAACTTAGGAGGTGGTAAAGTGGACTTTTGTCCACTTTACTCCTCATTTATATATAAGGGAGTTAAGGGTTTTATTAGGGTTAATCACTATTCCCTTTAAGTGGTGTTTTGAGAGAAAACCCTTCCCCCAAGAACACCATATTTCGGCTGAACCACTACCTCACCAAGGGTGTGCCAATTTGCCTTCGAGCAAACACTCCGGAGATCTGTCCCTTGCTAAGAATCGATCAGAGCCTTTGCTGTGGAGAATATACCACGTAGGGCTTCCTTCACAAGAACCCCTACGGGTGCCGACCGGAGGATCGTGAACTCCCTCCTGCGAAGATCTTGGGTCTACGTATAACTGTAGAGGTATGTGTGAATCTTCCGCTGCGTAATTTCGATTACTAGCGTGTACCATGATCTAGTTTCCGTAGTGATTACTCCCCGTAATCTAACACCCCACAGTGACCACACTCACTCTTGTGATTAGGTTGTCCCATTGAACCAAGATCTTGGGATCTCCAGTCAGCATGGTTGGGTTTTCCTTCTCAATAGTGTTTCCTACACGGGCTTAACCACATTGCCTTCGATGTTTTACCAAATAGCTCTCTATTTTACCCTTTCGGGTAGAGGATCCGCTATTTATCTGCCGACTTTACTACAACGGGCAAAATAAATATATTTGAGAGAAACTGTCTAATGGAATTATAATATCTAAGACGTATATGTATAAACATTCCATTATACAAGTTATACTGTGTTATACAAATTGATTATCGCAACGTTGCATCAATGTTTACAAACCATCACAGTCATCAGACTATCATTTCCCGCAGGAATAATTTTTGTCAATCTAACAACTAAATTTAGGTTGATTCTTGTGTGGACAACAGGTTCTCAGAGTGTCTCATTTCCCAACCTTTAACAAAGGTTTTTTCAGGCCAAATGGGGGTGCACCACTTATTTATGCTTTAACCTATTCTCTTAAACAAAATCTTCAACCTTTTATTAGATTGGATTTTATTTGGATTAAACCAAAACAAACTCATCAATATTTGCATTAACACGGGTTTTGGCCAATTAGTAAAATCCTCGAGAAAATGACATAGTCATTCTGCCTCTTCGGCACATTTCTCCAGTGCAATAACTCAGATATTATAGTCGATCTGGCTATGACTGTTCGTTTTGAGGATTATCTACGACATTGTTGCACCTCGTAAGGTGAAAACATAACCACTTATACTCAGAGTGGTAGTGTCTCTTTTGAGAAAACATTTTCAATTATTCTTGAACAAATCTTTACTTGTATCTTCGTTCTTGTAAATTTCATTGATGTTATATTATATCTTGTCGATATAGTGAGTTCGACTAAGAATGAGACCTTCCGACGATCGCGTGAGTTTTAATTCCAAAGATCACATCGGCAAGACCCATATCTTTCAAGTCAATACTCAAATTCAACATATGTCCAGTGGACCATCTCATCGTTATTTCCAACGATAAGCATGTCATCAACGTAAAATGTTTGTCATACTTATTTATTTTGAAACATTTATCCAATAAAACGCTGTCAAATTTGTAAAGCCATTGTTTAGGCGCCTGTTTTTAAATCATACAGAAATTTGACTAGCTTACAGACTTTCTTTTTCTGTCATCACGCATAGAAACCCTCGGGTTGTTAAATGTAGATTTCATCATCTAAATATCCATTCAAGAAAGTTGTTTTTCACATCTATTTGATGTACTTATAGATCTCACAAATCTGCTATAGCAGGTACCATCCTTATGGAAGTAATTCTGATTACTGGAGAATACTTATAAAAAATAATTCAGTCCCTTCATTTTGTCTACAACCCTTTATGACAAGCCGGGCTTAGTATTTTCAATTGATTCATCTTCTTTCGTTTTAAGTTTGAATATCCACTTGTAGCCTAGCGGTTTGCTTCCGGTCGGAAGATCCACTAGCTCCCAAGTATGGTTCTACAAGATGGATTCAGTTTCACTATTGATTGCCTCTTTTCATATATGTCTCTCAGAAGATTTTACGGTTTCGTGGTAAGTATGAGGTTCGGCTTCAAGCATATAGGTCAGAAAATTCTTCAAGCATATAGTTTAGAAAAACTGGACCATAAGATTTCCCAATCCTCGCCCTTTACTCCTCATGGGTTCGACCTCAGTTTCGACCTCAACATGATCTTCATGTTCTCGGTCTAGACTATTTTTCCTCTATAGTCTCATATGCTTGTCTTGAAGAACTTGCATCTCCTGTAGACTATTTTTCCTCAACTATTTTTCCTCTATATTAAACAACATTAGCTTAAAACATTAACAAAATCTTATTCATTTATTTAATAGGGTTAATAATAATAATAATAATAATAATAATAATAATAATAATAATAATAATGATTTGATCAACCAATAGGCCCAAACAACATGAAATAGGATTTAATGAATAAATCGGCCCTAAACCCTAGCTTAAAACAAACCTAGCTAATCAGTTTATGCCGCCGCTTCACTTTCCTCTCGGTTTCTCTCGATTGTTTCCTCTTCAATTCTTCTTCGTTCATGCTCATCAGATATCGAGACTCTTTCCTTCATCAATTCATCATTTTGACTCTTCTGTTTTTCCGCTACAACAAATGAGTGCTAATCATGTAAAATTTCTAAACGACCTAAAAGATAATTCCGATGGAAAAATTCAGATTAGCCGATCTACAAATGAGATACAAAAAAAAAAAAAATTGAACATGCATTCAGTTAGAAATAGAGGTATCAAACCATATACCAAATCCCAGGGATCTATTGGAGTCAGTTGCTCCAACTAAGCAAGCTCAACCGTCGCCCTCCAACAATTTCTTCTGTGAGTTTTCTATTGAATTGAATGATTAATTAGTTTGAACATACCTTGGGAAATGTGTTTTTGTTCTTGCAATCAGTTGAATTTCTAGGACTTGAATAAACTGTTCCAATTAATATGCTTGTATGTTTTAATTTGTTGCAATCGAACAAAAATCTGAATTTTGAGTCCCGCTACTCAAAGTTAGCTTTCATCATCTTCTTCTTTAATTTCCTGCACAAAAGAGAAATAAAGCTATGGACAATTTATTTTTTAAAATTATAACTGAAATGAAATAAGAGCTAAATGGATTTCATTTAGATGTTCAAACTATTATGCATGTTTAGTGACTATTGTTTGTTGCGGTTATCTGAATAAAGCATGCCCTCTTATAGAAGAGGAATTTGAAGAGGAAGAGAATTTCATTGAATATGAATGTCGTGGGAATGAGAGAAATTATAATTAAATGTTGGTTTTGTTTCTAAAGATTCACTGAATATTTTTTACCTCTTCGATTCGTAGGACAGTACTCTTCTATCTCTGTAATTGTCACACCTCCCATGCTGTAAATTAAGATTGCTTTAAAAAATAATTGAAACACAAATATTCCTGTAAATTTTTTTTGTTATTATTATTATTTTTGGATTTGGAGAGTTATAATATCTTGGAAATTGCAGACTCAAATGTTAAAACCTCAACTCCTCCTTCACTCGCTTACTCTCTTTCTATCTAAATTATATATATATATATATAGCATCCACAATGGTTTTACTTAAACAGTGTATTATTTAAAATTGTCACGTATACATTTATGTACACTTTAAGTAATACATAATGTTTAGACACAAATAAATAATATTTGCTCTACAATGGTTTTACTTAATTATATTCCTTAAATATATTTTATTATTAAATTTTTTAACAACCACCCATAAGATATTAGTATTAATTATAAAATAAATTAATTTATAATTAAAAATTAGTTATGTAATACATAGTGCATTCCTTAAGTTTACGTAATACTGAATAGGTTTTGTAAAACTACGCGAGTCCCACTTTTAAGGAAAACTATTTAAAACCAATGTAGAGTATTTTTTACACTTTACATAAAAAAATATGTTAAACCTACATTTAAGTAATACTATGTAATACCACTGTGGATGCTCTAAGTGTGGAGAAAATTTCTTAAATTTTGAAAAAAAAAAATTTTATTTTATTTTAAAATAATATTACATATTCTCAAGACACGTCATCTTAAAAAACCAATCAAAAATTGACAAATCAAAACCTATCTCCAATTTTACACTACATGAAAAAAAAAATATCTATATATATAATAAAGTAGGAGGTGAGAGAGTGAGTGATTTTCATTGCGCTACGTCAGCATAGAGGGCTAACATGAGCGTGCCATGTCAGCACGGCAAGAGAGATAGTTGATCAAGTTTGGAGAAATTATTGCTACCTAGGTTGTAACATATATCCTCCATATTGTGACTCTTTCTCCATTCATCAAGTGACAAGTGTCAAATACAAGGAAAGAAAAATGCAAACAAAGACACATGTCATGCGCTGAATGGTTGAAGGGCTACCAAGTGCTGTCTAGGATCATGCCAATCATTATATATATTATTTAAATACGTATTAATCTATATCTATCTATATATATAATAAAGTAGGAGGTAAAAGAGTGAGTGATTTTCATTGCGCCACGTCGGCATTGAGGGCTAACATGAGCGTGCCATGTCAGCACGGCAAGAGAGATAGTGGATAAATTTTGGATAAATTATTGGCTACCTAGGTTGTAACATATATCCTCCATATTGTGACTCTTTCTCCATTTATCAAGTGACAAGTGTCAAATACAAGGAAAGAAAAATGCAAACAAAGACACATGTCATGCGCTGAATGGTTAAAGGGCTACCAAGTGCTGTCTCTATATATATAATAAAGTAGGAGGTGATGGAGTGAGTGATTTTCATTGCGCCACGTCAGCATAGAGGGCTAACATGACCGTGCCATGTCAGCACGGCAAGAGAGATAGTGGATAAAGTTTGGAGAAATTATTGGCTACCTAGGTTGTAACATATATCCTCCATATTGTGACTCTTTCTCCATTCATCAAGTGACAAGTGTCAAATACAAGGAAAGAGAAATGCAAACAAAGACACATGTCATGCGCTGAATGGTTGAAGGGCTACCAAGTGCTGTCTAGGATCATGCCAATCATTATATATATTATTTAAATACGTATTAATCTATATCTATCTATATATATAATAAAGTAGGAGGTAAGAGAGTGAGTGATTTTCATTGCGCCACGTCGGCATTGAGGGCTAACATGAGCGTGCCATGTCAGCACGGCAAGAGAGATAGTGGATAAATTTTGGATAAATTATTGGCTACCTAGGTTGTAACATATATCCTCCATATTGTGACTCTTTCTCCATTCATCAAGTGACAAGTGTCAAATACAAGGAAAGAGAAATGCAAACAAAGACACATGTCATGTGCTGAATGGTTGAAGGGCTACCAAGTGCTGTCTCTATATATATAATAAAGTAGGAGGTGATGGAGTGAGTGATTTTCATTGCGCCACGTCAGCATAGATGACTAACATGAGCGTGCCATGTCAGCACGGCAAGAGATATAGTGGATAAAGTTTGGAGAAATTATTGGCTACCTAGGTTGTAACATATATCCTTCATATTGTGACTCTTTCTCCATTCATCAAGTGACAAGTGTCAAATACAAGGAAAGAGAAATGCAAACAAAGACACATGTCATGCGCTGAATGGTTGAAGGGCTACCAAGTGCTGTCTAGGATCATGCCAATCATTATATATATTATTAAAATACGTGTTAATCTATATCTATCTATATATATAATAAAGTAGGAGGTAAGAGAGTGAGTGATTTTCATTGCGCCACGTCGGCATTGAGGGCTAACATGAGCGTGCCATGTTAGCATGGCAAGAGAGATAGTGGATAAATTTTGGATAAATTATTGGCTACCTAGGTTGTAACATATATCCTCCATATTGTGACTCTTTCTCCATTCATCAAGTGACAAGTGTCAAATACAAGGAAAGAGAAATGCAAACAAAGACACATGTCATGCGCTGAATGGTTGAAGGGCTACCAAGTGCTGTCTAGGATCATGCCAGTCATTATATATATTATTTAAATATGTATTAATCTATATTTATCTATATATATATAATAAAGTATGAGGTAAGAGAGTGAGTGATTTTCATTGCGCCACGTCAGCATAGAGGGCTAACATGAGTGTGCCATGTCACCACGACAAGAGAGTTAGTGGATAAAGTTTGGATAAATTATTGGCTACCTAGGTTGTAACATATATCCTCCATATTGTGACTCTCTCTCTCCATTCATTAAGTGACAAGTGTCAAATACAAGGAAAGAGAAATGCAAACAAAGACACAGGTCTTGCGCTGAATGGTTGAAGGGCTACCAAGTGCTGTCTAGGATCATGTCAATCATGATATATATTATTTAAATACGTATTAACTCACATGCGCGAACCGCAAGGACAACACATTAGAAATATATTATTGAATGAGATCAATTCAAAAGATAATTTCAACATTCTACGTATAAGTATATATGTACGGTTTAACGAGTCACCCCGCGCTCGCGCGGGGTTAGCACCTAGTATATATATAAGCAAGATGAAAGAGAATAACATGCTCAACATGAGACTGACACGTCAGCTTAAAAACCAATAAAAAATTGACACATCAAAACTTATCTCCAATTTTACACTACATAAAAAAATGTAATCAATTCATCATTAATGCTAATTTGTTACCAATTCATTATTTATGCTAATATATTTTATCAATTCATTGTAAATACTAATCTGTTATAAATTCATTATAAATGCTCATATTTGTTACCAATTCATCATCAATGCTAATATCTGTTACAAATAAACAAGATGAAAGAGAATAACATGCTCAACATCACGTTAGCTTAAAAAACTAACAAAAAATTGACACATCAAAACTTATATCTAATATTACACTACATAAAAAAATGTAATCAATTCATCATTAATGTTAATCTGTAACCAATTCATTATTTATGCTAATATATGTTATCAATTCATTGTAAATGCTAATCTGTTACAAATTCATTATAAATGCTCATATTTGTTACAAATTCATCATCAATGCTAATATTTGTTACAAATCTAGAGAGAATAAATAAGACGATAAGAGGTTGAATGTGAGAAGAACAATTAGACTAAATAAGGCTTGGTGACTGGTGTAGGCGAGAGGGCGTGGGTGGAGAATACAGATATGCGCGTATGAACCTTGATTTACGCGGTTGGAACCTTGATCTACGCGTTTGAACCATGATCTACACTGTTTGAAGCCAGACGAAGTTGTAGAATTTACCACAGACTTTTGTTCGGCAAAGACGTCTGACGATAGCGACGAATGCTGCATGTGAGGGGATTGAAGACGGTTGAAATTCGATATAGGATGTGGTGGCGGCTAGGAGGTGATCTAGATGGGGTGGGAATGGGTGAGGAAGTTGCTGAGGGGACGGATGATGGCGACGCGGGCGGAGGACGATGACACGAAGAGACGCGACCGGAGGACGATGCAGAGCGGCTTGGACAGAGGTAGGATAATAGGAAGGGTAAATAGTGGTCAAAGGAGATGAAGAGTTTTAGCCTTTGGGGGTAAGTACCTGCGGTTCTACAATTCAACTGAGGGGGAAAGATTATGTTAAATTCAAATGAACATATAAAGAAAAAAATTTGTTACATGTAGAGATTATAGTAGCTTTTTTAATACTGATTAAACTAAATTTATTATTTGATTTAAGAAAAATCATCAAAAGCATGGTTTTAGTATATATTCACTAGTAGCATGAGCACAAAAGGAAAAGTATAAATAGTAAGTATAACTTTTGGCCAAAAATATATTAGCTATTACTAATGAGTAACGACTTCTATTTCTTGAATAATATATATAAATTGCTATATTTTTATGAATATAGTCATTGTTATTATTTGGTCAAATTTTATGAGGGGCCATGTTAAAGCAGGAAGGAAGTTCCTTAAATTTAAATTTTATGCCATTTTCAATTTTCCTTTACGTAATACATTGGAATTTTAAGACTAGATATTTGATATTGGTTAAGTATTCTCCAGAATGCTTTTAATATATATATATATATTATTTTAATTTATTCATAAATTCCACTTCACTTTATTATTTCATCATTAATTTTTTTGGGGAAAAAACATTAATTTTTTAATCAAATTTTATTGTTTCTTTTTTTTTCTTAAATTAGGAAATTATGTAATACACTAAACTAATTCATTTTTTGTTTGGTGTTGAATTTTATAATATTGCTCATATTACCAAAAAAAAGTACTAATTTCTTTTTAAAATAGGTCTTCAAATTAATCAATAAAAAGTCTTTATACTTTGTCATTTATTTTAACTAAGAATCTAATTTCATGTATAATATCACATGTAAATGTAGTTTAAAAAAATATTTAAAAAATTTCAGCAACAGTTCAAAAAGTATATTTTTATAAAGGGTTAAGAACACATTAGGGGCCTGAATGTTTGCCTATGTTGTCCGGAGAGGTCTGAATGTTAAAATGATATTATTAAGGGCCTGAATTTTGAGTTATGTTTATATGAGAGGTCTCCGTCTATTTTTTCTGTTAAAAGTGACGGAAAGTGGTCACATGCTTGGCATCTGACCGAAAATAAACTGAAAACCCGAAAATGCCCTCAGACCAAAGTGTGTCCCTTAGATGCTTGACCTAAAAAGACGAAAATGTCCTTTAAGCCACCACGACTCCGGCGACATCCACCACGACTCCGGCAACCACCACCCGGCTCCGACAACCACCACCCCAGCTCCGGCGACCACCACCCCAGCTCCGACGACCACCACCCAGCTCCGGCGACCACCACCCAACTACGACGACCACCACCACAGCTCCGATTGGCCCGAATCGGAGCCAAAAAGCTCCGGTCGGACCTCCTAAACTCTGGTCAGAGCTTTTTTGGCTCCGATTCGGGCCAATCGGAGCCGTGTTGGTGGTCGCCAGAGTTGGGTGGTGGTCGCCGGAGCCGGGTGGCGGTTGCTAGAGTCGGGGTGGTGGTCGTCGGGTGGCGGTGGCCGGAGCCGTGGTGGTGGTCGCCGGAGTTGGGTGGTGGTCGCTGGAGCCGGATGGGGGTTGCCGGAGTCGGGGTGGTAGTCGCCAGGGCGGTGGCCGGAGCCGCGGTGGCCTTAAGGGCATAATTAGTGTGCATGGGTATTTTAGACATTTCACATCTCATTAATTAAACTGATAAATTGTATAATAATTGCAAAATGGTAATTCTGTCATTGCACGTGGTTCCGTTACATTTAACAGAAAATTTGGACGGGAAATCGAAAAAAAAAAAAACATGATAATTCAGACCCTTAATAGCAACATTTTTCAATTCAGGGATCATACTCATCAAAGACTATACCTTAATCGGATAGCTTCAATCAACTACTACGAATTCCTGCTTAAGGGTTCACACTTTACGGCAAACGTCCTCTTGTTAGATGACAATGCCGTACTACGAATTCCTGCTTAAGGGTTCACACTTTACGGCAAACGTCCTCTTGTTAGATGACAATCCCGTACTACAGATTTTCAAAGCGTGTTGCATGGTTCCTGGACGCGGAAATCATGCATCACAATACATATTTTCAAAACATGTTACGTGGTCCCAGGACGCAACAAACCCTTTTATAAAATTTTAGCAAGTATATTTTCCAATAAAATGTGGAGGCTTTTTTCTATGGATAGAACTATAAGAGAATGAAAAAATTATGGTCATTTTTTTTTTTTATTTTTGGCCAAAATGATTCCTTTCTAATTGGTTGATGTTTGGATAAGTTTTCATAACTAATAAATGTACCAAAAAATATTTTTGGCTAGCAATAAATGTACCAAATTGAAAATAAATTAATAAATAAAAGTAATACAAAATGAAGCACTACCTTATCCAACTTCTATCCTACTTTCTGTATACTATTTTCAAAGTTTATGTCATTTTGAATTTAAACCAAAACCTCTATTGCGGCAGTTATTCTTATTCTAATCTTCTACATCTTCTAAACTGTACTAATCTCGATGATTTTGACTAATAGAGTAAACCTACAGCTGATACATCATCAGTCTTATAGCCAATAAGATTTCAATTTCAACGCCTCACATTAAGACACATCAAAATAATAAAAGCTAATACAATAATTAACAATTTAACGCTATAAAAAAAATTCATTCGACAATAAGACTCTTCTTTTACCATAAGCAATTGTACAATTTTATTTTTATCGAAACAATTGTACAATTAATTCGCATTAATATAACCTATATAAAACTGAAAATTAATTCACATAAATAATTACCATATACAAAACTGATTCATTAAAAATGACCATTCATCTACCTAGAATCCCATTACTACAAAATCATCTATTATATAAAGAAGAAGAATTGCTGCTGAAATTATGATTTTCGCACCTGGAAAATTGAGACAATAAATGAATAACACTCCATGTATCAATCAAAGGTCACCCTCTCACCGTAGATGAAGCGGATGAAGGCAGCAGAGTCGATTGAAGGTAGAAGGGCGACAACAAGCTATATGGTAGCTCAATCGAGGCTTGACACGGCCAAGCGGATGAGGATACGGTCTGCGGAAGCAAATATCTCTTGGTCTTCATCTCACTTTTGCTCTGTTTCTCGCTGCAGAGAGAGGAGAACGACTGGCGAGTGGATCTCTCGGTCTCCATCTCCCTTTAGCTCTCTCTGCCCGTGATATTTGCCTACACATATGTCTTCTCTTAGGTAGGTTTACTGCTTGCTAATTAGCTACGGTTTTTTTTGTTGTTAATAATTAGTTAGGGTTTCATAGTTTTACATTATTGATATTGCCGAAATAATTCTCAAAGTCTATGATTAACTTTTCAGCCCAAGTTATAGTCTAGGATTAATTTTGTAAACTGTAGTAAAAATCATATTGTTATTATTATTATTATATATTATGCATATCATACTATTATTATTATCGCTATATAATATTATTATGTTTATATATATTTTATGTATTTTTTCTTAATTGTAAAAAACAATTCATGGTCAATGATGCATTTTTCCCCAAATTAAAAAAAAAAAAAAGATTGCATTATAATTTATAATGTATTTTCTCAAAATATATCCATATTTGTTATATTATCACATTTAACCCGCGCGACGCGCGGGTACAGCATCTAGTTTTGAATTAACTTCTACAAAAATGAATTGAGATTTTGACGTTACAAATATATTTTCTTCATCAAAAGTACGAAGTATCCATATCTTTATTTTAATTCAATAAAAAAAATTCCATATCATATATGTTACATATCTGAAAGATGCAATTGATGTTGACATATTTTACAAAAGCGGTGATAGGGATTCCGACATCGGAATCCCTAAACGTCGGAATCCCTATGATGGGTTTCGATATAGCCGTTAGGCCCATTAACGACGACTAAACGGCGAAGTAGGCCCACTGGGCCCCAAAAGAGGCTTAGAAGACCAATACGAGAGGACCCGACAAGGTCGGTCCCGACATATGAGCTGAACGCTCCCGATGATATGCCTTTAAGTAGGCCCCAATGATATGCCTTTAAGTAGGCCCCGATGATATGCCTTTAAGTAGGCCCCGATGATATGCCTTTAAGTAGGCCCCCGATGATATGCCTTTAAGTAGGCCCCGATGATATGCCTTTGAGTAGGCCCCGATGATATGCCTTTGAGTAGGCCCCGATGATATGCCTTTGAGTAGGCCCCGATATTGAATCCCTGAGAATGCTGGCCCTGTCCCGATGACGAGGGGCCCCGAGCGGTGACCAAAGGAGATAAATCTGGAGTCCCCGACATCCGTCGGGACTTGCCACCAGAGAATGAAGCCGAGAAACACGCCCACTATCAACATAGTGGGGAAGTGGCCTGAAAAGACGGAACGTGGGCAAGTGGCCGAGATAAACGGAACGTGGGCTAACTACCCCCAGCAGTTATCGCAACAGGTAACTGGGGTAACTCCTCCCCTATATAAAGGAAGGAGTTACCTCAGGATTCATACATTGACATTCACATACTAGTACTTGCTAGCCTACATCGAGATACTCATTTAAGCATCGGAGAGGGATTATGGGTCACCGCCCGGTCTATCCCCTTCTTGCAGGATTACTTGGAGCGAAGGAGTTCGGACTTCCGTTAAGAACGTACCGGAGGTCCTACCGTGATCCAACATTGGCGCCGTCTGTGGGAAAGTAACAAAAAGCAAAGATAGCTTCTACCCAATCGATGGCTGGCAAGAAGAAGAAGAAACAAGGGCAATCCGGCGGTTCTCGCCATCCTGCTGGAACTCTGAATTCAGGACTGCCGGAGCGCACTGTTGATCGGAATGATCCTCCCCTTGCTGTTTCCCAAACAGGGGGGGCATCATGATGATCACGAGGATTCCATTCGAAACTCGTCGGAGGGCAGAGAAGAGATCCCGAGGAGGGACCAGGATGCTCCGACCAAGGTGGACTTGGCGAAGGCTGTGATGGATGCCATGCCGATATTCCTGGAGACTATGGAGGCTCTCCTGGACCGAAGGGAGGCTGCCAAGAAGAAGAAGGAATAGCTGCCTCCGCCTCCGTCAAGGGAGAATTAGGACGGACAGGGGGCCCAACCCGAGCACCAGGACAAGGGCAAGGAGCCCGCTCAGTCGGAGCAGTTTGTGATTGATGGGCCTGGACCAGTGCAGCACATGACCATCCCTCTCAATGGTCCCATCACCCCCGATCAGGTGGTGAAGATCGTGAGCATCTGTATGGGGGACCAGAAGAAGATGATGTCGGAGTTGAGGGATCGATCCACTCATCCCTTTGTCCCCCGATTGGTGAACACCACTGCCCCGCCAAGGCTTGGTATCCCGACAATCAAGGAGTATGTTGGCGAGGGAGATCCAGTTCGCCATGTCCAGAAGCACGTTATGACTTGTCTAGGCAGAGCCCCGAATGACGATATAGTGTGCGTCCTGTTCCCGGCCACGCTTGGTGAGAGGGCCCTGACATGGTTCTTCAGCCTTCCTCCAGGGTGCATCACTACCTGGACCCAGATGCATGATCGGTTCATCCAGCAGTACCAGGGCCGTCGGCGTCTCTTGAAAAGCGCGAGGTCCCTGGCTGAAGTGGTACAGAGGCTCGATGAGTCGCTGGCGCATTACTACCAGAGGTACACTGCCAGCGTGGCCGAGATTGATGAGGGAATGTCGGAGGGTGAGACCATCCGCACCTTCATTCGGAACCTGACAGCACCATATGGTTCCGACCTGATGCACAGCGTGGCTGAGAAGGCTGTGTGGAACATGGAGGCGCTGCAAAAGAGGGTGAAGCAGCAAATCGACGTACAGGAGTCGAAGATAGCTGCTGGAGAGCTCGACCCTCCGAAATCGAACAAGGGGAAGCAGTCGTTCAAGCCCTCGGACGATCGCATGAGGAAAGATAAACCCGAGAGCAGTCGGGGTCGAAGCCGCCCTGATCGGAGGGAAGACAAGCGTCCCTCGAAATCGGACAAGCGGGAGGACCGTTACACTCCTCTCATTTGCTCCATGGGTGCTGTGTTGGCAGTGATGGACCGACAGGGTATCGCCAGGTACCCCCCCGAAGAAGGAGGGAGAGTTCATGGGAGCTCGCACTAATCGTTATTATCGTTTCCATCGCGCCAGCGGTCACGACACTAACCACTGTCGGGAGTTGAAGAAGGAGATTGAGAAGCTGATCCAGAGGGGGAAGCTCAAGGAATTTGTGGCTGGGCAATGGGGCCAATCTCGTTCCCGGTCCCGATCACGGTCCCGTTCCCGATCTCGCGATCGGTCCTCGAAGAAGGAGAAACCCGAGTCTTCCAATGCTCGCAAGGAGAAGCGGGGAACCATTAATGTGATCCATGGAGGATTTGCTGCAGAAGGTGATACCACGGCATCTCGAGAGGTCTATGCTTCTCGAATTCCTATTGCTGTGGTGCTGGGCAAGAGGGCCCGATCTTGGACTCCGAAGGAAAAAATGGTGATTCCCTTCTCGGTGGAGGACGTGATAGGATTGGAGACCCGCACGATGATGCTTTGGTCGTGACCCTGAACGTGGATGGGTACGAGATGAAGCGAATCCTGATTGATGGAGGGAGCTCCTCCGACATTTTGTTCATGGACGCGCTGGAGGCCATGGGAAAAACCAAGAAGGATCTGAGGCGTGCGGACTTCCCGATGGTCAGATTTTCTGGGTCTACCTCTTACCCGGTGGGGATGATTACCTTACCGGTTGAGTTCGGTAGTGGCTGGAAGTCGGAGAAGAGGAATGTGGAGTTCGTGGTGGTCGAGTCTGCGGGGACTTACAATGCAATTATCGGGAGGACCACCATCAACCCGCTGGGGGAAATTGCCTCAACTGTCCATCAGAAGATGAAGTTTCCGACCGACCACGGAGTCGGGGAGGTCCAGGGCGATCAGGTGGCCTCCAGGAAGTGCTATGTAAATGCCACTCGAAGGAGGAATCGGGAGGCTATGAGTCTATGACTGTTTTCCAGACTGATGCCGATCCCAGAGAGGAGTTCGGGCGTCCCGCCCCGATGGAAGATTTGAAGGAGGTCGAGATAGATGGACCTCAGAGGAAGGTGAAAATCGGGTCCGCTCTGACTGAGGAGACGGCCCAAGAACTGATTGATTTATTGAAGGAGTTCAAGGAGCTGTTTGCCTGGTCCCCGAGCGACATGCCAGGAATCAGCCCCGATGTGATTACTCATAAGCTGAATATTGACCCTGCGATCAAGCCGGTTACACAGAGAAGGCGCCCGATGGGTGCCGACAAGAAGATCGCAATCCAGCAAGAGGTGGGCAGGTTGCTCGATGCTGGATTTATTAAGGAGCTCCGATTCCAGACCTGGGTCGCAAACCCAGTCCTGGTGAAGAAGAGCAATGGCAAGTGGCGGATGTGCGTTGATTTCCGCGACCTAAACAAAGCATGCCCGAAGGATTGCTATCCGCTCCCGAGGATCGACCAGCTGGTGGATGCCACATCGGGACATGAGTTGCTGAGCTTTATGGATGCCTACTCCGACTACAATCAGATCAGGATGTCCAAGGAGGATGCCCCCCACACCACTTTTTATGCTGATAGTGACATCTATCACTATGATGTCATGCCTTTTGGACTGATCAATGCAGGTGCAACTTATCAGAGGATGGTGAACAAGCTGTTCGGGGATATGCTAGGAAAAATGATGGAGGCCTATGTGGACGATATGCTGGTGAAGTCTCGACAGGCCGAGGATCATATTCACAACTTGGCCACAGCGTTTGAGCGGATGAGGCTTCATCAAGTTCGCTTGAACCCGACCAAGTGTGCCTTCGGAGTGCACTCAGGGAAGTTTCTGGGCTTCATGGTGAGCCAGAGGGGAATCGAGGTGAACCCTGAGAAGCTGAAGGCAATCGAGGAGATGAAGGCCTCGACGAACCATCGGGAGGTGCAGGTGCTGAACGGCCGATTGGCCGCGATGAATCGCTTCCTCTCCAAGGCAAGCGACCGATTCATGCCGTTCTTTGAAGTGCTGAGGGCCAACAAGAAGTTTGAGTGGATTTCCAAGTGCGAAGAGGCGTTCCAGGCACTCAAGCAGCACCTCCGCACCCTCCCGCCGTTGGCAAAGCCCATTCCAAGTGAGCCACTCTATCTGTATTTGGTTGTTTCTGAATTTGCTGTTAGCTATGTCTTAGTGAAAGTCGTAGAGGGTAACCAAGTCCCCGTCTATTATGTAAGCAAGGCACTCGCCAAGTCTGAAATAAATTATCCCACCGTTGAGAAGTATCTTTATGCGTTGATTGTTACTGCTCGGAAGCTGAGACCTTACTTCCATGCGCATGAGATTACTATTTTGACGAATCAGCCCTTGAAACATTTTTTGAACCGACCTGATGCGTCGGGGAGATTAGTGAAATGGGCAGTCGAGCTTAGAGAGTTCCACATTCACTTTGCTCCGAGAACGGCTATTAAGGGCCAGGCGTTGGCAGATTTCATAGCAGAGTCTACAGCCCCCGATCTAGAAGAAGGGGGCCCTGTAGAGGGGGCAACCATGGAATTCCCGATAGCAGAACAGTCAGAACAGCCCGATAGCAGAGACATTTGGGAGATGTATACCGATGGCTCTTCAAATTCAGAAGGATCGGGAGCAGGGTTCGTACTGATACCGCCAGGTGGAGGCGAGCCCCTCCGATATGCCTTGGCCTTGACGTTTAGGGCCACCAACAATGAAGCTGAATATGAGGCTCTCATCACCGGCCTCAATATTGCCAAAGGAATGGGAGTTGGTCACTTAAAGGTGAAGTGTGATGCTAGCCTGATTGTGAACCAAGTCCAGGGGCGGTATGAAGCAAAGAGCCCGATGATGAAGAAGTACCTTCGTGAGGTGCAAACCTTGAAGGAGAGTTTCAAGAGCTTCGATATTGAGGCGATCCCGAGGGAGGATAATGTGGAAGCAGATGCCTTGAGCAAGTTCGCCTTGGGGGCACCCCTTGATGAAAGTCGGAAGGTGCACTTCTTGGAGAAGGTGATCCTGTCAACCACCGATCAATCAGAGGTATGGGCCATTGAGACCGGATCGGAGGAGCCCACTTGGATGACCCCGATAGCCGCGTACCTGACTACGGGGGCAGTCCCCGATGATGAAGTAGCAGCTGGCAAATTACGCCGAATCGCGGCCAATTATGTGATGGTGGACAATCAGTTGTATAAAAGGGGGCATTTGACCCCTTACTTGAAGTGTGTGGCTGAGCCCGACACAGATCGGATCCTTAGGGAGGTGCACGAAGGATACTCGGCTTGTCATGAAGGTGCCCGATCCGTCGTGAGGAAAGTGCTAAACCTGGGCTATTACTGGCCCTCGATGAATAAGGAGGCAACGATGCTAGTCCGATCCTGTGACGCGTGCCAGTGGTACACCCCGAATATCGCGGCCCCAGCTGCCGATCTGACGTCCATCAAGAGTGCTTGGCCCTTCGCGCAATGGGGAATCGATTTGGTGGGACCCCTTCCAGTTGCAAAAGGTCAGTGCCGATATTTGATTTGATTATTTCTCGAAGTGGATAGAAGCTAAGGCATTGGCCAGGACAACGGGGAATCATATCCTCAAATTCCTCCAGACCCACATTATATCCAGATATGGGATCCCTAAGGTGTTGATCAATGACAAAGGCCCTCCGTTTAACGGGGTCCAGTGGAAGGAGTACCTGGAGGAACTGAAAATCGAGCATCGGACAGCCTCTGTCCATCATGCTCAGACCAATGGACAGGTGGAGTCAGCCGAAAAGATCGTGATGGATGGCTTGAAGAAGAGGGTCCACGCCTTGAAGGGCAAATGGTTGGACGAGCTGGAAAATGTGCTTTGGGCTGTTAGAACAACACCCAAACGATCGACCGGGGAGACTCCGTTTGGCCTTGTTTATGGCACGGAAGCAGTTGCTCCCGTTAAAATAGCTGTGGCATCCCATCGGACGAGGTATTACAAACCTTTGTCGAATGATGAAATGAGGCGTCTGGACTTGGACTTGATCGAAGAGAAGAGGCGGAATGCCGAGGAGGCCCAGGCTCGGATGCGTCTCGCAACAGCCCGATATTACAATCAGCGAGTCAAGTCTCGACAGTTCTTTGTCGGGGAACTGGTCTGGCGTCGGAACGAATTTACCCTTTTGGATCGGATCAACAAGATGTCGCCAAAATGGGAAGGACCTTATAAGGTCGTGGGGATGCGAGCTCGAAATGCGTATAAGTTGGAAGACCTCAATGGCAACGTGTTGAAGCATTCTTTTAGTGGTGAACACTTGAAGAAATGTCATGTCTGATATTAGTCGCCTTTAGTGGTGCAAGTTGTTTATTGTTTTGATTTGATATAAACAGGTTTTGAGCCATCGATGAATAAAGAGGTTGTTTCCGATTAAATCGCCTTAAGTGGTGTAGCTAAATCGCCTTAAGTGGCGTGGTTCCGCCTTAAGTGGTGTGGTTTTGCCTTAAGTGGCGTGGATAAATCGCCTTAAGTGGTGTAGCTAAATCGCCTTAAGTGGCGTGGTTCCGCCTTAAGTGGCGTGGTTTCGCCTTAAGTGGCGCGGATAAATCGCCTTAAGTGGTGTGCTTAAATAGCCTTAAGTGGTGTGATTAAATCGCCTTAAGTGGTGTGATTAAATTACCTTAAGTGGTGTGATTGCCTTAAGTGGCAGCGGTACGATTAAATCGCCTTAAGTGGTGTGGGTAAAATGTCTTAAGCGACGTATCGAATCACTCTAAGTGGTATGATCAAATCGCCTTAAGCGGCGTAGGTAATTCACCTTAAGTGGTGTAGCGATAATCGGAACCAAAATGGATTGATATTATAAAAGCCTGAAAGGTTCACGACAAAAAAAGGAAATTACAAGGATTCGAAAATAAAGCGATTAAGCTTGATCCTTGGCAGCATCGAGGGGAGCAGGGTCCACGAGGTCCGTGGCGGAAGGCTCCGCGGTCGGAGGATCGGATCCTGGAAGATTGGCCGCGGGAGGATCAGACCCTTAGAGGTCAGACAGTGAAGGGTCGATTGTCGGGGGATCGGTTGTCGGAGGTCTGCACTTGGAGGCTCCACCGTGCCATCAGCACCCGCAGTCCCCTCAGGGGTGTTGGCCCCGTCGCTCTCCTCGGAAAGGTTGAAATACCTCTCCGCGAAGGGGGCGAGAGTCTGAGACTTGGTGAAGTCGATGGCACCGCCATACTCCAGATGGAGCTCCTCGACTGCATTGAGCAAGGTGGTCTCCATCTCCGCCGTACAGAACTTCACCGCGTCCACTTGGAAATCCTCGGAGCCCGATAATCCTCCCGACCCTTGGCCTCAGCCTCAGCCAGCTTGACGGGGAACTCAGCGATCTCTCGCTCCATCTGTTGGGACCGGTTGGTGAGAAGGACCTTCTCAGCTTCCAGTCCCGCCTTGACGTCCTCAAGGGCCTTCTTCTCGAGGACAAGCCCGTCCCGATCCTCCGCGCGCCCCTGCTTCTCTTCCTTGAGCTTTTGTCGTTCCTGCTTCAGCAGCCGCTCGAGCTCGTGGACCTGCCTCAGGAGGTCCCGAGTCTTCTGATTAAGGAGGGCCTGCTCCTTAACCAGCTTACCCCTCGACGATTCGGAGGCAGCCAAATCCTCCTCGAGCTTGGCCAAGACCTCGGGGGCCGCCTTGGCTCGCTCCTGCTCCAGGGCCTCCTCCAGGGCCAGGATGTACCCGAAACAGCGGTGTTGGTCCGCCATTTCCTGTGGAAAAGAAAGGAAGAGGTTAGTACATGAGAATATTTTACCTTATATACTAAGTGTAAAAACAGGAAACCTTACCTCCACACGACGAACGACCATTTCGCGAATGTCCGTGTGGATATCCTCCCGAGCCAAGGAGAGCGGGAGCTTCAAAGATGACGGAAATGAACCTGCCAGCAGGTGCAGACCCAGTTCCGGAGGTGCATCACCCCGACGGAGCGAGACCCCTTGTAGTGACTCGATCGGGGTCCAGGGAGCCGCCGCCTGGTCGGGGGTGTAAAGCTGATAGAAACTCCCGTCTAAGGGGAGAGGAGGGAGGAAGACCTGAACGTCGGAGGTGCGGGCCTCCGAGCCGCCATGAGACCCGGTCGTCCCTTCAGGATTCAGGCTCAAGATCGGCGAATGCTATTGTGGCGGGGAGGATGGAGGCAGTCTCTCGGGAGTCGGCTCTAAGGGGGTCTGCCTCACCCCCTGACGACGAATCAGGGCCTGACCCTCGCTCGCCTCCTCAGAAGAGTGAGAGACGTCCTGGTCAACCACCCGACGGAACTGACCTTCCGTCGGGGCATCTTCAGCCCCCGATCCTGTCGGGGCAGGAAGTGAAAGGAGGGGCTCTCCGACCCGGGCGTCGGAGGGTGGCACCCCCGCCGAAGCTCCAGCTCCCGATTGACCTGCAGCTGGAGGACGAGAAGCTTCAGAAAGATAATCAGGGAGTTGATCGAGATCCTTACACCAAATGACGCGACGGGAGAGATACTGGTCTTTCCCGTAATAGTTATAGTAACCCGCTTTGAGGATGCAGGGAGTTTCTCCTTGCAGGATACGGTTGATCCCTTCGATTCTGGCTTTCTTATCAGAGGGGATTAACTCCTTGGGAATACGTTTTCTGTATAATCGGATGGCTAATCGGAGCTGCTTACCTTCTTTGGGAGTCTAGGTGTTGAAGATCCCCTCCATCTTCGCCACTCGGGCCCGCTTGACCTCCTCCACAGTTGGAGGTGCCGATGAGGAGGCGGCCCGCTTCGAGGACTTCCTCTTCCTTGTGGGGCGTTGGACGGCATCGGTCTCCGCCTGCTTAAGCACGATATTGGTCAGCAATGATACCTTCTTAGCTGCAAAGACGAAAACAAAGGTGCAATTAGAAGATTACCCAAGGAACGACATTGGAGGGGCCGTTGTGGAGTTGACCCCCGGAGGCAACATCGAGGAGACGGACCCTGGCCAGAACCAGATCCCGCTCCACGATGGAGTTGGCATCGAGGGGAGCGAAGGAATCCCCCCCAGCGATAGAGTTGGATGCAGTGGAGAATCTGAAAATCCTCCTCGGAGTAAGTGTGATAAGCGGGAGGAGGGTCTGCTTCAACCTCCCATCGGGGCCACGGGATGGAGCTGTTCCGGATGAAGTAGTAATTCTTCTTCCAGCCGCTGTTGTCGGGCCCCGAGTCAGTGATGAGCCCCCGACCTTTGGCGACCTTCCAGGTGTCACCAGTCCAGCTACATCGGGAGAGCTGCGCCTTGCTCCACTTAGGCATCCGCGGGTAGAAGGCACAGACCCCGACATCATTGCACTTCAGTCCGTAGAAGGTCCGGAAAAGTCGGAGGCTATAGGTCCATTGTTGGCGGAGGCAAAGGACACGGAAGGCATTCCACACACGGATGGCGTGGGGGGGAAAAAGTAGTCGGATGTGTTTTTTAATATTCACACATCTCGACTATATCCCCGCAGAAAGGGAATCAGATCCCCGCCGATACTTGCCCGGTGGAGACAAATACCTCCCCTTCCCGGGGACGAGTAACCACAGGGTCGCCCGGGATGCGAGGGCGAGGATAGGGATATCGAGGCTCCCGGGTGGAAGTGATACATCCTTCCCGGAGAGCTGCATCGTAGGCGGTTTCCGAAATCTCATTACAACCATAATCAAACTTGAAGGGCTTTCTCCCCCAAGAACTGGATTCACCGTCTGGAAAATGATCAGAGCAAGAAAAGGCACAGTTGATTCTTGGAAAAATCCGGGTAAGTTGATCGAGATAAAAGAAAAACTATGCTAACAAGTTTTTTCGGAATCGGAGGAGGAAATCTTACTAGACATGTTGAAGCGGAGAAGAGAAGATGATCTTGATGGCCGGAGATCCTGGTTACCGGAGTGCTGATCAGAAATTAGAAAGGAGAGCTTGAGCTTTTGAAATCACAAGAGGATGAAACGGTGGAGGAGAACTGAATGGTGCCAAGATTTGGGGTTTTATAGGAGAGAGGGTAGCCAAAGAGACGTTGCAATCCGGACCGTTGAAGATGAAACGCTTCGTTGAGGCGCTAGCGACAAAACGGCTAAAAAGCGCTTTTTCAGAAAAAGCAGGCACGGGCACCCAAGCCGTCGCTTCATCACCCATTGCATTTAATAGTTGAGTAATCGAGAAATCTTTTCGGATTCGGTGGTTATCCTCGGAATATCGGGAGGTCCGGAGTTGGAAGACACGACGAACTGTAAGTCCCTCATGTCTTGGGGGCAAATGATGGGGTTCGATATAGCCGTTAGGCCCATTAACGACGACTAAACGGCGAAGTAGGCCCACTGGGCCCCAAAAGAGGCTTAGAAGACCAATACGAGAGGACCCGACAAGGTCGGTCCCGACATATGAGCTGAATACTCCCGATGATATGCCTTTAAGTAGGCCCCGATGATATGCCTTTAAGTAGGCCCCGATGATATGCCTTTAAGTAGGCCCCGATGATATGCCTTTAAGTAGGCCCTGATGATATGCCTTTGAGTAGGCCCCGATATTGAATCCCTGAGAATGCTGGCCCTGTCCCGATGACGAGGGGCCCCGAGCGGTGACCAAAGGAGATAACTCTGGAGTCCCCGACATCCGTCGGGACTTGCCACCAGAGAATGAGGCCGAGAAACACGCCCACTATCAACATAGTGGGGAAGTGGCCTGAAAATACGGAACGTGGGCAAGTGGCCGAGATAAACGGAACGTGGGCTAACTACCCCCAGCAGTTATCACAACAGGTAACTGGGGTAACTCCTCCCCTATATAAAGGAAGGAGTTACCTCAGGATTCATACATTGACATTCACATACTGGTACTTGCTAGCCTACATCGAGATACTCATTTAAGCATCAGAGAGGGATTCTGGGTCACCGCCCGGTCTATCCCCTTCTTGCAGGATTACTTGGAGCGAAGGAGTTCGGACTTCCGTCAAGAACGTACCGGAGTTCCAACACCCTAAACCTCCGAAAATAGTGCGAGTGGAAAGTGTATAAATTAGATCAACTTTTTGGACATTGATAAAGCCCCTCACATTCGGAGGTTGGTCCGATCCCGATGTCAGAATCCCAAACATTTCCGATTTTATAAGTAAAATATGCACTATTTCCTACTTTTCTGCTCCCAAGCGAAGATGACGAGCTCAATTAAAATGAGTTATATTAGTTGAGACATTCGTTTAAAATTAGAGCGACGATATTAATATAATATTATTTATACTTATAGTGACCCCGCGCACTGCGCGGGGAAAGCACCTAGTTGTATATCGAACAAAGAGGGGCAATATGTAGAGTTTACATAAAAAAAAAAATACAACATAATTAATTAAAATTAAAGAATTAAACTTTGTAGTAATAAAGTTTCATTTGGAAAAAAAAAATTATATTTTGGTAAGAATTTTTAGATAACGATTATTTCACATTTATTCTTGTTATAGTCAAAATTAATAACGTAGAAACAACATATTGGTTTTCATTTCTATAAAAATAAATACCAACAATAAAAAAAAATTAACTTATTAAGAAATGGTTATCTTCTCTCAAGCTTCCAGTTATATTAATATTAAATTTTAATTCATAATTATTTTACTAATATATTTTAAGAATTAAATTTATTTTTTTAAAAATATTTTTCTAAGAATATAAAATAAAATTATATGTTTATAACATATGTTTGAACCCTAAAATTCTAATGGTGGCGAATATTTTGAAAAACATGATTTTTGGAGAGTCGCCACTAGTTCAGTATTGATGGGCCATGGCGAAGGCCGTTAGGCCCCCTAACGATTGACAAACGGCAACTAGGCCTGGTGGGCCAGGAGCTGGGCTGCTGGAAGGCTAAGGGCTCCGACTGAAGGAGGCCCCGACATTGAATGGCCCCGAGCAAGTATGGCTCCGATAGGGGAGAGCCCCGAAGATATCGGACCTGGACGTAGTCGGTCCCGATGTGGGAGTTGACACCACTCCCCGACACCGAATCCTCAACGATGTAACTTGGGAGTCTCCGATAATGATCGAGACTCGCCAGTAAGAGCACAATCCCGGAAATCTCGCCACGATTACAGTAGTGGTATAATGGGCGAGATATGTGGGATACGAATAACTGTGCAAGATACGTGGCAAGATATACGGCGAGATATGTGGGATAGTGGATCACAATCCAACCGCCCAATCAGGTAACTGGGATAGCCTTTCCTCTATAAAAGGAGGGAAGTTATTCCAGATTAGGGTTACGTTTTTATACATACACAAATATTGCTTGCTTGCTTTGAGGCCGCCGTACTTACGTTAATCATCGGAGAGGGATTCTGGGCCACTGCCCTCTATTCCCCTTCTGCAGGATTGCGAGGAGCTAAGGAATCCGTCATCGTAACCGGAGCTCCTGCCGTGATCCAACATTGGCGCCGTCTGTGGGAATCGCAACAAAAAGCCAAAAAGTAAGTTTGCTTCCCTCTGATTTCATTCCATGGCTGGCAACAGATCGCAACGCTCAGGCAAGCAAGTACCGGCCACCAGCAATCCCCCTGAGGATGCTGCCCAGCATCAGGATCTGAGAGATGAGGGTGACAGCACTCGCCGGAACGAAGCACCTTCCCAGAATCCGGAGCTGGCCAGGGTAGTGGCAGAGGCCATGCCCCTATTCATGGAGGCCATGGAGGCCCTCCTAGACCGAAGAGAAGCTGCTAGAAGGCAGGCCGATCTCCCGCCGCTCCCTCCGCGGCGAGATGCCCCCAGAAGGCAGGTGGACGACAACCTGCCGCCACCCCCTCCGTTGAGGGAACAACCCATTCCCCCTCATCCAGCACCGGCGGAGAATTTTGTGGTCGATGGACCAGGGCCAGTACAACAAAGGACTATTCCCTTGAATGGTCCCCTCACTGCCGACCAGGTAGTAAAGATTGTGGGTATCTGCATGGGAGATCAGAAGCCCATGATGTCGGAATTGGGGAGTCAGGAGACCCATCCTTTCGTTCCCAGGTTGATCCATACCTTGGCCCCTCCAGGCTTGGGTATCCCGAAGATAGACGAGTACGACGGGGTCGCGGACCCGGTTCGCCATGTGCAGAAGCACCTGACAGCGTGCATGGGCAGGACCCCTGATGAGGATGTTATCTGTGCGTTGTTCCCGAGCACCTTGGGAGAGAAGGCAATGACATGGTTTTACAGTCTGCCCACTGGATGTATAACCTGTTGGAAGGACATGCATCAGCGATTCATCGCCCAGTACCAAGGACGTCGACGGCTGCTGAAGAGTGTTCGGACCCTGCATGAGGTAGTCCAGAGGCCTGACGAATCGCTGGCCCAATACTACCAGCGTTACACGGCTGGCATGACCGAGCTAGATGAGGAGATATCGGAGGGCGAGGCCATCCGCACCTTCATAAAAAACCTTAATCCCCCCTATGGCTCCGACTTACTCCACAGTGTCGCGGCCAAGAAAGTCTGGAACATGGAGGCGCTCCAGGCGAGAGTAAAACAGCAAATCGACGTCCAAGAGTCGAAGATCGCTGCCGGAGAATTGGCTCCACCCAAGGGGCATGAAGGAAAGCAGTTGTTCAAACAATTGGACAACCGACACAGGAAGGATAGTTCCGAGGGTAGTCGGAGTCGTGGACGCTCCGATCGGAGGGAGGATAGGCGTCCGACCAAGAGGGATAATCTGAGGGAGGAGTTTACCCCCCTCAACAGGCCTTTGAAAGAGGTCTTGGCGGTAATGGAGAAGCAAGGCCTCGCTCGTTTCCCCAAGAAGAAGGACGGAGAAAAGTTGGGCTCCCGCGCCGACTGTTACTGCCGATTCCATCGGGCCTCTGGTCACGACACTGACCAATGTCGGGAGCTGAAGAAGGAAATAGAGAAGCTTATCCAGAGGGGTAAGCTGAAGGAGTTCGTGGGAGACTCGCGCTGCAAGCCCCGTTCCCGATCTCGGTCAAGGTCCAAGTCTCGATCGAGGTCCCCAAGGAAGAGGAGGTCCGACGCCGAGCCTTCGGAAGGCCCACCAGGATCCCGACAGAAGAGGGTTATCAATGTGATCCATGGAGGGTTCGCCGCAGGGGGAGACACATCGTCTTCTCGGGAGCGTTATGCCAACCAAGTGCCAGTCGCAGTGGTTTTGGGAAAAAGATCTCGGTCGTGGACCCCGAAGGAGGAGATGGAGATCACCTTCTCGGCGAAGGATCTGGAGGGAGTAGAGACCCCCCACGAGGATGCCCTAGTAGTAACACTGGATGTAGGAGGATTCGAAGTGAAGAGGATCCTCATTGATGGAGGAAGCTCCTCCGACATCCTCTTCTCCGACGCCCTGGAGCAGATGGGGAAGAAGAAGAAAGATTTGCGGGAGGTTAACTTCCCGATGGTAGGATTTTGCGGCGCAACCTCTTATCCATTGGGGGTTATTACGCTACCCGTGTGGTTCGGCAGTGGCTGGAAGATGGAGAAGAAAGATGTGGAGTTCGTGGTGGTCGAATCCACAGGGACGTACAATGCGATCATTGGAAGAACCACTATCAACCCACTGATGGCAGTGGCCTCGACTGTCCATCAGAAACTGAAGTTCCCAACTGAGAATGGGGTCGGCGAAGTGAAAGGCGACCAGGTGGCGTCGAGACGATGCTACGTCAACGCCACGAGAAAATCAAGAAAGGAGGCTATGTCGGTTCTCCAAACAGACACTGATCCTCGAGAGGAGTTTGGGCGTCCCGCCCCCATGGAGGACCTAAAAGAAGTCGAGATAGATGGACCCGAGAGGAGGCTAAAGATTGGATCCGCCCTATCCGAGGATCAAGCTGAGGAGTTAATCGCCCTATTGAAGAAATGCCATGTTTGACAAATAAGTCGCCCGTAGAGGCGCGAAGATGTAATTAAGTCGCCCTGAGTGGTGCATGCTATGTTAAAGACATCAATCAATAAAGAGGTTACTTCTGATCAAAGTGTTCCTGAGTTGTTCTCGATACATTAAAAAGCGTCATTGGACGTCCGAAAATCCTTAAGTTTTAAGGTCCGATTAAAAAGCGTCATTGGACGTCCGAAAATCCTTAAGTTTTAAGGTCTGATTAAAAAGCGTCATTGGACGTCCGAAAATCCTTAAGTTTTAAGGTCCGATTAAAAAGCGTCATTGGACGTCCGAAAATCCTTAAGTTTTTAAGGTCCGATTAAAAAGCGTCATTGGACGTCCGAAAATCCTTAAGTTTTAAGGTCCGATTAAAAAGCGTCATTGGACGTCCGAAAATCCTTAAGTTTTTAAGGTCCGATTAAAAAGCGTCATTGGACGTCCGAAAATCCTTAAGTTTTAAGGTCTGATTAAAAAGCGTCATTGGACGTCCGAAAATCCTTAAGTTTTAAGGTTCGATTAAAAAGCGTCATTGGACGTCCGAAAATCCTTAAGTTTTAAGGTTCGATTAAAAAGCGTCGTTGGACGTCCGAAAGCCTTAAGGTTCTTAAGGCCCGATAAAAGCGCTATGAAGAACATAATCGAAAAAGACAGTAATAAAAGGCTCGAAGGCCTAAGAGGTTCGATACAAGGGAGATGAGGAGGAAGGAGTACGAAGACTTAAGATTTTACAAATTAAACTCGGTCCTCGGGCGCTGAATCTTCAGAGGGCTTTGGAGGGGCAGGCTCAGAGGGATCGGTAGGGGGCTCGTCGGCGTCTTCGGAGGAGCTCTCCGACGGGAGGCTAAGGTACGTCTCTGCGGCTAGGCCGAGAGTCTTGGACTTCCTCAAGTCGATGGAGTCCCCGTAGGTTTCATTAAGTTCTTCGACAATATCAAGGATGGCATTCTGCAAATCTTCCTGACAGTGTCTTGCCGCGTCTGTTTTGAAGTCCTCCGAGCTCCGATATCCCTCGAGGGCCTGGACCTTCGCGTTTGTTATTTGGGCGGAATGATCCGCCTTTGCCTCCTCTAGCTCTGCGATAGCCCTCTGCTTCTCAAGTTTCAGCCGCTCAGCAGTTTCTTGCAACGCTGCCTTATCAAAGGCAGCCTGGCTCCGATCCGCCAGGGCAGCCTGTTGCTCCCGCCTAAGCGAGCTCTCGAGACTTAGAATTTGCCTGTGTTGGGATTGAGCCTCTTGAGCAAGCTTGGCCCTGACTTCCTCGGCTCGCTGCCTTTCCTCCTCAGCCTGTTGCCTAACCTCTTCGACCCGCTCTTCGGCTCGCTTTTTACCCTCCTCCGCTCGAAGCCTTGACGCCTCGGAGGCAGCTAAGTCCTCCTGGAGCTTGGTCAAGCTCTCGAGGTTGGAGTTGGCCCGTTCTCGCTCCAAAGCCTCCCGAAGAGACAAGATGTAGCCAAAACAGCGATCCTGGTCCGCCATTTCCTGAGGGCAAGGTATAGCTTAATATTTAAAAAGTCGGAGTACTCCCAGGAGAATAAAAACAAAGTGTACTTACCTCTATCCGACGGACGGCCATCGCCCGGATGTCCGCCTCGATGTCCTCCCCTTCCAGAGAAAGAGGGCGCCTCAGTGAGGGCGGGATCGAGCCCGACACCAAGTGCAAGGCCAGGTTCCTCTCCTGACACCCCCGATATAGAGGAATCCCCCGAAGGGACTCCACCGGTCTCCAAGGCTCGGCGCCCTGGTCCGAGGAAAAGGCCTGGTAGTAGTCTCCATCCAAGGGGAATGGAGGTACTACCAGGCGAGCCCCTCCATCTCCTTCACTTACTTGGGCTTCGGGGGTCCCACCTCTAACTGGCGAAGATGGCGGAGCGGATGACGAGGGTGGCGTGACGGGAAGTGGAGACGTCTTCCTACCAGGTGACTTCGCAGGAGTCGACCTCGATTTTCCTCGGAGGGTCAGGCCTTCCTCCTCAGCACGATCATCGGAGGGGGAGTCCTCCAAGCTGGTCACCCGACCAAATTCACCACGGGCCTCCGTTGGGGCATCTTCCACCACCGGCTCCACTGCAGGCGCGGAGTCCGAGGCAGGTGCAGCAGGGGCGACGTCCGCAGGACCTGCAGCGGGGCGAATAAGTCGAGGAATTAATTTGATATCGGTGTGCCAAATTAAACAACGCTCCATATATTTCTCTTTGCCGAAAAAGTCGTAACAACCCGCTTCGAGGACGTGTGGAGTTTCCCCTCGAAGGATATTTTTGACATCCCTGACCCGTCCTTTCATGTCGGAGGCTTGAAGGTCTTGAGGTACCAACTTCCTATATCTTTTTATAGCACGAAAAACTTCCTTACCTTCCTTTTCGGAGCGGACGTTGAAGGCGGTCTTGACCACATCCACATTAGTCCGCCCCTCGGAGGTGGGGGCAGACCCGGGGGCCTCGGAGGTCTTCGCCTTCTTCCGAGAGGGTCCTGATTGGGCAGAAGCCTTCCGATGGGAGGGCTTCTTCTTGCGCTTCAGCGAGTGGGAGGCATCGGTATCCTCCTGAAACAGACGGATGGTCAGCGATGTTCGAGGGGCTGTAAACAATGGAAACAAGAAATAATTAGAAGATTACCCAGAGAATTACATTGGAAACACCATCATGAACTTTTCCCCCAGCCTTGGGATCAATCAGCATAATCCCAATAATAATTAGAAGATTACCCAGAGAATTACATTGGAAACACCATCATGAACTTTTCCCCCAGCCTTGGGATCAATCAGCATAATCCCAATTTCAATCCGCTGCTGATCAGTGACAGAAGTGGCCTCGAAGGGCTGGTAACCCTCCTCCCAACGACGGGCCTGGATAAGCATCAAGGCCCTCTTGGTCTGCTCCGACCATAAACGGAAAGACACGGGGGGATCAGCTTCCACAGTGGTCCTCGGCCACTCGATGGGACCAGGTTGGATGAAGAAGTATTGCTCCTTCCAGTTAGCATTATCGTTCCCCTTATCGGAGATGACGGCCCGTTCCTTGCAAATCTTCCAGGACACCTTCCTGTCCCAGCCCATCTCCTTATACTGCTCATCGGTCCCTTCGGGTTGGCGGGGGGAAAAGGAGCAGATTCCGTCCTTGTTGCAGGTCATCTTGTAGAGAACCCGCCAGAGCTCCAGGGAATAGCTCCAATCCTCCTTATTGATATCACACCACACTTGGAAGGCAATCCATGTACGGATTGCGTGTGGAGAGAAGGTCGTGGGGTACGTCTTATAGTGGTTGCACAGCTCTACCCAACTCGGACAGAAAGGAAGTCGAATTCCCGCACGAATCTGTCCTGGGGAGATGAACACCTCGTCCCCTTTGGGGAGCGTAATCCGGGCCTCGCGGGAATTGAATTGCTCATAAGGATAGCGGGCTCCGAAGGAGGATTCAAAGATGCCGCACTCTATACAGGCCCTATCATAGCTAATAGGTGCAAGCGTGTTCTTGAGATACTTGAAGACGAAAGGTTGGCCAACAGTAGCAGATCCCTCGGCTGAAAATCGTCGAGGGAAGGAAGGAGGGGAAAAATTGAAGCCTAAAAAACCAAAGATGAAAGGGAAAAGAGTAATAAGGTGAAGAACCTTACCAGACATGGTGGTTGAAGTGATCGTGATCGGAAAATCTGGAAGCTGGAAACGCCGGTGAAACCTTGAAGTGATCGTGATCGGAAAATTTGGAAGCTGGAAACGCCGGTGAAACTTTGGAGTGATCGTGATCGAAAAATCTGGATGCTGAAAACGCCGATGAAACCTTGGAGTGAGAAGAATTAGGGTTCTTGGGATCGCAGAGAAGAAGAAGTAAGGGAAAAGTAAAACAAGGTCTGGATTTAGGGTTTTATAAGAGAAGGAAAAGGAAACTGAAGAGGCGGGCAATCTGAGCCACAGAATTCAAAACGATTCGATCATGAGCGTCCAAGGGGGAAACGTGCCAATTCGACGAAGGCGAAACGGTTTCAATTTGAACCGTCAGGACGCATGGGACAGATAAGACAAGAGTAATGACGTACCGGGTGGTTGAAAAGCGCTTTTTCAGAAAGCAGGCATGCGAAACCCGAAACGTTCCTTCACCTCCTATCAGCATTTAATGCTGGTCTGATCAAGAAAACCCCTCGAATTCAAGCAGGATCCCAAAGGATCTTAAAGAGATCCAAGGCAAAGGCCTCCGACAGAAGTAGGGCAATGGCCTCCAGCGTTTCAGATAAAGACCCCCGACTGGGATGTGGAAGGGTCCGATACTGAAAGACGCGACGTACTATAAGTCCCTCACGTCTTGGGGGCAAATGATGGGCCATGGCGAAGGCCGTTAGGCCCCCTAACGATTGACAAACGGCAACTAGGCCTGGTGGGCCAGGAGCTGGGCTGCTGGAAGGCTAAGGGCTCCGACTGAAGGAGGCCCCGACATTGAATGGCCCCGAGCAAGTATGGCTCCGATAGGGGAGAGCCCCGAAGATATCGGACCTGGACGTAGTCGGTCCCGATGTGGGAGTTGACACCACTCCCCGACACCGAATCCTCAACGATGTAACTTGGGAGTCTCCGATAATGATCGAGACTCGCCAGTAAGAGCACAATCCCGGAAATCTCGCCACGATTACAGTAGTGGTATAATGGGCGAGATATGTGGGATACGAATAACTGTGCAAGATACGTGGCAAGATATACGGCGAGATATGTGGGATAGTGGATCACAATCCAACCGCCCAATCAGGTAACTGGGATAGCCTTTCCTCTATAAAAGGAGGGAAGTTATTCCAGATTAGGGTTACGTTTTTATACATACACAAATATTGCTTGCTTGCTTTGAGGCCGCCGTACTTACGTTAATCATCGGAGAGGGATTCTGGGCCACTGCCCTCTATTCCCCTTCTGCAGGATTGCGAGGAGCTAAGGAATCCGTCATCGTAACCGGAGCTCCTGCCGTGATCCAACAAGTATAAGTCTAAATAGAAACTTAAATTATTTAAGAAATAATTAATTAAACACATAAGTATATGACCGGTCTATGATCGCAAATTTGGATTCAAGAGCTGTATGACGAATTAAAACACTTGGAATTAATCTCGTCATTTCGGTACTTAATTCACATATTTGCCAGTTTTATCTTTCAAATATAAATGACTTTAAATGAGTTAAAAACGGTAAAATAAGGATTAAATTTTGTCGCTAAGAAATTATCAACTAATATAAACGCATTCTACGTACGTAAAACTATAGTTCATTAACAAAATAAAACCTAATAATTATTGAACATATTTAAATTAAAACCTAACATATTATATATACATATTATTATGTTATTAAGTATTTACATATTAAAATAAAATAATTATCATTAGGTAAGATTACCTGAGAGCTGCACGGATGGGCCGGAATGGATGGTTTGCAACGAACGGGAAACGAAGCAATAAACACGGCGACGGACGGTATCGTAAGTTTTAAGTATAGTAACTTGATTTTTAAGCAGCACTTCACGGTACGTGGCCATCCGTGCTTGACTCGAAACACATATTGGGCTTATGTGCTTCAGTAGCAAGCATACTGGGCCAACGAAGTCATAAGTGGGCTGCCTCCTTCAAAGATTTCGGCGTATTTGGAGGAAAATTGTCGCGCTTCTCTCCGTCTCTCTCGACGATCATCCAACCACAACTAAGAAGTCTCGTCGTCTCCTTCTCTCTCTTCTTATTCATTTGCCCAGACTTCTTCTCTTCTGTTCCAGGGTTTCACTTGTCGAATTTCAGCTGCAAACGATCCTCTGATTCCACTATCAATCCAATCTGCGGGCTAGCCCAGAGCACGGTACTCCATGCCCTCCCTTTCTCTTCTTTCTTCCTCATTCAATTTTGAGATTCCATGTCAGATCCGTGTTTCCAGCTCCGATTCTGTGATTCAAATTGTTTGATCTGGCTTCTATGTAATGGATTCCTTGTGCGCTTTGTTTCCACCATAGTAAGCTCCCTAATCTCGGAAAATGGGCGGTTGAGGGAGACTGGTTGTCCGTCGGAGCAGAGGAGTGCTTATTTTTTAGCTTTTTAGATTTCTCTCATCCCACGTTTGTCCCTCTTTATTAGATATCATCTATATTATTGGTAGCTTATCAAAATGAATGCTTTCTATTCGTATCACCTCAAATGATGCAACCACTCTAATTTGTAATCCTCTAAAATAAGTTAATGTTTTCTGTACTGTTTAATATCCGTATCTGCACATAATGTTTTCTATACGGTCACTTCACAGTTCACACAGCCGTTGAATCTAGCACATGTTGGTTCCCTATAATCATTATCAGTTATGGATTATTGACAGAAAGCAAGGGTGACGGGCAATGGCTGGAGGAGGAATGATCCACCAGCTCCTGCGCAGGAATCTAAAGCCTCAGTCAATTGTGAGTGTATTTTGTTTCTGTGTTGTGTATTTGAATAGGATATGCACAATGTGTAGCTTTATTAATCTTAAAGTAGAGTAGTACTAGTACTTACCCATATGATCCGATTGAATTGAATACTTCTATGTTGATAAATTTCCAATTTGTGCGTTCTGTGGTAGTGTAGAATGGATAACACTGGCAGCTCATTTTCTTCTTTCTTTCTGGATGTCTAGTGTACTTTTTTTTTTTCTGGAAAATAGTATTAAAGAAAAGCTTTGACTTGCCTGGAACAAAAACTAGGTGCATGCATTAGCCATTATGTTGTGATAACATAACCTTGACTAGCTAATGCCTTTTAAATGGATTGGCAGAATTCTCCAGCTTTGACAGCTTTTTTATCAAAGAAAGGTCATGATGGAGCTGGATCTACAGGCACAAACCCTTTGAGAGCATTGGCACTACTTGGGGCTGGTGTTTCGGGATTTTTGAGCTTTGCCTCAATTGCCTCTGCAGATGAGGCTGAACATGGTCTAGCATCCCCGAATTATCCCTGGCCCCATGAAGGGATTCTTAGCTCATACGACCATTCATCGTGAGTTCCTATGTTGATTTTTTCCTTTGTTACATTATGAATTTCTCTTTTACTAATTTTTAGCATGTTTGTTTCTTTGTTCATATTTGAGGTTTGTTTTTCTCTCTCACTCTAAATGATCAGTCCACTAAGAAGAGAAGACTCTTACTAAAGAAGTAATATGATATGTAAATGCTTCACCATATTTCCATTTGTTATCCTCTTTTAACCTTGGTGTGCTGCTCAAGATCAATATAGCATTATCGTTAGATATTTGATTGGAATAACTTGATGCTGCTTGACGTAAACAATTTTGTTGGAATCTCTTAATTGGATAGGATTCGACGTGGTCACCAGGTCTACCAGCAAGTTTGTGCCTCCTGCCATTCTATGTCTCTTATATCATATCGTGATTTAGTGGGTGTAGCTTACACTGAGGAGGAGGTGAAGGCTATGGCTGCTGAGATTGAAGTTGTTGACGGACCCAATGATGAGGGTGAGATGTTCTCACGCCCTGGAAAACTCAGTGATCGTTTTCCTCAGCCATATCCAAATGAACAAGCAGCTCGATTTGCTAATGGAGGAGCTTATCCACCTGATCTCAGTCTTATCACCAAAGTAATAATTCTTCTAGCTCTTGATTTTATTGTTTTCCATATTATTTCCTTTTTGATCATAATAATGTTGTCTTTTCAGGCTCGTCACAATGGTCAGAATTATGTATTTGCCCTTCTAACTGGTTACCGTGATCCTCCTGCTGGTGTCACGGTAAATTTCTGCTCCATACATTATACTCTTTGTAGGATCCATACTTGTTTTGTGAAATAATACTATTCAGGACTTTAAACATACATTACTGGAAGTTTTCTACGGTTGGTTTGGCTCCAAAGTTCATATGCTACTAGGCCTGCACTGCCAAGATGGCCACATTAAGACAGCAATAAGTTTTCATTGCTAAAATTCGAGCGGTTATTACGGTCTTGTGATTGCTAGAAATTATTTCTAATATATAGCAAGGATTTCCTGTTTCTGATTAATCTCCCATGTTAAACCATCAAGATTCGAGAGGGACTGCACTACAATCCGTACTTCCCTGGTGGAGCAATTGCCATGCCAAAGATGCTCAATGATGGTGCAGTAGAGTATGAGGATGGGACACCAGCAACAGAAGCTCAGGTTCGCAATCATAACTATAGTTATTTCATTGGTTTTTGGAAAAATAGTTTCGGGAAACATCTCTATCATTTTATTTTTGTAATTATGGTAGTAGTAAAGAAGATTAAGGCCTTTGAAACTGTTGTATTTCTGGAAACACCTCCCATCATGTTTTATAATATTGTGGAATAAGAAAGAAACATACTGCTAGAACTACCCTTGTTAGTTATCCTTTTATGTTGTGTTGTAGATGGGTAAAGATATTGTCTCATTCTTAACTTGGGCGGCTGAACCAGAGATGGAAGAAAGGAAACTGGTAAATCTCTCTCTCTATCTGACTGACTAACTCATAGACACACATTTTGATCCATATCTATGATGTGATTGATAAACGCAGATGGGATTCAAGTGGATATTCGTACTGTCATTAGCGCTGCTCCAAGCAGCATACTACAGACGTTTGAAGTGGTCGGTCCTGAAATCACGTAAGTTGGTCCTCGATGTTGTCAACTAATTAAGCCCATGCCAAGAAGCAAGGAAGAAAGTCGGGTTGGTTGCGAATAATGTGATGCCTATGACATGACCAATTTTTTGTTTGTTCCATTCTACCTCTGTGGGAATTGATTCCTCTCCATCAGGTGTAGCTTTTGGTATGGAGTTTTACAAGACACCCACACCAACAGTTTCTTTTCTTCCTTTTAAAAAAATTTGTGAGATGGAAACAATAAAGGAAATGATTTTCTCTTGACACATAACAGAAGTTTGAAACCTGGGAGAGGTCTGAAGTTTGACCCTTGTTAATTTGAGAGGTCTGAAGATTGAAATGGTGATAACTGAGGTCTGAAGTTTGGACTTTGTGATTTTTAGGTTTTCCGTCCAAATTTTCTGTCAAATTTAACAGAACCGTGTGAAATGTCAAAAATACCCTTTTATAATATTTGAATTAATAAAAAGTTTAATTAATATAAAGATGAAATGATAAAAATACCCCTGTCCATAATTTAAACCTAACCCAACTCCGACCACCACCACGGCTCCGGCCGGCCACCACCCTCTCCGGCGACCACCACTCTCTCCGGCGACCACCACCCTCTCCGGCCGGCCACCACCCTCTCCGACGACCGCCACCACGGCCTCAATTGGGCCCAAATCGGAGCCACAAAGCTCCGATCGGAGCTCGGTGGCTCCGATCGGAGCTCTGTGGCTCCGATTTGGGGCCACAGAGCTCCAAATCGGAGCTCTGTGGCCCCAGATCGGAGCCACATAGCTCCAAATCGGAGCTCTGTGGCTCCGATCTGGGGCCACAGAGCTCCGATTTGGAGCTCTGTGGCTCCGATCTGGGGCCACAGAGCTCCGATTTGGAGCTCTGTGGCCCCAAATCGGGGCCGGTGGCTCCGATTTGGGCCCAATTGGGGCCGTGGTTGCGTTCGTCGGAGAGGGTGGTACCCGGCCGGAGAGGGTGGTGGTCGCCGGAGAGAGTGGTGGTCGCCGGAGTTGGGTAGTGGCCGGCCGGAGCCGTGGTGGTGGCTGAAGTTGGGTGGTGGCCTTAAGGGCATTTTCATCTTTTCATTGAATCATGTGAGATGCAAGAATGGTATTTTTGGAATTTTTTTTTATTTCTGGTCACATGCAATGCACATGACCAACTTCCGTCAGTTTTAACGGAGACCTCTATTATCTACAAGTCGAAACTTCAGACATTTGTTATCACCATTTCAAACTTCAGACCTCTCAAATTCACAAGGGCCAAACTTCAGACCTCTCCCAGGTTATTGACCCATCCATGTATGATTGAAAATATTTTCCGAACCGAATATAGCAAGTTGAATGCGGAGTACATTTTCCGCTAAAATTATCACCTCCTCGCAGTACATTTGATTCAGTCAGCCAAAATAAAAAGGATTTACCACCCGTAACAACGGTGGTTTAGTGGATAAGAGTGTTTACTTTTCATGTGGTTTGGTTTCAAAGTTTAGGTTCGAAATCTGCCACCTAACGGTGATTGTTTAAAAACAACTCATGTCTACTCTAAATACCGTGTCAGACATATGAGGAGGCGATTAGTACTAAGTTTAAGGGGTTGAGAACAAGTGCATATGCTGGCTATTCATTAAAATCCGGTAAGAAAAATATCAAAGTTATGAACATGAGCGTCCAAACACTAGATAGCGGAATCGAACCTAGAATCGCCATTACTTATCTCATTCATTTTTTCTTAAATTAAAAAGATTACAATAACAGTAGAAGGATACAAAACACAAATGAATTAAATTCAAGCTAAACTATAACTCAGATTCACCCGTTAGACTCCCTCCAACTAGAGAAATATTTACATAAATAAGCAACCCAAGATAAGTCTGGAAATGCATAACTGGGTATTTCAAAAGAGAAGAATCACATCTGTTCAAGCGGTAACAAAAGCATTTTTTACAAACATTTTTTAGGTAGTCACCCTTATATGATTTGTTGAGTTTAGTAGTGTGGGCCGCCGAATCTTACAGAGTTACAATTCCATTTCAATTATGTGTCATTTTATTATCGTCATCCTTGTATTCTCTTTAGATATTATATATATATATACATACACGACTTCAAGGTCACCACGTCCAAGTGGCCCAGTAACAATATTGATTGGTGCATCGACCTATTATTTCACTTTAATGTAATTTATTTAAATTACGTAGCCATGTCCAATTGCAAAATTGTAGTTGAATTGTGCCTTTCGAGATTCCATGTTTAGATAGATACATTTGATTTGGTCCGGAAGATGGTACAGGACCTGACATACATTTTCAAGTTTATTATTAGGGTTAATAACCAAATTGCTACCTGAACCTTGACCTTCTATCAATCGCTACCTCAACTTTTAATTTTGAAAATTAGCTACCTTAACTTTTAATTTTGAAAATTAGCTACCTCAACTTTGAAATCCAGATATCGCTACTTCAGTCAATTTTTTGTCAATTTAGACAGAATTAAACCACATGTGTTTTTTTCAAATATTTTTCTTCCAAAAATGCTCTTGTCTCTCTTCCTTGCCTCCTTGTGTGAACATACTTCACCATATTCTCCCTGTTATCATCATTGCTTTATTATTTTATTCTATGTCGTATGTATATCTTCATTTCCAAAAGTTCAGACAAACTTTTACAATACTAATTAACAATTCCTCAATCAAAACAAGCTGCAGAATCTAAAAGTTGTTTGATGTTGTTTTGATGCAGTAATGGTGTTGTTTCATTGTTTTTTTTCCCGCTTTTGCTTATGCAATTTTTAGTTCGGTTTTAATTATATTACGTTTAGGTTATGTGTTATTTTGCTGTATTATCTTGCTGCAGTAAATATATTGTATCATTGCTGTTTTTTTCCCCCACTTTTTGCTGCTGCAATTTTCACTATTACGACGTTTACTTTTTGTTATTTTGTTGTTGAATCATAGCAAATATTTTCGTTATTCTGTTGTTCAATTGCTTCCAACGAAACGGGTCTGGATATTTGTGGATCAAAGTCATAAAAAGTAATATGTCCTTAAAATATAATACAAATTAAGTTAAATTCACTCCACCTACTTAGGGGTGGCAATTCGTGCTATCGTGCGTGCTATCATGCATGTCAGTGATGGTGTCGTGCTAAACTTACTGAACACGAACACGCACGATAAACTTATCGTGCCACATTTTACAAACACGAACACGGCACGGATGTTTTCGTGCGTGTTCGTGTCGTGCTATCGTGTTGTGATGGATATTCAGTTGTATATCCATATACGAGATCTTTGAGCAAAAATAAAAATAATGAACTTCATATATAAAAAAAACCATGAATTAATATGTTACCATTCATAAGTTATTAATATAGGGTTTACAAACACTAAATATTAAACCACTAATTTGATGTAATAGATAAGATTTGCTCAAAAAATACTTAAGATTTAGTCTTATTAGCACAACTTTATCGTGCTATCGTGCGTGTCGTGTTATGATACCCAAACACGAACACGGCACGGAAGTTATATCGTGTTAATCGTGTTCGTGCTATCGTGTTATCGTTCTGTTATATGCTAGCACGAACATGATTTTTTCCGTGCGTGTTCGTGTCGTGCTATCGTGCCGTGTCACAAATTGCCAGCCCTACACCTACTAGCATTTTCATCATTTGCACAAAAAGATAAAAGTTAAGATAATAATAAGAGATAAAATAGAAGTTGAAACACTTGAAAGAGACAACTTTAAATATATATCTATGTCTGGTATACTTGGAACTAACATCAAAACAATTTAAATTCTGTTATATTTTCATTGGGATATATATGACATTTACAAATTTCATACATAATTTTCAGGTGAACAGAGCAAGTAGAGCGGCGAAGTTAACCTTTTTTTATGGTGGAATTGTTAATTAGTAATATAGAAGTTTGTCTGAAATCTTGAAATTGAAGATATATATATACGACATAGAAGAAAATAATGAAGCAAAGATGATAATGGAGAGAAGATGGTGAAGTATGTTCACGCAAGGATGCAAGGAATAAAAACAAGGGCATTTTTGGAAGAAAAATATTTGAAAAAAACACAGGTAGTTCAATTCTGTCTAAATTGACAAAAAAATTGACTGAGGTAGTGGTTTGATCTGAATTTCAAAGTTGAGGTAGCTAATTTTTAAAATCAAAAGTTGAGGTAGCGATTTATAAACGGGCCAAAGTTCAGGTAGCAATTTGGTTATTAACCCTTATTATTATTCTCATACATTATTATTTTCAAGTTTATTTGATAACTTCTGAGAAAAATAAATAAACCATATAAGACATGTGGCAAAATTATAAATACATATTATTTGACTAAGAGTATATATAGAAACATAAGTACAATGTACTTGTACATACATTTTTTTTTTTTTTTTATGAAATGAGCACATTTTATAGCAAAATAAAACCACCACACAAACACACCGAACCAACCGTAGGAATCCGGAAACAAACTAACACACACAAAGAAGGAGGAATCAAAGGGGGGGTGCCAGCAACCAAACAAGTTCAACAAAATAGATCTTCTAGCAAGCTCATGAGCTGGACCCGTTACAGACCTTGAGACCTTGCAAATAGACAGACTAGGAAACAACAGAGAACGAGATAAAATGTCCGACAGAACTCCATGGAGGGAAACTTGTGGTGTGGAGGGCTTATGAATTGATGCAACCAACACAGATGAATCTGTCTGCAGGGAGAAGATGTGATGAGTAAACCGCCGAGCCATAAGTAAACCAGCTCTAACTGCCACTGCCTCAGCCCTCAAAGGATCAAATCCCGGAAAAGTAACAGTAGTAACATCCTGCAAGACATTCAGATCATCATACATTAAAGCAGCACCAATAATAGAAGCAGACTCTCTATGGACAGCGTCATCTGTGACGAGTCTCCACACAAGGCGTCTTGGGGGTGAAGTTACTGAGGCGGTGGTTGAAGGGACCTGTGAGATGGGCCCTCTCCCTCGAAGTCCTGTAGCATTACAAAATACATCATCTAACTCAGTAAACAGACCAGAGATTGATACCATTGTAAAAGAGATATCTGGCTGAGAAGATCTAAAGACCACCCTATTCCTAGCTAGCCATATAGACCATAGCACAATACATTCTTGAGATAAAATCAGCTTATGTTTAGAGAAGGTATCACTCCAACATAACCAATCCATTACAGAGAACACTGGTAAAGCTTCCGTGTTAACCCCTAGTGGGCTAGCAAACCAGACTCGAGTAGCAAATGGACACCTCCACATGAGGTGATCCCAGGATTCATCATCTGTTAGGCAAACGGGGCAGACTGGATTGATATGGGCCATACGTCTGTGGAGATTCAGCCCTAAGGCTAATCCTCCATTGCAACCCTTCCAAACGAACATCTTTATATTTGGAGGAATGGGCAAAGCCCACAACTTATTCCAAAAAGAAGGACTAACTGTCATAGGGGGAGCAGAGGCAGAGCCATGGTTTTGATTACGGTAGAGAGAATTTAGGAGTTGGTATCCTGATTTGACGGTGTAGTTGCCTGACTTATGATGTAACCAAGTGAACCTGTCTGATGTAGGAAACAACGGTATAGAGATTTCTGCAATTGAATTGACTATCATTGGATGCAACAATTCCTGAAGCTGAGCTACCTTCCAAGAGCTTGTGGTGTGATCTATAAGGGAGGACACCCTACAAGGGTGATCACTATCAACTCCAATCCTCCACTGGAGAAGAGAGGAATCTCCAGGCTATTATTAGTCCACCTCTAGTCTTAATAGGTGGAACAGAGAAAACATTTGGAAATCCAAGATTTGAGAGAGTCAATTCCATTCTGTGCGGTTGACTCTTGATTTCCGAGAGACAGACGATCCAAGGGTTCCATTGCGCCACCAAGTGATGCAAGTGCTGAATTGTCAGGGCGTTCCCACACCCTTGACAAGTCCAAGCTAAGGTATTCATAATGGTTGCGGGAGCTGCCCAGAAAGCAGACCCGCCAAACAGTTCGAACAACAACAATCAAAATGCTCATAATGAAATACATGCCAACTGTGAAATAAACGCGAAACCTGAGCAAAAGGTGCTGTAAGATCCAGCATTTCATGGTCGCCGTCTGAAGAATCGGAAGAGCTAACCAAATCGACCTCTATTACTCTCTGCCTTATCCTCCTCTTCGGTGGCTCCGCCATTAGTGTGTCCTCAATATGAATTCCATGGCGGCAAAATTGCTCGAACGATCGCTTCCTCGAGTCAGGCAAGCTTGACGGGCCATTCTCCAAAATGGGCTCCTTTCCAGGCCGATGTTCAACTTGGGAGAATGGCGGATCATGTACTGCTTCCAAATCCAAATGAGGAAGAGGTGAAGGAGATCGCCTCGATGGGCCAGCCTCAGAATCATTTGGTGCACGGCCCAGGCCCTGCATCCTCTCCATTTCCACCAGTTGAGCCTCCAAAAAATGATCATCCATTCGAGGCCCAGACTGGCCCATACCCGGCAAAATAATTCCCGCCCTTCTGAAGTCGTCGATGGATTGAAATAGTAGCATGATATCATTTGAAGGGAGGACTGTGTCTGGAGAAGAAGTCATCTCAGAGACCTCCTCCACCACCATTCTTCTTGGAGGATCCGGGATAAGGGCAATTGGGAATGGCTCGGTGAAAGAAGGGTATGCTGTCTCCCATGCCGGAGTGGGATCCTGGGCTGCAAAGTGCTGCTGAGGAGTTGCCCAAAGATAGTTCCAATGTTGATACAGTGGAACAAACACATTGAGAGGGAAGGGTGCATGTGCCTGGGGCACACCTTGCTGGGGCGTGAGAGGTGGTGTTGGAAATTCGGTGGGCCTTGATGGAGGGAAGAAAGGTGGGGGTGTCTAAGGAACCCAGGGGCAATGGTGGTGGAGGACAGGTAAGGGGGTGGGAAGGTGACATGCGATATTGAAGAGATAGGGATTGCATGAATTAGTCCATTTTCAGTAGCAGATGAGTGGGGCGCAGTGAAGTTGCCGTTGGGGCTTTGATTCAAAGGCTCAGTTGAAGGTGGGTGGGAAGGTGGTTGGCCTGCATGCCGATTCCTCTGTGGGCGTTGACCACCTCGATTAGGTGTATTAAAATTCGGATTTGAGGTCAATGGGATCCAATTGGTTAACACACATGAACCCCGATTTCCGAAGGTAAACATATCGTGGTACGAAGAAGAAACCTGTGTGACTCTTGGCTCCTCCGCAACCCTAGCCAAACGTGCAGTGAGATCATTTAGAACGATCGACCCAGGGGCTCTACATTCTTCCAGATTGTGGCCAAAACGACCACATCTTCTACAAGGAAGCCCTAAACGGTATGAGATGAGGATCTCATGTGTACGAGTACCATCAAACAAGCCAACCGAGGGAAGAACCGGCTCCAGCAGGTTCATTCTAACCCTAATTCGAGGGTATGATGTAATCCAAGTGTGATCCGAGGTTACCTCAGTTTGTATGATTGTCCCCACTTGAGCAGCTATCATTGCAATATTTTCATCGGTCATTAATGCCATTGGGATTCCCCGGAGCTCAATCCAAGACTCCACAGCAGTAAAATCCGCCTCAGTGCATGGCATCACAGGATCTGGACGCCAAAGATGAAGGATCATCCCTTGCACATTAAAAGCTCCATTCTGGAGCACCTCAAGCGCCTGAGCCTCCGAGGTGAAAATAAAAATCCACAGACCATCCTCACGGCGGATCACCTCAGGGGCATCTTCAATCCTCCAGTTAGCTTCGACGAATCTGCGAACAACATCCTCCCTGACTCTTCTATGGGCCAGAAAGTGACGAAACAGAACCCTAGAAAAGATTTTCATGGAGTTAAAGCAGAACGAGGTAGGTGGGATTTGGTGGGCAGCTAAAGTGACAAACAACCTCTTAAAGATGGGTGTAGAGTAGTGGTGTCGATGAACTCGGAAGGCAGTTTTAGTGGAAGAAAGAGATAAAGGGTCCATGGCAGTATAGCAGGGCGTAGGTATTGATTGCATAGGTTATAGGCTTGGTTACTCAGCAAAGCAATCCAGACATGCAAACAATGGTCCGTCGCCACATCAGCAACAACTGTGATAAGGTGGCGCAACAAACGAAGAAAAAACCCCTGGGAAAGAGAGAGGTCGAAGATGAAACGACAGTAGGAAAAAGGTAACTGTGATACCTCGAGCATGAGAGCCCAGAAGAGACAAAAAACGAAGATCCGGTCGGAAGTCCTTCGGTTGGAAAAAACAAAACCCTAGGCGGCGGAACCCTAGAAGGCGGCGGAAGGTGAAAAGGCTAAAGGGAGAGAAACCCTTGCTTCATAGAAACAGATTAGTGACTAGTGAGTGAGTGGGCACAAAACGAAATAGAACTATTCCCGCCTTGTACATACATCCAAAACTCAATAACTTCAATTAACAAATGCATAAATAAATAATTTGTCAAGCGTCTTTTAACCCACCTAGCAAGACCTAAAGGGAGAGGTTCTTGTAAACTATTGTAAACTATAAACAACCGCTACTCTATATATATATATATATATATATTTATAATAAAACTCTACCAAACCTAACAATATATAATAAAACCAAAATTACAATATAGATAAATATATTCACTACAAAAAAAATTGTTAATTTGCAACGACATTATTTTAAAGGAATAAAATCTCTTACAAATTATAAATATTTTTTAAGAATTTATTATATTTTCAGAGAAATTCCTTACAAAAACTTAAAATTTTATAAGAGATTTTCAAAAAGTTTATAGTCAATCTATTTGTTAGGAGTCATTTCATTTAAAAAAAATGAATGTTATATTTGTAAAAGATTTTTAAAATTCACTTACAAATAAGTTTATATGTTCATCACAAATAAAATCTCCTACAAACGATTAAGATTTCTTGTAGTGATTTTGTACATGTCAGTACTCACTCAGTAGCATAAATTTATTTTACTACATAAACTTACCGTTTTAAATTCAAATGATAAAGTTCGCGTTATTTCTTTTGGACAATAGGGGTAAATTAAAAAGAATTTTGAAAACTCTGTGCCTAATGATGTGGCTCCACGTGTTAAATAAAGGCAGTTTTATTTTTTAGTTTGTGAGGCTAGCTACTAGGGCTGGCGATGGTGAGGGTATGGTGCGAATAGCACTAATACCATAACCATACCATATTTTTTTCACTCATACCATAACCATAACCATAACCACTGCGGTTATGATTCTTCATACGATAACCATAACCATAACCATGGTTTTTAACCACGATTAAACCATTTAACTACAATCATTCAAACTAATACAACATCATTGTCTCATACAAGAGAAGTAAACATACATTCATTGTTTCATACACGAAATCCAAATTAAACATAACTTCATTGTTTCACTTAATTAAAAAAAACATCTTCAATCACCTACCACTTGCGATCTTCGATCCTCATTCACCATCGCTTCCAATCGTGGTTACCTAATAATAAGAAACATAGACAAAAAAATGGTGGGTGGGAAAGGGAAAGAAATAAGAATTATAATATTTGACTAATAATTAAAGTATAATAATAATGTATATATATAACAATATAAGTATTAGTAATATATGTATTAATATTATATATATAGAGGTGATGGTTATAACCGCGGTTATGGATTGAATACCATAACCATAACTATTGCGGTTACAAGATTCATCACCATAACCGCCCCTCACCATAATGGTGCGGTTAATCATTGCGGTAAATGGTTCGAATAACCATGGTTACTTGATTTTCACCGCACCATTCCCGACCCTGCTAGCTACAGATGCTTTGTTTGCAGTTGGAGAGGCCACGTGTCCGTTTCCTTTCGTACGAGTGCTCGACACCTTCCCTCCTCTACCTGATAAGCTCCAGCACGAGCCTGGACCCAATCACAGACCAACCAATTACTACTTTTTTTGTGGGCCCCACCATACAAATGCATCGTCCAATCAATGCTCCCCTAGACACGTGTAGCCTCCTGCACCCAGCCACCGTGCTTCCTGCTATTATCGCCTGAGCACAGACTTGAGAGAGAGAGAGAGAGAAGAAAGAACAATCCACCTAAAAATCCAGAGAAAAAGATCGTTCTTATCGCCTGAGCACAGACTTGAGGTCCTTTCAACGCTTGTTGAACCGTCACTGGTTCGTCAACAGAATTTATGGTAAAGATTTCACCCTTTTTGATGGATACTTCTTGGGAGAAGTTCGATGCCTTCGACTTGGTCTAGGCTTGTTAATCCCATCTTGAGTCTGAACATTGCTCCCACTCGGAATAATTCTTTCTCTCGGAGCATCACTCCCACTGGGAACAAGGGCAGTGCTGTAACCTTGACCTACAACTTTTTTTGGACGACCTCTCGGTCTCGGAACCAAGTTGTTTAACCCACTTCCACTGGGAACAATGGGTAGTTGTGGCATTATTGGATTTTCATCCAGCGGTCTGGCAACATGATTATCAGGTTCAACTTGATTCGCACCTGCAGCAATAGTGATTTGTGTGGTAGGATTGTGTCCTCCCACTGGATTTACTATGAAAATGTCCCCATCTTCATTTACCATTTCATTCACTTGCGTTGCTGCCTCAAATCTCCCACTCGAAGTAAGTGGGACCTGACTATCATCGTTATCCTGCTCCAATTCGATCAAGACTTCGTCTGTCTATATCTCACCAAGCGTTGAAAATTCGTCCTCAAGGCGTGTAACGTCTCATGTTCGACCACGACACCATTATCACAAGCTAACTTAAACATGTATCCTCTAAGAGCAGTCACCATACTCTCGGTCAAAATACTTGTTTAATGCGCATTTTAATGTCGCATGATGATAAGAAATTCATTATCATTCCTTTTAGCTTTTATGGCGTCGTGTTTGGCCAATTTTGTCGATGAAGTGTGTTATAGATGTGAATGTCTTGCCAAACTTCTTGCTCAAGGCATTTAGTGGGAGATTCATTTTACCGACATCATCCTTTTCCTTGGCTAATTCATCCCAAAGACTTGATTATCTTTGAACTGTGCAATGGGCTTTCGCCTTATGCGTCAGTATACACTTTACGAGTTCGTGGTAGCTTGTGAGGCATACCTCATTTCATCGTGTAAGCATTGAATGAATTATTCCAAAAAAGAGGGAGGCTAATGAAAAATTCAACATTCATTTACACTTCATCATTAAATTTGTACTTTGAAAACGATGTTTTCCGTCTTTCGAGGTACACGCGCCTGTGGCGCCTATTCCAGGTTTAACCCATGGTTTAAATTGTTTCATTTACAGAATTCAATTTAATTTAATCTAATAGGTGTCAATTATGTTCTTCATTACGGAATTTATCATATAATGAAGTATTAACAAATAAGAAAGAAATAAATCGGTCCGCCCTTAGAACTATGCAATCGATGGATATTAATGGTATTTCGATGTTCCGCGATGTTTAGATGAATGAGTGTGAGTATTCATGTTTGATCCGACCATCTTGGTGGATTTTTCGGTTTTAACTTCGTTTCGGATCGATCCTGTTTTATTGGGTCGATTAATTTTGACAAGTAGATCTCATTTCAAATCGAATGGAAACTACTTTACTCAATAAATCTGAATCTTAATCAACCAAAATTCAAACATTAAACGAAAAAATAGGAAATCCATCAACAACAACAATAATGTTTCTAATCATAGAATGAAGTGTCGATAAAGGTAAGATAGACAAGCAGTCACGACCACGTTCAACGTTCCACTTGAAAAGAAATCACAAGTGAATTTGATCAGATGTCTTGCATCAAATAAAACGTCTTTCAGTTCTATATGTGTGGTAAACGAGGCGTACCTATTAGGGTACACGAATCAACGATGGTTTGCACCGACCATAGTTTAGACTTTTTATTGCTGGGTTTAGCCAAGCATTTCCGAAGACCGTCGAATCTGTCATCGGTTGTCTCGGGTTCTTTGAAGGTGGTTCCTTCCCATGGTTGGCCTCGTATATATCTACCGATTATCTTAATCGATGTGATCAGACGTGTGAGTCCATTATCGTTAGCAAACCATGATAGAGAAAACATCTTCATTAATTTCCGAGCTCTTGTCCATACGTCTACTTCGTCAGCGGGATCATGAGTGGCCATAACACCGTCATCACTGCATAGAATACTATAATATTCTGCCATAAGGTCTTTTGCTTCAGCGACCTTTCCTCCCCCGTAGTGGAGGCGAATGGCACACCAAAGATGCAATGCGTTGCTCTCCATAAACTCCTCATCTACTTCAACTGACAGTTTCGAGTAAATCAGTTCTCGTGTTGTCCGATCGTTCAACCTATCCTTGTTGTTGTAGTGGTATGGAATTCCTTACTTGTCCGTCTCGATCCTTCTTGATTTTGGATATATATGGTCATCAACATCCGTAGCAATAAGGAGTTCCTCAACATTATCTTTCCATTCATCATAATTCATACCATCCAGATTGCGAGGTTCATAGAAGCGTACTGACCCAGCCATGAAAACTAACACATTGATAATCATGCATAATCAGGGAGAAAAAAACATTTTGAGAAAGAATTGCATACATCAGTTATCTATTAAGATGGAATATGACAAATAATGATTCCTCAGTCATCTAAATTAACCGACCGCCAGTAAACCGAGGGAAAGGGGTTCGTGAAAGAGTTCACATTATCGTCGTCTTCAATCCAATAGATTAGTCTCTTAAAAATGGTTTTATTCGCAAATTACCGGAACGGGAACTTTAAAATAAGCATACCTGATATTGGCTTTCCCAAGGCCCTTTTGTATTTAAAAATGTTCCGATGAACTTAGGCATGCCTATATAATTCTACTTCACAAGTAAATTATCATAGCAAGCCAAAAATTCATCAACCAAACCACACATCATGCATACGTGTCATGCGTTTAATGTTCCGAGGAACTCATGCTAGCATATACACAATTCTACTTTTCAAGTAAACTATCACATGCAGTTACATCCTCAACATTCAGGCATACGTGTCATACATGAACACTTCCACATCAATCATGCATATTTGGCGACTAGATTTTGTTTTTAAAACATTTAAAATATTAGGGGCTGACTTGCAATTCATGCTTACAATTAATCATGTGTGTTTCTAGACATGAATCCTAGGCAATCACAACCATCACAGCATGTCTGTCCTAATGCGCAAACCATAAATTTAACCAGGGCTCTAACCCTAACATCCAGCTAGCTTGACGTAGTCAAGACAACAGTTCTAATAAATATATTTGACGAAAAGTAATTAATTGAAATTCAGCCCTCTAATTAATCCAGTCCCTAAATCATGCATTTCCGAGATCCATCCCCATAATCGAAACTAGGCATTAAGGTTTAATAAAAAACATGAAAGTTTTAAACCTCCGAGCACTGTGTATACTAATTAAAGTTAAAAACCATTTGGATTTTCAAACTTGACCATCCTATTTTATTAATAGACTTGAATTCAATTTTGAAAAATTCGGTTCGGTTCAGTCAATTTCAGTCCAGTTCGATTCGGTCCAATAAGTTCGGTTCGGTTTTATTTTCAAAATCTGGTTCGGTCCGAACCGGTCCAATAAAATAGGGTTTGGTTCAACACACAAAAACTGGTTCGGTTAGGTCCACTTAGTTACCTGGTTCGACACAACCCGGCTAGGTCGAACCGATTAAGAAAATCTGGTTTGGTTTTATTCCTATCCGGTTTAGCAAATTGGACTGGCCCATTAATCACATAGGGTTGAGCCGAAATAATCTTGTGGGCTAACTAGGGTTTTAAAGTCCACTAAAAACTTAACTTAGCCTCCAAGAATTATTAACTATATAAAATAATTTCCAATATTGCATATATATATAGATAAATTTCGGCCCAATTATATATATATATATATGTTTATTTATTGTCAATATCTTTAATAGGGAAACAAATATACTGACAATATATTTTCTTAATCTTTTAAGTAACTAAATCTATCAATAATATCTCAATCGCTATAAATTAGCTAGATATATTGATAGTTATATATTCTCATATATTTAATGTGAACCTATCCTTATGTTTCCAATTATAGATATATTGTTATCTTTAATAAAAATTAAAATATGGTAAACAATATTCTAGACCTATTTCGACCGAAACTTCTAACTTGGGGCCTAAGAAGTTAAAAAAAATCACCTTGTAATTCCTATAGGGTTCGGCCGAAACACCAAATTGGAAACAAGTGGTCAAATTTCAAGATCAAATTTTAATAAGATCTACAATCCAATGTTTAATTTTGATAAAAAAAAACCTCTTTATTCTTGAAGATCATGAACATCAAATTTTACTAAGAACATCATGAAAATTTCGGCACACCCATCAAAATTTCGAAAGTTTTAAAAGTTTATATTTTCAAATTTTTGGCCAGAAACTTAAATTTTCAAGAACATCAATTTATCAAAATAAAAAACTTTTAACACAGGCTCTGATACCACTGTTGGATTACGGGCAGATTACTACGGAAACATAAATAAGGTACATGCTTGTAATTAGAATTACGCAGCGGAAGATACGCACATACCTTAAACTATTTCCTTAGTCCCCAAGGATCCTGCTGAGGGAGTTCACGACCCACCGGATGGAACCCGTTCTTGTTAAGGAAGTCCTACAGGGTATTGTCTCCACAGCAAAGCCTCTGATCAATTCTTGGCAGGGAATGATCTCCAGAGTGATTTGCTCTAAGCAAATTGGCACACCCTTGGTGGTGCTATATGGTTCGGCCGAAACTATGTTCTTGGGGAGGGTTTTCTCTCAAATCACCATTTAGGAGGAATTGTGAATTTCCCAAAATAAAACTCTAACACTCTTTATTTATAGAAGTAAAGTGGATAAAAGTCCAGTTTGCCCCTACCACTAAAGTTTCGGCCGGCCATTTATAAGGAGGCCCAATATTTTGGGCCTCGCAACTCAATTGGGATTTGGGTCAAGCCAAATTTCCATAATGTGACATTTACCCAATTTATTAGGTAGCGTATACATATTAATGGGCTAACAATTACGGCGTCGAGTCACCATATGCAAACAATACCAACTTAAATATGAGTGATTTTTTAAACTAATTTGGAATAGCCGTTAAACATTAATAGGAAAAAAAACACGCATTGTTTTGACTAAGTTTTCTATATATATAAATTTACGAGCGAGTACTTTTAATACCGCTTTTATGCATATAATTTAACACTATAAAACTTTAAAAATATTGCAAATTGTTTTTTATTGTAAATTTAATATTAGCTCAGACTCTCTAACATGTTTCATTAACAATCCCGAGATTTTAGATCACGTAAAGTATGTATGTAATTAAGTTTTGCTTAACTTTCTCAAATCTACATCTAACACATATATATATATTTATCCTACCATTCTTTTCATTCATTATTCTAATTTTTCTGTTATTCCATATCAAACTTCCAGTTCTTTCAAAGTATCACATAATATAGAATTCATCATATTATTGAACCTTATGTGTAACATTTTTCACGGTGAGCACAATATAATTTTTTCCACATGTAGACTACCCCACTTTTTATGTCTCGAATATTTTTAAGTTATATATTCTTAAAATATTCCTTTTATTTTGAGTCAGTTTCTTAGCTTGATCAGTGAAAAAAATGCAGATTTCAGAAATCTGATTATTAGTTTTTTTTTCTTTCGTGGTGCCGCCTTTTTGTTCTTCAAATATGCATGTACTTACTTTTGAAATATCTTCTGGCTTAGTGATCCCGTCCTTTGGAATTTCTCCTCGTAGAATGTTAGGGTTACATATATAATAATATCAGATCATCTACTTCAGTGCATCGTTTACAATAAAAATTTATTCTGCAATAAATATTTTTTTAGCTCTAATAGTGTATCCGGCCATTTTTTTGGTTTTTATTTTGTGGAACTAGAATCATGTATTGAAGCTCAAAGTGGAATAACAAAAGTAAATCAGAATTGACGTCTTTCATATCTAGACTTACTCCTATTGAATCTAAACATAATCATGTGATGTCTCACACAGTGCCTGTGGTGACTCGCAATATATATATATATAATTAATAAAAAAATATTTGATAGAATCATACTTTAGAGTTTGGGAGAGAGAAAATTTTCTAAATATATACACAATGACCTTTCAATTCGTTTAAATTTGTGTTTCCTCTACTGTTGAAGATGTACGTTTGCATCTTGAACTCATCAGTTCAAGTTGGGTTGATTTACTTTGATCTAGGCAGGATAAACCACTCATTTCATGAAATTTTTATTCTCTCCGCCTATTATAGATGAACCAAATCCTCAACTTGTTTTATTTGTTCCAGGTAATGACTCTCCTTCTATATCATATGGCTGACAACTGATCTATTTGTTTAACTTTTCTATCATCAAGATCTAGTTTCTTCAATGGCACTAAAAAATATTCCTCAAGTTCTGTTAAAAAGAAATTGTCAAATCATGAGAAAACAACACATGCCTACCAATATAAAAGCATATATAATTGCTAATTTACCCAAACCAACCACATGACTGGAAGTACAATATAACTTTGTCTGGTTAGTCAAATTCTCCATGATCATTGCTATAGGAAAATCAACCCAAGTACATCCAAATATTATGTTATTAATGTTAGAAGTAGGAGGACCAGTTATACAACCCCATCATCCCGCTTCAGAGTGACACGAATTCTGCAGCCAGGTACTTAATCAGTCATCCTTGAATTTTAAACTTAAATCATCTGCAATTTGAAAAAGTAAACTAACCTAATGTAGCTAAAAATACAAAATTTTAATAAATAAAAAATCGCCGATAAAGTTTACAGAAAAAATATCGTCGGCAACTTAACTTTTTTTGTCGACAAATATTATGTCAGCAAATTGTTGTTTTGTGCATGCCTTTCATTTTTTTCAGGATGAAAGATTTCGTCGGAAAATTTGTTTTGAGAAGATCACTTTTGTCTGAAAAATTGCTAAGTTTCGTTGGCAAATTTGTTTGCTGATGAAAAGTTCAACTACAATTTTTTTTTTGCGTATGAAAATTTTCGTCGAAAAATATTTTGCCGACGTAAAGTTTCAGAGGGTAAAAGCATACTTCATTATTGCAGATTTTCCTCAATGAGAGGTTTTATACTCCCAATAGCTGATAAACTACAACTAGCTATCACATACTATGTCACTCGCACGGCTTAGTCCTTGTATGAAAGAAACTAAATGTAGATGAGTATATCACTATCACGCAATTGATCACTCCCATTATGTGTGAGTGGGAGATGATTACTGCACCCAAGAGGGATCTTTTGCGCGCTTCGGGAAGTATAAGACCAAACTGACACTCTTTAGAAGTGTGTAACCGCTTCGAACCTATATATATTTGTCTCTAATGGACAGTTACCAACGAGCATGAAGTAGATATGATGATACATATTTGAATTTGGCTTCACGTCTTCCTCTCCTTCCGTGTCGAAGCTCCAGTGTCTGACCGCCTCGTCTTTATGTCATAATTTTTGGAAACCTGATGTGTGCTCAGATTGCGTAACGTATCATCTCTGACCGGCATCCCTACTACACCTTGATTCTGAACTAAGGCCATTAATCTCGCTTTCGCAAAATAAGTATTGTTTGTGTGTTATGATATGATCTCTTACTAATGTGTGTGATTCACGTGATTGTGAATTTGAATACCTACAGAGCCATATATATAATTATGTCTCATAATCTACCTTGATATAATTCATTTTTTACAAAAACATTTTATTCTGAAATAATTCTTTCTCTACAAGAAATCTAGTCGTTTGTGAGAGATTTATTCGTGAGGTACGTATAAGCTTATATTGATGTCATATCCCTAGTTAAAACCCGAACAATCTTAATGAGTTCTAGAAAATATACACAATTAAACCTCGGAAATGATTATTTATAAAGTTCTAGATTCTCCTTTGATTCTATATCAATGTCTGCGATTTTTGCTTGGTCTGAATTATTATAGGCATGTCTTCGTTCTTCACGCATTGCTTTGATTATTATTTTAGGAAAATAGCGGTGGAGATGTGGGGATTCTTCGTTGCGGTTGAGGCTTATCATGAGGACAATTTTCGTAGAGTGATACTTGCACTCGCTTGAGTGTAGTTTGTTGAAGGGTTTATGTGGAAAATCACTCCTACAATACAAAGATTGCTTAAAGACTTTGAACAACAATTTCAAAGTATTCATTTTGAACTCTCTAGGAAACACTTAATTATAATGGAAATTAGGAGACTTGCTTAGTTAGGTTACTCACTTATTAAAGAAGAATGCTTGCTTTTTTTATGGTTCAATGTCCTAGTTAGAAATTCTACTTATAGACTTGTTTCGTGTGCCTAGTAGACATATATATGGCGCTAAATAGTGCAATATCATCTCTTTTGAATTTAAATGCATATGAAATACTATTTCTAGAATTGTATATGGCTGCAAATCAACAGACACAATAATGGGTACTTCTAGAAGAATCACGCCATGCTTACGTATTCTATCCATTCCATACTTTGTTATGTCGATCCATTCACTATCGATCATCCTTTATATCTCTTTAAAATAATAATATATTTTTTTTTCCAATATTATAACCTATATAAAAATCCCCCGCTTAAATTATAGAATACTTATGTCCATTAAATCTGATAGTTCATACATACTACAAAGTATCTTTCGATTTAAACCTTCAGTTAGTGTAAACATTTCAAAGTTCAAACGAAGTCAGTGGTGGCCTAGGCTGAAACCAAGAATCCTTACTTTAAAACTGGAAATATCACACATATATACTATCTAGTTTTAGCGAGAAGTTTATTTTATACTCAACACTTCTACGACCAAGTGCTCGATCCTGGTGTTTTATGAAAAATTTACAACGAACGCCCCATATCATTTTTCAGAAGTGTTACCCATTATATTATTCATATAGGTGAAGTTCCTAATTACTTAGACACTCCAAAATTATATTTGAACTCCATTAAGAGTACGTAACATATAGTACTATGTCGATGACGATTTAATACTAAATCCAGTCATACAGTAACTTGTTCTTACACATTAAAATTTAAGTTTATCATTAAATAGCTTAATGTTGGGTTTCCATTACTTATGAACTTGTTAAGGGGCTTTAATCCCATTCCACAATTAATGGATTTCACTAATTCTTTAGAGAGACCATTTATTAGGAGATCAACTAAATTATTACTTGATCTCGCAAAACTATTATGATAACTCCATCATGAATCAGTTGCTTAATATATTTATGCAGAAAACTTATATGTCTAGATTTACCATTATAAAGTTTATTATATGCTCTAGACATAGTTGCTTGACTATCGTAACACAAAGAAATTGCCGACATTTGTTCTTAAAACAAGTCAATGTCAAGAAGCAAATTTCGAAGCCTTCCGACTTCTTTTACCACCGTAAAAAGTACTTTAAAATTGGATTCCACCGTGGAATGTGAAATACATGTTTGTTTCTTAGAAGTCCAATAAGTTGCTCCTCCACCAAGTGTAAAAATCCATACAGAGGTAGACTTATTATCACTTATGCTAATAATCCAATTAGCATCAGTGTGCCCTTCTAAAACCGATGGAAACTTATTATACACAATTCCTAGATGACGAAAAATTATTGTAATAGCCTTCCAACGATCGACACTAGGATTACTAGTGTACCTAGAAAGTTTTGAAATTGCAAAGGTTATGTCTAGTCTAGTGCAATGCATTGCATATATCAAACTTCCAATTGCAATAATATATTCTAATGGAGCTATTCTCGTCCTTTATTTTTCGGCATACTGAACGATGTAAACTAATATATGTGTTTTTCGCGTGCATATGCATTAATACTAGCCATATATATATTCATGTCACATAATCTATCCCGATATACTTCATTTCCGATAAAAATCCTTTTAATCTACAATGATTCTTATTTAGCTCCCCCTGACGGCTGACATATAAGATGTTTTTTTTTTTTTTTGAGAAAACAAACGTTGTGTTTAACTTTGTAATGGAATAACTACAGAAAATCAGATTTGATGTGTTTTATATTTATTGGGTTTATTTACTAATTGAATTGAATCTAAATAAAATATTGAAACTGAATCTTATTGATGTCATATTCCTAATTAGAACCCTTAAACTGAAAATGAATGAATTCTAGGAAATATATACAAGTAAACCTCGAAAATAACTGTTTATAATGTTGTTGATTCTCCTTTTGACTCTATATGAATGACGATGATTTTCGGGTGGTCTGAATTATTCTTTCCGAGCTTCACGCATTGCTTTGATTATTATAATGCCATTTCTTGCTCAGAATATACCTAAGAGAAGAATTTGTAGCTCTTCGAGTGGAGTATAATCATCCTCAATGCTCCAATTGGTGCTACAATCATCAGTATAACTCCAACAACAATGCAGAACTGTATATCATAAATAATTTCAAAATTGGCTTAGAATTATTAAAATACTCACTTCATTAATTGTATATATAAATAAAAGGTATTTAAGGGTAACATACCCAATTGGACCACCATGATAAGCTATATCGTTTCGGTTTATAGATCGCCAACCACATTATGCATGGAAGCTGTGAAATTAAATTGTTATATACCTAAAATGTAGGTAATTTAGTAATTAGATATAAGAATGGAAATTTAATTCTCTTACGAAATACGTAGTCGGGGCAAAAGCGAATCCTCCGAAAAAGGAAAGAAGGCCACCGAAGAACGGGAAGCAAATGGCGAGGAACATTGTTGTTGCTGCGTGTGACAGATATATATAGAATTTATAATTAATTAATTTCATACGTACTTTATCTGATGTAAATTAAGAATTCATGACGGTTAATTATGAATTGACTTACCAACATAAATATTTCTTGTCACAAATCGAAGTGACCAACTTGGTTTGAAATGCAATTTCTTTACCAAGAAAGTCTCTATCATGTCAAAAACTGGAATTGCGAAAATCTAGATTGAAAGATTTGTGTGTTAGGAGGAGTTTGTTTAACATATATAGATAGTTCGTGATCTGATGTAATATTGGATTTGATATAAACTTTATTAATTAATTAATTACAGCAGCAGGTTCATTAATTAAGTATGTAGGTAGGTACCTGGTAACTACCAATGACATGGATGACAACAAACATGTTAGCCATGGCGATGAGCCATGCAGGCTTCTGGAGTGTAATGAGAATGTTATCATCAACCGCATTACCGAACACCCAATAGCCGATGAGGGAGACGGGGAAGTAGCAAAGAGCGACGATGATGTAAGCAACGATACAACCTCTCCACATTGGCTTTTTTGAGGGTTGGTCAGGTGTGGAAGGGATGGTGGCTTGGATCTCTAACACAACATTGTGACCCGCATACGCAAAAGCAACTTCTCCTAGGGCTGCGAAAAAGTCGAAGACCACCCCAAATGTGGTGGTGGCTTGGTAGGAGTAATCAACATTTGGTTGAACCCCTTTGTGAAGTGAAGTTGTCCATGCTATAGTAGAGTAGCTGTAGCAAAATGTGATATTTAGCTTTCTTGTTGACACTCATATATTATACATATTTGTGGTGACGTACCGTACCGTACCTAAGAGACATGACAGCGGCTGCAAAGGAGACTCCGGCGATGGAGTGGAAGTTAGGGAGGTGGGAGAGAATAAAGTGTGCGGATGCGAAGATCATGATCCAGAAGGTGGTTCGGATTTTGTTGCAGTTGGGACAAATGGTGTCGTGAAACTTCTGCAAAGACTTGCCCCCGGTGACCATGTACACAATATCCACCCCAACCTCCACAATCAGCTGCTGAGGAACCACAACGTACAGTCCCAGCTTCTCCCCAAAAGCATACTGACCCAACTCGTGATACCGATCGAACCGCCTTCCAGCCACCATCTCATGCATCTCAACCATTTGCCATAACGTATACAGGGTGATGATCCATGACATTATTAGTACTACTACTCCAGGCCCCCTAATTCATTCATTCATTATTATTTTTGGATAAAATTATTAATCAAATAATTAATCTCATATCATCACTAACCATCCGAGCTTAGCCATGGCGTAGGGTAAACCGAGAACCCCCGACCCGACCATCGCGGTCACATTGTGGAACGCTGCATACCACCATTTCGCATGCCGGACTGACGTGATTGGTAGCCAATCCTCTATTTTTTTCTGCTCCGCTAACTTTTCCTCCAACTGCATGCGTAGTAGATTCATCGTCAGACGAGTTAATTAGCTACCCTATATTTTTACTTATTAATCAATCTTTTTTATGCTCTATAATATAATATAAAGAGTTTTTTTAGTTTTTACACACTAACCCTCCTTTGGTCAATGGTTTGTTCAGTTTGACCGATGTTATGGCTGCCGTGGGCCTGCTCATCCGAATCAGTTCCCACCATCGTATTCTATTCTTGCTTTGAATGTTAAAGAGAAGCTAATGAGGGAGTGATAGATGATGTTTCTCAAGCTTTTGGAATGATGAGATGAATGTGGTCGCATATAAGTGTATTTATAGAGTAGCTAGGAGAATCTTTTTTTTTCTTCCCTACTTGAGATCCATGAATCTTATAATTAGTTTTTGACTTTTCAAAGTATATATATCATTTAACTTACTATGGAACCACGTGGTCCATATACTTCTCCGAAACCCTGGATACTCAATTGGAAGTTGCCACGTTAGCTGTGATGAATCTGAACAGTGAATGCCCCTTGCTTGTAGCTAGATTTGATCTTAACCCAATCAAATTTAACTAACTTTAATGATTTGTTTCCGTACAATAAAAAGACAACAACTCAATTATATATCATCAACATACACCATGCACATACGTAATGACATATTTCATTTGTAGAAATAATATATATCGTATAAGGAGTTAGTACCGTAATTTGTTCTGTATAATTCAGTCAACATATTTAAATTTTTTTGACGTATCTACCTACATCTACACACATTAATCTATTGACATGCAATGTTTAGTAATCTAGCTAATTTTGTGCGTGTATATTAATTAATTCATCCATCCTTCTTGTCTCACTATCCACACATATTTATCTTAATCATTATATATAATCTATTATCCTCCATCACATACCATATTATATATATTATATATAATCTAGTATCCTCCATTTTATACCATAATTTAAGTTTTAATATTTTTTATACCTACCATCCACACTTTTAGAATTTTTTTTCCTCAAATGGTCATTTGACTTTTGCTAAATACGAAAATGTTAACAAATGTAACATAATTACACATGTAACCACGGGGCACTTAAGAGAGCGGCGGAAGAGCTGACGTAGCGAGATCGCCGCTCTTTCAAAACTGCCCTGATGTTTATATGGTAATTATGTTACATTTGTTAACATTTTCGTTTTGGCAACTGTAAGATGTCCACTTGAGGAAAAAAGTTACACTTTTACTATTATATATAGTGTAAATGAGCCGCCGTAATAGGAGCCCATTAATATAAGTCCAACATGCTAAGAAGAATTAGTGTATGACACATAAGAGATTTTGGGTCATGCCAAAATCCCTATGAGCCATGCATGGCCCAAAAAGGGCCAGCCCAATTATCTAGCTAGTTCGGCCGAAATAGGGTGAGCAACCCTTGGTGGGTTTTATTACCCTCCTCTTAAAAATAGGAGGTGTTAGGAATTTATTGGGGTTGGTCATCCTCTCCATTTAGTTGTCAGAAAATAAATCTCCTCTCCCTAAATACACATAGGTTCGACTGAACCCCCTAACACCCAAAGTAGGTGTCAAATTGTGACAAGCAATTCACCCTGGAGATCTATCCAGCAACCAGATTGAAGAGGTTTTGCTGTAGAGACCATTGCATGCAGATTGCTCCCTAATCAGAGTTCTCGTAGGACACCGTCCGGCAGATCGTGAACTCCCTCGTGACGTTCCTTGGGCTACAGACTGCATAATCGCAAAATAGGTATGTGCACTCTTCTGCTGCGTAATTCGTTTACCAAGAATGTACCCGTGTTTATGTTCCGTACTGTTTATCCCCTAGAATCCAACAATGGTATCAGAGCATGTGTAGGGTGTTCATGAATTTTTAATAAAAACGTGATTTTTTTAATCAAAATTGGACTTTGGATTTTTTTAATCGAGGTAAAATTTAATCTTGAAAATTGCCAACCGAACCCTAGGGCTACGACAAAGCCACCACGGCGTGGCCGAACAAATAAAAAAAAATTAAGTTAGTTATTATTTTATTAATTTCGTCCACCTAGGGGGTTCGTCGCGAAGTCAATCGTGACATTAATTACCGATATATTCTATGCAATATTTTAGGGATATAGATATATTTGGTGATATAGTACTTACCTATAAAGATTGAAAAATATAATTATTGATAGATTTTATCCATAAAATAGAATCTAATCAATTAAAGATATATATTATCTTATAGATGTTGGCATTTGGAGTATATAGGTCACTGTAATAGGGAGCCCGTTAATATAAGCCCTACATCCTAAGCATAATTGGGTTATGTCACATTAGAGATTTTGGGTCAGGCGAAAATCCAAATGGACCATACGAGGCCCAAAATTAGCCCCAACCATTATGTGGTTCAGCCGAACTATAAGGAACAAGCCCTTGGTGGGCTTCGCTCAGCTCTTATTATAAATAGGAGGTGTTAAGAGATTTGTCAATGTTAATCACTTTCTCTCCTTTAGTTGAGACAAAAAAAAATATCCCCTCCCCCTTACACAATAGTGGTTCGGTCGAAATCTGTTACCATTTGGTGTATATGGGCCGCCGTAATTGGGAGCCCATTGGTATAAGGCCAACAGAATAAGCAGAATTAGGTTAGGCACATAAGGAATTTTGGGTTAGGTCAAAATCCCTAGAGCCACAATTGGCCCAAAATGGGCCAGCCCAATTCCTAGCATAGTTCCACCGAAATTAATAGGGAAAACCCTAGGTTGACTTTCCTCACCTCCTCTTATAAATAAGAGGTGTTAGGGTATTTACTGTGTTAAAATTACTCTCTCCCTTTTAGTTGACAAGACAAGAAATTCCTCTCCCTATTTTCTAAGGGTTTCGGCCGGACCATAGTCCACACAAGGATGTGCTGAAATTGTGTCAACAATTTACCCCTGAGATCCATCCCGTCGCCGTATTGAAGAGGCTTTACTGTGGAGAACATTACCAGTGAATTGCTCTTCAACAAGGGTTCCCACATGACACCGTTTGGCAGATCGTGAACTCCTCGTGACGTTCCTGGGCTACGAAAAGAAAAATTGGTACGTGCTCCTTATTCCGCTGTGTAATTAGTTTACCATGCACGTATAGTGTTTTGTTCCGTAATTGTATCCCCTAAATCCAACAGTGTTATCAGAGCATGTGTAGGATGTTCATGAGTTTTGCTAAAACTGTGTTCATGAATATTGAAAACGTGATTTTTGTCAAAATTGAAGTTTAAATTTTTAATCAAGGTAAAATTTGACATTAAAATAGCCCATCAATCCCTAGGGCCGCGACGTGAGCCACATATTGGCTATGGCCAGCCACGGCAAAGCCGTGGGGATATTTTAAAAAAAAAAAAACAATTTTTCCGCCGCTAGCGGTGGTTCTGGTGGTCGCCGACGGGATGACCCTAGGGTTTAGTCAATGTAAAATCTTGACATTAATTACCGATGTATTCTTTCCATGTTATTAGGATATAGATATATTTGGTATTAATTAATTGCCTAAAAATTGAGAAAATATATTGTTGATAGATTTATATCCCTAATATAGAATCTAATCAATTTAGTGAATATATATATTGTGAAATATATTTGAAAATTATTGTTGCCATTTGGTAAATGAGCCGCCGTAATATGAGCATTTTAATATAAGTCCAAAACCTAAGTAATTGGGTATTGTCACATTATGGATTTTGGGCCTTGCCTAAAATCTCAATTGACACGAGAGGCCAAAATTGGGCCTCCCCTTTAACACATAGGCTGACTGAAATAGGTGTAGGGATTATGGTGGGTTTTGCCCACCTCCTCTATAAATAGAAAGTGTAAGAGATTTCTTTAGTCTGAATTACTTTCTCCCTTTTAGTTGAGACTAAAGAAATCCCTCTCCCTCACACCTCTAAACTTCGATCGAACCACCTAGCAAAGGAGGTGCCAAATTGCTTCGAGCAATCAACCCGGAGATCCATCCCGCCGAAGAATTGAAAGAGGCTTTGCTGTGGAGACCATTCCGTGTAGGTGATTCCTTAACAAGAATCCTTATAGGAGCCATCCGGCGGACTGCGAACTCCCTTCAAGATTTTGGTTTTACGGAAAGCAAGAAACTGGTATGTGTCCCTATTCCGCTGCGTAGTTAGTTTACCTGGCATGTACACATGTTTTGTTCTGTAGTAAATATCTCCTATTTCCAACAGTGGTATCAGAGTCTGTGTAAGGAGTTCATGATTTGGATAAAATTGGTGTTCTTGAATTTTTAGTAAAACTGATATTCATGAAATTGAGCGTTTTTTTTTTTTTTTTTGGTAAAACTGATGTTCTTGATTTTAAGGATAAACATGACATTTATCAAAATTGAACATTGAATTGTTGATCTTAGTAAAATTTGATCTTGAAATTTGACCACTAACCCTAATTATTAGTTTCGGCCGAACCTACATAGGAATTGTTAGATTACGGGGCTAAATACTACGGAAACTCAAATAGGGTACATACTAGTAATCACAATTACGAAACAGAATATGTGCACATACCTTAATCCTTTTCCGTAGTCCCAAGATCTTACTGAGGGAGTTCTCGATCAACAGGACGGAACTCGTAGATATTCTTGTTAAAGAAGCCCTACGCGGTATAGTCTCCACAGCAAAGCCTCTGATCGATTTTTGGCAGGGACAGATCTTCAGAGTGTTTGCTCAAATCAAGTTGGCACACCCTTGGTGAATATGTGGTTCGGCAGAATGTGAGGTGATGGATATCTGTTCAATTCGGATTCGTATTTACGTTTGGACCTCACAAACACGACGAAACCCATAAACGGATTTTACAGCGGACACCCCAAGTCCAAAATGGTCCGGATGCGCGCAGCACCCGGACCGGGACTTCCGGATTGCTAGGGCAATCCGGAACATGTCGGACATCCGACATGGTCCGGACTGTCAACTGGCACCGCGCGCTTACCCCTATTATTTTTACTAAGTATGAGAAGTCAGTACACACATAGCCAACCTCGATGTCAGTAAGCGTTTTCCTTTAAACTGGCATTGAACCGCATAAAACCGGGTACGGTTCTCGGGTTTCCTATAAATAGGGACCTACACCTCCCATTTGACAACTTAACTCGAAACTCTCTCAAATTGGCTATTTGTGCTCTGACCTCTCTCTACATACTTTCTCTCTCTAGATTGTGACTTAAGCATCGGAGAGGGCTCAACCAGCGCCACCCCCCCTCTCCATGCTGGTTATTGCCCGTTTTGCAGGACCCGACGTGTAGGAGATCGAGATTGGAGTCAAAGCCAAGTTTGGGGTTCGAGGATCGAGGTTCGCGGATCGTGGATCGTGACGTGCTGACAGGAGACCGTACCTGCGTGCACATCCAACCCGTTCGCGAAAAGCAGCCCGGGGTGTCCCAGGTGGAATCGACCTCAACACTTGGCGCCATCAGCGTGATTCGAGCAAGAAGTCGTTCCATACCGCAAGCTATGACAGACAGACGTACGAAGAAGGCGGGTGCAAACAAGCCGAAGCCGACGAGAAGCCAACCAGGACCTTCTCACATTCCAGATGCAGAATCTACCGCCTCTTCCATGCCAACCGCAACGCAGCATGGTCCCGACGTCCAGAACGAGGTACCAGTGCACGAGTTCGAGCAAAGGACAGAAAGGAACGAAGAGTTCCCACACGGGATGCTAGCTGACGGAGTGCAGCAGCAAGCAAGAGGCGCAAGCAGCCTGCCACCAGTCACACCTGCCATGATGGCCGCACTAGAAGAACTCCTCGCATTCAGGGAGACTCTAAAGAACCAGGGATACATGGCACCCCCGCCACCACATCCGCCAGCTAGCGAGCATGCTGCACCTACGAGGGAGATGTCGCATGATGTCAACCATCAAGAGCCACAGCATCCAGAAGGCGAAGGATATTCTGAAGGTGCCTACTAGTACCGGCAGGCAAGGCAGGAAGCAACACATTCATACACTCCAAGTGTTAGTGTGAAGCAGCAGCAGCAAGAAGTAAGATGGAAGCAACCCCCTGTGAACAACTCACAGCGGCCACAAAAGGAAGGCAACTTCAAGTCAGCAAGCCATGCCGACATGCACAAGGAAGGCAAATTCAAGGAAGCAAGCCGTGCTCATACATACTATGAAGGGTGGAGGAAGCCCGCATGCAACAGTGACATCCCAGTCACGGGACTTACGACTAAGGCCTTGGAAGAGATGATCGAAAAGAAGATGAAGCAGTCAAAGATGAAGGGAATGCATGCCTTTGAAGAGAACGCGTCGCATCCGTTCTCCGACGAGCTAGTGTACAACCGCGTCCCAGATGCTCTCTACCGAATTGGAGGAGAGAAGTACAGAGGAAAAGGAGATCTGATCGAACATGTTCAACAACATGAAGCCTCCTTGCTGGGACGAACTGACAATCCACATCATGTCGCCATGACATTCCCCAACATTCTTTTGGGAACTGCCGCACACTGGTTCTTTTCACTACCATGCGGAAGTGTTACATCGTGGGCATACCTGAAGGCGAAGTTCATTCAAAGATACATGGGAGAACGCACACTCCTGAAAGAGCCAAACACATTGAACGAGGTGATACAAAAAAATGATGAGTGGCTAGCGGATTACTACATCTGTTTCAACCAAAAAGTCGCAGACATTCAGGGCAACCTCACTGAAGGAGAGATTGTGCGTGCTTTCATAGGGAACTTAGGCCGAAAAGGGTATTCCCTAGCGGAGAAGATGTCGAAGCGCCCCGCGAAGACACTTGAAGAACTGGCAGCAAGAATCAAATAGTTCGTGGATCTAGAAAGATTCAGAGACCAGCATAAAGCGAAAGTCAGTGCAGCCCGCGCTAAAGAGAAGCAGGCGAGACCTCAACAAGGTTCGCAACAAGCAAGGCAATTCCAGCCGCAAAAGAGGCCGTTCCAGCCGGAATTCCAAAGACCGAAGGAAGTGAACTTGGCAGACTGCGTTCCCTTGAATACACCACTCTCCGTGATCCTGAAAAAGATGAAGGAAGACAACATGTGGAGGGAGCCGGAAAACTTCCGAAAAGGTCCACTTGGAAAGAAAAAAGACAAATGGTGCGAGAACTATGGCCATGAGACGGACAGCTGTGTCAGCCTAAGATTCCGTGTAAACAACTTCATCCTTAAAGGAGAACTCAAGCAATACTTAGATCAAGGCGTCAAGCGCTAAAAGAAGAACCATGCTGAGCCATCTGGAAAGATGAACATGGGAAAGGAGAAAATGAGCGACAATCCGCCACCTGCGAAGCGTGGCGTCATCAATGTGATTCATTGAGGGCAAGCTGCAGGAGGAAGCATTTCTAATGCTCGTGATGTCTATGCTGCAAAACTACAAGTTTTGCCCAAGTATGGAAAAAGACGCCAACCAGAGAAGGAAGACGTGGTCATCACATTCTCAAATGCTGACAAGAAGCACATAGTCTACCCCCACGATGATGCTCTTGTCATTACGATGGATGTCAACGGATACGACGTGCGAAGAATATCGGTGGATGGTGGAAGTGCCGCAAACTTACTGCATGTAGAAGTTCTCAAGAAATTGGGAAAAACGGAAGTCGATCTTTCGCCAAGCACATTCCCGCTAGTCAGCTTCGCAGGAGCTCCAACTTACCCGTTGGGTATGATCACACTGCCAGTCATCCTGGGGAAGGTTGGAAGGCGCTTTATATCAATGTCACATTTGTAGTGGTGAGCACCCTAGGAGCATACAACGGCATCCTAGGAAGAACGACAATCAACCCGCACGACATCGTGCCGTCCACCGCTCACCAAAAGATGAAGTTCCTAACTACTCATGGGATCGGCGAGGTGCTAGGCGGCCAAACAGCCGCACGGAAGTGCTACGTCAACGCTCTAAGGAAGACGAAGCAAGTGTCCATTTCTATGATAGAAGTTGGCGTGAAAAGAAAGTTGTTCGCTTCAAATGATGATGATGAAGGAAAAAGGAAGGAGTTAACACCAAGAGCTGGACTCGACATGATGCTCTTCCCAACAAGACGAAGTGTCCTAGATGTCAGACAAGGACAAGAAGAGTCCATTACAGCTTACTTCAGGAGGTTCGCCCAAAATGCAACCACACTAAGGGCAACCAAAAAAGAGGTCATCAATGCGTTTTACTTGAACATGAACATGCCAGTTTTTTTCTGTGTGGAAGAATCCATGGATGGCGTACAACCAAAACGATGACATGCCTGAAAGATAAGATGGAAACCGTAATCTCTTGTGAACGCGAGCTGGGATGGGGTACACCTCTCAGCTCGAATCAGGAAGCTCAGACTTCAAGAAAACCAGGAAGCTCAAGCGTCGAATATGTCGATATCTTCACTCCCTTAAACACGGAGGTTGAAGAGATATACATTAAGCTCCTGGAAAAACAAGCTTCCGGGTCCACTCGAGCCGATGACTGCCTTCCTAGGTAGAAACGTTGAAGATTGGTGCCGATACCACCAAACATGGGGGCACCATACTTACAGCTACTTAACTTTGAGAATGGAGATCGAGTGTTCATTGCACATGGAGCCTTGGGAAGCTATGTTGCAAGTGACGATGCTCGACATCTCAAAGGGAGATAGACTATCCACTCTTTATCTATCTTTACATCTTCGCCAACATATCTATTATCTACACCAACAAGGAGTTTATTTCTCCATCTATAACCGCGTCTATCTTAAGAAGATGTCGGCAACACAAAGCCATCGTGCTATGTGCACAGTCAACTTATATCTCGCAATGACAACTTGCGGATTATCTACAAAAATGGACTTATAAAAATTCTCTACTCAAAGTGACGGCTATTCCAAAGACATCAAATACATGCAATATCTTGGAAAAACACCAAGGTCTACTATCAAAATGACGACTATTCCAAAGGCGTCAACAACAAGCAATATCTTGTATAAACACCAAGATTTACTATCAAAAGTGACATGATGCGACATCCTCCTTGCAAGGGCAAACCCCATGTTCACATCTATCAAAGTAGCATGCTGCGACATTCTCCTTGCGAGGGAAAACCCCATGTTTACTTCTAAAAAATGACATGATGCGAAATCCTCTTAGAGGCAGATCCTCATGTTCATAGCCATTCCCTGCATACAAACTAGGATGCGGCACTTAGGTGGGACTGATCACCCCATCGTGGCGGAAGTCCTCTTGTTAGACGACAACCCCACACATCTACAAAGTATGTACATCCCTCTTAAGGGTCCATACGCCATGAAGATATATTCCTTGATAGGATAGCTTCATGTGCACTCAAACTATACATATCCTCTTAAGGATGCAGACATAATGAAGACCTATACCTTAAGTGGGCAGGCTTCATTCAAAAACGCTAGCAGGAGCGCACCCTGTTTGAAAAACTCACCAAACTTACAAGTCGAGTCTTGTACAACGTCGCCTTAGATTGGAACTAAGAGACGGTATAAACTTAAGTCTTGCTTCGTCAAGACGACACTGCTACATGTCAAGTGCCGAGTGCCAAGTGCCCACGCCGAGTACATTACTATCTAGTGTACAATTCTACAAGTACCAAGTGTACATACCATGCCATGCCTTGGAAATTTTTTCAAGAGGGGCGCTGATAACACCCTGCAATGCGCAAGTCGCAACATTGGATGTTTATCCATTATAACAAGGAGATCAATCTTATCATGCAAGTCCAATACATACGGACAACGCAGATAACTCAAGGTATGAAATATTACTAGCAAGTTATCACGTGTTTATTATTATTGAAAGCAGGTCCAAGTGACGAAATACCATGCAAGCAAAGGCATAAACAAAGATTTATTGAAAACCTCAAAACAACATCAACCCGTTCACAAAGGGTTCAACATGCTGGAAGCAAACAACGTGATACCATCCAAGAGATAACATCATCTCCAAAAGACTAAGACAACATGTTCATGAAGTCAACACCAAGTGCAATATCATCATTACCATATCCAAAGATCACGGAAAGAGAAGCCGCTTCAGCTTCCTTACGCTGTAAATCCGCAACATGGTTAACAGCAAAGGGAGAATAAGGACCTAACTTGTCGAAAGGAAAGCCGGGTGCAAGCGGGCGTACTCTGCCAATATAATCTTTGGCAAACTCATCAATCGTAGATGAAAACTTCGCCTTAGCGGCAGCAAGGACGGCAGCAGCATGGGCAAGGACGTCTAAAAGCGACACCAGAAGAAAATAAGTCGACGACCATTTCCACTAAGAACGACAAGGCAAAGACAAATGGTCGACGACTATATATGAAGAAGTCGACTTTTGAAGAACGACTAACAAATGAAGGCGACTAAATCACTCGAGGCTCTCCTAGTAAGGTACGAGTCGAGTCGATAGATAAAACACCACTGAAAACCCTTTCTCTTAAGGAAAGGGATAGGTGGCGACCTGCTTTGACCGCCTTAGAAGAAACCTTTCCTCCTAAGGAAAAGGCACCAGCTGGTAACATGCTCGCCGCCTTTAGGTCCGAAAAACCTTCCTCTCAAGGTAAAACTTAGGTAGCAACCTGCTTATCACCTAGTTAAAGAAACCCTCCACAGTAAGAAATGGTGAGGTGGCGACCTGCTTGTCACCTACTGACTCTTCACCGTCCCTTTCAACCAATCAGAGAAAGGAAACCACCGCCATTGAACAGCCAATCAATGCACAAGCCGCTATTTAAAGTCGGTAATCTCTTCCTATAAATAGGGGAACATTCTAAATATTTTACAATCTTGATTCTCATATTTTACATTACTCTTACATAAATACATTACTGACTTAAGTTTCGGAGTGGAATCAGGGGCCATCCCCACCCCTTTTCAGGTCCTCGCCTAGCACAAAGCTCCTAAAGGACACTAAGTACCCGAGAGGTCGAGAAAGATACCTCAAAGAGTTAGCTCTCGGCGAGACCTCGAAGTACACTACTAGAAGTTCAAGGCCACGTCATCTTGATCCCAACAGACATGTTGAGCAAGTTCACTTTTGTTCCAATAAGATTAGAATTAGATGTATTTTGTTCTTGTTTTGCTAAGTATTTAATCTTATTTTGTTAAGAAATCTGTAGACTTTTGTTCATGTTCTTCTTTTGTTATCTGAATTTGCAGAATTTTTTTTGTTTTTGTTAAGGATACTTAGGTTTCTGTTATGTAAAAGTTCATTTTCTGACCTTCAGTTTAAACCGAAAGTCCAGACCGAAAAAACGCACTAAGTTTGGATGGTTTATTTTTTGCTAAACAGTTTTTTGGTTTTTTTTTTTTTTTTTGCAAAAATCCAGACCGGATATATCGGTCTCCGACCGAATGATGTGAATATCCGGACCGACCGGACCGATTTCACCCCTACTCATGCAGGTCGGCAAGGAAGCAGATTACGGGAAGAGAAAGGGAGAACGAGTTAGGAGAATGAAGAATTTCACCCGTGGGACGAGCATTCGGGTCGACATCCAACCGCCCCGACATACACGTCCTAACAGCATGCAAGGTGTGGGTCGCCTGAGGACATTGTATCCGGGTGTTTTAAGGTTGCGCAGATCAGGGTGCTCCGCCCGATGAATCTAGACTGCGCGAGCTGGACTAGCTCGCACGATCTAGACCGCTTATTCAAAGTTGTCATGCACAGTGTTGCCCGAGTGCGTGTTTTTGGTGTGTGTGTGCGTGCTTTGAAAAGTAAACATTACTTTGGGTACTCGGTCGTATTTTTCGTACTGTTAAACACGTAGTCGAGTAATATGTTATCAAGTCGGTTTGTTAGTGCAATAATTGGGCGTATATCCATCAACAATCATGTTACGTCGTTTTTATATGTTGTGTAACAAGTGTTATGCGTGTTAAAACAGCTCTCGTGTCAAAATACATCACGCATAAACGTGTCGCTGGTTTTCCAAAAACGGGAGATGTCACGAGTAGTCCCATGCAGTGGCAAATCTAGGTTTTTAAGTAAGTAGGGTCCTACGAAGGCGTTTTGAACAATCATGGATAGCAAACTAAATCAATATCAATTCGGATCAGTATTTCTTTTAAATGTCTGGTTAATTACGTAACAATATATAGAATTTAGAATAAAACGATAAAAGAAAATTACATCATAATACGATGTGGCACTTTAACACTCAAACATTTCATATTGATATTATTTAATAACACTATTCAATTCTCACCGAAACTTTCCATTGTATTAACTAACACATACAACTGGAATAAATAGCAATTAGAGAAAAGACAAAATAATATAAAAAAATTTAACAGTTAGTCAGAATTTAAAAAAAAAAAAAAAAACCTTAGGTAGAGAAGAAATTAAAAAATAATAAAATAAATAAATAAATAAAACTTATTGGTGTACTAATAAGCAGGTGCGGATGTTTATATAATATAATTCTAATGAGTTAACCATATGATTGACACATAATAAAATTCACCAATGACATGTCCAAATTATTAAAACTTATTGGTACAACTCATCTACTCTCTCACCTTGTAGATGTGGCGTTGTCCACATAAGCCCTTTCATAGCTTGGATGAGCTCCAAGCTCTCACAATGCACGATAACATCCGTTTCATTTTTACATAAATATTTTTCAGTTTTGAATCTTTAATATTGTTCAACAACCTTAAAATTGATAACATTCATCAACATAAAATGCATTTACCTCAATATAAAAAAAAAATGCATTTACCTCAATATAAAAACAAATACTAGGAAAGATAAATCAATCAACCATATAAGCATAAAAAAAAAAAATATTTAAGCTTAAAACTCAAAAGGTAACCGTCTTGAATTTCATCAGCTTTGAAATCCATCTTCTTCCATGACCATCATCATCTTCTCCAGACATATTATGTTTTGTGGAAGAAAGAAACCAATATCGTTGTTTCTGAATATTAGATGGGCACCCTACCTCACAATAACATGCACAAGAACAATGGTAACCTTTTTACAACATTGTTATTAACATATTAAAGCATCAAATATTCGTAAGAGGTAATTAAGTTAAACAAAAAAAAAATCTACCACATCAATGAACTCACTCAAATTAATCAAAAATTTAAATTGGAAATCAATGAATTTCTTTTATAAAATATTAATATTTCAGTTTTTTTTCTTTCATATTTTGATGTATTTTTTATTACGATATAATAAGAACTGATAAATATAAATAATTAGAAAATTCAATGATGTAATTCATTAAATAAGAAAAAAATATATTAAAAAAAAGTTTGAAATAAACTAAAAACTTAAAGGATAAAAAATAAATAAGATCATCAGCATAAAATATAATTTGCTAGGCACACACAAAATGTACTTGCCTGAACAATACCAAACACTTAAATTATACATAATGAACAATACATGAAACGTACGGTAGCAACATATTAATTGTTACTACAACTGCAACAAATTTTGGAAGAAAAAAAACGCAACAAATTAGCAAAAAAAAAATTAATATATCACCTGCAACTGTTTCATTATCTGACGGGAACATGCGTGTTTATACAATAATAATAGATACTCTCACTTATATATATAAATATGATAAATTACAATAATTTAGATGATGAATAAAAAAGTTAGAAATTATTAAGTAATATATAACTATTTTATTGCATGGATAACCATGGAGAATTTGAATAGTCTTGGAGAGAAAATTTAAAACAAATAATTAAAAACAGTGATTCATAAAAAAAAATTCCAACAAAACTGTCGTCGATAATTCAATAGAATTGGTGGATTTGAATGATCTCGGTAATATATATATATATATATATATATATATATATATATATATATATATATATATATATATATATATATATATATATATATACCAATATATAATTTGTGTTGGGTCCTCACCCCCGAAAGTCACCTACCTTCCAAAAGGTTCCACACATACCTTCCAAAAAAGTCTTCTAAAGTTTTTTTTTTTTTTTTTTTTTTTAAAGTCAATAAAGTTTAAACCAGACTATTTTTGGCAGGTTTGAATTAATTTTTGTTATAAAATCGGATTTGACCGAAATCTTACCAAACCGACACAATATATAAAAAAAAAATGGGACTTAGAATATAGAACCAAACTGGCACTATTATAAACACCAATAAGCCGAAGAAATCCGTAAATTTAAAGTTTAAACTAGACTATTTTGACAGGTTTGAATTAATTTTTGTTATAAAATCGGATTTGACCAAAATCTTACCAAACCGACACAATGTATAAAAAAATTGGGACTTACAATATAGAACCAAACTGGCACTATTATAAACACCAATAAGCTGAAGAAATCCGTAAATTTAAAGTTTAAATCAGACTATTTTGGCAGGTTTGAATTAATTTTTGTTATAAAACCGGATTTGATCTAAATCTTACCAAACCGACACAATGTATAAAAAAAATTGGGACTTAGAATATAGAACCAAACTGGCACTATTATAAACACCAATAAGCCGAAGAAATCCGTAAATTTTTTGTTCTCTCAACTCTTATTTAATATATGATATGTGATGTATCAACGATTCAACGTATTTAGGGTCGCAGTTTTATTTTTATGTATATGATTCAGAATTTGAACAAAGCACTTTATAAATCATGCAAAAATCTCGATTTTTTCCCATAATGATCACCAAATTCTACACATGTTACTAGAAAGAAATAAAATTATTATATTGAAGGTTAATAACTAATAAACTGTCTGAGATTTGGTCCAGGTTAAAATACGGTGTCCGTCGTTGAAACTGAATGTCTCGGATTTGGTGTTTGTTGAAATTTGGTGTTTCCTTCTATTTTCGGGTTATGTCTAACAGAAGTTTATCACGTGAGCTCGATAAAATGGATATTCCAAAAATGTCCCTCCATGAAAAACATGACCTTCCATTACCTAGCGAATTGACGAAATTATCCCTCCTAACTAAATCAACAACTATAGGGTTTTTGGGTGGTGGCCGACAGGAGTTGAGTGGTGGCCGGCCAGAGTTGGGTGGTGGCCGGAGTTGGGTGGTGGTTGTTTTGAATCTAGGGGTAATTTCGTCACTTCATATTTGATAGAAAGGGCAATTCTAACTTTTCGCAACATTCTGTCAGAATTAAAAGCAATTTTGGATGGAAAACCAAATTTCAACAAAGTTCAAACCTCAGACAGACCTTTTTAACACTTTAAAATTCAGATACCAAATTTCAACACGGTTATACCTCAGACGGTTTATTAATTATTAACCCTTATATTTAATATAATCATTATAGTTATACATTAACAACATATATAAATAACAATCTTAGAAACAATGCATGTGCAAAGCACATGCACAAATAACTAGTATATATATATATATATATATATATATATATATATATATTCACAAAAATATAATCTTGATATATCACCACAGACACTACAAATGATAATTCACAATGAAATTCATCTGTTGCATATGATGTTCGATTAAAATAGAAATTTATAATTTAAAGTATCATATATACTTAAAATGTATGTAGTAGTGACTCATTTACCATGAATAAAATATTAAATATAACAAAACTATATCAATACAATAAATTAGAAATATTTCATATGAGAACATATCAACAATTATATAAACAAAATACTCAATCACGCAACACGTGTAACAAAGCTGAATAAAAAAAAATATTAAAATCTAAAATTAACAACACGCAACAATTTTATAAAGAATTTTTTTATCGCGCAACGCGCGGGTTGGCCAACTAGTGTTTATATAATTTGTGTTGATAAGAGTAACATAAGTTTGTGTAGTTGTCTTTTGTCTAGAATCAATTAAGAAAGAGAGAGTATAGTCTTAAAAAATGGAATGATATAAATTATGAATCTAATCTTTCGAAGTATTCTGACATAGAGATAGCACTAAAATGCCACAAAAGTTGGTGAAATTTATATCATCTGCCATTGAGAGTGGTTTAGAATGTTTCAGAACCTAACTCTCGAAATCTCTATCATCCTCTAAAAAATAAATGGTTAATGTGTGTGACTCAATTCATTAAAAAAAAAAGATAGAAGTTGTAACGGAAAAAAATGTCAATTTTAAAGCTTAAATAAACTCAGCTGAAATAAAAATAAAAGCCATAAAAAATCAACTTTAAAGTTGAAAAAAAAATATAAACTTATTGTTATAGAAGTAATTAAAAAAATAAGAATAATACTTGAAGTTATTGGTGTACTAATTAGCAGATGCATATGTTTATATAATTTGTGTTGAGAATATTAATTCAGAAGCTTTTGTAGTTGTATATTGTCTAAAATCAGTTAAGAAAGTAGAACTATGATCTTAAAAAATAAATGGTTAGCGTGTATGGCTCAATTCACTAGAAAGAAACAAGTTGTAATATAAAAATAAGTCTAGCTCAAATAAAAATAAAAGTCGATAACAAAATGTTTAGATAGCTTAAAAGACTTTCATTGTGAAGTATTTGTGTTAGACCACTCCGGTCATAATTTAATAAGTGGTGTCCTCAATTCTCATAGGGGTCGTAAAATAAATTACTTTAAATGACACCAAAAGTATTATACTTTTTAGCTTAAATTTTTTATGAATTTTATAAAATGATCATAAATCAATTATTATCATATGATTCTTTCTATCATACTTCACAAGTATCATGTTTTTTTTATTTATTTATTGCCTTAAAGGTGAACTCTAGATGGATATTGATATTATTAATAGTATGATGTAAATACTAAGTGTAGTTAAAAAAATCATATTTTTTTTCATACTTTTAAAGTTTTACATATGTTATAATTAAATCCACCATAATAATTTAAAAAATAAATAAAACAAAAGCAGGGTGCTCTTAGAGCACTTTCAATGGTAGTGCCTAGTTCCTAGTTCCACGTTGTAAATTTATCATTGTAGAGAGTTCATAGTGTCTAGTGTCATTTACTGTTGGTCCCTATTAGGGCCGGCAATGGTGCGGTGAAAATCAAATAACCATGGTTATTCGAACCATTTACCGCAATGGTTAACCGCACCATTATGGTGAGGGGCGGTTATGGTGATGGATCTTATAACCGCAATGGTTATGGTTATGGTTATGGTATTCAATCCATAACCGCGGTTATAACCATCGCCTCTATATATATAATATTAATACATATATTACTAATACTTATATTGTTATATATATACATTATTATTATACTTTAATTATTAGTCAAATATTAGAGTTCTTATTTCGTTCCCTTTCCCACCCACCATTTTTTTGTCTATGTTTCTTAGTATTAGATAACCACGATTGGAAACGATGGTGAATGAGGATCGAAGATCGCAAGTGATAGGTGATTGAATATGTTTTTTTTTAATTAAGTGAAACAATGAAGTTATGTTTAATTTGGATTTCGTGTATGAAACAATGAATGTATGTTTACTTTTCTTGTATGAAACAATGATGTTGTATTAGTTTGAATGATTGAGGTTAAATGGTTTAATCGTGGTTAAAAACCATGGTTCTGGTTATGGTTATGGTATGAAGAATCATAACCGCAGTGGTTATGGTTATGGTATGAGTGAAAAAAATATGGTATGGTTATGGTATTAGTGCTATTCGCACCATACCCTCACCATCGCCAGCCCTAGTCCCTATTGGTAATGATTAAATAGGAACTTGTCTTTCCAATAGGAGTTCCTTGTTCCAAAATGAGAGTTCATAGTTCCAATTTTTGCCAATGGACGCTGACTAGGCGCCACTAAACGTGACTAGGATTACTAATATTACTGTTTTGCCATTATTGAGTGAATAGTGAAGTGGGAAAGTGCCTACTAGTAGGAACTTCCACGTTACTGTTCATGTCGGTGCCAACTTTTTAATATTATTTTATTCAATTGTTTTGCTTCTCTCTTTGATTGTATATATATTCAGTTACGGTAAGTAAGATAATGATATGAGCCGTAATCATTCATTTAAATATTAAGTAAGTTAAATAATAATATAAACCAAAATTACTAATTTTTAACTTCGAATGAATTTTAGAATTTCCATATCTAATTTGTTTATATTTTACCATATTGGAAAATCGTCAATTATAAATTTTAAAATAGTATAAAATTTCATATTATTAAATATATAAAATAATTTACTAAATATATTATATTATTTTAATACATATATATTTCTATATAATTTACGTATTACATTACATTATTATATTAAAGAAATATATTTTGTTTATGATAAATTGTTATAAAAATTATACTTTTAGAATGATAAAAAATTTATTTAGGTATATTGAAAATCATTAGTAAAAACACATGATTAATACATCTAATCGATTTACTAATATGATCTTATAGATGTACATAAATGTGAACCTGCTGACAATACTGAATCAAGATATATCTATCAACATATAATAGATATACATTGATTATGGTGAAATAATTAATTCAATGAATTTAGTTGATCACTATTATTATATCCATAATTATACTTATCAACCATTCTACCCTCGCGTGGAGATTGCACATAATAATAATATTTCATTAAGTAACATATAATTATTGCAATGAATTGAATATAGTTGGCAACTTTAATGTGTTATTTTTATATTTTTTGTGATGTAATTTTTAAATTATTACAATCATTATTTGAAAAAATTACGTGCTCATTTTTATAGTATATTCGTAGTTTTTTTTTTTTTTATCAATTTTAATTACCAAAATAATCGTATTTTTTTAAAAATTATAGTACGTAAATAAATGAACTATTATCCTAAAGACGCCGAGTTTCGAATTTTAGGATAACAACACACGTCGAACAAAGTGGAATCCTAATATTTGATTTACAATTAACAAACTTTTACGAATTCATAAAAAAAATGTAATTTTTATTCAAAAAATCAATTACATTTTTATAATTTTGTAAATATTTTCCTTGATGTATTTAAATTAAAATGGTTAACACTTGAATCTCATTATTTGTACATATTTGTATTTAAAAAAAATATGAATATTTAATTTATATATAATGCTTAAAAAGTTATATTTGAAGTATGAAATAATGTGGGTCACAATATAAAGATGGAACTTGACATCCACGACCGGATAGATTTCTAATTCTACTGTAACATTTATTATAACAATGTCACTTTAATGAGTTAATAGTTACGTGGTTGCTGATGTGGAGAAGTTAGGCACTTATCCTTGGGAGTGCTCATAGTAAAAAACCAAAATCATATTTTAACAAATAAATTGAAATCTTCTTACTAATATAGCTGAAACTAGCAGCCTTAGACACGAAAATCGATATGGGTGGAAGTTGGAAAAAGTTGACCTGGAGTATATACGGATTTTCGACTAATGTTGAATTTATTTTAATTTTGGATTTTCGACTAATTTCTATTCCGTTTCCATTGCACACGAAGAAGGAGACGGGTGAGTTCAGCTGTAAAAAAACTCTTCATCCCTCTCTGTGCTCTTGCTACAACACCGTCGGCGTCGAGATCCATGTCGTCGGCGTACGGCAACGATAGGACTTACCTGCTCGGCGAACCGACATTTAAGAAGCTCCCAAACGGACGCCTCAAATGTGTGGAGACGGGCCACGAGATCTCCGCAAGGGACAAGGAATCGTACTCCAAGGGCAAGCGTTGCCGCCTGGAGCTCATCAACTCCGCTGTGGCCAAGAGAAAGCCCCCTTTCAATATGTTCGCTCAAGACCCAGATTCTCGGTAATCGGTGTCTTTTCTACACTTCTAAGTCTAGAAAAACCCTAATTTTGCATGTTGCACTATCTGTAGCTCCCTCACTGTAATTTTATGTCATTTGCAGACAATTGATATGATATTGGGTATTAGTTCAGTAGTGTGAGGTATGATTCAACTTTTAAGCGTGAACAACATTTTGACTCAAATTTTATTAGCACCAGACATCAAAACTTGAAAACTACACTGATCTTGACTTTGTGAAATGAACCTAGTTGTGGTTGTATTGGAAATCTGAACTAGTTGAGGTTGTTTCTCTCTTGTGTCCATTGAGTAACTTATAGCGAAGATCATAGAGCTGATCAACTTCCATGTTCTTCTTCTTTTCAGTTCAAATTTGATCTGCAAGTTAACCGGAGACTCAATTAGCAAGTCCGAGGAACAAATATGGAAACATATGAATGGGAGACGGTTCCTTGATAAATTAGGTTTGCTCCTTGTCTATGCTCAAAAGTGCTCCTATCTAGTTCTTGCATTCACATATATTGATAAAACTTGTTGAAATTAATTGACAGAGGAACAAGAAAGAACAAAGCGGAAGGCAAATGATCGGTTTGAAGATGATCCTGCTAGGAAGAAGTTAAAAAAGAAGAATAATAAGAAGGGGAAAGGAAAGGAAAAGATGATTGATGATAGTGACTCCGAAGCTATTGAGACTTCTAAGAAGAAGAGAAAGTCAGGTATAGACTTCTTGTTCCCTCCAAAAGGAAATCGTTGGGGCTTTGATGATGGACGAGACCGATCGGTGTCTGCTAGTGAACCAAGGTCAGAAAGTGAAGAAGAAGAAGTTGAAGAAGGACCAGGTACTATATTTTTCTCATATTTCTGTGGATGAACAAAACTGTGTAATTTGCGAGCATATTAATATGTATGGCTCTTATATGGTTTGTTGAATTATCTGGTTCTCTAGACAATGACAGCTGGAGCTCTGAAGAGATCCCGACCAAGTCAGTTCCTTCCCTGCCGTCTTTTTATTGCACTTTCAAATATGTCATATTTGTAATTATGGTGAACAGTTACTGAATTCATTTGCATCCTTTTCATTACCAGGAAAAAGCGGAAGTTCATTGCAGATAGGTCTTCTTCAAGAAAGAAGAAAAGTAAGAAGATAGCAAGAAACTATGCAAATTCTCGATTGTTTATGATTGGTTTGTGAATTAGTTGACATTATACATAATCTCTTGGTTGCAGACAATATAGATGACTTTGCTAGAGGAAGTGAGGAAGAGGATAGAGGTAGAAAGAGTAAGGGATTCGCAGGCCATGCCTGGACAGATTCATGTGATGCACCACAAGAGCTGCCTTTGGACCACGATGAACCAGTAGAGCTTCCTAAGTTGCCTTTTCTTATCCCGGCAGACTCTCAAGACAACAAAGACACGAATCATGGTGTCTATGAAGGCGACATGAATCATGGAGTCCACGATGGTGACATGAATCATGGAGTCCATGATGACTTCATGAATCAAGAAACTCACAACAGAGACATGAATCAGGAAATACAAGTTCCAGACAGTCCCTCGAGTAAAGTTCCGGTTGGGGTTTCATGTGGAAGGTTAGCATGTTCCTCATTTTCATTTTCATTTTCATTTTCATTGATCTTTGTCTATGTAGGAAAGCTAAGTTTAACAATTAGTTTGTTTTTCTTTTTCACAGTTTTACTTGTCAGTCGGTTATTCGTGCTATTACACACATCCTTAAAGAGAACTTTATGGGGCCTTATGAAACTTGGAAGTTAATACCACTAGATATTCGTAAATTTTATTGGAGAAAGTTCCAGGTGAAGTTTGATATGCTTCTTCAGAATCTTCATACTAAATACACTCTTTTTTGGTGATTCCCGTGTGTGAGTACAAAATATATTGAGAATTACTCGTTTTATTAGGAAAAATTCCTTGTGAAAGAAGGAAACTACCACGAAATTAAGAAAGTGTGGGAGCTGACAAGCCAGAGGCGGTATATTTCCATGCTATGTGAAGCAAGGAGGGAAGCTTTGAGGAAAACTGGTAGGAAAAACATCTGTGAAACTAAAGGTAAGGGGCCTGCATGGATGAAGCCAGGCATATGGAATGCTATTGTGGATAAATGGGACACCCCTCAGTGGAAGGGGAGATCACAGAGTGCTCGAAAGAACCGAATGACAGAAAAAGACGGCTGTATCACCAAGCATTCTGGTGGTTCCATGACATTTGCTCAGCATAAGCTGCGTCTGGTATGAGTTTTTCTGTTTTGTAAATGTATTTTCTTCTAATATAATAATATTGGGCTTATGCAATTTTATGGTACCTCATCTGATTAGGCAAATGAGTTGGGTAGGGAGCCGACACAAGCTGAACTGTTTCAGAGGGTACACAAAGGGAAGGAAACCGACTTTGTTGATAACAAGTCTAAAAGAGTTATGGTAAGTTGAGTTTGTATGATGGGAATGGTTGATATGAATGGCTGGCTATTTGACGGATGACTGATTTTGTTGGGTATTTAGGAGGCATATCAAGCTGCTCTTATTGAGAAATATGGTGCAGAAGGTGCAACGGAAGTCAGCTTCGATGAAGAGGCATGGACAAAAGCAGTGGGAGTGCCAAAGAAGGGAAGAAAAAGCGTATATGGATACGGTACCCCTCACCTAGATTTGGGCAAAAAAAGTGGGTCTGCGTCGTCGTCCCGATCGACAAATGAAATAAGGTCAGAGCAGGTTGAGGAGGTTCTGAAGGCAAATGAGGAGTTGCGGAGGAAGATAGAGGAGCAGAAAAGGGAGATGGAGCAGCAGAAGATGCAGATGGAGGAAAGGATGGAGCAGCAGCAGTCACAAATTGAGATGATGAATCACAAAATGGTGGCTTTGATGGCTGACCTAGATGGACGCCGTGTGCTGCGTCCGATCCGAGATACAGCTGCTGAGCTGAGCTGAGTAACTAGTTTGCTTTTTCTAAACTCTATGTATGTCATGTCTTTTAGATTGTTAGTGATTTGATGTGGACTTTATCATACTGCCGTTTTGCCGGATGGGATGGATTCGCAGAAACGCTTAGATTTATTGGAAAGCTAGCTGTTGAAATATTGTTTGAAAATCAAACTCGTAGATAATCTGTTGTAATTCAGATGCAAGTGGTGTGATATCACTAGAACACTGAACATTCTTGGGACCACTCGTGGTTGAGCTGAGAGCTGATGGATATCTGTCCAATTCGGGTTCGTATTTACATTTCGGACCTCGCGAACACAACGAAACCCATAAACGGATTTTACCACGGACACCCCGAGTCCAAAACGGTCCGGATGCGCGCAGCACCCGGATCGGGACCTCCAGATTGCCTTGGTAATCCGGACCGGTCCGGATTGCCTCGGCAGTCCGGATTGGTCCGGTTCGCTCGGCAATCCGGACCATGTCGGACATCCGACATGGTCCGGACTGTCGACTGGCACCGCGCGCTTACCCTATTATTTTTACTAAGTATGAGAAGTCAGTGCGCACATAGCCAACCTCGATGTCGGTAAGCGTTTTCCTTTAAACCGGCATTGAACCGCATAAAACCGGGTACAGTTCTCGGGTTTCCTATAAATAGGGACCTAGACCTCCCATTTGACGACTTAACTCAAAACTCTCTCAAATTGGCTATTTGTGCTCTGACCTCTCTCTACATACTTTCTCTCTCTAGATTATAACTTAAGCATCGGAGATGGCTCAACCAGCACCACCCCCTCTCCATGCTGGTTATTGCCCGTTTTGCAGGACCCGACGTGTAGGAGACCGAGATTGGAGCCAAAGCCAAGTTCGAGGTTCGAGGTTCGCGGATCGTGGATCGTGACATGCTGACAGGAGACCGTACCTGCGTGCACATCCAACCCGTTCGCGAAGAGCAACCCGAGGTGTCCCAGGTGGAACCGACCTCAACACTTGGCGCCGTCAGCGTGATTCGAGCAAGAAGTCGTTCCATACCGCAAGCTATGACAGACAGACGTACGAAAAAGGCGGGTGCGAGCAAGCCGAAGCCGACGAGAAGCCAACAAGGACCTTCTCACAAGGAAGGCAACTTCAAGGAAGCAAGCCGTGCTAGCGAGCATGCTGCACCTACGAGGGAGATGTCGCATGATGTCAACCATCAAGAGCCGCAGCATCCAGAAGGCGAAGGATATTCTGAAGGTACCTACTAGTACCGGCAGGCAAGGAAGGAAGCAACACATTCATACACTCCAAGTGTTGGTGTGAAACAGCAGCAGCAAGGAGTAGGATGGAAGCAACCCCTGTGAACAACTCACAGCGGCCAAAAAAGGAAGGCAACTTCAAGTCAGCAAGCCATGCCGACATCCACAAGGAAGGCAACTTCAAGGAAGCAAGTCGTACTCATACGTACAATGAAGGGTGGAGGAAGCCCGCATGCAACAGTGACATCCCAGTCGCGGGACTTACGGCTAAGGCCTTGGAAGAGATGATCGAGAAGAAGATGAAGCAGTCAAAGATGAAGGGAATGCATGCCCTTGAAGAGAACGCATCGCACCCGTTCTCCGACGAGCTAGTGCACAGTCGCGTCCCAGACGCTCTCTACCGAATTGGAGGAGAGAAGTAAAGAGGAAAAGGAGATCCGATCGAACATGTTCAACAACATGAAGCCTCCTTGCTGGGACGAACTGACAATCCACATCATGTCGCCATGACATTCGCTAACACCCTTGTGGGAACTGTCGCACACTGGTTCTTTTCACTACCATGCGGAAGTGTTACATCGTGGGCTTACCTGAAGGCGAAGTTCATTCAAAGATACATGGGAGAACGCACACTCCTGAAAGGGCCAAACGCATTGAACGAGGTGGTACAACAAAATGATGAGTCGTTAGCGGATTACTACATCCGTTTCAACCAAAATGTCGCAGACATTCAGGGCAACCTCACTGAAGGAGAGATCGTGCGTGCTTTCATTGGGAAGTTAGGCCGAAAAGGGTATTCCCTAGCGGAGAAGATGTCGAAGCGCCTCGCAGAGACACTGAAGAATTGGCAGCAAGAGTCAAAGAGTTCGTGGATCTAGAAAGATTCAGAGACCAGCATAAAGCGAAAGTCAGCGCAACCCGCGCTAAAGAGAAGCAGTCGAGACCTCAACAAGGTTTGCAACAAGCAAGGAAATTCCAGCCGCAAAAGAGGCCATTCCAGCCGGAATTCCAAAGAACGAAGGAAGTAAACTTGGCAGATTGCGTTCCCTTGAATGCACCACTCTCCGTGATCCTGAAAAAGATGAAGGAAGACAACATGTGGAGGGAGCCGACAAACTTCCGAAAAAGTCCACTTGGAAAGCAAGAAGACAAATGGTGCGAGAACCATGAAGTCTATGGCCACGAGACGGACATCTGTGTCAGCCTGTGTAAACAACTTCATCCTCAAAGGAGAACTCAAGCAATTCGTAGATCAAGGCGACAAGCGCCAAAAGAGGAACCATGCTGAGCCATCCGGAAAGATGAACAAGGGAAATGAGAAAATGAACGACAATCCGCCACCTGCGAAGCGTGGCGTTATCAATGTGATTCATGGAGGGCCAGCTGCAGGAGGAAGCATTTCTAATGCTCGCGATGTCTCTGCTGCGCAACTACAAGTTTTGCCCAAGTATGGAAAAAGACGCCAACCAGAGAAGGAAGACGTGGTCATCCCATTCTCAAATGCTGACAAGAAGCACATAGTCTACCCCCACGATGATGCTCTTGTCATTACAATGGATGTCAACGGATACGATGTGCGAAGTATATTGGTGGATGGTAGAAGTGCCGCAGACTTAATGCATGTAGAAGTTCTCAAGAAATTAGGAAAAACGGAAGTCGATCTTTCGCCAAGCACATTCCCGCTAGTCAGCTTCGCAGGAGCTGCAACTTACCCGTTGGGTATGATCACACTGCCAGTCATCCTGGGAGAAGGTTGTAAGGCGCTTTATATCAATGTCACATTTGTAGTGGTGAGCACCCTAGGAGCATACAAAGGCATCCTAGGAAGAACGACAATCAACCCGCACGACATCGTGCCGTCCACCGCTCACCAGAAGATGAAGTTCCTAACTCCTCATGGGATCGGCGAAGTGCTAGGCGACCAAACAGCCGCACGGAAGTGCTACGTCAACGCTCTAAGGAAGACGAAGCAAGTATCCATTTCCATGATAGAAGTTGGCGTGAAAAGAAAGTTGTTCGCTTCAAGTGATGATGATGAAGGAAAAAAGAAGGAGTTAACACAAGAGCTGGGCTCGACAGGATGCTCTTCCCAACAAAACGAAGCGCCCTAGATGTCAGACAAGGACAAGAAGAGTCCATTACAGCTTACTTCAGGAGGTTCACCCAAAATGCAACCGCACTAAGGGCAACCAAAAAAGAGGTCATCACTGCGTTTTACTTGAACATGAACGCGCCAACGTTTTTGCTGTGTGGAAGAATCCATGGATGGCGTACAACCAAAACGATGACATGCCTGAAAGATAAGCTGGAAACCGCAATCTCTTGTGAACGCGAGCTGGGATGGGGTACACCTCTCAGCTCGGATCAGGAAGCTCAGACTTCAAGAAAATCAGGAAGCTCAAGCGTCGAATACGCCGATATCTTCACTCCCTTAAACACGGAGGTTGAAGAGATATACATTAAGCTCTTGGAAAGCAAGCTTCCGGGTCCACTCGAGCCGATGACTGCCTTCTTAGGTAGAAACGTCAAAGATTGGTGCCGATACCACCAAACATGGGGGCACCATACTAACAGATGCTTAACTTTGAGAATGGAGATTGAGGAGTTCATTGCACATGGAGCTTTGGGAAGCTATGTTGCAAGTGACGATGCTCGTCCGCCACCAAGACATCTCAAAGGGAGATAGATTATCCACTCTTTATCTATCTTTACATCTTTGTCAACATGTCTATTCTAGCTGAGAACTTAAGTGTTTTACACTTATGTACTTAGAAATATTTCGGAAAGAGCGATCAGTAGACGCCTTCCTGCAAGTGATTGTACGCATAACAAAATTCTAATGAAGATTAATCTACTTTCGTAGGTACATCTCTATAATACGCATTTAACTTCGGATTAAAACCAAGTAACAAACAACGAGCATATTACTCATATCAACAACTCAAGTCATTATCCTATGCAACTTATATTATGCGGCATCAAGAAGATTATTATCAACAATACAAGCTAAACACTATGTGTAACGAGGAACTTATGGCATACAACGCCAACATATTTATTATCTACACCAACAAGGAGTCTATTTCTCCATCTATAATGGCGTCTATCTCAAGAAATGTCGGCAACACAAAGCCATTGCGCTATACACAATCAGCTTACATCACGCAATGACAACTTGCGCATTATCAACAACAAGGGACTTATAAAGGTTCTCTATTCAAAAGCCGTTCACTCAGGAACAACTTCAACAACATACAATGCCTTGGATAAAAACCAAGACTTATTCTAAAAAGTGACATGCTGCGACATTTTCATTGCAAGGGCAAACCTCATGTTCACATCTATCAAAGTAGCATGCTGCGACATCCTCCTTGCAAGGGCAAACCCCATGCTTACTTCTAAAAAATGGCATGCTGTGAAATCCTCTTAGAGGCAAATCCTCATGTTCATAGCCATTCCCTGAATAAAAACAAGATGCGGCAAACACACTATGGGACTAATCACCCCACGTGGCGGAAGTCCTCTTAATAGACGACAACCCCACATTCTAAAAGTATGCATACTCTCTTAAGGGTTAATACGCCATAAAGACTTATTCCTTAAGTGGCCAGCTTCATGTTATACGCTTGCAGGTGCGTACCCTGTTTACAAAACTCATCAAATCAACAAGTCGAGTCTTGTACAACGTTATCTTGCTCTTTAGCATTTAACGCAAAAACATCAAATTCAGCAAGAAGTGTCTTGCAACAACGTCGCCTTAGAGTGGAACTAAGAGACGGTATAAACTATTATCTTGCTTCGTCAAGAGCACACTGCTACATGTCAAGGGCCTGTGCCAAGCGCCAAGTGCCAAGGGCCAGTGCCGAGTACATTACTATCTACAATGCTACAAGTACCAAGTGTACATATCATGCCATGCCTTGGAAATTTATTCAAGAGGGGCGCTGATAACACCTTGCAATGCGCAAGTCGCAACATTGGATGTTTATCCATTATAAAAAGGAGATCAATCCTATCATGCAAGACCAATACATACGGACAATGAAGATAACTCAAGGTATGAAATATTACTAGCAAGTTACCACGTGTTTATTTATTATTGAAAACAGATCCAAGTGACGAAATACCATGCATGCAAACGCATAAACGAAGGTTGGGACAAAAGCCTCAACATAACATCAACCCGTTCACAAAGGGTTCAACATGCTGAAAGCAAACAACGTGATACCATCCAAGAGATAACATCATCTCCAAAAGACTAAGACAACATGTTCATGAAGTCAACACCAATTGCAGTATCATCATTACCATATCCAAAGATCATGGAGAGAGAAGCCGCTTTAGCTTCCTTACGCTGTAAATTCGCAACATGGTTAACAACAAAGGAAGAATAAGGACCTAACTTGTCGAACGGAAAGCCGGGTGCAAGCGTGCGTACTCTGCCAATATAATCTTTGGCAAACTCATCAATCATAGATGAAAACTTCGCCTTAGCGGCAGCAAGGACGGCAGCAGCATGGGCAAGGGTGCTAGGATATTCGACAAATCCCTTCTCAACTCCCGCTTTATGCGCTTCCTCACGTATAGAAGCAAGCGCGACATCATGGGCGCTACTACTCTCTGCAATTTGCTGCTTGATAGCAGCAATCTCAGCCTCAAGTTGCTCAACATGGGTGCGACGAGTAGCATTGCGCGTATCAAAATCAGCAACCATGGAGTTCAAGTTTTGCACCTCATCCTCGGACTGTGCAAGCTCGCGAGTAAATGCATTGCTCTTCTTGACAACAGCCCTCTTCTCGCTCACAAGCTCCAACACAAAGGATGACATTTTCACCATCCTTGAAATAGCATAAGTACAACAAACCAAACAACAAGACGATCAATGCAAGGTATATGCTTACAACATGCGAACATAGAAGTTAAAGCAATGCTTACCGGTGCAAATTCAGCCAAGCTACTCTCAACATATGCTTGTGCTTCCTCGTTAGTAGATGGTTTAACGTCATGATCGCCAGGAGGAACGCACCTTTGAAGCACTCGCACCCCGACTTTCGGTGTTCTAAGCGTGAAATCCTTCGGAAAGTGAAGACCGCCAGTGGAGAAAGGTGACCAATCTTCTCCAGATACATCTATCCCGTCGGATAGGATCAAGTCATCACGCTTGATGCCTGGAAGTGCTGCCAACATAAAACAAAGAAGATGTTAGCAAAAAAAAAAAAAACTAAGTAAAAGAAACATGTCGAAGTAAACAACACATACCTCGACGGGAGGAACGCTCCTCCTCGGGCCGGTCCCTCGACCGGGGGGCAGAAAGCGCCACTGTGCGACTCTTGACTCTCTTCCCTTTATCAAAAGGAGTTGGAACAGTCACACTCAGTTTGGAGCGCTTGGGATCACTCGAGGGACGCGCCCCTGTGGCGGACCTCTTGGGAAGAGCGCTAGCAACGAGTGCGGCAACAACGCGTTCAGTCACGTGTACAGAGTGACCTGAAAATGAAAGCAACATGAAGACAACAAAACTTGGAAAATTAACAAGTCCAAAGAGGATGCAAGAAGGTGCCTTACTTGTAGTTCCCTTACTGCGACCATGTCCGGAAGCTCCAGGAATAGCGGGGGCAGTAGTGCAAGCATGCCGTCCGACAGGCGGGTTACCGCGTACATCAGCTGTCTGCAAGGACGAACTTTTTTTCATCAGTTCGACCTACATTGCAACATGACACAGGTTATAAATATTATCAACATTCCAAATCTGCATAAGGAAGTATGTAAATCCCAGCATCAATCAAGTCTCGATCCGAAGCTCATAATAAGCAGCGGAAGCTGCACTCTTGTTGACATCGATAAATGCTCTTCACAGTCTCCTTGTCATCTGAAGAAAGCTCGGAGAAGATAGGAGCAGGATCAGCCCTCTCGACTTTCTCAACTTCCCAATTTGTGCCGACATCGCACACGAAGCAATAATGATGTCGCAATGAGGGCCCGAGCGATCAGCCGGAGCAGCTAGTCGCTGTCTATGATCACACTCGACGTCCCCAAGCCCAAGTTGCTTAAAGCCCTTATCTTGCAAGTTGGGCCAACGCATCTTCATACCACATAATCCCGTCATGTCCGGACACAATAACTGATAGAAGCAGCGAAAAAAGGTAGTGGAATAATGCCAAGACTGCCTGTGAAATAACACTCGGAAGCAACTCCATACTCGAAAGCCGGCGGGAGAAAGATCCAACGGCGAGATTTGATAATAGCGACAGAGATCTATCAAATCAGGACAGTAAGGAAGGCGCAAGCCTTCCCTAATATGAGAGGTATAAACCGTTGTCAAGTCACTGGGAGGTATGGTAACTTGCCCCTTTTCGACTCCGGGTAACACGTCATAAGGGAGTATACCTTCTAGATCCGGATTAAGTCCGCAGCAAGATGCATATGAGTCGAACATAGCTTCATCGATCTGGTTGGTAAAGTAACTCACACTTGTCTCCTTAACCTTTATGACTTTGGGGAAAACGGGAGGTTTTACGACGACTTCGGCCTCCACACCCGGTATAGCATCCAACGGCTCGACAACGTCGACATCCTGCTCAACTATGTCGACATCCAACTCATCATCGATATCCGAACATAGTGTCACTCTCGGAATGGGGATAGAAGACTTACTCATATTAACAGCTGTGAAAAGGCTAAGTTCACGAAGATGACAGCGAGATGTGGTATCCTGAAAAGTACAACCGACAATCCAATCAGTGCACAAGTACGCATCAAACACTTATGCAAACATCTATGTAATGAACGCTCCATGTGAGATAACTATGTACGCAATGACTTAATAGTCTTCGTGCAATAAGTAACAACCATCATGCAAGGGGGGCAACCCTCTCTACACATCGACTTACATGTCGACATCAAGCTCATACGCGCAGCATACATGATTACAAGGGCGAAATATTTTCTAAATGTTTTCCTCAGGATGACAGTCAGCATCCTACCAAGTATCAACATGCTACTACATGTCCGCATACTACAAGTTTTTGGCGTGCTACTAAGTGTCAACATGCTACTACGTGTCGACATACAACAAGCTGTCAGCATACTATCAAGTATCAACGTACGACAAGGTGTCGGCATGCAACAAAATATGGCTGAAATATTGTCTAAGTATTTCGCTTACGACATGGGACTATACGCGACAAGAAACCAACCGTCAGAAAATATTTTCTAAGTATTTCCTTGATGTCAACAATCAACAAGTGGCATGAAATCAACTATCTAGGAGCATTCTCCAAGTATACTAGCATGATGACAGATAACATACATCAAGTGGCAAATATCAACTACTACGAAATATTTTCTAAGTGTTTCTATGCCGGCGGTCGACAAGAATCATATGACGACATCAATGGTAACAAGCACTAGATATTATTGAAATTTCTAAGTGTTTTAGCATGTTTGCAGACAGTGACCAACGATCAATACATGATGCTCAACGCACATTGCCTAAGTTATCACTACCAACATACAACCATTGACGACCATGGACGAACAACTACCGATCGTCAACATCGAGCATACTAAAACAACGGCTAAGGCATGGAGCAACATGTCGGCAATGAATACTATGCATAAGGGAAGTGTAACAATTCATTTGCACTTTTCTAAAATTTTCAGCACTTAGAAAAATTTTGGCCGATTTGGGGCTAAGTATCCTAATGCATTTCATCAAACACCTTGTATGCATGTTAAGGTGACTAAGCACATAGTGATTTCAAGATTGAATCAAGGCCAAACGAAGTCACAAAATGTCCATCCATGTACGGAATTGGACTCACCAACACGAAGCGAGTCTGAATTGTCACACGTTGTCACCGGAGCTCCACGCGCCACCCAGGGACGCCGCACGCGCCGCTGCCGTTTCTGCCACGCGCCTCCGCCGATTGCCACGCGCCGCTGTTCTGCACTCCACGCGCCTTCGACTTCCACCTCTAGCTTGGCCGGAATTTAATTCATTTCAAGTATGATGTGACTACTCCAAATTTACACCTCCATAAGGTCCTTCTTTAACAAGCAATGAGAGCTTCTTGGAAAACTATCAAGGGAGGATGTAAGCTAATGACTATTCTCTTTCCTAATTTTCACTAATAGTGTCTACACCATGTGCTAAAGACTAAACTCACATCTATTTTCGCACAAGTCCCTAGCATCATGTATGAGCATGTTTACATCTCTCCTATGCTTACATTACATACATGCTCCCTAATGTTGCATGACGCTCTACATACAATTATTATTGCATGTTACGTACGCATAGGCTATTATGCACGATTCTAACTTATGATTGCTACATGATTAATTTTATAATCTAAGTATGAATTGCATGTTTACATCATATTACATGCTTACATCATATTCTATGTTTACATCATGCTTCATGTTGACAAGCATGCTCTCCAATTTTATATTGCTTTAAGTATTTTGCTTATTGCGCGATTACGTCATCCATATGCTATATCGTCATCATCATGTTAACATCATGTTACACGTTTACGTCATGTACCATGATGACTCCACGTCGCATGATTATTTATTATTACAAGTATTTCGCTTATTGCATGTAATTACAAATATGTCGTTAATTGCACGTTGTTATATGTATACCGTCTGTTACGCTAACCCCGTGAACAGATTATGCACGTTCGTCGAAAAAGTAAAGATGGACGAATTTGTGCTCCGCGCATTCGATTGACAAACAGGCCACCCCTGAGGTCAGTGCCGAACCTAAATTGGACGAATATCGTATCTTAAATAGAGTCAAGCATGGGTTTTGAACCACTACTTGACTCGGGGGGCAAGTGATGGATATCTATCCAATTCGGGTTCGTATTTACGTTTCGGACCTCGCAAACACGACGAAACCCATAAACGGATTTTACCGCGGACACCCCGAGTCCAAAACGGTCCGGATGCGCGCAGCACCCGGACCGGGACCTCCGGATTGCCTCGGCAGTCTGGATTGGTCCGGTTCGCCCGGCAATCCGGACCATGTCGGACATCCGACATGGTCCGGACTGTCGACTGTCACCGCGCGCTTACCCCTATTATTTTTACTAAGTATGAGAAGTCAGTGCGCACATAGCCAACCCGATGTCGGTAAGCGTTTTCCTTTAAACCGGCATTGAACCGCATAAAACCGGGTACGGTTCTCGGATTTCCTATAAATAGGGACCTAGACCTCCTATTTGACGACTTAACTCGAAACTCTCTCAAATTGGCTATTTGTGCTCTGACCTCTCTCTACATACTTTCTCTCTCTAGATTATGACTTAAGCATCGGAGAGGGCTAGACCAGCACCACCCCCCTCTCCATGCTGGTTATTGCCCGTTTTGCAGGACCCGACGTGTAGGAGACCGAGATTGGAGCCAAATCCAAGTTCGGGGTTCGAGGATCGAGGTTCGCGGATCGTGGATCGTGACGTGCTGACAGGAGACCGTACCTGCGTGCACATCCAACCCGTTCGCGAAGAGCAACCCGAGGTGTCCCAGGTGGAACCGACCTCAACAAGAGCTATACGGTTCGACTCCAGGGTGGGTGGTGTGACTTGATTAAAAATCATTTTCTAGAAAAGGAGAACTTGTGCCTAACGAGTTGATATCGTGAGTAGTGTATGCGCAGATTGATCAAAGGGTTAAAGGTCCTTTTGGTACCACATGTTTGCAAAAATTACACTGTTCATACCAATAGTATTTTTTCGTACCGAATTGGTACCATATGTTTCCAAACCTTACTGTTTTGGTACCTCCGTTAGGGTTCTGTCAAAAACAGCCTTTAAATGGCATGTGCCATGCACGTGACTAGCCCAAAACTTTCAGTTTGTTACAATTTAGTCCATCTAATACATCCCTAACTTTTATTTTGTTCAATTTAGTCCTAAAACTTCAAAACCAAACCATTTTCCCAAATTGACCTAGCCGGACTTAGCCTAGGGCTAGGTCGGGCTAGGTCAATTGGGACTTAGCCCATACACGCACGAAACCCGATTGCAAGCTAACCGAGGGAAACCGGGCAAGTTTCGAACTTGCCCGGCATCCCCGGGAGGCTTACCCGGAAAATTCCGGGTAAGCTAGGCTCACCCGGAATTTCCGGGTAAGCCTAGCTTACCCGGAAATTCTGGGTAAGCCCCAGCTTACCCGGAATTTCCGGGTAAGCCTAGGCTCACCCGGAATTCCGGGTAAGCCTAGGCTTACTCGGAATTCCGGGTAAGCTCATCACCCGGGGGGTGTCGCGTACACCCCCCATTTAGTCCCGAATGTATAGGAGACCCGATTTTTAACTAACTCCTATACGTCCGAGACCTAAGTTTCAAAGGCGCGCGCGTCCCGCTCAGGACAGCCGCCTGAGACGTGCGTCAGAGACCGTTTCCCAAAGCTCTCCCCTGCACCCCGGTTCACATTTCCACATTGAACCGGGTCAAAACCGGTTTACGGTCCAAGGTTGCCTATAAATAGCCACCTTGGGGGTAAACATTTTCAAGTCAATTCAATAAATCACTTTGGGCAAAAGTGGGAAAAGCTCTGACCTCTCTCTAAAAAACCCTCTTTCTCTCTCTAGAAATCGACTAATGTTGATCGTCGGAGTGAGCACACCAAGCACCCCCCCCCCCTCTCCACGGGGACTGCTTGGTAACGCTCCTTTCGCAGGGGCAGATAGACGATCTTCCAGAGAGCCCAAAGGATTCACCACCATCCAGAAGACGAAGTTAGGGCCCGCTCGTGACTTTAGAGGACGGACTTAACTCGCATTCAACCCGAAGACTTCGACGAGTTATTCCGCAGACAACCCGCAATAACTCGGTCGAAACACTTGGCGCCGTCTGCGGGCTTCGAACAGAAAGCCTGCGTTACTCAAACGAACAAGCAAGATGGAAAACACATACACCATACACGGAGGCTTCAGTGCAGGGGGCGAAACCTCTTACGCAAGGGAGAGGTACGCTGCTGGAAAGAGTGAAAAACCACAGGAGCCACACGGGGAGGACACAATCATGGAGGACGTCATTGGCTTCTCAGCCAAAGACAGAGAACACATAACGTTCCCCCATAACGACGCCTTAGTCATTCAAATGACTATTGATGACATGGAAGTGAAGCGAATTCTCGTAGATGGAGGCTCCGCCCCAAACGTGCTAACAAAAGGCATTGTTTTAGCACTCGGAAGAAAGAAGGCCATACAAACAATGAACTCACCTCTAGTGGGATTCATGGGAGATGCTAGCTACCCACTGGGTACCATTACCCTTCCAGTAACCTTGGGCGAAGGTGAAAGACGCCTGAATATCGATGTACTATTCATAGTAGTCGAAAAGCTAAACGCCTACAATGGCATTCTCGGATACGCAACCATGAACGAATGGAGAATGGTGCCTTCACGGCCCACCTGAAGATCAAGTTTCCAACCAATGCAGGTGTGGGAGAAGTTAGAGGAAACCAACAAGTAGCAAGAGAATGCCACAATGTCGCGCTACAACAAAATCAAAGGGGAAACATGCCAGTAATACCCACCATCGACGAAGACCCAAGAGATGACTACGAGAGGCCTACAGCGATGGACGAACTCCGCGAATTCAAAATCGATGAACCAGAAAGAATGGTGCGCGTAGGAGCATCATTATCAGAAGACGAAGTGATTGAAATCACAGCGCTCCTAGCAGAATACAAAGACTTATTCGCATGGTCCCCAAAGGACATGCCAGGAATAAGCCCAGACGTCATTTGCCATAAACTCAACATCAACAAAGATGCTCGAGTAGTAAAACAAAAGCTAAGGTCGATAGGTGGGGACAAAAAGTTGGCCATTCGCGAGGAAGTTAGCAGACTGCTTGATGCAGGTTTCATTGAAGAATCCAAGTATCAAACTTGGGTAGCCAACCCTGTAGTTGTGCCTAAGCCAAATGGCAAGTCAAGAATGTGCATCGACTACAGAGACCTCAACAATGCATGCCCAAAAGATTCATATCCGCTCCCGCGAATTGATCAATTGGTAGATGCAACTGCAGGCCATGAACTGATGACAGTTATGGATGCGTACACAGGATACAACCAAATCCCGATGTTTTGGCAGGACGCCCCACATACGGCATTCTACGCTGACAGCGAAATTTATAACTACAAAGTTATGCCTTTCGGGTTAATCAATCCGGGGGCAACCTACCAAAGGATGGTCAATCTCATTTTCGGAGATTTGATTGGCGACAAAATGTAGGCGTACGTGGATGATATGGTCGTAAAATCCAAGAAAAGAAAGAACCACGCAGAGGACCTACGCATAATCTTCGAGAGAATGCGAAAGTATCAAATAAGACTAAACCCCGCAAAATGCGCTTTCGGGGTACGGTCAGGCAAAATACTTGGATTTATGGTGAGCGAAAGGGGCATTGAAGCAAACCCTGAGAAGGTGAAGGCAATTGAAGAAATGGCCTCTCCAACAAAGCACAAAGAAGTACAACAACTCAATGGGCGCCTCGCAGCCCTGAACAGATTCCTGGCCAAAATTGGAGACAGAGCCCTCCCTTTCTTCGAAGTGTTACGCGCAAACAAGAAGTTTGAATGGACAAATGCTTGTGAAGAAGCATTCCAACAACTCAAGCAACACTTGAAGACGCTCCCAAGACTAGCAAAGCCACTTCAAGGGGAGCCTCTTTTTCTCTACATATCAACTAGTAACACGGCAGTTAGCTCTGTGCTAATAAAGGAAAAAGGAGGAGCGCAACTCCCGGTCTATTACGTCAGCAAAACACTGGCCAAGTATGAAGTCAATTACGTACCAATCGAGAAGCACTTGTACGCGCTTGTGATAGCCGCACGCAAGCTAAGACCTTACTTCCACGCGCATGAAATAACGGTCCTCACAGACCAGCCATTGAAGCACATCCTTGCAAAACCAAACATGTCAGGAAGATTGACGAAGTGGTCTGTAGAGTTAAGTGAATTTCGCATTCATTTCGCTCCACGGACAGCCATCAAAGGGCAGGCCTTGGCAGACTTCATAGCAGAGTTCACAGGAATCGAGCCCGAGCCACAAGATGAAGTCCAAACAAATGCCCCACCCGCAGAAGTTTGGGAAATGTACACGGACGGATCATCCAACACTGGAGGCGCGGGGGCAGGATTACTACTAATCCCACCCGACGGCTCAGACCCCTTGAAGTACGCTTTGAACTTAACATTCAGAGCGACAAACAATGAGGCAGAATATGAGGCTCTGATAACAGGCCTCGGGATAGCCAAAGGAGTTGGAGTGGAACACTTACGAGTAAAGTGTGATTCACAACTGGTCGTCAACCAGGTCAAAGGAGAGTACACTGCAAAGTCCGAAAACATGCAGAGATACTTGACACAAGCAAAGGGGTTGGTAGAAAGTTTCAAAACTTTCGACATAACTTCCGTCCCACGAGAAGAAAACCAGGAGGCCGATGCTCTAAGCAAGTATGCCCAAAACAATGAACAAGACAAAAAGACACACTTTATGGAAAACAGGATAATATCCGTCATAGACCAATTCGAAGTAATGGCCATTGACGAAGAGGAAACTTGGAAGACACCAATCCAAGCATACCTCGCTGGAGGGATCCTACCACGAGACAAGACTCAAGCGAACAAGATCGAAAGGGTAGCCGTAAACTACGCCTTGATCGAAGGGCAGCTCTACAGAAAGGGTTATTCTACACCCTACCTAAAGTGCATCACAAGCACAGAAGGAACAACGGTACTAGAAGAACTCCATGGAGGAATGGCTGCCTCGCACGAAGGAGCTCGCGCGTTGATCCGCAAAGCATTGAACTTAGGCTACTATTGGCCAACAATGAGAGCTCAAGCAACAAACATGGTGGCAGAATGCGAAGCATGCCAGCTATATTCAAGGAACATCATAGCTCCAGCAGCAGAATTAAGCCCAATTGCAAGCGCATGGCCATTCGCACAATGGGGCATCGACTTGATCGGCCCACTCCCAAAGTCAAAGGGCCAAGCAAAATTCATAGTCGTCGCAATCGACTACTTCTCAAAATGGATTGAGGCTAAGCCATTAGCACGCATCACAGACACACAAATCATGGACTTCATCCGAAACTACATAGTGGCTCGCTATGGTGTCCCGAAGATACTCATTAGCGACAATGGTGCCCAATTTAGAAGTGGAAATATGCAAAATTTCTGCAAACGTCTCAAGATAGACCACCGTTTTGCATCAGTGCACCACGCACAGACAAACGGCCAGGTCGAATCAGCAAACAAGATAGTCTTGGATGGACTAAAAAAGAGAGTCCATGCTCTGAAAGGAGGTTGGGTGGAACAGCTAAGCAGTGTTTTATGGGCTGTGCGCACAACACCCAAAGAGTCAACAGGCGAAACACCCTTTAGCCTAGTCTACGGAACCGAGGCAGTAGCACCTGTCGAAATCGCCGTCTCTTCATACAGAACGACGCATTTTGACCCCCAAGCCAATGAGGAAGAAAGACGCCTTGACCTTCAGTTAACAGACGAACAGAGATGGAAATCAGAACAAGTTCAAGCAAAGATGCGCTTAGCCACATCCAGATACTACAACAAAAAGGTCAAGGCGCGACAATTCCACGTGGGAGAAATGGTCTGGAGAAGAAACAAATTCTCACACTTGGACCAAATCAACAAGATGTCCCCCAAATGGGAAGGCCCCTACAAGATAGTAGCGGTTCCATACATTAACGCATACCGCATCCAAGATATGGACGGGAACGAATTGCCTAACACTTTCAGTGGGGGACACCTGAAGAAGTTCCACGCATAAACAAGAGTGGAAACCATAAAACTAAAAGCTGTCGTATCAAGCTCTTTAGTATTCATTACCTCAAAAGAAGGAGATGTATAACTCCATACTTGCGCATCAAATGAAGTTATGTCTAACAAATTTCACATCTCTTGTAGGCACACTATTAACTCACATACAACGCCTAAGCTTACAACCAAGGCATCAAAACAACAACAGTGACAACAAGCCAACCTATACAAGGCTCATCACTACAAACCAAAACAAAGGACGTTCGACGCATACAAGGAGTTGAAGTATCCTCACCAAGGATGTGAACGTACTAATCTATTCACATCCTTGCATAAAGTCGGGGGATAAGCGGATCATTAGGAATCCTCCCTCGCAAACAAATGCAAGTGTCGGACGTACTAATCTATCCACACTTCGCCACAATACAAGGATGTGAACGTACTAATCTATTCACATCCTTGCATAAAGTCGGGGGATAAGCGGATCACTAGGAATCCTCCCTCGCAAACAAATGCAAGTGTCGGACGTACTAATCTATCCACACTTCGCCACAATACAAGGATGTGAACGTACTAATCTATTCACATCCTTGCATAAAGTCGGGGGATAAGCGGATCATTAGGAATCCTCCCTCGCAAACAAATACAAGTGTCGGACGTACTAATCTATCCACACTTCGCCACAATACAAGGATGTGAACGTACTAATCTATTCACATCCTTGCATAAAGTCGGGGGATAAGCGGATCATTAGGAATCCTCCCTCGCAAACAAATGCAAGTGTCGGACGTACTAATCTATCCACACTTCGCCACAATACAAGGATGTGAACGTACTAATCTATTCACATCCTTGCATAAAGTCGGGGGATAAGCGGATCATTAGGAATCCTCCCTCGCAAACAAATGCAAGTGTCGGACGTACTAATCTATCCACACTTCGCCACAATACAAGGATGTGAACGTACTAATCTATTCACATCCTTGCTAAAAGACGAGGGACAAACGGATCATTAGGAATCCTCACTCGCAAACAAATGCAAAGGTCGGACGTACTAATCTATCCGCACTTTACTATCCTATGTTATAACTAAAATAACAAGGAGAAAGTCAGATATCACATCTATCTAATGCATTTATGTCAAGCATATATATATAAGATCAAACAGGTCTACGATAGCAAATCCAAACATCAAACGACAGGCAGGCCCTAAACAAGTCCTTCGCCAAAATACTACGCATGCAAAGGAACAAACAAACATACAAAGAGTCCATATTGACCTAGTCAAGGAGATGGCGAACATCAACATCGCAATCCTCATTCGCAAAGGGATCACAGGCAGGAGTATCACCAAAGATATCAGCATCCCGCTCAAAGCTAAACATCAGCTCACCATCTGCACTAATGGTGTCCTCCACCTGAAGAGTGGAAGCCCCCCCCCAAATCACTCAAACCAATCACACCAAGAGCATCCAATTTCTCAAAGGGAAAATGGGGGGCAAGACGATGCATTAGGGGAACGAAGTCATCAAGAAACTCCTTCTTCAAAGACTCATAACTCGCCTGAACGGCGGAAAGGAAAGGCTCACTCTGAGGATACCGCTTAAAAGCGCCGGCCTTGCCTTCCGAAATGCCGTCCTCCCTCGCCTTTTGCAACTCGGCAGCTCGCACCCCCTCCCGAAGGGCCATCCGACCTTTCACAGCAGACAGCTGATCTCGGATCTCGGCAACGCGAGCTTGACTCGAGGCAAGCGCTTCAGATAGTATGAGAAGCTCACCAGCATGGCCTTTCGCATCCTCAGTCAAAGAGACTTGCTCTTTAACCAGCTCCTCATGGCTCTCAAGAAGCTGATCCTTCTCATCAGATAGCTCGATGACAAAAGATGATAAGTTGGCAATATCAGCATTAACCTGCATCAAAAATAGTATAATCATCAAAACAAGTGCAACAATGAGCAAATCAACTCCAAGAGGAATAAACGTTCACCGGAGCGAAGACCCCGATGTTCTCCTCCACAAAAGCGCGCGCACTAGCAGAATTCGGGGGGCACTCCTTCCGATCGGCAGGAGGAACAGACCTCTGCACCACCCGAACGCCAACTTCAGGAATGCTCAAGGACGCATCCTTAGGAAAACGAAGGCGCGTACCCGAATAGGGCACCCACACACCATCTGTGACGTCGCGTTCAAAGCGACGAACAAGATCACTTCTGCGAAGCGAAGGAAATGGAGGGATATCTGCAAAGCACAAACATAAGAAACCATACAAGCAAAATATGCTAAGGACATAAAAAGAGATTTCGCAAACCTGATACAGGGAGAATCTCCTCTGCCGCCACATGCATCGGCTCAGGAACAGGAGGGACGCGCTCACCAACATGCTTCCTCTTGTCACGTGAAGACATACGCGAACCTGGGGGGACCTCGTCCGCCGTCCCATGCCTCGGCCCGGGGGCAGGAGGGACGCGCTCGGCAACTTGTTTCCTCCTATCACGAGAAGGCAAGACAGACGTCCCCTCAACTCTTGAGCGCTTGGGATCACCCGAGGCACGCGCCGCAACTTCGGTCCTCTTAGTGGAGGGGCGCCGAGAAGAGTCAATAACGGGTCCCGCCCGCTCCCTCTCAGCAGACACACGACCTACAAACAGGGAAAAGAAAACATTGGAACTACAGACGGAGTACAGCCAAAAACGATAAAAAGGGAAAAGTACTTTACCCATAGGTCCTTTTCCTCGCCCATGACGAGACCCGTCAGCAGGGGCCGGAGCAGCAACAGGAAGCCCTCGCGCAGCATCAGTCTGCAAGGCCGGCTGCTTGTTAAGAAACCAACCTACAGGATAACATAAAACAAGGTTATAAAAATCCGAAAGCATACCAAGACACCCTGGGAAGAAGATACGACGATGCCTGCGGCAAGCAACTCCTCTTCAGAACCCTGAGTCAAAGGGACTATAACCCCCGCCTGATTGTCGCGAAAGATCTCGCGAAAGGCCTTCTCATCCTGAGGGGTATACTCGGATAAGGAAGGAACAGGGTCACGCTCCAGAACATGACACGTCTCCCACTTAGTCCCGACGTCGCTCACAAAGAAATAATGATTTTGCCATTCCTGCGAGCGAGGATAAGGGGTGGCGAACCGCCCGCTCGGCTTCCACTTGGCGCCCCCAAGGTCAAATGAGGAAAGGCAAGGCCACCGACTGCAGAAGGTGGACAACCCCGATTTGTCTCGTCGCTCCAGACGGTAGAAGGTCCGGAAGAGAATCAAGGAATAAGCCCATGAATGCTTGTGACACTGAATGCGAAAACAGGTCCACGCGTGAAGAGCAGCAGGGGAGAGATTAAGGGGCGAGATGCGGAAGTGACGACACAAACAGACAAGATCCTTGCAGTAAGGAAAACGCAAACCCTCCTCTATCTGTCCCGTGTAAACTACATCTAGGTCCGCAGGAGGGACGGTAACTGAACCAACCTCGACATACTTGCATACGTCAAACGGAAAAAATGCTTCAGAAAGAGGACAGACCCCTGATTTATATACGCTCTCCACAAACTCCTCCGTCGTGATACGATTGGGAGGATAGGTCTGAGTCATCGCAATGGCTTCATGGCTAGCACCTGTCCCGGGAAAATCGAGTCGAAGTAAAAGGGGGGTGTCCTCGCTTATCTCCAAACCATCATAAGAAAAGTAATATGTGCAAAGAAAGGGATCGGGAGACTCACTCATTTCAGCAGTTCGGGAGTGACAGTTTCTGAAAAAATTTCTAAGTATCAAAGTCGCGCGCCGGCAAGCCCGTCAACCAAGCCCTGCAAAAACCATGCACAACTCAATCAAAAGCCAAAGCAACACATCAACCACATTCATCAAAATCCTTTGCAAGGATATCCAACCCAACGGACCAACTGTCCGCAAGCAAACAGCTAGGGACCCTCCCGCTCGGGAGTCAAAAATCCTTACGCTCATCAAAGGTCTAGGTCACCTACTAATCAAATTTTCATACATTTGTGCAATGTGACACAGGTATTCAAGCGCTCTACAAAGCGACAAGTTCAAGAGCTAAAGAAATCAAAGGCATACAAAGTTGGTTATAATTACCAAAATGCCATCCGACCACCTTTTGATCAAATTTTATCCTCAAAATGGCTCAAGGCTCCGGGGGCACATACAAGCAGTTCAAACGCACTCAGGCAAGCCGATTACATGCCACAGGGAGACTTACCCCTCCCCGAGCAACCCGAAGAACACTCGGGTCAACTAAGCCACTAATGAAGGCAAACTACCAAGCAATCACCTAAACTCCGGGGGCATGGCTATCCACTCACAAACAATCAAGGGGGCATTATCACAATAGGGGACATCATTTCAAGTCACCCGTATCAAGATACAAAGGGTCGGACTTTTCGCTTGAAAAAGTCCGATTTCGAACCTCCGCGATTCCCCCTCGGTTGGTCGGAACCTAGGGACCTCTTCACAAAGGGAGTTCGCTATCCTTAACTCTATTTATCTACACTTAAAGCTTAGCCAAAAGCAAATTTTGAAAATCAAGCCAAAATTTCACTTAGGCATTTCATCAAACACCTACCATGCACCTTATTGAAATTCAAATGTGCAGCCCTAAAGGTCTAATTAACTTCAAGAAAAGGGAGTGGAGGACGTTACCAATCGATGCTCGACAAAAAGGACTCGAAACCGGATCGAATCAAGCTCGAAAACAACCCGCAAGAGGTGCAGCCGCCGTCCGCTGCAGCCGCCGGACCCGCCGCCGCCGCCTCGCCGCCGCTGCGCCGCCCTGACCCCGCCGGTGGTGCTCCTGGTGGTGGCCGGCCGAAATGGAGTCTCCCGAGCACCCTAAAGTGAATTCCTAAAATCACTACCTTAGCTCCTCCAAAACTCTCACCACAACCAATTCAAAAGTTGATAGTTTTATAAACTATCATGAAGGAGGTGGACTACACAACATAGTAAGTACCATACATCAAAGAGGTACATTCCTATCCACCATTCATTTTTTAAATTGTTGATGGCTTGGGTTTTAACCATCAAATGACTTGGATAAATTTAACTAAGTCATTTCAAATGTCCTCAACTTTTTGAAAACGTTGTGTTTATGATTTTTCGTATTACGTCCGTTGCATGTGATTTTCCAAAACCCGGCCTTATTTCATTCCCCCAAAACCGTCGTCTCACCGTCAAGACGGCCGTCTCGGACGACGGGCTCCCGGAAACTATCGCACTGCATGAAAAACATTTTATCAAGACTTGCATGATTCATTATCATTTTGATACAATTAGTCGTGGTATGAACGTTCCGTATTTATTTGTTCATCGTACAAGCTCGAAAGATTTCATGTGCGCTCGCACCTTAATTCTCCAAACGATCACATTTATCATATTACTCGTAGTCCGTTGTACTACTAACCCTTTGTGCAGTTACCAAACATGACCATCTCAAAAAACTAAGGCAAGGAACTCGTCCGAGCCGCGCGCATCCACCCTCGGTAGGTCAAAACTCGAGGTGAGCAGACGACCCGAATCACGTGTATACCCTATCTTAGAATAGAGTTAAACAAAGGTCAAGCCATTATTTAACTCGGGGGCAAGTGATGGACATACGCGTGATTCGGGCTCGGTTTTAATTATTCGGACCCCATACACGCACGAAACCCGATTGCAAGCTAACCGAGGGAAACCGGGCAAGTTTCGAACTTGCCCGGCATCCCCGGGAGGCTTACCCGGAAAATTCCGGGTAAGCTAGGCTCACCCGGAATTTCCGGGTAAGCCTAGCTTACCCGGAAATTCTGGGTAAGCCCCAGCTTACCCGGAATTCCGGGTAAGCTTAGCTTACCCGGAATTTCCGGGTAAGCCTAGGCTCACCCGGAATTCCGGGTAAGCCTAGGCTTACTCGGAATTCCGGGTAAGCTCATCACCCGGGGGGTGTCGCGTACACCCCCCATTTAGTCCCGAATGTATAGGAGACCCGATTTTTAACTAACTCCTATACGTCCGAGACCTAAGTTTCAAAGGCGCGCGCGTCCCGCTCAGGACAGCCGCCTGAGACGTGCGTCAGAGACCGTTTCCCAAAGCTCTCCCCTGCACCCCGGTTCACATTTCCACATTGAACCGGGTCAAAACCGGTTTACGGTCCAAGGTTGCCTATAAATAGCCACCTTGGGGGTAAACATTTTCAAGTCAATTCAAAAAATCACTTTGGGCAAAAGTGGGAAAAGCTCTGACCTCTCTCTAAAAAACCCTCTTTCTCTCTCTAGAAATCGACTAATGTTGATCGTCGGAGTGAGCACACCAAGCACCCCCCCCCCTCTCCACGGGGACTGCTTGGTAACGCTCCTTTCGCAGGGGCAGATAGACGATCTTCCAGAGAGCCCAAAGGATTCACCACCATCCAGAAGACGAAGTTAGGGCCCGCTCGTGACTTTAGAGGACGGACTTAACTCGCATTCAACCCGAAGACTTCGACGAGTTATTCCGCAGACAACCCGCAATAACTCGGTCGAAACACGGGGTTCATCAACCTTAAGGTATATTTGATATCTCTTGATGCTCTGAGACAAGCGTTTAATGTGAAATTTTTACCACTACATGAAGAGGATGGATGAGGCCTTCATAAATCTGAACTTTCAAATGTAGCAAATACTCCATTCACCATTTTATGTATTGAACCTTTACATATAAACTGTGAGGTTATATCAATTTAACCCAGTCAAGACCAACATAAATTAAGTGACACACCCTCCATATCCACCTTTCTACACATTGGATTCATGCAAGATACTTAACCATCAAGATAAGGCATTGATAGACATTGCAAGACCCGCTAGAATATTGAGTTGTCACAATTAGAACTTAGCAGAAACGTTGAAAAGAAAGAGTGGAAGAAAACTATTACCAAGACGGACAAAACAAAAGAATAAAATACGAAAGAAACTCTATAATAGCCACATGCACCAGATGTATAGCATGTTAGGTGTAATGTTACTTCATGAACACGTTCAAAAGTTAGTTTTGAAAAATCACAAGTGTTGTTTTCTAAAAACATGTGTACTGATGTAGCGAAACAGTTTGCAAGTTGTTTAGGCCTGAAAATAGTGGATAAATTATCAAATTACGTATGGACCTTTCCAACAAAAAGTAAGACTTCCTTTAATTTTGTTGTGGAGAATGTCAAAAGTAAGTTGGCTGGTTGGAGGATAAAGCTTATATCTATGACAATGAGGAGTGTCATAATTAATTTAGTCATGGCATCTATTCCTTCTCATATTATGTAATGTACTAGTCTCCCTACTTGTCAGGAACTGGATAAACTGAATCAGAATTTTTTATGGAGTCTTCTGATGAGAAAATGAAGATGCATGAGGTTAATTAGGATACAGTGTCTCTACTCAAGGATAGAGGTGGTTTGGGGATCTCCCTAACTAGAGATAGGAACCAAGCTATGTTAGCAAATTTTTCTTGGAGGCTAAATCACTCTTATGCTCTTTGGGTTGTGATTCTTAAGAACAAGTACATAAACACGTCTAGGGTCTAGGGTGGCCCGAGTTAAGATCTTGTAATGGGAAATCCATCATGGAAGGTATTAAAGTTCTTGAGAGTAGGATAGTTTGTAGTATTGGCGACGGTAGTCGTGTCAATTTTTGGTTTGATAAGTGGATTGGTCAATCTGACATAAGATCCCTCTAGATCTGGATTTCAAAGTGAAAGATCTTATATCAATCGATGGGGAGTGAGATTTATCTTTTGTTATCCATGATGGTATTAAAGGTAGAATTTATGTTGTTCATCGCAGTATCAAGAAGTGATAGAAAGATTTGGTTGACTCCCCTTCTGGAAATCATTATGAGACTTATGTTTACTAATTAATTAAAGACACTAAGCCACAGTTGGAGGTTGGTGTCCCAAAAGATTGGAACTGGATATGGAAGATTGTATTTCTCCCACGAATTTAAATATTTTGTGGCTTTGCGATCTTGACTGAATACCTACCGCTTATATGTTGAGCAAGAGAGGCCTCAATATGAGTGATGTGTGGCGTGGAAGTGGACACCATACATGTACTCCGTGATTGTGAGACAGTAAGGAAAACTTGGAAATGAATTGGGATGTTTTCATCAAACTCTCAGTTCTTTTCTGCTAACTTATTTGAATAGTTGAAGGATAAAGCCTTAATTCTCATGTTTATGTTGTTAATTGGCATTACAGTTTGGCTGATATGGAAGAATAGATATGCTATTATATTCAATTCCAAATGTCTTTCACTATTTTTGGCAGGTCTTCTGATTTGGAAAGCTGGAGAAATATGCAGAGTATGGACTAAACATGAGATGGTTTATCAAAAAACTGTCATTCTAGTGAGATGGACTCCTCCACCACATGGGTGGGCTAAGTTGAACTCGGATGGATCATCCATTGAGAATTTAGGTCTTACAGGGTGTGAAGAAGTGTTGAGAAATGCATTTGGATAATGGATTATAGAGTTTCAAATGAGATTGGGGTTCTCGAATAGTCCCGTGGCCGAAGTTGGGTTATAAGAGATGGTTTACTTGAGTCAGTCTATGTTGAATCAAATACAAAAGCAGTAAAATTGATTGCAAATGATACTAAAGATCAACTTGCCAAGGAGACGGTGAAGATGGATACTCGTTTTATCGTCTTAGAAGAACCTATAGCTTCTTTAGGACATTTAGTTATGTTTAACGATTTTGGACAAACTGAAGATAGACACGTGTAGATAGTGTAGTTTTATTGTAAGTATTTTATTTACTATATATATATATATATATATATATATATATATAATGGTCGATCCTTATTTAAAGGACATATAATTAATGAATAAAGAAGACGAGCAAAAATTTAAGGGTTAATAACACAATAGGGGCCTGAATGTTTGCCCATGTTGCAAAAAAGGGTATGAATTGAAAAAACATATTATTAAGGACCTGAATTTTGAGTTTTGTTGATAATCGAGTTTCCGTGCAAATTTGCCGTTAAATGTAACGGAAAAACGTGAAATGACAGAATTACCCTTTTGCAATTATTATACAATTTATCAGTTTAATTAATGAAATGTCTAAAATACCCCTGCACACTAATTATGTCTTAAGGCCGCCACCGACCACCACCCCAGCTCCGGCAACCACCACTCCAGCATCGGCGACCACCACCCCAGCTCCGGCGACCACCACCCCAGCTCCGGCGACCAAAACCCTCCTCCGGCGACCCAAAAAAGCTCCGATCGGAGCTCCGTGGCCCCGGAGGGGTGGTGGTCGTCGGAGCTGGGTGGTGGTCGCCGGAGATGGGTGGTGGTCGCCAGAGATGGGTGGTAGTTGCCGGAGCCGGGTGGTGGTGGTCGCCGGAGCTGTGATGGCTTAAAGAGTATTTTCGTATTTTTAGGTCAAACATGTGAGGGACACACTTTGGTCAAAGGGCATTTTCGGGTTTTCAAATTATTTTCGGTCACATGCTTGGCATGTGACCACTTTCCGTCACTTTTAACAGAAAAAATAGGGGTTAACAGTTCTTTTGGTCCATGATGTTTCACCATTTTTGGGTTTTGGTCCATAATTTTTTTTCCCTAGTTTTGGTACCATATGTTTGCAGATTTTTTCTAGATTTGGTCCGACCGTTACATTCCGTCCATTTTTTGATATGTACAAGTCACGTGATCCACCCTAAACTTTCAATTTTGTTCAATTTAGTCCCTCTAATACTTTCCTAACCTTTTTTTTGTTCAATTTAGTCCCGAAGTTTCAAAAATTCAATTGGACCTATTGTTCAATTGGGGTCAATTTTGAAACTTCGGGACTAAATTGAACCAAAAAAAAAAATAAGAAAGTATTAGAGGGACTAAATTTAAAGTTTAGAGTGGATCACGTGACTTGAACATGTCAAAAAATGGACGGAATGTAACAGTTAGACCAAAACTAGAAAAAATCTGCAAACATATAGTACCAAAACTTGGTAAAAAAAACATCATTGACCAAAACCCAAAAATTGTCAAACGTCATGGACCAAAAGACCTATTAACCCAAAAAATAGACCTATCAACAAAACTCAAAATTCAGGCCCTTAATAATACGTTTTTCAATTCAGACCCCTTTTGGCAACATGGGCAAACATTCAGACCAAAAGACATTGTGTTCTTAACCCAAAATTTAAACAACCCAATTATTTCAGTTTTTAAGTTAGTTTTCAGAGATCAGAATTCTCTCTCTAAGAAGGTCCATGGTTTGCTTTCCCATCAACGAGTTCAACTATCCAAAGCCGTTACGAAAGCTGCAAAAAAGAAGAGACTCTATAACTTGCTTGAATTTTCATACCATACAGTCCCCTAATAGTTGAGTTATTTTCAGGCCGAATAGTTAAGGGAAAGAAAATTCAAGCAGCAGCAGCATGAAAGTATTCATTGGATGTGCTTTCCCGCAGCCACATATGTGTTGAGTGGAGGTGATTACTCAGTGGTTGAATCTCTCGAAGAAATACAAGTAGCCCATGTCCTTAGGTGGGTTCTGTGAAATGCCAACCTTGTTGTCATTGAAGATGAACCATCGCCCATCTTTGTAAATGTGAGCTACGTAGTGCCCACAGTGTGTAGACGTCCCCATATGACTTACCACTCCAACCAGCCTATACTCTGCACCAACACATTACTTTCAAACTCTATTACAATCCTGTTTCTATATTACATAATGATGATGATGATAAGTAGTAGTAGTAGCTCAACAACTTACTCCCTCCTCCATCAGCTAGTGTCAAGCTGTTAGATGGAGCAGCAGCATCCATATCCGATGATGAAGTCGAACTACCCGGGTTACTGAATATCCAATCCGTTGCTTTCTCAATATCTCCCCCCTGACACCAAACCAAACTCATCAACCCCCCACCAAAATTGTTGATTTTCTTTTTCATTTCAACCCAACTGTTGCTGTTGTTGTACTCACAGTTGCCTTCAGTGCCTTCCGAGCAACATCCTCTTGGAAACCAAATGAAATCAACGTATCAACTTGTGATTGGTCAACGTATGAACATCCATCTCCTGTACTCTCTGAAATTGGATCGTTTATATCTATAATCATAATCAGACGGAAACTCTTGTTAATACTATCCACACAACATTACCATTATGTCCTTGACATTACTTACATTATTTCCTGTCAAGTATGTGTATATAAATACACCGGTTAAGAACCTAAACACACTCTCAACTACACGCTATGATGTTACGATTTGGGGTCTCATTTTTTTTGTTGCTATTCATTGTCCCAAGTATCAAATATGTTGTTTTTCACTTTTCATTTAATGCCAAAATCGCAACATGACCTATACTTCAGACTGCTTTTTAGTTCTTACTGTTATTGTTAGAACACAATTTAAGTCAAAATCACACCCAAAATTTAATGCCAAAATGGGCTGAAAAAGTGAAAAGCAACATATCTGATACTTCAGTCACCAAATTGCAACAGGACCTATACTTGAGACTGTGTTTAGTTTCTTAACCCTATATATAGATACACACTCAGTGTTTTCACTCTGTTAATATTGACTTTAAAGTTTAAACATAAGAAAACATCAATACCTGCATCGTCCATATGGCTAAGTAACCAATTCATTGCTTCTTCGACCCCAACATTAGATGTACGTATGGCAGCTTTCTCACAGTGTAGATAGTTGAACCCCATAGACACCAATTGGGCAACTATTTCTTCATTAGCCACCACCTTATTTGATTGTGCCTCATCCTCTGCACCTGTACCACATAGCATTGCACCGCTCTTATCTTAGCAGTTGTCTACCATGGATGCGATAACAATCCAAAATAACCAGAATCATCTTTTAGATCTTCGAAGTTCAAACATTATTGTTACGTAGATAGAAAGTTCACGCATACAGCAAATTAATTAACCTCACTCGGTTGGCGCTAACATTGAAGATACTACACATATGATTGGGTTATTAAGAAGATATTAGACTGGAATAATTATTGCATGTGAAAACTTAACAAAGATAGTAAGGACTCGAGAAAAGATAAACTTCTTATAGCTAACCTCCCTCAGGCAGCAACTCCTCCCCAGGTTGAAGACCCTTGCTACGCATGTGACTGATGTCTATGACATCTGGAACATCTATGTATACATCTGATAAGAGGAACAAATGCTAAAGAAATCAGTTGAAGTCAGTGACTGAAGGAAGGAAGAGAGACAAGACACAAATCGTACCAAGCTTCTTCGGAACCCACCCTGCTTCCATGACAAATTTCCGCATGTGAAGTACCAAGTAATCAGGAAATGAAGTTAGACCAGCCGTCCTTCAATTAAACAAAGTAGAGACAAAGAGTTAATCCACATATCTTTGATAGTTCACTACAGCAGAATGTCCAATTTTGACCAAAAATTCCTTCAAGACGTTTTATCCAAGTTATTAAAGTGTTTTCCTTGAGATTCGGCAGAGCAACTTAAATGCACCTTGGGTAAGTTTCTCGCCGAGAAGAAAAAAAAAATTATAATTCTCGTAAGAATGCTAAGATCCAAAACTTACTTGATGGCTGTTGTCTTAGCCTTCAACGCGGAGCTATAGAAATCCTGGACCTCCTCAGGAGCAGAAAAGTTTGCCAGGCATGCCTCCAGGGGCACTCTCGGGCGTATAATTTGATCACTGGATCTGCTTCCTTATATCAGTAAGGTAAACATAAAATAATAAGGAAAAACAAAAAAAATCTAAAGACCAACTTGTTGTAACTTACACTTCCTTTCCATCTAAAGCTTTTTCTTCCTTCAATTTGTGAAACTCTTTTAGTTCCTCTGAATAAAAAAAGAGGTAGAAATATGAACACTGTAATGCGTATAATACTAATACTTATAGTCTTATAGTAATAAACCTGTAAGCGTTCTACCTTTGTTTGTGGCCTCATTGAGAGGAATATTCAACGAGAGAATGTAGTCAAGCCTCTTATTATAAGCAACTTTTCCAGATGGACATAAGATTCGGTCTTCAATGCCAAATTTGAAACTTCTTGAAGGATCGAACTCTGGATTTGCAGCATTAGCTCGCTCTACGTGATCAAGGAAATGCAGAAAAAATTCCAGTGCATCCTAAACATTCAATAGGCACCAAAACTGTATAATAAGACTACAGATAAAGCCAACTCAAGCAAATGTTAGCATGCAGGTCCACCTAGGAGGGCTTCTGATTTTCTTCATCCTGGGGGACAATAATGGTGTTCCTAAATTCTTGACAACCCTTAACTAAGCACAGCCAAGAACTCAGGTGGATATACTAAACCCCAAACTAATGGTTACATAGAACCAGTTAGATATATTCTCTATTTATTACGAGATATTCAGTTGCCTAATATAGTGGAGCCACACATCTATATATATATCATTATTCCTATCAATGAGATTCAAGGAAAACAATTGTAAGTTGGTTTCAGAGCTTTGAATCACAATCGGTTATTTGTGCTGGCGAGTCTCCACACCTACTTCATCAACTTTTAGTCATACCACTTTGTTCAAACTTCAGCATACGGTTCCTAGTTTGGTCAAGCTGAAAGAGCTGAATTGCAAGTCTTGTTAGTTAGGGAAACATGTTAGGTCTAGTTTTCGTAGTCATGGTGAAACTAGAGTTGATTCCCATTTTTCAATAATACATTCGGATGTTTGGGGTCCTAGTCGAGTATCTACTTCCGTTGGATACAGATATTTTGTTACTTTTATTGATGAATTATCTCGTTGCACAGGGTCTATTAATGAAAAACGCTCCGAGCTATTCCCTATTTTCAGTCTTTTCATGCTGAAATTAAGACCCAATTTGATCAAAATATCAAAGTTCTTCGGAGTGATAATGCACGTGAATATTTCTCGGGTACTTTTTCATTCTTTTTGTCTCGACATGGCATCCTACATCAGTACATATGTCCGCATACACCTCAGCAAAATGGCATTGCCGAGCGCAAAAATAGGCATCTTATTAACACTGCTCGCACATTGTTACTTCCTGCGCAGGTGACTGTTCGTCACTGGGGAGATGCTGTTTTAACATCCTGTTATTTGATCAATAGAATGCCTTCTTCCTTTCTGAATAACTAGGTTCCATATTGTATTTTGTTTCCTAAGGAACCATTGTTTCACGTGACTCCTCGTGTCTTTGGTAGTATCTGTTTTGTTCATGATCTTTCTCCTGGGCTAGATAAGCTTTCTGCTCGATCTATCGAATGTATCTTTCTGCTCGATCTATCAAAGGGTTAAGAACCTATAAACTGTCTGAAGTTTGCTCCATGTTCGATTTTGGTGTCGAAATTTAAAATGAAATTGACCATCTCAGGTTTCGTTTTTTTTGAAATTTGATGTATTCGCGCATCTTTTCCTCTCCTTTCAAACATTTTTATCGACCCATTCAGCCACTCATAATACATCACTCTTTACTTTTTATAAAATCGCCAAATTTCTCCTAAAACTTGAACATCCGAAAGAAAAGGTTTTCAGCAGAGTGTTGTGTAGTGCTTTTCAGCGACAATAGTGCGAGATTTACTTGCGTAGATGTGGCCACCTTCTTAGGTGACCGTCCCGGCAAGGTGACGAGAAGGGAGCGTGCATGAGAGCTCCTATTTGACAGTCGGTTTCGTCGGGATTAGCTTCTCTATAGCAATCACACCGAGACACTAAATTTCAACAAAAATGAAACCTTGGACTGTCCATTTTAACATTTTAAACTTCAGACACCAAAATCGAACATGGAGCAAACTTCAGACATTTATATGCTCTTAACCCTCTATCAAATATATCTTTCTCGGATACTCTAGATTGCATAAAGGATACCGATGTTTTTGTCCGGTCGAGTCATCTACTGAATTGGAGATGTTGCCCCTTTCCGTCATTCTTCCGACATCGTTTAAAGTACCGAATTCATCTTTAACTACTCCTGTTGAATTAGAGGTTTCGCCTTCGATTCTATCCCAACCACCTCTTCTTCAGTATCAACGTCGACGGAAACAAACTACATTTGTAGATCACTCCACAATGACTACTCCAATTGAGCCCTCCACAGGGCCTCCTCCAAATGAGTCATCCACTGAATCTCCTAATTCTCTCCCACTCAGTCGTCTACACCTACTACGGATCAACCTGAGCTTCTAGATGATTTGCATATTGCCCTTCGAAAGAGCTCTAGATCGACTCGTAACCCTGATCCTATCTATAACTTATTGAGCTTTCACCGGCTTTCTCCATCATACTTCGCATTTGTTTTGGCCTTATCCACTGTTACCATTCCCAAAACTGTTCGAGAAGCACTTGCTCACCCTGGATGGAAGCAAGCCATGATTGATGAGATGCAAGCCTTGGAACAAAGTGACACGTAGGATTTGGTTCCTCCCCACTGATGCAGCGTGATGGGGATAGATGGGACAAAGACTCGTTGATTCGAAAGGGAATGCCGAGAATTTAATGGGATAGAGGCGCAAGAACTCGTTGATTCAGAAGAATTCCGAGGAATTGACGCAGGGTAGAGGAAAACTTCAGTTTTTTTCATATATCAATAATCTGAATGTAAATGAGGGCTAATATAGCTTAAATATTGAAAAAAAAAATCCTAATCCTAGGTCAAAAACCGAAATTGCTAACAGACCTAACAAAAACCGATAAAACTGCAATTCTGACCTTCTAAATGAAGGAATTTGACCGAAAAACGTCAAACACCATAGTTTACTATGGGTTTAACTCAGATCGTCGTTTCTGCATGAAATGATGTACTCGCACACCAAAATCCGACACTTCAAGATCTCCCACATCATTCTCTCCGCGGAAGAGAAGATTCGCCTTCGAATCTTGCATAACGAAGGCCACTAACAACAAGCAGGAAGAACACAGTTAACTACAGCAGCATAATTTTTTTCACGCGGTGGTTTGGGTGCCGACATTAGGGTCGATTTGCCTTGTGGCTTATACCACAATTCGGAGGTCAAGAGGTCTTCGAAGTCGCTCTTGGCGGTTGGGGAAAGGATGAATCCAGGATCATGGATGATGGAGTGATGGTCGATCATCGTTGTGACGTCATCATCGTCAATGTACTCATCATAAATTGGATTATCAAGAACAGTAGCAGTCCTGGTACGATCGGGTGCTAACCAATCAAGGAACCGCATCACGCAGGATCTTCGGCTCTGATAACAATCTGATGCAGCGTGATGGGGATAGATAGGACAAAGACTCGTTGATTCGAAAGGGAATGCCGAGAATTTGATGGGATAGAGGCGCAAGAACTCGTTGATTCAGTAGAATGCCGAGGAATTGACGCAGGGTAGAGTAAAACCTCAGATTTTTTCATATATCAATAATCTGAATGTAAATGACGGCTAACATAGCTTAAATATTGAAAAGAAAAACACTAATCCTAGGTCAAAAAGCTGAAATTGCTAACAGACCCTAAAAAAAATCGATAAATTACAAAAAAGACCCGAATAAACATAAAACTGCAATTTCGACCCTCTAAACGAAGGAATTTGGCCGAAAAACGTCAATCCCCATAGTTTACTATGGATCTTGCTCAAATATCTGTTTCTGCATGAAATAATGTACTCGCACACCAAAATCCGACATTTTAAGATCTCCCACTGGAGAAGTATTGTTGGTTGTAGATGGGTGTTCGCTATCAAGGTAGTAGTTGATGGTCAGATTGACCGCCTTAAAGACCGTCTTGTGGCCAAGGGCTACACTCAAATTTATGGTCTAGATTATGGGAATACATTCTTTCCAGTAGCGAAGATTCTTTCTGTGCGGCTATTTCTTCCTATTGCAGCTATCAAACATTGGCCGTTGTATCAATTGGATATTAAGAAGGGTTAAGGGTTTTTTTGGTACCACATGATTGCAAAAATTACACAGTTCATATCATTAGTATTTTTTTGTACCGAATTGGTACCATATGTTTCCAAACCTTACTGTTTTGGTACTTACGTTACCATTCCGTCAAAACGGCCGTTAAATGGCAGGTGCCATGCACGTGAGCAGCCCAAAACTTTCAATTTTTTTACAATTTAGTCCATCTAATGCATCCCTAACTTTTATTTTGTTCAATTTAGTCCTAAAATTTCAAACCGAACTGTTTTCCCAAATTAACCTGACGGAATGGTAACGTAAGTACCAAAACAGTAGGGTTTGGAAACATATGGTACTAATTCGGTACAAAAAAATACTAATGGTATGAACAGTGTAATTTGTGCAAACATGAGGAACCAAAAGGACCCTTAACCCTATTAAGAATGCGTTTCTTCATGGAGAGCTTGAAGAAAATAATTATATGGAGCAACCACCAGGGTTTGTTGCTCAGGGGGAGTCAGGTCTGGTTTGTAGGCTACGTCGCTCCTTGTATGGACTCAAGCAGTCACCACGAGCCTGGTTTGGAAAATTCAGCTCTGTTGTTCAAGAATTTGGGATGTCCCCAAGCGAAGCTGATCATTCGGTTTTCTATTCACATTCTTCTTGTGGTCTATGCGTCTATTTGATAGTTTATGTTGATGATATTATCATTACCGGGAGCGATCATGAGAAAATTAATCAATTGAAGAGACACTTATTTAGTCGCTTCCGGACGAAGGATTTAGGGAATCTTAAATACTTTCTTGGGATTGAAGTAGCTCAATCAACAACTGATGTTTGCATCTCTCGAAGGAAGTATGCACTAGATATTCTGGAAGAAGCGTGCATGTTGAATTGTAGGCCCGTTGATAGCCCTATGGATCCGAAGAGTAAACTTTTTTCAAATCAGGGGGAGTAATATGATGACCCAGAGAGATATATAAGGTTAGTGGGTAAATTGGTCTATCTCACCATCATTAGACCAGACATCTCATTTGCGGTAGGTGTGGTTAGTCACTTTATGCAATCTCCATGTATTCAACACCGGCAGGCTGTAACCCGGATACTCCGGTACATCAAGAAGTCACCAGGTCAAGGATTGATTTACAGAGATAGAGGACACACTGAAGTGATGGGATATACTAATGCTGATTGGGCAGGTTGTCCAATAGACAGAAGATCCACAACAGGTAATTGTGTCTTTGTTGGGGAAACCTAATCTCGTCGAAAAGTAAGAAACGAGATGTGGTTGCTCGCTTGAGTGCTGAAGCTGAGTACAGAGCCATGGCACTTGGCACGTGTGAGCTCCTATGGGTTAAACAGCTTCTACAAGAGTTAAGAATTGGAGATGATAAACCAATGAAACTTTGTTGTGATAATGAAGCAGCTCTCCACATAGCATCAGATCCGGTTTTTCATGAGCGAACAAAACATATAGAAGTTGATTGTCACTTTGTTCGAGAGAAGATCGTCTCTAAGGCAATTGCAACTGAGTTTGTTAATTCTGGTGGTCAACTCGCTGATATTCTCATAAAAGTTCTTGGTGGCTCTCGTGGACAGTATATTTGTGTCAAGCTAGGTGCACATGACCTATATGCTCCAGCTTGAGGGGGCGTGTGAGATATATTCTCTATTATAGTGGAGCCACACATCTATATATATCCTCATTCCTATTAATGAGATTCAAGGAGAACAATTGTAAGTGAACCAAACCTAGCAAATAATAGTAAAAAAAAATACAAGGTCTGCTACCTCTTTGCAATTAACCAAAAGTCAACACAGTTCTAGCAATCACAAGAGAAAAACGGGAAACAGTAGAATACTGACACCCAACTGATTAAGATCGAAGGTATGAGGCAAAAAGTTAATTTTTTAGTAACAAAGCCTGAAACCGGAAGCCTTCCTAAAACAAAGGCAAAGATGACAGAAAGGCTAGAAAAAGGGCATTTACCTGTTGCCTCATTGTTGAAAATTCAGGATGGCTGGCAGCAATTACTGTTTTGAACATCCGAGGCGGTATACCTTCCTGTTTCTGGAATGATCAAGGAGAAGACAGAGTCAAGTTTATAGGAATAAAAAAATTAGCAGAACTGGAAATGAAAGAAACATCAACAAACTAAGTTCCTGTATACACTGAAAATGCAAACACAAACAAGCTCGACGACAAATTTTTTTGATAGTACTACAAAATATTTTTATTTATCCTATAGGGTTGCATGTGAAAGACAAGGAAAATACAATTGCTTAAAAGATGAAAAAAGGAGATGGAAGAAAAGACGGAGGAAGACATGTATGTGACAGATCAAAGAACAACTAAGTCAAGAATTATATAACAAATCATACTGGGAGGAGCCAAAAAATTACTAAATTTACTGTATCAGCCGGCCAAGTACTACACTAGATCAAATAGCTTTAGCTAGAGACATCTTGCAATAAAACGATTAGCTAAAGTGCTTACACTGTCCGCTGCATTGGCATTATCACCTCCCTATATAACAACAGAAAGGTAAGTATGAGGATCATAAATCAAGACCAGAATCTCAAAGGGTAGCATCTTATTTATTCATACCTTCGAAGGAATAGAATACTTCCCAGACAGCAAACCATGTCCAAGCTTTGTTCTGTAAAACAAAGCAAACATATGAAGTAAGCAAGAGGTACAAAAGGCTAAAGAATACTTGTCGACCAGATGGATCTCTATCCATGTGAGTTTCTAATTGACGCACACAAGCATCAAGAATAGTACTTTAGGAATTCGTAGGTTGATGGAGTGAACCGATAAAAAGTTTGTTCGTAACTTTCAATAAGCAGTAGCAACCAAAACCGAATATGGACAAGGACTGACAATTTGAACAATAATGGCATTCAACAAGTGTTCACTTACAACTGCATATTGAGATCAACTGTGGGATCAGCAGGAGCCATCTCGAAAGCCGTTTTCAAAGTTCGGTTTTTGTAGTACCTATTACCATAAAGTGACAACATCCTTTCAAACCGTATTACCTACTTAATTGAACCAAATGAAAATCAAAACCAAGACAGATTTCTGACCGTGAACAGAAGGACTGAGTTGAGAAGACGACTTGCATTGTTGCCGCCAAGTAGCAACTGAAAAAGATAAAATAAGATGCCACAAACGGAATTAAGTCAGAATTATCTCAGAAGAAGAACTGCTTACCTGTTACCAAGATTGACAAGTCCAGTGTAACCAGGACCAAATACTGGCTCAAGTTCCTGTCCACTTTCTTGGATCCGATTCCAGTCAAAGTTTGTATTCTGGTCAAGTTCCCTCTCAGCAGTTGTCATTTCCGTCTACGATAAAGAAGTGAGGTAAGATCAACTAACTTTATATGTAAAAGGTAACAATACCATCAACTCTAACAGTTTAAAAAGGCAGGGCAGATAAAGATGATAGCACATAATTACAGTTCAAGTAAATAACTGACCTTCTGCAATGAAGAAAAATCAATGCCAAAAAAGGCCAAGTGTTGAGCAAGAAGTGGATCCATAACACCCTCATCTTCCGCGTATGAGTAAACGTCTGAGCTGCCACAATAAAGTTAATTAATCACAACATTCAAAATAACATTAAGGATTTGAGGCTATGCAAGATCTAATGTGTGCTAAATTGGTTTCCAGAATAACAGTACTACAATTTATGTCCGAATGATGATAAATTAAGAGAAGGAAGTGATACAGGATAAACCATCAAAATGAAATGCTAGAGCTGCTACTGAGTCATTCTTTTGAATCCTACAGGTGACCTAATACAGAATATCTTTCTAGCACTGATCCTGCAACCAATCCCTTGGGAATAACATATAGTGTGGCTTATATATTGCTGGGGTGACCATACTAGCAAAGCATTCAATAACAATATTGTTGAAACAACGATTAAATCAGGCATTCACCTATCACCTTATTTTAGGACAGTTGGTCAAGTGTAAGTCTAAACTTTCACATGGTATCAGACCGTGCAGGTTCGAGTCTCCGCAGCAAGTCAAACCCTCATCATGTTTGACATCTGGTCTGGCATACAGAACCCAAAAAGTTTCACGTGATGAGCTTTCAAAAAATGTATAAGCCCACACGTGAGAAGTTTGCCATCTGGTCCGGCAAAGAAAAAAAAAAAAAGTTTTCACGTGAAGGCTTAAGGACAGTTGATCAAGTGGTTAGTCTAAAGTATCACAAATGAGCTATTAGAATAGTCACTACGCCAAGGCTTCCATTAGCATTGCTGCCATACTTATTACTTAAGGTCCATATCAAGGATGTCACTAGTGCATACTGTCGTATAGAACCATGAAATTGCCTCGTCAATATACAGAATCACCTTAGTTTGATAACATATTGCCATAATATTTATCATGGCACTATTTTTTAAAAAAATTTATCTGACAAATTCTAACTTCTTTAAGCAGCTTCTAAACAATATTTACAAGTTGAACTCTCTATAAGAGGAAATTAATTTTACTTACTTAATGTCATCAGAGTAATGTGTTGTGACTCGTAAACAGCAGAATGAAAACTATAGGGAAGAAAAACCATTTTACTTGAACAGAGATGACTTCACCTGCTGCTTCCAGATCAGCAGTTATCGTCCCAAGCTTGACAGCAAGGGGGTAACCAGTCTCATTATAGTGTTCAACGGCATGATTGTTGCCTCCAGTGCCATCCCAATTTTTCCGTCCGCAGAGAATCATTCCATCCGATAAATTGAGCCAAAGATTGTCAGTTTTGTCACACTTAGCACATTTCCAACCAGATGGAGGAACAATTACACCATTGTCTAACTGCTGCAAATTTATGGCATATGGACTAACTTGCTTCTTATCTGCGACCCATGCGGAAATTTGTTCCTTACGTTCAGCGCCTTCAGCCATCATTATTGCATCAACAGCTAATCTCACCTGCATTGTTTAACAAGGAAATATCCTGAGGCACCCTGTCAAGTAATTCAGGTTTTCTGAACTCAGTGTACAATGAAGCTGAAGAACAAATCAAAGTAAAAAAAAAAAAAACACCTTCTCTGGAAGCTCCACTGAAGGAAAAGGGAGAGTAACATGCTCTGGTAACACAACAATATTGTAATTTTCTTCATATTCAACCTCACTGTTGTCGAAACCCCCAGCAATGCCTACATGTTCAAAATGTCAGATCATCCACCCATATTACAAATGTCAGAACATCCAGCCATATTATCATAGAAGTAGCTGCAATATGGCCTAGTTTGCAGCAATAGATACTTAAACTAATTAGAGATGTCAATACTATGCAGCAGATTTGTCAGTTAATAAAATAGAGATTGTTAGTCCAGGGGACCAGATGTGAAAGAAAAAAATACTTAACAGTGGGAGCTCAAGAATATGTCAGATATTGCACAGGTAGGAAAGAGTTACCAATTGCCAAAAGAGTAGGTTTCTTCAACGGTCTATCTTCAGGGACCAACTTCTTTGTCTGCTTTATATGCAAATACACGGGATTTCCAGTCTTCTCATAGTTCCATATCACACATTCTTTCCCAAAGGCAAGGAATGTGTTCATGTCCACATACAAACCGCCTTCTGACCTCTGTACATCCATGCAGTGATACATCAACACCAAAGTATATAGTTGGTTCAAACCGTCACAAAGTAATTAGATAAAAGTGAAGGTGCATAAAGAAAGAAATACATTCTCAAACTTCAGATCCCAAGTTGATACAACCTGTCTACTATTTAGACACCCGAAAAAAGGAGCACGTTCACTGGTGAAGCTACGGAAGGATAACAAATGGCCATGGGAAAGTAAATATTAGCTCCCAACCATGACAGGTTTTCCCAACGTTCTAATGGGAAAAAAAACACGATGAGCTATTCGCAATGTCACCTGTTTTCTCCAACTTCTAAGTTTATACTACCAAAGGATCACAGTTGTTCTTGCAGAAGGTAACTTTCAATTGAAAATCTAACTTCGCCTAAAACCAAGAATTGCAATGGTATAGCTACCAAAAAAACTACTACAGAAACGAGTAAAGCAGCAGCTTTTAGACAACAACGGTCAACGGCCACATTCAAACATGAACAAAGGAAGGAGAAAAGCATGCAATGGAATGGAACAGTTATAGAAGGAATAATTGGAGAAATACCGGAGTGTCAAAGGAAACGCAGCATTCATGCTTGTAAATGCGATTGGTTGGTTCTGGGATACGAACCCGAGCGAGGTTGGACCGAAGGAGGTCCATGGGAGTTGTCATCTGTGGAGTAAATCAGTACGAGAAGGTCTACAATCGAAGTAGACAGTGGAGCGAGAGAAGAAGACGGTACTTTCCCCTAAAATCAACCGGTGCAAGGATGCTGCTTCTTTGCGTGACGAAGGAGAGCAGAAGGTAATAGGAGATTCGGCTTCCACTTCTATGCGACTTTAAATCGAATTGTACTTTTTTTTTTTTTTTTTTTTTTTTTTTTTTTTTTTAGCGAGCCGGTTTTATTGAAAAAGTAAACTATTACAATCTACTAAAAGACCGTAACCGCTTCGGAGGTTTTGGTTAACGTTTCATACCCGAACAAGTAGAGCAGATACGGCTTAAATAACTGAGGCAAGGAAAAAAAAACATTCGATACAAAATTAAAACTAGAAGTACAAAAACTAAAACAGCGAATCGGCTTATTGACTAAGGGTATGAGCAATGAGGATGGTCAAGTACACCTGTAATTCTTCGACTCTTGTATTCACTAGGTGGCCACCAACCTGGCATTAGTTGAAAGGTTGTGAATACTTGTACGGATGCCCTGAATGAGTATTCCTATGTGGAAACTGGGCAATTGGAGAATGACAGTTGACCTAGGATACAGCGCGGCACTTTAATTTTTAATAGGTTGATTAGACATGAGGAATCAACGTTCCGCGGGCGCTATAACACTCATAACAGATGAGTAGTACGATGCCCGTCTTATCTGTCGGTCGCACGGTAAACCTCTTATGAACTATTCGGAACAACATATTAATAGGCACCCTCCCATTTCGACGAGTGGGAGCTGTAAGCATTTGAATTATGGGCCGCCGTGATTGGGAGCCCATTAATTAAGTCCATGTACCTAAGAAATTAGGTAATGTCATATTAGGGATTTTGGGCTAGGCCTAAAATCTCAATTGACATGGGAGGCCCAATTTTGGGCCTCCCTAATAGCATGGCCGGCCGAAATAATGAGGGGTAAATTGGACTTTTGTCTACTTTATTCCTCTTATAAATAGGGAGTCCTAGGAGGCTTTCATAACACTAATGTTATTCCTCTCTTCCTAAGTGGTGAGACTAAAAGAAAACCATCCTCCCTAAATATAAGCTAGTTCAACCGAAACTACCAGAGAAAAAGGAGGTGTCAAATTGCGTCGAGCAATTTACTCCAGGAGATCCATCCTGCGAAGAATCGACTGAGGCTTTGCTGTGAAGCATAATCCGCGTAGGGCTTATCTAACAGGAACCTTTACCGGAACCCTCTGGCGGATCGAGAACTCCTCTCAGCGGTCATGGGCTACACGAAACATTATAGGTATGTGCACCTCATTCCGTTGCGTATTAGTTACCATGCACATATCTAGGGTTTTGTTTCTGTATCATTAATCCCTAAATCCTACATCAGGTCTCTGTTAAAAGCTAACGATGCACCGCTTTTTGAGACAACGACGAATGGGTTTTTAAAATGCCTTGACGGTTATTCTCATAATTTTTTTTTAATTTGTTATTTTGTTATTTGAAATCTGTGAGCTGGTTACTTAGGTAAACAATTCCATTTTAGCAGCTCTCTTAGTAAAATTAAGGGTTAATTCCCAAAAAACCATGTGGTTTGCAATTGTTTTTAGAAATAGCCAAACTTTTTAATTTTATCCAAAAAAAACCACATGACTTTACAGGAGTTTTTAATTAAGCCTATATATAAAAAAAATATAAAAAAAAATAAAAAAAACTAAGCTCCACCGTTAGATTTGTCTATCATCGGTATAATGCTCCAGATTAATTACAATACCCTAATTACACTTCTCACTTCTCAGTAAAAAGATAGATGAAGTTAAACTGAATCGGTGGTGCTCGCTCTAAGGCGCTTAAACACGCTTAGAAGACTTGAAGCCAAAGAATTCTACCTCTGAAGGAATCAACATCTAATCTCTTATTTGGAATCGTTAATTCACTGAATCTCCGATCAATTCAACCTTCGATGTCATAGATATTAATTCGACACAATTGCTCAAGAATTTTCGATAGAAAGAAGACGATCTCAGTCTGAGATTGGGGATTATAGTTTTATCTACGAGCCTGGTAGATAATCGCCAATAGCAGTGGCCTACTGTGAGTTCTAATAACAAGTTAATCTCATACTCATCGTTGAAGGGGTTAAATTTGATTGTTATAGAATTTTGACGTATTTTGTTAATATATTGTAGGATGTTCAATAAATTTCTAATGAAATCACACCATGGTGGAAGAGATAATGATTTAGTTGATGTCTTTGTTGAAGCTGAAGTAAATGTAGTTCATGGGAAGAAAAATGATGTTGATGATGATGTCAATTTAGATGACGACTTTGAGTGTCATATGATCGAAGATACAGAATCTGAGGGATATGGAAGTGATGATGAGTTTATGAAAGATGATGAAGAGTATTTAAAGGTGAAGATAAACAAAAAGAACTCTAAAAGTATCATGGGAGGTGAAAATGTTGATTCTCATATATGTATGACTTCAGAACATCCTTTCAAGTGTTCTAATGCATTTGAAACTCATCGTATAACACTTGTAACAGCTTCATATGCTTTTGCAAAAATTGTGTTGGCCTCTAATCCTTCTAGATCTAGACCTAGACCAAGTGAAGTTGGAGAGGATGCAACAATGACAGATCTATCTAAAAATTATGGACAAACTTCTTCTGATGGGCAATCGGGTAAGTTTCATGGTGAAACTCAAAATGAGTTATACGATGTTGATTGTTTTAGTGAATATGATGAATATTCTAGTGCTGAGGTTGATACACCGGATATTAGTGAAGATGAAGAATTCGAATCTACAAGAAAAAGAGGAAAAGTTAAGCAAAAAGTCTATAATCCAAATACTGACATCAAAGATGTGAATTTTGAACCTGGTTTGAGATTTGAGTCCTGATTACAATTCAAGCAAGTGGTGCAACAATATGCAATTACTTACGACTTTAATATCAGATGGTCTAGAAGCTGTCAGGAAAGAATGGAGGCAGTATGTGTGCAAAATTGTCCATGGAGAATTTATGCTAGTTGGATGCAAAGGGAGATGACTTTTATAGTCAAATTTTATAACAAGCATCATAATTATTCTAGAGGATTGAGGAATAGGCAAGCCACTTGTGAATGGTTGACTAGGGAGTATTTGAACAAATTTAGACATACTCCTGATTGGGATGTCAGTGAAATGCAAAGAGACGTGCAAGAAAAGTATACCCTTAACGTTAGTAAGGGCCTATGCTACAGAGCTAATGGAGAGCGGCAAAAGAACTTCGGGGTTCCTTGTCTGAGCATTACAATAAATTGCCATCATATATTGCAGAATTAAAGAATGAAAATACTAACAGTTTGTTTAAGTTGGAAGTTGACAACTTCGGAGCTGGAGGGGCTTCTGTTTTTAAAAGATTATATATAGGGTTTGAAGGCTTGAGGAATGGGTTTCTACAAGGTTGTAGGCCTGTAATTGGTTTGGATGGTTGTTTTCTCAAAACATTTTTGGGAGAAAAATTACTAAGTGCAGTTGGTCGGGACGGGAATAACCAAATGTTTCCCTTTGCATGGGCAGTAGTTGAGGTTGAGAATGAAGCCTCGTGGACTTGGTTCTTGAAATTGCTACTAGATGAATTAGGCATACAAGATGGTTATGGATGGACAATCTTGAGTGATCAAAAAAAGGTACTCATAACATTCTTCAATCCATATTATATTTCAATTCTAGTTTTATATATATATATATATATATATATATATATATATATATATATATATATATATATATATATATATATATATATTATTCAATAACGCAGGGACTTGAAAATGCTGTAAGGAAATTAACTCCTCACGTTGAGCATAGAAATTGTGCAAGACATATATATGCCAATTGGAAGAAAAAAAATGTCGGGCATGTGCTGAAGAAATTGTTTTAGAGAGCAGTAAAAAGTACTACCGAAGTTGATTTTCAGGATGCAATGAATGATATGAACGAAGCATCTCAATCAACATACGATGATTTTATGAAGATTGGAAAGCATAAATTCTGTCAGGCATTTATCAATACTTGGCCGAAGTGTGAGATAGTTGACAATAACATTTCAGAAATTTTCAATGGCTTCATACTTAAGGCAATGACAAAACATATGATTGATATGCTTGAGGATATTAGAACAATTATGATGGAGAGAATGAATGCCGAAAGAAATCTCATGTTAAATTCTCTGGATGAGATCTGCCCAATGATCAGAGCTAAGTTAAAGAAAATCAAGTTGCATACAAATTTTTGTTTTCCAAGATCTGCTGGAGGAGAGTTAAGTTTTCAAGTTGAAGAAAAGGGCGATAGATATAAAGTTAATTTATATGCCAATACATGTTCTTGTAGATCTTGGGATCTATCAGGTATTTCATGTAATCATGCCATTTCATGCATCAACTTGATGAGGATGAATCCTGATGATTATGTTATGGACTGCTTTAAGAAGGAGACGTATTTACGAGCTTATGGTTGCGAGAATCTTTTGAAACCAATGAATGGACCTAGGATGTGGATAGTCAGGACCAATTGTACCGCCGTTATTGAAAAGCCAACCCGGTAGGCCGAAGAAGATCCGAAAGAAAGACAAGCATGAAGATAAACGACCTGACTCAAGAGTGTATCCGAGAAAGGGATTAGATGTCAAATGCTCTACATGCAAGAACTACGTTCATAATAAGAGGAGTTGTGCACTTAAATGAGAAAATGCAAGTAAATCATCATCTAATCCGATACATTTTTACTTTATATTGAATTTTCATTGTCTTTTACTTGAAATTGAATTTTAATATTTCTGGTTATTCAGTTAGTATTTCAATTTACTAGATAAGAAAGAGGGGACGACCACCCAAGCAAAAAAGTCCGCAGCAGGTTAATACACTGTTGCGTCCTGGATGAACTGAGCCGTGTGGACGCGTCTGTTCACGTGGTTGTGCGGGTTTTTGGGTGGTAACCCTTCGTTGGGAAGAGGTTTGGGTCACTGGCGAGTGTTTGGCTGTCTCCCGTAAAAGTCTGTGTCTCGGAATGGTTGTGTCTCGGAGTGGTTGTGTCTCAGGCGGTATTGATCTGTGCACAAGTTGGTATGTCTGGGCGACAGTTCCTGCACGAAGGACCAATGCTAGCACGGAGAGGGGGGGTGGTGCTAGCGGAGCCCTCTCCGATGCTTAAGTCACTATAAGGGTAAAAGAGTAATTTCTAGAGAGAGAATATTTCTAGAGAGAAGTCAGAGCTCAAAATACCAAAGTTGGGCAAATGAGAGGATGTGTGAAAATGGGTGGCCAAGGCCTCCTATTTATAGGCTTCCTTGGGACCGGACCCGGTTTTAAAGCGGTTTGATGACGGTTCAAGAGCATGCGGTAACCGTCATCCATATTGGTAATGCACGAACTTGACTTCTACAAGTAACGGTAATCGCGGATACGGTAATCGCACGATACCCGTAAAGCAATCCGGACCTCGTCGAATTTGGGCAATTCGGCGAGGTCCGGATTGCCGCGCAACCCGGACGTCCGGGTTGCAATGCAATCCGGACCTCCGGATTGCTTCGCGCAATCCAGAGGTCCGGTCCGGAAGCGCGTAAATGCGTTTCCGGACCGTTTTGACTCCTTGGGATACGTTTTCAAACCGAGATGTAATTTTGATGTGTTTACGAGGCCCGAAATATAAATACGAACTCGAATTGGGCACATATCCATCACTTGCCCCCGAGTAAAGTAATGGTTAAAAACCTTTCTTGACTCTATTTTAAGTTAGGATACGTGTCCAATTTGAGCTTGACGCTAACCTTCCGGTTTTGATCGTTGGTCGGACGTAGACATCTTAATTTCATCCGTTCTTTGATTTTCCGACCGAATGACTTTGTCTCCTATCATCATGGTTAGTGCAATAGGGAATGCGCATACGTAGCGTGCAAGTATGGTTATCGTTAGGGATATAAGCAATTAGTAATACATCATGTGGTCATGCTTTTATCAACATGCATGCACAAGTAACGGTCATGGCAAGATCGTAATTACGCAATGCAAGAAATATAAACCGTACGCTTCTAAAACGACTTAACGATTATCAAAATATGAATCATGCGATATGGAATCATACGCGTATGATGACAGGTTTGATACGTGCAATGTCAAAATAATCATGTATGTGGAGATAAATACTTAGAGGAGAGCGGAGTATACCGTAAGTACTTGTAGGTGCATTACTCCTTTGATCCTTTTCATCAAGGAGTCTCTTGGAAGTAGTCGTTTGTTGTTTAGAGAAATATTTCCTTAAGTGTTGTCGTATTTGCTCTTCGCGGTTCGTCATATTAGTTGCACCGCTTGCATGATAGCTTCTTGAGATGTTGGTCCTTTTTACTGCACGTACCAACTTTGCTATGTGCGTTGACTTTTGCTATGCGCGTTGACTTTTGCTATGCGTGTTGACTTTTGATACGCGCGTTGACTTTTGATACGCGCGTTGACTTTAATGGTTGAGCGTCAGGTATAAACTGTTGGACATTGCCTGCAAGTATGCTAAAACACTTAGGAAATATTTAAGCAATATCTTAAACTTGTTACCATAGATGTCGTCGTATGAGCTTTGTCGAAGAGCGTTGTAGGTGTGATTAGGAGGCATAGCTACTCGCTGTACGCAATCCATCTTTGTCGACATGTACGTACGTACATCGAAATACTTAGAAAATATTTTCCTCCTTGTCGACATGTATGTACGTACATGGAAACACTTAGAAAATATTTTTCTTCTTGTCGACCTGCATCCTTGTCGACATGTATGTACGTACATGGAAACACTTAGAAAATATTTTTCTTCTTGTCGACATGCATCCTTGTCGACATGTATATACGTACATGGAAACACTTAGAAAATATTTTCCTCCTTGTCGACATGCATCATTGTCGACATGTATGTACGTACATGGAAATACTTAGAAAATATTTTTCTTCTTGTCGACATGCATCCTTGTCGACATGGATGTACGTACATGGAAACACTTAGAAAATATTTCCCTCCTTGTCGACATGCATCCTTGTCGACATGTATGTACGTACATGGAAATACTTAGAAAATATTTTCTTCTTGTCGACATGCATCCTTGTCGACATGTATGTACGTACATGGAAACACTCAGAAAATATTTTCCTCCTTGTCGACATGCATCCTTGTCGACATGTATGTACGTACATGGAAATACTTAGAAAATATTTTTTTTCTTGTCGACATGCATCCTTGTCGACATGTATATACGTACATGGAAACACTTAGAAAATATTTTCCTCCTTGTCGACATGCATCCTTGTCGACATGTATGTACGTACATGGAAATACTTAGAAAATATTTTTCTTCTTGTCGACATGCATCCTTGTCGACATGTATGTACGTACATGGAAACACTTAGAAAATATTTTCCTCCTTGTCGACATGCATCCTTGTCGACATGTATGTACGTACATGGAAATACTTAGAAAATATTTTTCTTCTTGTCGACATGCATCCTTGTCGACATGTATGTACGTACATGGAAACACTTAGAAAATATTTTCTTCCTTGTCGACATGCATCCTTGTCGACATGTATGTACGTACATGGAAATACTTAGAAAATATTTTTCTTCTTGTCGACATGCATCCTTGTCGACATGTATGTACGTACATGGAAATACTTAGAAAATATTTTACCATTGTAATCTTGTATGCTGCGAGTATGAGCTCGGTGTTGTCATGCAAGGTTGATGTGTTGAAGAGGTTGCCCCCCTTGCGTGATGCTTGTTACTTGTTGCATGAAGACTAAGTAGTCTTGTACGTACACGGTTGTCTCACATGGAGCGTCTTTTGCATAAATGCTTGAATAAGTGTTGGTGCGTGTTTGCACACTGACTGGATTGTTGATAGCATTTTCCAGGATATCAGATCTTGCTGTCCTCTTGTCAGAATTAGTCTTCCCACGGTTGTTACCATGAGTAAGTCCACTATCTCCATCTTGATGAGAAAAAATTTGTCTTTGCGGATAGCTGATGTGTTATAGAAATCCATTTGTTGAGAGGAATGTTCATACAAGTGCCCCCGCTACTCTGGAGTCTTTGGACACGGTGGCGGTAAAGAGCTTGTGAGTAAGACGTCTCATTGTTTTTTCTTTGAACTTGTTAATTTTTCAAGTTATCGCTGATTGCAGTTTCTGTTTTTAGCATAATTCTCGAAAGATCCGACGCAGGGGCGCGTTCCTCGAGCGATTCTTAGTTGTTTATGCTGAGTATGACCGTGCTAATTCCTTCTTGTGATAAAGGAAATAGAGTTGAGGGTTGTGCAGTGGTGTCTTCTGCCCCCTGGTTGAGGGACCGACCCAAGGAGGAGCGTTACTCCTACCGAGATAAGTATTTGTTGATTGCTGATTGCCGCCCTTATGTTGAAGAGCTATGTTGTGTTGAATGTTGAAACAATCATTCTTGTCGTGTCTTTTATGTGGATGACGACACTGCATTTGATGTTGACATTATGAACTTTTTGCCATAAGTTCTTAGAGATGATGTTGACTCTTGATTGCTGTTGGGCTGTCTGTTTCCAGCATGTTGAACCCTTTGTGAATGGGTTGATGTTGATAATTCTTTGTTCATGCTTTTGCTTGCATGATATTTCGTCACCTGGACCTGTTTTCAATAGTAATTATGTGATAACTTGTTAGTAATATTTCATACCTTGAGTTATCTATGCTGTCCATATGCTTTGGACTTGAAAGATAGGATATATATCCTTAGATGATGAACATGATGTCCGTAGTTGCGACTGTACGTCGCACATTATTAAGTGTTGTGATCGCCCCTCTTGGCTAGACTCCAAGGCATAGCAAGATGGGTGAGGCATAGGATGTTTCTACTTGCACATTGTAGGTTTTGTTTGGAGAAGACGGTAGCAACTTCTGCTTGTTCCGCCGAGTCCTGTCAGAGATGATGGCGTTCTTTAATCTGTGCCATCTTTTGGATATGTTGAACTCGTCTCTGAGTCTGTTTGCCCCGCGGCTTCTATGTTTGGAGACTTGTTGTAGTTGTTCCTTAGCTGTTGCTTACGACTTGTTTGCTTTGAACTACGTCGTTTGAACCTGCTTTATACATAGTAGTTTGCATGATAACTTGTTAGTAATATTTCATACCGTTATCACTTACTGTGTTTATTGAATGTGGATGACTAGTAACGTAGACATAGTCCCTGCAGTCGTGACTGATAGCCACTTCCTGATTAATAAGTTGATATGCTCTCCTGATTGTTTGCATGATGCATTATGCATATTGCCCTTCTTTCCTGAATAGCTTGCCGCTATATGTGTTGCAACCTGCCAAGTATTTTTGCGTATAGCAATATTTCTCAACAAGTAGTGTATTTGAAAGGTGTTATCTTGGCTAAGCAAGATACTAGTTTATACCGTCTCTTAGTTCCACTCTAAGGCGACGTTGTACAAGACTCGACTTGTAAATTTTATGAGTTTTAAACAGGGTGCGCACCTGCCAGCGTGTATCAACCTGCGTTGGGGAAGCATACGTAAGAACATTTTAGTTTTTGAAGAAGCATTTTGTGAACCCTAAAAAGCTTGTTGATAAAATATTTGAAAAAATATTTTGTCATTGAATGTGATACATCCAAAAAACCGTGTTGATAAAATTTTTGGAAAGGTGTTTGATACATTGAAAATTTGATAAAATATTTGACAAAATATTTGAAAAAATATTTGTGATACATGATTCCTGCGTCCAGGGATCATGTAACACTTTTTTTTTTGAAAATATGAATTGTGATGCATGCTTTCTGCGTCCAGGAACCATGCAACACGGTTTGAAAATCCGTAGTACGGAATTGTCATCTAACCAGAGGACTTTTGCCGTATAAAACGAACCCTGACCAGGAATTCGTAATATGGGATTGTCGTCTATCAAGAGGAAATTCGCCATAAAGAGTGAGTCCTTTAAACAGGAATTCACACTTGTTATAGTGTGGGGTCGTTGTCTAACCAGAGAACCTCCGCCACTTAAGGAGTGATCAGTTCCGTATGCCCATCCTGTTCTAAATCCAGGGAATGGCTATGAACATGAGGATTTGCCTCTAACCAGAGATGTCACAGCATGTCATTTTTTAGAAGTAAACATGGGGCTTGTCTTTTAAAAAAAGGATACCACAACATGCTATTTTGATAGTAGGTCTTGGTGTTAATCCAAGATATTTTGATAGTAGGTCTTGGTGTTAATCCAAGATATTGCTTGTAGCTGACGCCTCTGAATAGTCGTCGTTTTGATAATAATCCGCAGGTTGTCATTGCGGTATATAAGTTGGTTGTGCACATAGCTTGATGGCTTTGTGTTGCCGGCATCTTCTTGAGATAGACGCCTATGTTGGTGTAGATAATAGATATGTTGGTGTTGTATAACATAAATCCCTCCTTGAACACAATGCTTAGCCTGTATTGTTGAAGTAGATTTTTGTGCATAGGTTACTACTTGGCGTAATTCCTGAGTAGTAATCGTGGTGTAGCATGTACCTACGAGCAGAGTTACTTTTGTCAGATAATCGCAATTTTTATAAGTTTGCAAAAGTATGAAGTCATGAAATTTTCTTTTTAGTTATGCATATAGTAATTAAAGTAAAGGAATCTGATACAAGGATTCCTTGTTTATGTAAGAAACTTCCCTGAGTGTGGATACGATAGGTGTAGATCATGATAGGCATGTATATATGTTAGGTAGAATTGCCGAGCATTTGTCAGCTTGGTGCCCCCCAAGTCGCTTGGCAGTTGTATCGCTGTTTCCTGATTATTTATATTGTTTCGTCTTCTAATAGTGCATGATCTGTCCTTGTGTAATGCCCCCGCCTTGTTTATTATTGCGACACAATTTTTAGTCTTGCGCGTATAAAATGCTTGAGACTTTGTGTTGTTGATGCGAGTAATATGTGCGTAGTTGTTACTTGGCGTTATTCCAAGGTAATATGCGTCATAATAATGTACCTACGAAAGTAGATTTAACCTTTATTAGATATTTAGAGTTCGCACGACGGATTACAAGAAAGCGTCTAGTGATCACTTCTTTTGAAAATTACTGAGGCTAATAAGCATGAGTTGTACTTAATCTTTAAAAGATTTAACATAGATATGCAAAAAAGGAGATAAGGGATTGGTGATGTGTTTGACGTCCTCATAGGGGATGTGTTGGCTAGTTGATTCTGCCACGTGCCACATAGTTTCTCAATGTATCTAGCGTTTTGAGCTCTTCAATCTCCCCTTTTGGGGATGGACAAAAGTTGATGTCATGCCCCCAAGTTTTACTTTGGTTGTGTTGTTCTTCAACATCTTTGCCAAGGAAGGCAGTCGTTGACTCAAATGGGCGTTGAGGTTTGTTTTCTGGGAGTTTGAGATATGCTTCTTCTGCATTCATACTCCAAAGATTGTACAAGTTGTCACAATTGGTTCCATAAGTGACGTTGTTTTTCTGGCGTTTGGCGATAGGTGGATTATCATCCGCCTTTTCTTTTCCCTTGCTTTTTTCTGAAGACTTCACACGAGGCTTCCTTTGATGCTTATTGCCATGGTCGATATACTTCATCATTTTTCCTTCTAAGATCAAGCTGTTTACATGAAATCTTAAGCTGACACAGCTGTCTGTCTCATGGCCACATACTTCGTGATTCTCGCACCATTTGCTTTTATCTTTTCCCAATGGGCCATTGCGGAATTTAAAGAGTTTTTTCCACAGCTTGGTCTCCTTCATTTCTTTCAGGATGACATACAATGGTGTGTTCAAAGGAACACATATGGCGAGATTGGTATCTTTGAGCCTTTGGGCATCTGACTGGAACGGCCTCTTTTGTCGCGGTTGCCTCTTTTCCCAAGAGACGTGTATCTCTTTTTCAATTATTGCCTTCAGGGTTGTTGTTGTCAATCCCGTGATTGGGATGTCGTCGTCACTAGCAGGTTTTTTCGGTCCCTCCTTGTGACAGATGTCAGCATCGTCTTGGCTTGTCCTTGTAGAAGGACCTTCTTTGTGTATTTTGGATGACTCTGCTTGAGTCTTCTTTGGAGGGGTGTCGCCTTGATCAACGAATTGCTTTAATTTGCCTTTGAGGACAAAGCTGTTAATGCGGTTACGTAGGCTGACACAACAGTTCGTCTTGTGGCCAAAGACCTCGTGGTATTCACACCACTTGTTTTTGTCTTTCCCCAACGGGCCGTTTCTGAAATTGCTCGGTGCTTTCCACATTTTTGCATCCTTCATCTCTTTCAATATTTCGGATGGCGGGGCTTTCAAAGGAATGCAGTCAGTGAGGTTTACTCCTTTTGGCTTCTGGAAATTTCCTTGAAGAGGTCTTCTTGGCTGAGGCTGCCAATTTCTTCCTTGCTGACCGCTTGAGGGCGGTTTTGCTTGATTCTGCTTTGTGGGTTGTTTCCATGCCTCTTTTTGGTGTTGTGCTATCACGTACAGGTTGCATGAGCGTGCAGCTTCGTGCCTTGGCTGTTGGTACTGGCAGGTACCTTCCGTGCATTGCTCCTCTATTCTTTGGTGCAGTGTGTCTTGATGACTTGTGATTCGATACTTTGTCCCTATCGTCTCAACTTGTTCGTTAATTGGAGGCAAAGGAGGTGACGGGTTGACACCTTTGTACTGGAAGGCTCCTTGATTGCATGGTGCGGAGAATGCATTTCTTGTTGGAGTGAAGAAAGCATTGGTTGTGGCAACAGGGATGTGGAAGGATCCAAGTTGTCTTTTTATCGGCTTCTGCGAGGTTGTGGGCAAGGCGTTGTGGTATGCGATGTGCTCCTTGTCTTTTGATGAGAAATCGATGACATCGTCGAAGGCGGAATCTTTTATGTCAACATACTCCAAGTTGGTGTCATCGGTCTCGTGCATTGTCTCTGCGGTATGGTAGCTTTTTGTTCGAATCACGTAGACGGCGCCAATGTTGCGTCCTGGATGAACTGAGCCGTGTGGACGCGTCTGTTCACGTGGTTGTGCGGGTTTTTGGGCGGTAACCCTTCATTGGGAAGATGTTTAGGTCACTGGCGAGTGTTCGGCTGTCTCCCGTAAAAGTCTGTGTCTCGGAATGGTTGTGTCTCGGAGTGGTTGTGTCTCAGGCGGTATTGATCTGTGCACAAGTTGGTATGTCTGGGTGAAAGTTCTTGCACGAAGGACCAATGCTAGCACGGAGAGGGGGGGGTGGTGCTAGCGGAGCCCTCTCCGATGCTTAAGTCACTATAAGGGTAAAGGAGTAATTTCTAGAGAGAGAATATTTCTAGAGAGAAGTCAGAGCTCAAAATACCAAAGTTGGGCAAATGAGAGGATGTGTGAAAATGGGTGGCCAAGGCCTCCTATTTATAGGCTTCCTTGGGACCGGACCCGGTTTTAAAGCGGTTTGATGACGGTTCAAGAGCATGCGGTAACCGTCATCCATATTGGCAATGCGCGAACTTGACTTCTCTACACGTAACGGTAATCGCGGATATGGTAATCGCACGATACCCGTAAAGCAATCCGGACCTCGTCGAATTTGGGCAATTCGGCGAGGTCCGGATTGCTTTACGGGCAATTCGGAGGTCCGGTCCGGACGCGCGTAAATGCGTTTCCGGACCGTTTTGACTCCTTGGGATACGTTTTCAAACCGAGATGTAATTTTGACGTGTTTACGAGGCCCGAAATATAAATACGAACTCGAATTGGGCACATTTCCATCATACACCATCACAGTCTAATATCTTACCACAAAGTCGGCCAAGAAACATCCCTGAAGAAGATAAAGAACTGTCAACTGTGAGTTATTATTTCATGTTTCACTTAAAAGTTGAATATGTACCTTTGATCAGCCCATTAGATAGCCACACATTGATTTTAACCATGAAATATAGGTAAAGAAAAAGGGGAGACCACCTAAAGTGGCCAATATACTATCTAAATCAAAATCTTGTCAACCACCTTCAAGGAGACTAGCCAACTCACAAGTAAGTTTTATTTTGTTTGTCTGCTACTGGAATTTGGTTAGTCTTCACATATTAATACGTCGTCTCAGAAGTGGAGATGTATCGTGCAAGATTATTTTATGATCTTTATCTTCAGTATTATCTTTTTAAGTTTGTTCGTTAACTCTATGGTTATTGTGTCAATATGCAATTTTTATAGATTTTCGGGAGTTGTATAGACATGAGTGCAGTCCAGTTCAACGTACACAAAGAGAGAAATCAAGTTAAGAAAGACTATGGAGTTTTAAGCCCAAAAAGTGGGAATACTTATATTGTCGTGAGTCAGTTGTCTACCCTTTAAGTTTTAAAAAAATTCTTATATAACTAAAAATTCTAATCAAATTCTTTATTTTTTCATTTGTAAATGACTAATGTCCCCATGCGGACATCTTACGTTGGCAATTATGGATGTCAATTCACCAGGCCATTCTCTAGCTTTGCTCCGGTGCAACATCCCTCATCTCATCCGGTAGATTCAGTAATATGTGGATGTTCACAATCAACATCATTCAAGCAAGCACAGCTTAAGAAAAATTCAGGGTTATAGTTGATTTATTTTGATATTTAGTTTTACCGATAAATAAAATAAGTGTTGTCGTTGTCTTGTTGATCTTTTTTTGACATTTATACTTCATTTAGCATTGCAAACGAGGAATTTTTAATTTTTTTTAATTTTTGGCCAAAGGAATTCAAGGAATTTTTAATTTAATGATATAGTTTTTACATTCTTCGTTTGATGTTATTAATTTTTTTTTTTGCCAACGTGTTATCAAATTAATGTTAACATTACGTTATTATTTTAAAAATAAATGAAGATATATTTTTTTTGTCTAAATTTATTGATTTCTTAAATTGAAGGGTAAATACACTATTTTTTACATGTCATTATTCTCACTCTTGTGACATGACAAATCCAACCGTATATTTATATCTTGGCTAGATTTAAAATTCTTATAAAACCATATATTTTTTTTGGTTAAAATTGAAACGTTTGGCTATTTTTAAAAATGGTTGGAACCCACGTGATTTTTTTTTGGAATTAACCCTAAAATTAAATATGCACCTTTTACATTAGTAAAATTGAATAAAACTTTACAAAAAAAAAAAAGTATCTAGTTATTTACTATGATTAGTATGTGTATTTTTATTTTGTATTGTTCTAAGCCTATGTGTGAAAATCTAAAAGATGATCAAAACAACTTTTCTATTTACCTTATTAAGTTATTTTTCATTCACTCATAGACTCATAATGAGTAGCTAGCTACCATTGTAATTTCTCTCAATCACCTCCTTAAGTATTGCTTCCATTTTCACCCAAAAAAAAGTATCGGTTCCATATGCATGCATGACTATTGACATTATGTTATGCGGACATGTGTATTTGGGTTTAAGGTTTAAACAATATAATAATAATAATAATAAATAATGTATGTTCGAGAAATATTTTTTAAAGAAAGTTACCAAGATTGATGGCAAAGAAAATATTGATTTTGCATCGTTTCATAAAATTGGTGATTCCTAAATAAAATAATACATAAATTATTTGTGAACCAACAACATCAGCAACAAGAATTTAACCTGCAATCAATCAAGCAATTAAATAAGAATTTTCAGCAACATAATAAAGTAAGGATCCATAATCCATTATCAACCCAATCATTTCGCAGTAATAAAGAGAGAATCATCTATATGATTTTGCTTCTTCATCCACTTTTGACAAATTTGTAAAGTAAAACATCAAAATATGCTCCTTTGTACCCACACTAGTTGATCCATCCATATTTATCTACATTGGATCAATTTATCTACATCAAAATAATTATACCCTTGACTCTATGTCTATTTTAACAGTAAATGGGTACCTTTCTACCATGCTCTTGGAGCACCATGCTTTTGCCACTATTTTTTTTATTTTTCTATTGCCCTAAAGGTGAACCCCATAGAGAAATTGATATTATTAATAGTATGATACACATCTTAGGCGTAGTTAAAAAAAATCATAATTTTTCATACTTTTAAAGTTTTACTTATGTTACAATTAAGTCCACCATAGTATTGAAAAAAGCAAAAGCATGGTGCTCCAAGAGCATGGTAGAAAAATCCTTACGTGACATGGATTTTGCTTCTCAACATGTGTTATGATCACTATTAGTATAGCATAAGGGGTTTTATGGGTAAGCATAATAGTTTAGGGGTCAAGTGATAGGGAGTAATAGTTGAGGGGCTTAGTGGTATTATATTCTAATGTTAAATACTATAGGAGACTTGTATGAAGGCATCATCGATGGATTATGAATGAAAGTTGGCTTCTCCCTTTTGGCTCGACTTCTCCCTCCCAGTTCTTCTATTATTCGATCTTCCTCATGAATTCAATCTGGATTTTCTATCTTCTACTATCCTAGTTCGTTACGAATCGATTCGTGTTCGTAACATTGGTGCTCTCGTTGAGAGAATTACTACCGTTCCTCCATGACCCGCTCTGACCTGAATTCATCGGATTCTGACCATTTCCACGCCACCGTCAGCCCTGTTCGCCTCTACTAACTGCTCCTTTGTGCTCTATTGATGGGTTGCTGCTCGTCTAGCTACTCTTTAATCCACTGGTTTCATCCTGGTCCTGCTTGACCAAGGTGACTCAAAACAAAAAAAAGTTGCATTCTTATTTTTTTTCATGCTCCGTGACTCTAAATTGTTGGTTTTATTGAATCACCGTGGGACTGCTGCATTATTGTTTACTCTGGGCTGCTGAATTGCTGATTTTCTAGTTTCTAGTTCCTATAAGGTGTTTATAAAAATGCCGAAGTGAAGAATTCTAGTGTATTGTGGTGATTTCTGCTGCATTATTGGTTCAATGTGGGAAGGATGCATTATTGATTCATTGTGGAACCGCTGCACTGTTGATCTCGAAGATATTTAAATATTGAATTTGCACCCACAAGGTGTTCGTGAAAATGCCGAAAGAAAAAAATCTGGTTTATCTTGGCAATTATTGCTGATTTGTGACTAGTCTTGGTTTACTGTATACAATGGATATGGATATACTGGGTATGAGGGTTTCTCTTGCTAAGATTCAATGCCAATTTGAAACAATAAAAGGGAAATTCGCATTTACACCCAAAGAAGAAGAACACATTCGTCACATTTCAGGAGTTGATGAGGTAGATCTCACTCGAGTGGATGAACCAAGTCGAGGTCTTCTGTTAACAATCCATGATTGTTGGTACCCGATTTCCGAAGAGGTCTTACTTAAGGTTTTCTCCAAAATTTCTCACCGGGATTCTGTGGAGAAAATATCTTCTTGATGAAGTGGACGATCGAAATAACCAAGATGAAGAATTGGATATTGATGAGAGTTGTGATTCTTATATTGACAAAGGCAAATTGAAGACATTGGCTTCGAAAGCATTGAAGAAATCGAAGAGCACATTCTACCAATTTGCAATTTGCCAGTAAACGCTTTGGGATCAAACAACTACGAGTTGATCCTATCGCCTCAAGTGACATTCATTGATTCTTCTCAGTTGGAGGAATTCTATCCTTTTTTGGCAGCTACACTTAACTCCACAATCAAAGTTCAACAATGCCTTATACTCATGAAATTGGTTTCAAGTTGCGACAATGAGTTGTTCCCTAATTCGAATTCGATTGCTCGAAGGCATATGAAGAAGTTTATACTTATGGAAGCATATTTCTTCTTGAGGAGAACAATACTTCGAGATTATGATGGTTTCAATGGTCCCGGAAATTCTCGACTGACAATCACTTTCACTTGGTTATTTATTAGAGATTATGATGGGTTTAATGGTTCAGGTCACCTTGAGGACAAGGTGTTTTTAAGGGGTGGAGAATGTTATGATCACTATTAGTATAGCATAAGGGGTTTTATGGGTAAACATAATAGTTTAGGGGTCAAGTGATAGGGAGCAATAGTTGAGGGGCTTAGTGGTATTATATTCTAATGTTTAATACTATAGGAGACTTGTATGAAGGCATCATCGATGGATTATGAATGAAAGTTGGCTTCTCCCTTTTGGCTCTACTTCTCCCTCCCAGATCTTCTATGATTCGATCTTCCTCATGAATCTAATATGGATTTTCTATCTTCTACTATCCTAGTTCGTTACGAATCAATTCGTGTTCGTAACAGCATGTCAGTTTTTGTCAAAAGGTTTGGATCTTTTTGGTGTCATTTTCGAGTTATTGGTGCTGACCCATGATTTCATTAGAAAAGCATGTAGATCTTGATCCTGCTAATGTGGTGGGAACTTGCATTCGTAGAAAACTAGGAAAATCAGCCTGACAAGTGATCACCTAACCTAGGAGATAACTTAATCTAGATGTTATCGACCAGAAAGTAATTAAGAAGTGTCATCTTCCGAAAGGGTAGGACCAGGCCTTGAGTTGGACACTCACTTGTAAAAAAAAAAAAGTTGTTTCTTTTATCATTTTAATTAATTAATTTGATTTCAAGAATATTCCAGGAAGCTCCATAAATGAGATGAGATTGATTTTAAAACTAATGCCTGGCTTGTAGAACTTGTGTCAGAGATTGTAGTTGATGGGGGCTAATTTGACAAGACAAGATAAGAAATGTTGCGTCCTAGTTGAAATGGGTCGGATGAACGCGTTTGTCTGATCGGGTTGTTCGGGTTGTCGGATGACACTCCTCGCCTGGAAGAGGTATTTGCCGGATGCCGGTGACGAGTGTTCGGTCTAGCTTTGTCTCAGGAAAATGTTGTGTTTCGGCAAAAGTCTATGTCTCGGCAAAACGTTGTGTCTCGGTTAGCGTCTGGGCTCGTCTTACTCCTATTTCTCTTCCACACCTTAGCTGCGGGGCCCGTTCCTGCACAAGGGGCCAATACTAGCACGGAGAGGTCCGGATTGCTGCAACCCGGACGTCCGGATTGCTTAGGCAATCCGGAGGTCCGGTCCGGACGCGTGTACCGCGCTTCCGGACCGTTTTGACCCTTAGAAGGCGTTTTCTAAACCGTAATGTGATTTTTGACGTGTTTACGAGGCCCGAAATATAAATACGAACCCGAATTGGACATATATCCATCACTTGCCCCCGAGTCAAGTAACGGTTCAAAACCTTTCTTGACTCTATTTTAAGTTAGGGTACATGTCCAATTTGAGCTTGACGCTAACCTTCCGGTTTTGATCGTCGGTTGGACGTAGAAGTCTTGATTTCGTCCGTCCTTTGATTTTTTGACCGAGTGACTTTATTTCCTGTCATCACGGTTAGTGCAATAGAGAATGCGCATATATAACGTGCAAACATGATTACCGGTAGGGATATAAGCGATTAGTAATATGTCATGCAGATATGCTATTTATCAACATGCATGTACAAGTAACGGTCATGGCAAGAACGTAATTACGTGATGCTAGAAATATAATCCGTATACCCTAAAATACTTAGCGATTAATAAATCATGAATCATGCGATATGCAAACATGCATGTAAAATGATGAATTTGATACGCGTAGTACTAAAATAATCATACGCGTAGAGATTAGTAAATAATTAGAAGAAGGTGGAGTATACCGTAAGCACTTAGGTGTGGGTGTAGGTGAATTACTCCTTTGATCCTTATCATTAAGGAATCTTTTGGGATATGTGATTACACTAATCCCCAATCTTTCTTCCAACTTTTTGGGAATCCATTCTTCATCCTTCTTTGCAGGTAATTGCTCCACCATTTTTAGAAACCATTTGCTTGTTCATAGTTTCTTCACTACCGTAAACTTTAGGAGCATCCCGAAAGTTACGTGTTTGATTCTTGGCCTGTTTTCAGAAATTGATACCACCAATCGACTCAGAACACCGCGACGATTACAGCCCCGTCTTCAGAACCGCTAGCTGACGCCGGACGCGCCCTCACGCGCCGCCGCGTGTGCGCCGCTTTGCCGGCGCGTGTAAGCCACGCGCCGCCTTCCCGTGCTCTGTTCGCCGCGATTTTTACCTTTCTGAAATCGTCTCGACGAGTGGAGTCCATTGTGATACTTTTTGTCACATTTTGAGGTAGTCTGAAAACTCGATTTTCTAGAACAGCTTCGTCTTGATTTTTGGATGTTGCCATGTTGTTGTTCCTTTGAACTATTTGTCGTTGTCGTTGCATAGAGCTGCTCATTGGTGTTCGTAGTTGAAAATTGCTGGTTGGTTGTTGTTGCTATTGTCGTTAGCTCATGCCTTAGACAATTTTTTACCTCCGTGCATAGTCGTGGTAAAATTCCCCAATTTGATATATTGCCCTCATGCCTTCGCGTAATGGCCTTTTGATCGGTACGTGTTGTTTTTCCCTTAACGGGTTTGTTGGTTGTCGGAAGTTGCTAAACATCTTTGGGGGTAGTCGTTTGTTGCCTCGATGCCTTAGAAAAATATTTTTCCTAAGTGTTGTCGCGTTTGCTCTTCGCGGTTCATCACGTTAGTCGTACCACTTGCATGATAGTTTCTTGGGACGTTGGCCACTTTTGTTGCACGCATTGACTTTGCTATGCGCGTTGATTTTGCTTACACATATGTTGTTATGTGCACTGGCGCTTTATGATCGCATGACTTTGACGTGTAGACTTCTTGTTTGGTTCTTGCAGATTGTGAAGTCGCAGTAATCTTTTGTGGAACTCCTTCCTTTTTGATCGAATTGCCGCTATGAGTAAGTCCACCACTCCTCTATCGCAGACTCCTTTTAATTCTGACGTTGAGGATGACTCGGAAGTAGATTTGGTTACACAAGTAGATAGTGTTTTGGGCACTGATGAGGGCGTAGTTGCTGAGCCTTCTGCTGAGGCACCTCCCGTCAAAGAGACGGAAGTATTGGTTAGGTATTACACTAACCGTTTGGATAGGCCCTTGTTTGTACTGTATGCGAGTGCTTCTGGACTTGACCCTCGCGTAGAGGCTGTTTACCCCTTTGATGTGCTTTGTAAGAGTAGTTTAGGAGATGCTACCCCTCCGCCTATAGACTTGTCCGTCGTTTATACATCTCATGTTAGGGAGGGTTTGCGCTTTCCTTATTGCCCTGACCTGATTGAGCTTTGTAGCGGCTATGGGATTTCCCCCTTAGACCTTGCGCCCAATGGAATTCGGGTGTGGACTTGATTTAGGGTGTTGTTTCACAGGCAGTCATGGCATTATTCTCCCACCATCTTTCGCTGCTTCTATCAGCTAGTCCGGACTCTGCGGGGTTGTGTAGCGTGAAAGTACGCTGGCCGAACTTGCAAGGTGATGGGTTTGAGGAACTTGGCCTTTGTGAAGCCAAGTGGGATTCCAGTCGTCGATTGGTTGCCGCCGCGGATCGCTTTGCCGATCATTGGAGGCACCATTACTTTTTTACGCATGATGCGGGCACGACTTAGGACGTCGAGTGTATTCGGAAACCTGATCCCGCGCCTGCTTTTCGGGAGCTCTCCTTGCTGGATAGGGAGGTGATAAAGCAGATATATCATTGTCAGCGATCGCGTGGTTTTACTTGTTCGCTGCGCGCATCTGATCAGGAGTTGGTCGATGCTGGGATTCATGTGCTCCCTTCTGCGGCTTCGGTATGTTAAGCATTTTTATAACTTTTACTGTGTTGCAATGTAGGTTGGTTTGACGGAAAAAGCTCGTCTTTGCAGATGGCAGCCGCTCGCAGGATTGCTTCTAACGGAAGGATTGCTCCATCTCTTGCTCCCGGAGCATCGGCAGCTTTTGGGCATGGAAAAGGTAAACAGTTTGAATAAACAGTCTTCCTTGTATACTGTCTTAGTTTAGTTATATTTTGATTGTAGCTTTGTTTGCAATTTGCAGGTCGCAAGACGCTTGTTACTGATCGCGTCGTTGCCGCTCCTGATTCTGCCAAACGGTCCGCCGTTGGGACGCGTCCTTTGAGCAGTTCGAAGCGCCCGAAGACTGCTGTGACCGTTCCTACTCCTTCCTGCCATAAAGGGAAGGAAGTTGACGGTTGCAAGGATGCGCTGTCTGCCCCCCGCTCGAAGGAGCGGCCCGAGGTGGAACGTACTCTTCCTTTTGGTATGAGCTGAACACTTGTCTGTGTGCTTTTGTGCGCTTTGTTTTTGGTTTTTGCATAACTCTAGTTGGTTTGCATGTAGTGCTCCCACCACTTGGACGTGCGGATCTGCTTCGTCCTTGGAAGGCGATATTTCGGATGATAAGTGGATGCCGTATACGACAGGTGATCTCACTTTCCCCAAGAGTTCCCGGCTTAGCATGCCAGAAGTTGGTGTGCGTGTTCTTCATCGATCCGTTCCTCCTGGTGATCGACTTGTTCGGCCATCGAGCGACGAAGAGGCGCGAACCTTTGTTGAGAGATCATTGTCTGGATTCACATCAGTAAGTGTCTTTCTTTGCTTTGCTATGCTCGTTGTTTCCGAACATGTATGCTTATTGTCTTGTTGTTTTCAGGTTGTTTCTGACATGGTGCACATGGCCTCCTTCATGTTAGAACTTGTCCAGGAGAAGCGTGCTATCGCCGATAAAGCTGCCGTTGTGTCTGGCGAGCTTAAGGAAGCTAAGGATGAAGTGCGCCGTCTTACTTTGAAGATGACGGATTTTGACGCCCGTTACGATTCTGATCATGCCCGCCTTGTTCAGCTTGAAGCTGAGAATGTTGCTATCGAGAAGGCGATTTCTGACAATGCGGGCGACCACAAGGTTGCCTGTCGGAAGGTGCGCGAAGAGGAAATGAAGGCCGGCATTGAGGAGGGACTTGGAAAGTTCCCTACTACTCCTGAGTTTGACAGCGCGGTTACTGCTGCTGCTACGGTGAAGGACGCTCCTATGCTTAGCGAGTTTGCTGAAGACTTTGTTCGTAGGGTGAGCATTCTTGCTCCGGCTTTCCTTTTAACAGGTTAGGGCCGTATGCGGAGTTTGCGGTTGGGCACGTTGCCGAGCTCCATCGTTTGGATGCTGCAGCAGCTCAGTTTGCCTTTTTTTTTTTGGAGAAGACGGTGATGACATTAATGTGCAACTTCTGCCTGTTCCACCCAGTCCCGTCAGAGATGATGGCATTCTTTGATTTGTGCCATGTTTATTGCTTTTGGATATGTTGAACTCGTTTCTGAGTCTGTTTGCCCCCCAGCTTCTATGTTTGGAACTTTGTTGGAGTTGTTCCTTGGTTATTGCTTGTGACTTGTTTGCTTTGAACTATGTCGTTTGAACCTGCTTTATGCATAGCAGTTTGCATGATAATTCGTTAGTAATATTTCATACTGTTATCACTTACTGTTTTTGTTGAATGTGGATGATTAGTAACATAGACGTAGTCTCCGTAGCTGTGACCGTTGGCCACTTCTTGGTTGATGACTTGAGATGTTCTCAAGATTGCTTGCATGATGCATTACACATGTTGCCCTTCTTTCCTGAATAGCTTGCCGCTATATATGTTGTAACCTGTTAAGTATTTCGCGTATAGCGACTTTTCTTAACAAGTAGTGTATTTGGCGCGGGTACTTGGCACAAAGGCACTTGACGCTGGCCTTTGATATTTGAAACGTGTTATCTTGGCTAAACAAGATACTAGTTTATACCGTCTATTAGTTCCACTCAAGGCGACGTTGTACAAGACTAGACTTGTAAATTTTATGAGTTTTGTAAACAGGGTGCGCACATGCCAGCGTGTATCAACCCGCGTTGGGGAAGCATACGTAAAAACATTTTGGTTTTTGAAAAAAATTTCTGTGATACATGATTCCTGCGTCCAGGGACCACGTAACACGTTTTGAAAATATGTATTGTGATGCATGATTTCCCCGTCCAGGAACCATGCGACACGCTTTGAAAATCTGTAGTACGGGATTGTAATCTAACAAGAGGACGTTTGCTGTAAAGTATGAACCCTTAAGCAGGAATTCGTAGTAGTTGATTGAAGCTATCCGATTAAGGTATAGTCTTTGATGAGTATGATCCTTTAATAGGAGATACACACTTGTTGTAGCGTGGGGTCGTTGTCTAATAAGAGAACTATCGCCACTTATGGGGTGATCAGTCCCGTATTGTATTTGCCCGTCCTGTTCTGAATCCAGGGAATGACGATGAACATGAAGATTTGTCTCTAACAAGAGATGTCACATTGTATGTCGTCAATAGGACATTGTAGATAGAACGTCGTTAATATGACGTTTGAAGCAGGACGTCGTTGGTATGACACTTTGAAGTAGAACGTCGTTAATATGACATTTGAAATAAAAGGTTGCAATTATGTCCTTGCAAATATGTTGTTGTAGCATGCCGACTTTGAATATATCTTGGGTTTAATTCCAAGTTGTTGATTCCTTGATGACACTTTTGATATAGTCGTCAATATGAGTAAGTTGTTGTTGATGATAAGCGTTGTCATAACGTGAAGTAGATTTTTTGCTTGCACATAGCATAATATCTTGAATTGTTGATGTATATAATAAGTGCAAAGTTTTGTTACTTCGCGTTCAATCCAAAATAGCATGCAAGACATAGATATGTACCTACGAAGGTAGATTGACTTCATTAGATACTTGCGCGTATTTACATTGTTTTTTCGAGAAGGCGTCAACCGATCATTCCTTCTTAAAACATGTAAAGAAACTAGATGCGATGATTCTAAAAACACTTAGAATAGAAATGCAGAAAGTAAACGGAAAGGTAGTTATTTCTCCCGTCTCTTTCATGGTTAGTTTGACGATGACGTCGCAGAGTCAGTTGCAACAAATCATCTTAACGTGCCCAGCGCGATGCATTCTTCTATCTCCCATCTCAGTGGTAGACACTTGTTTGTGTTGTGTCCCCAGGTTTTGTGGTATTTGCACCATTCTTTAACGTTGTTGCCCAAGAAAGCAGTCTTTGGAACAAGTGGACTCGGGAGCTTGTTTTCGAGTAGGTTGACGTAAATGTCTTCAACATCCGTGTTTAGCGGTGTGAAGATGTTGTCCATATTGATGCTCGCGCCTTCCTGTTTGTTCGTTTCAGCTTGAACTTCTTTGTCCCAACTGAGGGGTGTACCCAACCCCAGTTCTTGTTCACACAAGTCTGCCGTCTCGAGCTTGTCTTTTAGATCCGCCATGGTCCTGGTTGTTCGCCATCCATGCGTTCTTCCGAAGAAAAGGAAGGATCTAGCGTTCATGTTTGCAAAGAACACGCTTATCACTTCCTCTCTTGTTGCTTTTGCCAAAGAGGCGTTGGCAGCGAATCTGTTGAAGTAGTTCATGACTGGCTCGCCTTCACCCTGCTTGACGGGCCATATCTGGTTCCATGATGAATACTGAACGTACTCTTGTGGATTCCAAACTATAACAGCTTGCTCATGCCTTCCACAATCAACAATTGTTTGCTTCTTGAAAGAATTCACCATCGCCACATGGAGATGCTGCCTTGCTCTTAGGGCGTTGACGTAACATCGTCTTGTGGATATCTGGTCGCCTAGTATTTCCCCGATCCCGTGGTCAGTAGGAAATTTCATCTTCTAATGGACAGTAGAGGGCACGATCACGTAAGGGTTGATCGTTGTTCGCCCTAAAATTCCATTATAGGCCCCAAGAGATTCCACAACGACAAAAGTGACGTTGACGCGCAATGTTTTCCACCCTTGGCCTAGGATGACAGGAAGCGTGATCGTTCCCAAAGGGTATGTGGCTGCCCCGGCAAAGCTGACTAACGAGAAAGTTCCCGGAGTCAAGTCTTTAACTGATTTTCCCAGTTGCTCCAGGACTTTGACATGTAAAATGTCAGCGGAGCTTCCACCATCAACGAGGATTCTCTTCACATCATATCCGTCGATGTCCATGGTTATGACTAAAGCATCGTCGTGAGGGTAAACGATGTGCTTTAAGTCCTCCCTGGAAAATTGGATAACCACGTCATCTTGTTACGGTTGCTTGCGCTTTCCATATCTTGGCAATGTTGCTGCTTGGGATGTGTAAACGTCCCGAGCATTTGACACTTGACCTCCGGCGGCAGGTCCCCGTGGATGACATTGATAACACCTCGCTTGGCCGGCGGAGGGTTGTCGTTGACTTTCTCTTTGCCTTTGCTTCCTTTCTTTGATGACTCTGCTTGAATATTCTTTGGGGGGCTGTCGCCTTGATCGACGAATTGCTTCAATTTGCCCTTGAGGACGAAGTTGTTAATGCGGAAACGTAGGCTGACACAGCTGTCCGTTTCGTGGCCGAAGACCTCGTGGTTTTCACACCACTTGTCTTTGTCTTTCCCCAGCGGACCTTTTCTGAAATTGTTCGGCTCTTTCCACATGTTCGCATCCTTCATTTCCTTCAATATCACGGACAGCGGCGCATCAATGGAATGCAGTCAGCGAGGTTTACTTCTTTTAGTTTCTGGAAATCTCCTTCAAAAGGCCTTTTCGGCTGAGGCTGCCAATTTCTTCCTTGCTAACCGCTTGAGGGCGGTTTTGCTTGATTCTGCTTTGGGTTTTCTTTCGCCTTTACAGCAGAGACTTTCAACTTGTTCTGGTTCCTGAACCTTTCTAGGTCCACGAACTCTTTAACTCTCGCGGCTAACTCTTCTAGAGTTTCAGCTGGGCGCTTTGCCATCTTTTCTGCTAAGGCGTAGCCTCTCCGTCCGAGGTTTCGGATGAACGCTCGTACTATCTCTCCTTCCGTCAGGTTCCCCTGAATATCAGAGATATTCTGGTTGAAGCGAATGTAATACTCAGCGAAAGATTCTTCATTTTTCTGTTGGACGTCGTCCAGAGAATTTGTTCCTTTCAGCAATGTGCGTTCGCCTATATATCGCTGAATGAACTTAGCTTTCAGGTATGCCCATGAGGTTATGCTTCCGCATGGCAGCGAACCAGTGTGCTGCCGTTCCGGCAAGAGTTTGTGGAAACGTCATTGCAAAGTGGTGTGGGTTCTTCGTTCTTCCTAGCAGAGAGGCCTCATGCTTCTGCATGTGTTCCACTGGATTTTCATTTCCAAGATAGAGATCACCTCCAATCCGGTACAGTGCGTCTGGGACGCGACTGTTTATAAGCTGGTTCGCGAACGGATGCGACGCCTTTTCCTCAAGCGCGTGCATACCCTTCATCTTCGCTTCTTTCATCTTTTCTCAACAATTTTTTCTAACATCTCAGCAGTAAACCCTTTTATAGGCGCATCATAATCCTTTGCAGAAATTCGCCAACTAGTGTTATGGTGGATGTCAGATTGATCTCTGCTTGTGGCCTGGAAGGGATCATCCTTCGTTGGCTGCTGTGAGCGGTGGTGTGGGGGTTGCCTTTCTGCATTCCTCCAATGACGGGCTCCTTGGGAAGGAGTGTATGAACGTGCGGCTTCATATCTTGTATGTTGGAAAGCATTTTTGCATGTTAGTCTCTGCCCAGGAATGGACCGCCTTGGCTGGTAGTGTCTTGCGACATTTGTCTTGTCGGCGCAACGTGTTCCTGGGCGGTTGGAGGTGGTTGGGCCGCACATCCTTGATTTTTTAGTGACTCGCGGAATGCGAGTAATTCTTCCAGCGCAGCCATCATTGCTGGAGTAACCGAAGGCATCGGGTTTGCTCCCGTTCCTTGTTGTTCGCCTTGCGGCGTTTCCGTCTGAAATTCATCATCATCATGCATCTCTGGCTCAAAACTAGGTGGGGGTGAACGATGCTCGTCATTTGGTTCTTGGTGGTTGTGCTGTGTGTCGGGCACATCCTTGGTTGGCATGGATGAAGCTACGGAAGTAGCTCTCGGTATGTGGGAAGGTCCCGGCTGGCTTCCAGCTGGCTTCTGACCTCCTGCTCTTTTGCTTGCCGGAGACTTCTTAGGATGTCCAGGCCTTTTCCTTGCATTTCTCGCGTTAACCTCTTCGGGAGGGTTGCGATCACTCGTCATGTCTTTGCGGTATGATAGCTTTTTGTTCCAATCACGGAGACGGCGCCTACTGTTGCGTCCTGGTTGAAATGGGTCGGATGGACGCGTTTGTCTGATCGGGTTGTTCGGGTTGTGGCGGACACTCCTCGCCTGGAAGAGGTATTTGCCGGATGCCGGTGACGAGTGTTCGGTCTAATGCTGTGTCTCAGGAAAAGGTTGTGTCTCGGCAAAAGTCTGTGTCTCGGCAAAACGCTGTGTCTCGGTTAGCGTCTGGGCTCGTCTTACTCCTATTTCTCTTCCACACCTTAGCTGCGGGGCCCGTTCCTGCACAAGGGGCCAATACTAGCACGGAGAGGGGGGGGGGGGGGGGGGTGTGTGCTAGTGGAGCCCTCTCCGATGCTTAAGTCATGATTGGGCTAATGGGAGAAAAATAATTCTAGAGAGAGAAAATATTTCTAGAGAGAAGTCAGAGCTCAAAATGCCAAAGTTGTGAAAAATGAGAGAATGTCCCAAAATGGGTGGCCAAGGTCTCCTATTTGTAGGCTACCTTGGGACCGGACCCGGTTTTGAAGCGGTTTGATGACGGTTCAAAGGAAAGCGGTAACCGTCATCAATATTGGCAATGCGCGAACTCGACTTCTCTATGCGTAACGGTAACCGGGGGTACGCGTAATACCCATAGAGCAATCCGGACGCGTGTATCGCGCTTCCGTACCGTTTTGACCCTTAGGAGGCGTTTTCTAAACCCTAATGTGATTTTTGACGTGTTTACGAGGCCCGAAATATAAATACGAACCCGAATTGGACATATATCCATCTTGATAGTTGGGAGGAAAAATCATCTCGGTCGGGTGCTTCATCATGCGACAATCACAACCAATACGGTTATTCTCATATGGTCAAGAGAATTGGGCTTCAGCTTCATCGCCACAACAAGATTATGTAAGCCCGAGATTACCGAAAGAAGTTTAATCGAAGATATTCTAGAATTGCAGATAACTATAATTCCTTGGGAGAGGTGAGGATCACATGTCTTTAATTAAGGGATAATGTATCTTATAGTTGTTCTTCAATGTTTAAATTTAATCAACTTACGCAGGTAGGTGGTAACTGAACAACTTGCACGTGTTGTTTTGCTTAGTTTGTAAATTTTACATAAATAAATGTTAAAGAATACCTCACCTTCGCTTAAAGAGACAGAGTTTGCTATATCAGCATTGATGGAGATTCCTTCCCAATACAAGGCAACATTAGAACTCAACTTGCTTGGGTATTATCTATATCCAGTCTCATTATCTGTAAATAACTAAAATGGGAATCTTGATTTAAAAGTTGTATTTTTAAATTCGTACTTGCTTTGCTCAAAACAGAACCAGGAAGGACAATTATCCACATCGCGTCATGTTGGATCACGGGCGAAGCTCCGTTACGTCCTTGACGGAATGCTCTGAACTCCTGGGCTCCGCGTAATCCTGCAAAAGGGGATGACCTGGGTGGTGACCCAGAATCCCTCTCCGATGCTTAAATGAGTATACAATCAATGGGGTGGCAGCAGTATTCTAAGTGCGTATTAGAGAGTATATGTTTTCTGGGGTAACTTCCTCCTTTATATAGGAGGAGGAGTTGCCCAGCTACCTGTGACCATGCTTGGCCGTTGTACCCATGATTCCGTGTATCTCGCCACGATTCCGTATATCTCGGTTGGGATTCCATATATCTCGCCCCACGCTCCGCGTATCTTACCCGTACTCCGCGTATCTCGGGCACGCCCTGCGTATCTCGGGGGATTTATCTATATCTCTAACCGTCTCCCACTACTCTATCTAGTAGGCGGGTTTCTCGGTCTTTATCCTCTGATCACAAGTCCCGACTCCTGTCGGGGACTCCAGAGTTGTCTCATTCTAGATCACCACCCAGGACCTTCAGTCTCTACGGGACAGGTCCAGCCTCTGCGGGGCTTTATTATCGGGGCCTTTACTAAGGCATATCGGGGCCTGCTCAGAGGCTTCTTGTCGGGAGCATCTAGCTCATGTGTCGGGGCCGCTATCATCGGGACCCTTAATACTGGGCCTCTGGGCCCTTCAGGCCTTTCACGAGGCCCACTGGACCTATTCGCCGTCCACTGGCTGTTAACGGGGCTAACGATTACATCGGAACCCATCATTTGCCCCCAAGACATGGGGGACTTTTAGTTCGTCATGTCTTCCAGTTTTAGGTCTTCTAATCTCGTTATCGAAAGCTTTCGTCTCTACACCTCCCGACACCGCCGTCAGAGGTTTTTATCTTTACATTTCTTGATACCTCAGTCAGAGGCTTTTGCCTTGCGCGTGGTTGTCGTATGACAGAGTTTTTCACTCATGATTACTTCGGGCCCATCAGACCCCATGGGTAGTTGCCAAATCCGAGGAGGCTCCTCGGTTACTGTAGCATTAAATGCCTGGGGATAAGGGAATGACGTTTAAATCGGCGTGACTGTTGCTTTCTGAAAAAGCAGCTATGACGTCACTCATGTCCTTTCCGTGCTTGTACCCTATAATCTCGGCGATTAAGATCGTGTCGTTTCCTCTTCAACGGTCTAGATTAGGCCCGTCCAGCTGTCACTTCCGTACCGTCTTTATTATTTCAACGATCACGATTGAATCGTTTCGTCTTCCACGGTCAAGATTAAATCCTTCCATTTGTCCTTTTGCTTATAAAAGCTAAAACCCTGGCATTATTCACTTCTTCTGCACTCTCTTGATTTCTGCCATTCTTGCATTCGAAGCTTCTCCTCCAAGTTCTTCCTGCTGTTCGAGTGATCCAAGGCCTTCAGCCCTTCCGATCTTCCTTCACCTTTCCTCACCGATCATCAATCATGTCTGGTAATGACTTTCTTCTATGTTTTCATGATTTACTGATGTTTGCTCTCCTTCTCTCAAATCTTCTTGTTTGTAACCATTTTAGACGAAGCTAGTTCTGAGGCTAGGGCTCCTTTCACTTTTGAATTCGCTGTCAATGAGATTTCTGAGGCCTCTTATGAGGTTGCCCTTAGAGAGGGGTGTATTACCTCAGATTGGGAACCTCGTTTCCCGTATGAGTCTCAGCCTGCCGTCAGAAGGAAGCACATCGTTACGCATCCTCGGGCAGGGGAAGTGTTCGTCTCCGCCGGACAAATAAGCGCGGGGATTCGGTTCCCCTTCTGCGGAAATTTGGTGGAGATGTGCAACTTCTACCAAACGCACCCTTGTACCTTCTCTCCACACGCCATCCGCGTGTGGAATGCCTTTCAACTCCTATGCCACCGTCAGCAGTGGACGTACAGTCTACTACTTTTCCGCACCTTCTACAGCATGAAATGCAACAAAGCTGGTGTCTGCTCCTTCTCCCCCCGACTCCCCAAGTGGATAAAGGAGCAACTTTCACGTTTCGGCTGGGATAGCGAAACTTGGAAGTTCCACAAAGATCGGGTGCTGATTCGCGACTCGGGGTCTGACAACAGCGGATGGAAGAAGTACTACTTCTTCGTCCAACACAGCTCTGTCCCGTGGCCTCAGCGGGAGGTCGTGGCGGACCCTGCCCCCAAGCTCCTAGACTACACTGAGGATGACCTCAACACCCTCCAAATGGTTCAGCTCTACCGTTGGGGAGACAACTTCATACCCCTCGACGCCAACAAGCTCCAGGAGAAGGACTTGATTACTATCGGAGTCCGACTCCTTGACTCTGTTTCCAAAGATTTGGTCATCTGGGTAATACTTCTAACCATCTTGTCTTTTACTTTTGCAGCCAAGAAGGCTTCTCTGCTGACTCATCTCATTATGAAGCAGGGCGAGACTGATGCCGTCCAGAGTGGCTCCAAGCGGAAGCGAAAGTTGGTGAAGAAAGGTGCTTCCTCTTCCACTCCTCTGTCTGCTGCTCCTCCCACCGAAGAGCAGGTCGGGGCCAAGAAGGCCAGGAGGGAGGAGATAGATCGGGCCTTCGGGGCCACTACCGTCGAGGAAGGTAAGCGCGTTCGTCGTGCAATTAAAAGATATAAGAAATTAGTTCCCAAGGAGTTTATCCCCGCTGATCGGGAGTCGCGGGTTCGGGAAATTAAATACATCCTTCAAGGAGAAGTCCCCCGCGTTCTCAAAGCGGGATATTACAACTTCTTTGGGAAAGACCAGCATGTCGAACGTCAAATTCTCTGGTGTCCTGGCAGAATTCTTCCTGACTATGTTAGTCCTGCCACCGCAGGTCCATCGGAGACTCCTGCTCCGACGGAGGCTGTCACTCCAGCGGAGACTGCGACTCCGCAAGAACTGATGCTGGAGGATGCCCCGACGGATGCCCATTTCCGTCGGGTGACTGACTTGGAGGACTCTCCTTCCGTCGAAGAGCCTGACGAGGGGGGCCTGCTTCCCCGCGGAAGGTCGGGGCCAAGGAACATGAGGCCCGCCGTGAGGGACATGTCCCGAAGTCCTCCTCCTGCTTTTCGCACTCCTACTCCCGAGCCTCCTCCGACCGAGGTAGCTCCTCCCACCGATGATGCCGAGGTTATCCCTCGTCTTCCGATGGATGATGTTTACAAGATTTACACCCCCGACCAAGCGACGGTTCCCTGGCGTCCGATCGAATCCCTCCAAGGGTTTTCAATTCGACGGGATAATCTTCAGCCTGACTTGGCCCTGCATCTGCTGGCAGGGTCAATTCCTCCCGCTTTGAGACAGCCGCTTTGCTTGACGCGGGAGGACATCGAAGAGGAGTTCCGCTCCATGGCCGTCCGTCGGATGGAGGTAATACTTTACCTTTGTTTGTTATCTTCTTTATTTCTGCTTTCGACCATCGAATTCTAATCTCTTTTCCCTTCGCCTTAGGAAACTGCGGACCAGCAGCGTTGTTTCGCCATCGCCTTAGCTCTGAAGAGTGCTTTGGAGGAGGCTGAAGCTAAGTCGGACCCTGATGCGTTAGCCAAGCTTCAGGTGGAGCTCGACGAGGCGGTGGCGGCCAAGAACAAGATGGCCAAGGAGAAGGGTCTCCTCGACGACATGGCTTCGGACCTGCTTAAGAAGGTTCAAGATCATGAGGCTTTCATGCGTCGGGAGCGGAAGATGGTCTAGGTGGAGCAGCAGCGGAATGAGGCGGAGAAGAAGCAGCTCATTCACGAGAAGGGCGTCTTCGCGGATCTTCTCGCAGAGGCCAAGGCGGGGTTTGAGGCCGAGAGGGCTGAGTTCTCTGCGAAGCTGTCTGAGGCTAAGGCTCAAGGCCTCGAGGAGGGCCGCCTGCAGGGCCGCGCGGAGTATCGGAATTCTGAAGAATTCAAGGTGGCTGCTGTAGAGTTCTGCAAGTCCGAGATGGAGGATGTTTTATACAACGCCGTCGAAGAGCTCTATACAGCCTACCCGGATTCCATTGACTTCACGAAGTCCAAGACTCTCGCCCCCGTCGCGGAGAAGTACTTCAACCTCCCCGCGGAGAGTGAAGAGACTGCTGCCATGGACCCGACTCCGCCGGCTGCGGAGCCTTCTGCCCAGGCCCCTCCGAACCTTGCTCCCTCCGATGCTGCTGAGGGTCCATCTTCCAACAAGGACCAAGTCTAATGGTTACATCTTTTTAGTCCTTGTAGTTTTTCTCCTTCGTCTTTTGTATCAGAACTCCTAGGCCTTCGAGCCTTTATGTAAGGAATTTCTTTCCTCTGTTTTGATCTCGATAATCATTTGCGCTTATTTAAAGCGGCTTTAAACTTGTTACTCAGAACGTTCCGATGCACCATTTGAGATGACTCCATACATCCTTCTGACGCTTGACTCGGGACTTCACCATTTAAAGCTTCTCGTCCAATCGGGACTTCATCACTTAAGGTTTCTCATCCAATCAGGACTTCACCACTTAAGGTTTCTCGTCCAATCGGGATTTCACCACTTAAGGCTTCTCGTCCAATCGGGACTTCACCACTTAAGGTTTCTCGTCCAATCGGGACTTCACCACTTAAGGCTTCTCGTCCCTGCCTTTCAAGGCCATTTTCCACACCCCTTAGGGCTTTTATCTTGCCAAATCAGATGACTTTAATCATACCCTTTAAGGGCTTTTATCGCGTCTTTGCCAGACGACTTTCGCGGACCTGTTAAGGCTTTTTCGTACCCGTTAAGGCTTTTGGCCGCATCATATAGACGACTTACGCGGACCTGTTAAGGCTTTTCGTACCCGTTAAGGCTTTTGGCCGCATCATATAGACGACTTACGCGGACCTGTTAAGGCTTTTTCGTACCCGTTAAGGCTTTTGGCCGCATCATATAGACGACTTACGCGGACCCATCAGGGCCTTTTCGTACCTAGGCTTTTGGTTGCATCATAAAGACGACTTACTTGTACCCCGTAGGGCTTTTGTCCGTATCTGTTAAGGCTTTTTGGCCGCATCATATAGACGACTTACGCATACCCCGCAGGGCTTTTATCGTACCTCGGAAGGCTTTTGTCGCGTCCTTCAGGACGTCTTACTAACAGTTAGAATAAATCTAAAAGCAATTTGATCGGAAGCAACTTCTTTTATTAATAACTCAAAGCTTTGCTTACATCGGATGGATAGACAACTTGCGCTATTCACGGCGACTTAATATCAAACATGATACTTCTTCAAGTGTTCGCCACTGAAGTAATGCTTCAATGTCTTGCCATCAAGGTCCTCTAGCTTGTATGCATTGGGTGTTGGCATCCCTACGATCTTGTAGGGTCCTTCCCATTTTGGTGATAGCTTGTTGATCCGATCTTGATGAACGAACTCGTTCCTCCGCCAAACAAGTTCTCCCACGAAGAATTGTCGGGACTTGACACGCCGATTGTAATATCGTGCTGTTGCCAAACGCATCCGAGCCTGGACTTCATCAGCCTTCCACCTCTTCTCCTCGAGTAAGTCTAAGTCTAGACGTCTCATTTCCTCGTTTGTCAGAGGCTCGTAATATTTTGCGCGATGGGATGCCACCGCTATCTCCACGGGAGCGACCGCCTCCGTGCCATAGACTAGGCCAAACGGAGTTTCCCCCGTCGATTGCTTGGGTGTTGTTCTGACAGCCCACAGCACGTTCTCGAGTTCATCCAGCCAATGGCCCTGCAAGGCATAGACTCTCTTCTTCAAGCCATCCATCACGATCTTGTTGGCTGATTCTACTTGGCCATTGGTCTGAGCATGGCGGACTGAAGCGGTCCGATGTTCGATGTTCAACTCCTCCAGGTACTCCTTCAACTGAGCCCCATTAAACGGAGGGCCGTTGTCGCTAATCAATACTCGAGGGACCCCATACCATATGATCTGAGTTTGAAGGAACTTGAGGATCTGCTGCCCCGTCGTCCTGGCCAATGCATTAGCCTCTATCCACTTTGAGAAGTAATCGATGGCCACGAGCAAATACTTGCACTGACCTTTCGCTTGGGGAAGAGGTCCCACCAAGTCAATCCCCCATTGCGCGAAGGGCCATGCACTCCTGATGGGCATTAAGTCCGCGGCGGGAGCCACGATATTTGGAGCGTACCTCTGGCATGCATCACAGGATCGGACCATTGCTGTCGCTTCCTTGTTCATCAAAGGCCAATAGTAGCCCAAGTTCAGCGCCTTCCTCACAAGAGATCGGGCCCCTTCATGACAGGCCGCGACTCCCTCATGTAGTTCCCTCAGGATCCGATTCGTGTCGGGTTCCGCCACGCATTTTAAGAAAGGCTTTACATACCCTTTTTTGTATAACTGGTTGTCCACCATCGCGTAGTTGTCCGCAATCCGACGCAACCTGACAGTTGCCACCTTGTCATCGGGAAGTGCCCCCGTAGTCAGGTATGTGACCATCGGGGTCATCCGAGTGGGCTTCTCTTCTTCCTCCGATCCTGTCTCAATAGCGCAGATCTCCGCTGGATCGATGTTTGAGATAATCACCTTCTCTAGGAAATGTACCTTCCGATTCTCCTCGGGGGCCACTCCCAGAGCAAACTTGCTTAAGGCATCTGCTTCCGCGTTTTCTTCCCTCGGGATCGCCTCGATATCGAAGCTTTTGAAGCTTCCCTTCAAAGTCTGCACCTCGTGCAAATACTTCTTCATTGTCGGGCTCCTGGCTTCATAGTTCCCCTGGACTTGATTTACAACCAAGCTGGCATCACACTTCACCTTTAGATGGTCGACCCCCGTACCCTTAGCAATCTTGAGGCCCGTGATGAGAGCCTCGTATTCTGCTTCATTGTTGGTGGTTTTGAACGTCAACGCCAAGGCATATCATAGGGGCTCGCCTCCACCGGGCGGTATCAATACGAATCCTGCCCCCGAGCCTTCTACACTCGATGAACCATCAGTGTACATCTCCCAGGTGTTCTCCTCATTTGGCTGTTCTGTTATCGGGGCCTGTTCTACTATCGGGGCCTCTTCCATGGTTGCCCCCTCTGCGGGATCCGTTACTTCCAGATCGGGTGCCGTAGACTCAGCTATAAAATCTGCCAATGCCTGGCCTTTAATAGCAGTTCTCGGAGTAAAATGAATACGGAACTCCGTCAGCTCGATGGCCCATTTCACCAGTCTCCCCGACGCCTCCGGTCGGTTCAAAAAGTGCTTCAGGGGCTGATTAGTCAATACCGTGACTTCACGGGCATGGAAGTAAGGTCGTAGTTTTCGAGCGGCAATAACCAACGCAAAGAGATACTTCTCAATAGCGGGATAATTTATTTCAGACTTGGCAAACGCATTGCTTACATAATAGATAGGCACTTGGTTGCCCTTGACAATTTTGATCAAAACAGAACTAACAGCCACATCAGAAACAGCCAAATAGAGATAAAGTGGCTCGCCTGGGACTGGTTTCGCCAACGACGGAAGGGTGCGGAGGTGCTGCTTGAGTGCTTGGAACGCCTCCTCGCATTTGTCGGACCATTCGAACTTCTTGTGGGCCCTCAACACATCAAAAAATGGCATGGCTCGGTCACTTGCCTTGGATAGGAATCGATTCATCGCGGCCAACCGGCCATTCAGCACCTGAACCTCCCGATGAGTCTTCGGGGACTGCATCTCCTCGATTGCTCGCAGCTTCTCAGGGTTCACCTCGATTCCTCTCTGGCTCACCATGAATCCTAGGAACTTCCCCGAGTTCACCCCGAAAGCACATTTGTCGGGGTTCAGCCGAACCTGATGGAACTTCATCCGCTCAAACGCCGCCGCCAAGTTCTGGACATGGTCTCCTGCCTGTCGGGACTTCACCAGCATGTCATCCACATACGCCTCCATGGTTTTCCCCAGCATGTCTCCGAACAACTTGTTCACCATCCGCTGGTAAGTTGCTCCGGCATTGATCAATTCGAAGGGCATCACGTCGTAGTGGTAGACGTCACTGTCGGCATAGAAAGCCGTATGGGGGGCATCCTCCTTCGCCATCTTGATCTGGTTGTAACCAGAATAGGCATCCATGAAGCTCAGCAGCTCATGTCCCGATGTGGCATCCACCAACTGGTCAATCCTCGGAAGCGGGTAGCAGTCCTTCGGGCATGCCTTGTTCAAGTCGCGGAAATCAACACACATCCGCCACTTCCTGTTACTCTTTCGCACTAGGACTGGGTTAGCAACCCAAGTCTGGAATCGGAGCTCCTTGATGAATCCAGCATCGAGCAGTCTGCCCACCTCTTGCTGGATCGCGATCCTCTTGTCCGCGCCCATCGGACGTCTTCTCTGCGCGATAGGCTTGGTCGCGGGGTCTATCTTCAGCTCGTGCACTATCACGTCGGGGCTGATTCCTGGCATATCACTCGGGGACCAGGCAAACAGCTCCTTAAACTCCTTCAGGAGCTCGATCAGTTCTCGGGCTCTTTCTTCCGACAAAGCAGACCCGATCTTCACCTTCCTCTGAGGCCCATCAATCTCAACCTCCTTTAGATCCTCCATGGGGGCGGGACGCCCATACTCCTCTCGAGGATCGGCATCAGTCTGAAGGACAGTCATGGCTTCCCTCCTTCTCCTTCGGGTAGCATTAACATAGCATTTTCGCGACGCCACTTGGTCACCCTTGACCTCTCCAACTCCGTTGTCAGTCGGGAACTTCATCTTCTGGTGGACCGTCGAGACGACTGCCATGAGAGGGTTGATAGTGGTCCTCCCGATAATAGCGTTGTATGCCCCCGCAGACTCCACTACGACGAAATCTACGTTTCGCTTCTCCATCTTCCAGCCACTACCAAACTCCACTGGTAAGGTAATCATTCCCAACGGGTAAGAAGTGGAACCAGAGAATCCCACCATCGGGAAGTCCACCTGTGTCAGGTCCTTTTTCGTCTTTCCCATGGCTTCCAGAGCGTCCATGAAAAGGATGTCGGAGGAACTCCCTCCGTCTATCAGGATCCGCTTCATCTCGAATCCGTCCACGTCCAGGGTCACGACCAAGGCGTCGTTGTGAGGGCTCTCCACGCCTACTAGATCCTCCGCCGAGAAAGAAATCACCATTTCCTCCTTCAAGGTCCACGACCGGGACCTTTTGCCTAGCACCACCGCGGCAGATATGCGGGAAGCGTAGTTCTCCCGAGAAGCAGAGGTATCACCTCCCGCCGCCATTCCTCCATGGATGACGTTGATAGTTCCCCGCCTCTCCTTACGGGCACCTGAACCTGAAGCTTCTGGCTTAACCTTCTTCTTCTTCAGGGATCGGTCGCGGGACTTGGAACGGGATCGTGACCGACTTCTGGAACGAGATCGGCACCGTCCCCTTCCAACGAACTCTTTTAGCTTCCCATTCTGGATCAGCTTCTCAATTTCCTTCTTCAGCTCCCGACAGTTTTCGGTGTCGTGACCATTGGCTCGATGGTAGCGACAGTAACGGTCAGGGCGGCCTCCTAGGAATTCGCCTTCTTTTCTCGGAGGGTATCGGGCGAGACCCTGTCGATCCATCACAGCTAACACAGAAGTCATCGAGCTATTGATGGGAACAGCCCGACCTTCTCGATTGTCCTTCCTCGGGGGACGCTTGTCCTCTCTTTTCTCGGGGCGACCACGGTTTCTACTTCCCTCCGATTTGTCGCTCCCTTTACGATCATCCAACAGCTTGGACGACGCCTTTCCTCTTCCCGACTTCGGGGGATCGAGCTCTCCGGCAGCAATTTTCGACTCCTGGACGTCGATTTGCTGTTTCACCCTCGCTTGCAGGGCCTCCATACTCCACACAGCCTTCGCGGCTACACTGTGCATCAGGTCGGAACCGTACGAAGCGCTCAAGTTCCGCAGGAAAGTACGAATGGTCTCTCCCTCCGAGATTTCTTCATCAATCTCCGCGGCACTAGCGGTGAACCGTTGGTAGTAATATGCCAACGATTCATCGGGTCTCTGCACCACCTGGGTCAGGGACCTTACACTCTTCAGGAGACGCCTTCGACCTTGGTACTGCTTGATGAAGCGGTCGTGCATATCGGCCCAACAGGTGATGCTCCCTGGTGGTAGGCTGAAGAACCAAGTCATGGCCCTTTCTCCCAAGGTTATCGGGAACAATGAGCATATGAGGTCATCGTTCGAAGTCCTACCCATACAGGCCTGGACATGCCTCTGAACATGGCGAACTGGGTCCCCCTCACCATCGTACTCCTTGATGGTCGGAATACCTAGCCCGGGCGGGGCAACGGTATCTATCAGCCGCGGAACAAAAGGATGACTGGATCGATCCCTCAGCTCCGATGTCATCTGCTTCTGATCACCCATGCAGATGCTAACGATCTTCACCACCTGATCGGGGGTGATGGGGCCATTCAGGGGAATGGTCCTGTTTTGCACTGGTCCCGGGCCGTCGACCACGAATTTCTCCAAGTGCGCGGGCTCCTTACCTCTGTTCCTGGGCGGAGCCTCCTGAACCTCCTATTCTTCTGGGACCACCCTCGGGGGGGGGGGGGGGGGGTGGAGGTAATTCTTCTCGCGGAGGCAACTCTTCCGCCCTCCTGGCGGCCTCTCTCTTGTCCAGCAAGGCCTCCATGGCAGCCAAGAACATGGGCATAGCATCTGCTACTGCCTTGGCCAACTCCGAGTTCGAAGACGACCCTTTTTCCCTTCGCGGGACTCTTCCTCCTCTATGGCCCACCGGGTTCGGGGGAGCCTCATCTTCCTCCCTACGCGGGATATCCTGCCTGTTCATCTCCGTGTCCCGGACTGAGACCTCATAACCATCACCCTGTCCCCCTGTCTGGGAAAGAGCGGGGTTCCCACCTTGTTCAGCAACACGTTCTGGCAACGGGGAATTCACAGTTCCTGCGGGACGAGAACTGCCAGCCTGAACCTGCTTCTTCTTGCCACCACCGGCCATTGATCTGGTAGAAACTATCTTGACTTTTTGTAAGTTTCCCACAGACGGCGCCAATGTTGGATCACGGGCGAAGCTCCGTTACGTCCTTGACGGAATGCTCTGGACTCCTGGGCTCCGCGTAATCCTGCAAAAGGGGATGACCTGGGTGGTGACCCAGAATCCCTCTCCGATGCTTAAATGAGTATACAATCAATGGGGTGGCAGCAGTATTCTAAGTGCGTATTTGAGAGTATATGTTTTCTGGGGTAACTTCCTCCTTTATATAGGAGGAGGAGTTGCCCAGCTACCTGTGACCATGCTTGGCCGTTGTACCCATGATTCCGTGTATCTCACCACGATTCCGTATATCTCGGTTGGGATTCCATATATCTCGCCCCACGCTCCGCGTATCTTACCCGTACTCCGCGTATCTCGGACACGCCCTGCGTATCTCGGGGGATTTATCTTTATCTCTAACCGTCTCCCACTACTCTATCTAGTAGGCGGGTTTCTCGGTCTTTATCCTCTGATCACAAGTCCTGACTCCTGTCGGGGACTCCAGAGTTGTCTCATTCTAGATCACCACCCAGGACCTTCAGTCTCTACGGGACAGGTCCAGCCTCTGCGGGGCTTTATTATCGGGGCCTTTACTAAGGCATATCGGGGCCTGCTCAGAGGCTTCTTGTCGGGAGCATCTAGCTCATGTGTCGGGGCCGCTATCATCGGGACCCTTAATACTGGGCCTCTGGGCCCTTCAGGCCTTTCACGAGGCCCACTGGACCTATTCGCCGTCCACTGGCTGTTAACGGGGCTAACGATTACATCGGAACCCATCACGTCCCTCTTGTTAAGATTCAACATTGACTTGCCATCATGGGTCAAGAAGAACTTACTTTCATGGGCTAAGACTAATTTACCATTATTGTCTAAGAATAACTTAACATTATGGCCCAACACTTGAAGTATTGGGCTATATTAGAAAGTTTAGGCCTACCCGTGGAAATGTCTAGAACATAAGGATGTAACTGATATATAGAAAGTTCTAGGACCTAAATAGTTTCTAGAGAATTTCTAGGATATTCTTAGTCTAGATTTTTCCTTCGGCCTAGATGATTCTATAGGTCCCTATAGGAAATAGTGCACCCATATGGGATGCTCTTGCACGACTCGGTAAGTCCGGGACTAAAGTTACACACTTCGGAAATGTTTAACCGCCGATGTGCATATATATATATCCATCTATATGGATGGATATAGTATATAGAGTACCTACATGCATAGAATAGAGAGTGTGATAGATGTGATGTTAGTCGGAAGTTTGCCTTCGACGTTCTCCTCTCGAGTCGGAGCTCCGGTGCCCGACTACTTCGTCTTTGGGCCATCAACCGTGGAGACCGAGGTACGCTCCGCCTTAGTGACGTACCTCTCCGACCGGCATCCCCACCGCCGTGATTCCGAGCCGTCGCCAACGATCTACGCTTCCACGACCACACGCCGCCGCACCGAACAAAGTAAGTATCGTCTCCGTGTTACGATCTCATGTCTTACTAAAGTGTGTGTTCTAGCATGCATGTAGTTCGAATTCCTACATTGGTATCAGAGCCGAAGGCTCGGTTTTCGGCCATCACCACGTCGTCGTCGAGACGATCGTTTCGTCGGTCGTAAACTCCACGATTTTGAGCGTTCGTTGCTCGGTTCATTTTCTATGCTTTCGACCTTGTATCCATGATATTTTGGCTTCATTTTCACTCACGAAGTGTCGCGGTCGCAAGGGCTACGGTTCCGAACGAACCCCGACGAAATCCGACCGATTTCGTGGCCAAACGTGGCCGTGAAACTCCCACTTATATCGCGACGTTAGTTTGGCCTTATAAACGGCACAAATGAGTGTCTTGAGCCTGGAGTATGGCCGTGGCCATATCCATACGAAATATGGTGGCTATGGCCAACAAAACGAGCTCAAACGTTTGAAGAGTATATTTTTTGTTTTGCCACCGGAAATGAGTTTCCGATGAATGGTTGCGACAGTGGTGCCGGAGATGATTTCCGGTCACGGTTACAAGTGAGGACGGTTTCTTAAAAGTGGGACTGGCGAGATAAACGCAGGAGGTGGGACATGGACGTGGCCACGTGGGTATGATTCTTATGAACATGGGTGCATGAATTGACATTGGGTAACTTCGGGCTTCTCTCCCACCAACGGGCTCTGGATGTGTGCATAGGAACGGGTATCTGTCTGCACGTTGCAGACTTTGAGACACGATCCTCGAACCGGACTTCAACTTCCCGACTTTGATCTCTCGAACTCCGGGTCCTGCACAAGGGGCAGTAACCAGCGTGGAAAAGGGGGGGGGATGCTGGTTAGGCCCTCTCTGACGCTCAAATCACGATTTTTAGAGAGAGAAAGTCTTTAGAGAGAAGTCAGAGCTCAAAAAGCCAGAATGAGAGAGTTGTTTAAAATGGGAGGCCTAGGTCCCTATTTATAGGAAACCAAAGGACCGTGCCCGGTTTTGTACGGTTTGATGCCGGTTTAAGGAAAACGTATACCGTCATCAAGGTTGGCTATGCGCGCACTGACTTCTCATACTTTGCAAAATAATCGGGATAAGCGCGCGGAGCACGTCGGCAATCCGGACCTACCCGGATTGTCTAGCAATCTGAACCGGCCCGGATTGCCTTGGGGCAATCCGGAAGTTCCCCGGTCCGGGTACTGTGCGTATTCCGGACCGTTTTGGACTTGGGTATCTGCGGAAGAGTTCTTTTACGGGTTTTGGAGTATTTTGCGAGGCCCGAAATGTAAATACGAACCCGAATTGGACAGATATCTAACACTTGCCCCCGAGTCAAGTAGTGGTTCAAAACCCATGCTTGACTCTTCTTAAGATAAGATATTCGTCCAATTTAGGTTCGGTACTGACCTCAGGGGTGGCCTGTTTGTCAATTCGAGTGTAGGGATCATAAATTTGACCAACTTTAATTTTCTACCGTATGTACGTAATCTTTTTACAGGGTTAGCGTAGCGGACAATATGCATATAACAACATAATGTAATGAGTGAAATACTTGTAATAATAAAGAATTATACAACGTGATAATATCATGGTATATGATGTAAGCATGTAATACGTTGTCAACATGTAGATGACGACATAGCAAATGGATGACGTAATCATGCAATAAGCAAAACACTTAGAACAATATAAAATTGGAGAACGTGTACGTAATCATGAAGCATGGTGTAAATGTGAGACATGATGTAAACATGAAATTCATACTTAGATTATAAAAATAATCATGTAACAATCATAAATAAGAATCGTGCATAATAAATTCTATGTACATAATATGTAATAATAATTACGTGTAGTGTGTCATGAAGCATGGCGTAGTCTGTATGCAATATGAACATAGGAGAGATGCAAAGATGCTTGTAAAGGTTGCTAAGGACTTATATGAAAATACATGAAAGTTTAGTCCTTAGCACATGGTGTAGGCACTATTCGTGAAAATTAGGAGAGAGAATACTCATTATCTTACATCCTTCATAGATAAATCTCCAAGAAGCTCTCCACTCTTGATGAAGATGAAGCTTTTGAGATCATAAATTTGGAGTAGACACACCATAGTTGATATCAATTGGATTCCGACCAAGGGAGGGAACAAGGTCGACGGCGCATGGAAGAGGGATTGGCGGCGCGTGACTGGAACCACGGTGGCGAGTCATCTCGGTTGTGGCAACGCGTGATTTTTCCGGTGTGGCACGTGTCAATTCGGACTCGCTTCGTGTTGGTGAGTTCAATTCCGTACATGGCTGGACATTTCGTGACTTCGTTTGGCCTTAATTTGATCTTGAAATCATCATGTGTGTAGTCACCTTAACATGCACATAAGGTGTTTGATAAAATGCATTAGAGTAATTAGCTTTCCAAATCGGCCAAAATTTTTCTAAGTGCTGGAAATTTTTAGAAAAGTATAAATAGATTGTTATACTTCCCTTGTGCATAGTATTCATTGCCGTCATGTTGCATGCTTGATGTTGATGATGGATAGTTGTTCGGACATGATCGTTGATTGTTGTACATGGGTAATGGTAAGCTAGACAATGTGCTTTGAGCGTCGTATGTTGATCATCGGCCGCTTTCTGCAAGCATGCTAAAACACTAAGAAAATATTTTAACAATATCTAATGCTTGTTACCACAGATGTCGTCGTATGAGCTTTGTCGATAAGCGTCGTAGAAATACTTAGGAGGTATTGTGTAGAAGTTGATAATAGCTACTTGATGCATGCAATCTATTCTTGTCGACATGTATGTATGTACATGGAAACACTTAGAAAATATTCTTCCCTTGTCGACATCCATCCTTGTCGACATGTATGTACGTACATGGAAATACTTAGAAAATATTATTCTCTTGTCGACATCCATCCTTGTCGACATGTATGTACGTACATGAAAAAACTTAGAAAATATTCCTCACTTGTCGACATTCATCCTCGTCGACATGTATGTACGTACATGGAAACACTTAGAAAATATCCATAACTTGTCGACATCCATCCTTGTCGACATGTATGTACGTACATGGAAACACTTAGAAAATATCCTTCACTTGTCGACATCCATCCTTGTCGACATGTATGTACGTACATGGAAACACTTAGGAAATATTTCGTCCTTGTAATCATGTATGCTGCGAGTATGAGCTCGATGTCGTCATGGAAGTCGATGTGTTGAGAGGGTTGCCCCTCCTTGCAAGATGGTTGTTACTTGTTGCACGAAGATTATTAGGTCATTTCGTACATAGTTATCTCACATGGAGCGTCCATTGCATAAATGTTTGGATAAGTGTTGATGCGTGTTTGCGCACTGATTGGATTGTTGGTTGCATTTTTCAGGATATCAGATCTTTCTATCTTCTTGTCGGAATTAATCTTCCCACGGCTATTATCATGAGTAAGTCTACTATTTCCATACTGCGAGTAACTCTGTGTTCGGATGTCGACATGGTTGAGCAGCTAAATAATACACCAAGTGTAGATGTTGATGTCCTTGCTTGATTAATTGATGTCGGTACACATATACGTCCTTCTGAAGATTTGGTATGTTGATGATCTTTATGACTTGTATCATGTTGTAATGTAGGTCGGACTGATGGAAAAAGCTCGTCTTTGCAGATAGCCAATGTATACAGTAATCCGCTTGTTGGAAGGAATGTCCGCACAATTGCCCCCGCTACTCTGGAGTCTCCGGACATGGTCGCGGTAAAGGACTTGTGAGTAAGGCACCTCCTTGTATCTTCTTTGAACTTGTTAATTTTCCAAGTTGTTGCTTTCATGTTGCTGAACGCGTGGTTGCAGTTCCTGGCTTTAGCACAATTCTCAAAAGATCCGACGCAGGGGCGCATTCCTCGAGCGATTCTAAGTTCTTTATGCCGAGTACGACCCTGCTAACTCCTTCTTGCGATAAAGGGAATAGAGTTGAGGGTCGTGCGGTGGTGCCTTCTGCCCCCCGGTCGAGGGACCGGTCCAAGGAGGAGCGTTCCTCCCATTGAGGTAACCGTTGTTTACTTTTCACACTTGAAACTTGATCTTGAAGACGACTGATTTTGATGCACACATTGCTGATTGTTGCGCTTATGTTGAAGAGCTATGTCGTATTGAAGTTGAAGCGACCATTCTCGCAGTGTCTTTTGTGCGGATGACGACATTGCATTTGATGTTGACATTATGAACTCTTTGCCATAGATCCTTGGAGATGATGTTATCTCTTGGTTGGTGTAAGGTTGTCTGCTTCCAGCATGTTGAACCCTTTGTGAATGGGTTGATGTTGTTTTGAGGTTTTCGATAAATCTTTGTTTATGCCTTTGCTTGCATGGTATTTCATCACTTGGACCTGTTTTCAATAATAATAAACATGTGATAACTTGTTAGTAATATTTCATACCTTGCGTTATTTTCATTGTCCGTATGTATTGGACTTGCATGATAGGATTGAACTCTTTGTTGTGATGGATAGAACATACGATGTTGCGACTTGCGCATTGCAAGGTGTTATGTACACTTGGTACTTGTAGCATTGAAGGTAGTAATGTACTTGGCACTTGGCCTTTGACATGTAGCAGTATCGTCTTGACGTAGCAAGACTTAAGTTTATACCGTCTCTTAGTTCCACTCTAAGGCGATGTTGTTGCAAGATACTTCTTGCTGATTTTGTTGTTTTGGCGTTATATGCTAAAGAGCAAGATAACGTTATACAAGACTCGACTTGTAAGTGTGATGAGTTTTGTACAAGTTTTGCTTTTATAAGCGTATAACATGAAGCTATCCTTTTTCAGGCATAAGTCTTCATGGTGTATGAACCCTTAAGAGAGTATACATACTTTTAGTGTGTGGGGTTGTCGTCTATTAAGAGGATTTCCGCCACGGTGGTGTGATCAGTCCCATAATGTATTTGCCGCATCCTGTTTTTATTCAGGGAATGGCTATGAACATGAGGATTTGCCCAGAGTTTCAAAACATGCCATTTTTTAGAAGTAAACATGGGGTCTGCCCTTTTGAAGAGGATGTCGCAACATGTTACTTTTGATAGATGTGAACATGGGTTTTGTCCCTACAAGGAGGATATTGCACCATGTCACTTTTAGAATAGGTTTTGGTTTTCTTCCAAGGCATTGTATGTTGTTGACGTTGTTCCTGAGTGAACGCCTTCTTGAGATAGACGCCGTTATGGATGGAGAAATAAACTCCCTGTTGGTGTAGATAATAGGTATGTTGGCGTTGTATGCCATAAATCCCTCCTTGAACATAATGCTTAGCTTGTATTGTTGAAGTAGATATTATGTGCATAGGTTACTACTTGGCATAATTCCAATGTAGTAATCATAGTGTAGTATGTACCTACGAACAGAGTTGCGCTTTGTCAGATAGTTGCAATGTTTACAAGTTTGCAAAAGTATGGAGTTATGAAATTTTCTTTTTAGTAATGCATATAATAGATAAAGTAAAGGAGTCTGATACGAGGACTCCTTGTTTGTGCAGGAAACTTCCCTAAGTGTGGACGCGATAGGTGCGGGTCGTGACAGGTGTGCATATGTCGGGAGCGGAGCTTTTCCAAGTATCATCCGCTATATGTGATTGTGAATATGTATGTATGAACAACGACTATGCATTATTGTATGCGTCCTCTAGTTGATACGCGTTGATGCCTCCTTAGCATGATGTACATGCCTATATATGATCATTGCTTCGTGTTTCCTTCTTAGAAGAATGGTACCGCGTGTTCTTGCAATTATTCGTTTCTTCACTTCGGTGGAATGCCGAGAACTTGTCAGCTTGGTGCCCCCCAAGTCGCTTGGCAGTCGTACCGCTGTTTCCTGATGGTTTCTATTACTTCATCTTCTGACAGTGATGCGCCTACTCGGACCATCCTTTCTGGCTCATCTATCTTGATTTCTTGTAATGCTTCAACAAGAGCATGACGTGCATGATCTACCCTTGGGTTTTCATTAATGACGGGAATTCCGCTATTGTTTGTCTTGACATTATGTTGGAGTGCAACCTTGTAGCAGTCTTTTGATAGCTGCTGATCTCCCTTTATTTCACCAATTCTTGCCTTTGTTGGAAACTTGATCTTTTGGTGTGATGTTGACGCTTATCATACCCCACTTGTTCATGGTTGTATACCCTAGGATTCCATTATATGCGTCAAGCTTTTCTACGATCACGAACGGAACGCCGATTTGGAGTTGTTGCTCTCCTTCTCCTATTGCGCATTGTGCGTTGTTGAATTTAATGTGCTGGTTTTGCGATGTATGCTTCATGTGTTCACTTTCAAGGGGCTTGGGTTTATTTAATGTGTTTCTTCATACACTTGTGACTCTTCCAAAGGTTGTGTCTGTGTGACGATCGTGCACATGGTTGAGAGATGTTATACTAGTGGAATCCTCATCTTCTCCTTTGTTTTGGCCGAAGATTAGGTTTCGCTGTCGGCGTACGTTTTGAGTGGTACGATCCTTCTTGTGTTCTTGACAAGGGTAAACTTGCTGGATGTTGGAAATAATTCTCTAACTCTTTTCTCGTGATGGGTTTGGCACAGGCGTGCGTATAACATAGGATCGTATCCTGAATTCCTATCTTCCACTATGTTGATGACGTTGTCACTTGGGTGATGCCCCCGTCTTGTTTATTATTGCAGCGCGATTTTTAGTCTTGTGCGTATAGAATGCTTGAGGCTCCGTTGCATGGGGGATGTTGTATGGCCTAAGCCGTTTGTTGTTCCTAGTGCGATAGCTTGTGTTGTTGACGCAATTAATATGTGCGTAGTTGTTACTTGGCGTTATTCCAAGGTAGTATGCATGATATAGTAATGTACCTACGAAAGTAGATTTAACCTTCATTAGATATTTGGAGTTTGTACAACGGATTACAGGAAGGCGTCTACTGATCGCTCCTTTTGAAAAGTACTAAGGCTAATAAACATAAGTTGTACTTAATCTAAGAAGATTTAAAGTAGATATGCAAAAATGGAGATAAAGGGATTGATGATGTGTTTAACGTCTTCATAGGTGATTTGTCGGCAAGTTGATTCTGCCACGTGCCACATAGTTCCTCCGTGCATCTAGCGTGTTGAGCTCTTCAATCTCCACCTTTGTGGATGAACAAATGTTGGTGTTATGCCCCCCCAGTTTTATGGTGCTTGCATCGTTCTTCAACGTTCTTGCCAAGGAAGGCAGTCATTGGCTCAAGTGGACGGTGAAGTTTGTTTTCCGAGAGTTTGAAATTTGTTTCCTCCACCTTCGTGCTCCAAAGACGGTATAAGTTGTCATAATTGGTTCCATGAAGGACGTTGTTTTTTCCGCGCTTGGCGAGAGGTGGATTATCATTCGCCCTTTCTTTTCCTTTGCCTTTTCCTGAAGACTCCACATGAGACTTCTTTTGATGCTTATTGCCTTGGTCGATACACTTCTTCATTTCTCCTTTTAAGATTAAACTGTTTACATGAAACCTTAATCCAACACAGCTTTCCATCTCGTGGCCAAACACTTCATGATTTTCACACCATTTGCTTTCATCTTTTCCCAATGGGCCCTTGTGGAAATTATAGGGCTTTTTCCACAGCTTGGTCTCCTTTATCTCTTTCAAGATGACGGACAGCGGTGTGTTCAATGGAACACATTTGGCGAGATTGGTCTTTTTGAGCCTTTGGACGTCTGACTGGAATGACGTCTTTTGTTGCGGTTGTCTCTTTTCCCAGGAAGCGTCTATCTTTTTCTCCATTATTGCCTTCAAGGTTCTTGTTGTAAGTCCCGTGATTGGGACATCATCGTCATTAACAGGTTTTTTCCGTCCCTCCTTGTGACGGATGTCAACATCGTCTTGGCTTGTCCTCGTGGAAGAACCTTCCTTGTGTATTTTTGAGCGGGAGGTTGTTTCCATGCCCCTTCTTGGTGTTGTGCTATCACATACGGGTTGTATGAGCGTGCAGCTCCTTGCCTTGGTTGTTGGTACTGGAAGGTACCTTCCTTGTATTGCCCCCTATTCTTTGGTGCGGTGTGTCTTGATGACTTGTGACTCGGGACTTCGTTCTTGTCTCCTCGAATTGCCCGTTGATTGGAGGCAGAGGTGGTGGTGGTGGGGCATATCCTTGGTTCCTTAACATCTTTCGGAATGCAAGAAGCTCTTCGAGCGCGGTCATCATGGTAGGAGTGACAGGTGGTGGCGAGTTGACACCTTTGTATCGGAGGACTCCTTGGTCTTACTGTGCGAAGGATGCACTTCTTGTTGGCATGAATAAAGCATTGGATGTGGCAACAGGCATGTGGGAGGATCCAAGTCGACTTCTTGTCGGCTTCTGCGTGGTTATGACCAAGGCGTCGTGGTACGCAATGTGCTCTTTGTCCTTTGATGAAAAACCAATGACATCTTCAAAGGCAGCATCCTTTATGACGGCCTCATTTATGTCGACATACTCCATGTTGGTATCATGGGACTTGTGCATTGTCTTTACAACGTACACTTCTTGCTCGTATGACTTTTCGCTTTCAGCATCAAAGTCTCCATGGATCATATATAAGTTTGCCATCTTTTCCGGATGGGATGCAATGTATGCTGTATTTTGGACTTTAAGGTCATGCTGTGCGGAAGGCACACTGCTTGTTGGCATGGAGGATGCAGCGAACATGTCTTTATGCACGTGCAAATGATCCTACTGACTTGTTGCCTGCTTCTGTTTGTTGACTGCTGTTTTCTTCCAATGAACATGATTTCTTATTTCTTCCGGTGGACTGACGTCATCGGAAGAGGTTGATTGCGTGCCTTAGCTTGCTGCTGCACTCTGTCAGCTGGCATCCCGTACGGGAACTCTTCATTGATCCCCGTCATTCGCTCGAACTCGTGTGCTGATGCATTATTCTGAACTTCGGGACCGTGTTGTGCGGAAGGCACGTTTGCGGTTGGCACGGATGAGGCGGTAGACTCTGCGTCTGGAATGTGAGAAGGTCTTGGTTGGCTTCTTGTCGGCTTCGGCTTGCTTGCACCCGCCTTCTTCGTTCGTCTTCCTGTCATAGCTTGCGGTATGGAACGGATTTTTGTTCGAATCACGCTGACGGCGCCAAATGTTATGTTCGCTTCCACTTGGGTAACTTCGGGCTTCTCTCCCACGAACGGGCTCTGGATGTGTGCACAGGAACGGGTATCTGTCTGCACGTTGCGGACTTTGAGACACGATCCTCGAACCGGACTTCAACTTCTCGACTTTGATCTCTCGAACTCCGGGTCCTGCACAAGGGGCAGTAACCAGTGTGGTAAAGGGGGGGATGCTGGTTGGGCTCTCTCTGACACTCAAGTCACGATTTTTAGAGAGAGAAAGTCTTTAGAGAGAAGTCAGAGCTCAAAAAGCCAGAATGAGAGAGTTGTTTAAAATGGGAGGCCTAGGTCCCTATTTATAGGAAACCAAAGGACCGTGCCCGGTTTTGTACGGTTTGATGCCGGTTTAAGGAAAACGTATACCGTCATCAAGGTTGGCTATGCGCGCACTGACTTCTCATACTTAGCAAAATAATCGGGATAAGCGCGCGGAGCACGTCGGCAATCCGGACCTACCCGGATTGCCTTGGGGCAATCCGGAAGTCCCCCGGTCCGGGTACTGCGCGTATCCCGGACCGGTTTGGATTTGGGTGTCTGCGGATGAGTTCTTTTACGGGTTTTGGAGTATTTTGCGAGGCCCGAAATGTAAATACGAACCCGAATTAGACATATATCTAACAGACATGGGACATGGAGGTTGCAGTTTCTCACGTAAGTTGTTGAAGAAGATAACTTACTAACCGGTCTGATTTATTTGGTTTGAACATTTTTTTAAAAAGCAGCCGGTTCAATTTTTTTTATCAGGCCAACTGGTCTATTTATTATGAAAATGGGCTGTTTTTTTATGTGATGCATGCCAAGTCTTATACTCAAAATTGGGCCAAATTGTTTTTAATATTAAGCTGGCCCAGTTTTTTTGTTTTAGCCAAAGTCTAAATGTGTTGACCTTGGTCAACAGGTTTCTACCATCAAATTTCGGCCCATAAATTTTTAAATGTTAAAATTGGTCCTCAAATTTTTTTTATGAGCAAATTAGTTTGCAAAGAGGTCCATTGATCTTTTATAGAAGATGCATGTGACCCCTATAAGTTTCAAAATGTGCATAAGACCCCAAATAAAATTATGATGTGAATTTAAGAGAATGAGTTTTTCTAAATTCATGGTTACCCATCATAAATATTAAGTGAGAGCAAATGGCTCCCTTAGTAAGGGTAAATCGGCGAATTTAGTAATTATAATTTTACTAAGTGTCGGTTTAACCCCTAGACACTGAGTGTTAAATTATTGTGAATTTGTTCACATTAATTAATATGTGGAATTAGTTTCCCATAATTCAATACAATTTACCACATATGCTCATGGATGTCAGGTAAGTATGCTTTATAATATTATTAGTTTGATATATACTAAAACATGTGTATGTTGTTTTTAAATTTATTAGTATCATGCTTAGGGTGCTATTTTGTTTAGCATTATGTTTACAAAAATTGCATGTTGCCCCCCGTAGTTTGAATGTGTTTCAACTACAAGCGAATATGTTTCACAGAGTCTTATGAGACGTGATTGTAATATTCTTGAGTTGAAATTGAGGGAATAAATTCTGTCTAGGAAGACCGAGTTTGAAGTGGAATCTTGACGTCGCGCCCCCTCCTCCCCGGCCTGGGAACTATGTTCTGTCTAGAAACGAGAGTGTTGGGGCCTGTCTCGCAAACCCTTAGGTCCACCTGGGAATTTTTCCTCTAAACGTAACTTTTGAGAATTTACATGAAGGTCCCCAAGTCTTTAAAACAGATTTTTTTGCGAGATGTGTCTTGTTAAATCAGTATGGGGTGTTAGTTTTTAGTTATGTGTTAAGCATGATCCATGTTAATTTGTTTAACATCCATGTGGTAGTACATATCTTGAGCATGCATGTTTTGCTTATTATGACATGATATTATGTTGCTAAACATGATGCATGTCTATGATTTGTTTAGAATCCATGTATTAAGTCAACACGTGTTTTGTTAGAAATTCATGTATTTGAAATCATGATTACATATTGACTTGATCAATGTGATCGGAACTTGACTTGATTATTGGCTAAAATTAATTCTCGCTAAGCATGTACTTTGGACGATGATTGGGAACATAGTGAACTTTTGACTCTGGGGCATGCTTGCTTTAATTAATTCGGTCAATAAGAAAGTTAAGTGGAACATGTGTATGTATGATCAACAATGATTCTTGCATGTCTTGTTTGTAATTGATGATCTTGATATGGTGTTATCTCTTTTTGTGTAAAAGAATGACATCGGTCTCCAAAAGATTGTCACAGAACTTAGTTGTGCGCTAATGTTGAATGGTGATAACTCTGACGTCTGGCATGAGAAATTTATTTACTTGCTCCAAATGCTAGAAATTATGGAGACCATATTGAATGACATGGAAAAGCATAAAGCAGGGAATGTGGCCCAGCATAGGTGAAACCTAGGAGTCTATAAAGTCTGAAAGTGCAGAATTGCACCGCGTGTATCATTTTGTTGAGTGCTACGAATGATAGTATGTTCAAAGAATTTCATGGTTATCAGAGCGCTTAGGCGCTTTGAAACGACTTGAATAAGAAATTTAGTTTTCACCCCACATAAAGGAAATTGTTCCTGAATGTGTGATTTACCTCTTATAAGAGGCACCTTGAATACTCCGAAGTTACATAGTTTAGCATGTTGCCGATATGATAATTGAATTCAGGAACGCTGGTAATATACTCACTGAAAGGCAGAAACTGTAGGTTTCAACTAGCTCCTTACACGACTTGTAGAAGCATGCAATTGTCTCACTCTAATTGGGCTACCATTCTAGAAGAAGTTGAGCGACGTCTAAAGCTAGAAGAGGAAATGCATAAGAGTAAGAGTACTCTGGCTGAGTTGCATGTGGCGACTTTCTCCAAAGCCAAAAAGAGACCAAATAGACAATATCCTGGTAAAAATGATGAGCATGATGGGTCCAGTCAGATATCGAAGATGAATGAAATTAGCGAGTGGAAACGTCCGCACTATGTCCAAATGGCTAAGAAAAGTGCTTAGTTGTAGCCGATAGGTTACTACTCAAACAAATGCACTGCTCTGAAGCGTCATGTATGTCTTGATGTTTAAACTAGTAGACTATTGAGTTTCTAGTTGGAGCAAATGATCAATCTAATCCTTTATGAGTTGTGACTCAAGATTAAGCCATAGACAAGAAGATTTTTATTTGATCTTCGAAATTCAACTAAAGCATGATAGGTGCGGAAACTCGAGCTGCAGCCGAATGAAGTTGGCATCCGCAAGCTATGTCTATGAGACAGTCGAGTCCACAAGGCCTTACTATTTGTTGAATTGCTGATTCCAGCCTTTGTTTCTGTTAGACCTAGTTGTTCAATTAATGTTTCCATGACATTGAGTTTGTGTATATATGGCCAGTTCCGGTGGATTTGTATATCATAGTTGCATCTAGCAATGATTTCAATATATCCAAATATTTTGTCGCAAGTTTGTTAGCGACGTGACCGGAAGCCTTGTGTAGGCAACCAGAATAAGTTCAAATTAGACATCTACTAGCCCATATTTGTTGTGGGAAGGCTTAAATATGTTTCGTATCTTGTATATTTATTTGATGTTCTACAGATGGCTAAATGAGTCTTGTAGATGAATTGAATAGATAAAGAGCTTGTAGTTCTCATATACGTTAAGACGTTGGTTAGCCCATCGACTTGACTTGTAAAGATACGTCATATAAAGAGATAGTTCATTCCGTTGACTATTTTTTTCGGCACCGTGCAACATACGCTTGTTGTTAGAAGACGTAGGTGATACTCTGAAGATGGTTGAGTAGTGACAATGTTGGTCCAATAATACATTACCTATGGTAATATCCGGGTCTCTCCACAAGGAGGACCCGCCTTATATCGAGACGAATGTTTGTCAACTTGATCAAGTGCCTGAATATTAGTTGCATACTACTTCATATAAGTTATGATCCGGAAAATGTCCGAAAGTGGGAGCTGTGCCTGAACTAAAAGATGTCGAAATGAACATGTTTATCCTTATAAAGGGAAAAGTGGGTTGTGACCCATTTTTTGAGTTCTTGAGCTAAATGTACCAAGATAACTTCATTCGAGTGGGAGGATTTTTGCAGATGTTGAATAAGTTTCTCGTCATGCTCGCCTTCTTCACCATCAGTTACGATGTAAATGATCTTGGCCATGATCTTAGTTCAAGTGGGAGCAAGAACTTTCATGTAGTTACTCGAACTTAGTAAAGGTTACCGTTCTAGTGGGAGCGTGTACAAAATGTTCTTAATCCTAGTGGGAGCTTATTGTAGCTTCTAATACCCTTTATGGAAAATGGAGGACAAGATGGAAGATGTGTAGCGTAGCGCAAATGGATCGGTGAGGTCCTAAAAGTCATGAACAATTTGAGACGTGTCTCGAATAATTGCAAACTTGATATTCGCATGATCCCAAGCCACGTTGATCTTGGATGTAAATATTGCCTTTGAAATATCAAAGTAGAAATCGAAGCACTTCTCCATATTGTGGTATCAGAATCCAGCTTTTGGACTTTAGTGGTCCGTTAGCATTCTACTTTATTCCATCGAGGCAATATTATTAATGATGATGTGTTAGTCATGTCAGATGTTTTAGTCACTACGGACTAAGACTGTTATTAAAACATCGACAAGATCATGTAAAGTAAATGTGCTTGACACATAGTACGTGGTGGTAGTTACGGAGCTAATCAAATGAGTATGATGTTAGCATATGGTGACGTGGCGCCGTAATTGGTAGCCCGTTAATATATGTGGTTACCTAAGATAATTAGGTAAATGTCACATTTGGGCTAATTGGGCTCGACCCAATTCCCATGTGACATGGGAGGCCCAAAATTAGGCCTCCCCACCCACATAGGTCAGCGCCGAACCCTAAAAGGGAAGGGGGAGGATTTTCTCCTCCCCCACTATATAAGGAGGTCTTGGAGTCACCTCCAAAGACATACCTTGATCACAACTCCTTATAAGTTGTGATTTGAGAGAACTTCCTTTCTCTCTATAGTTACATTTCGACCGGCCCATATACACCACCGTTGGTGTGCCAAATTGCTTCCGAGCAATCAGTCTGAGGTTTTGTCCCCGTTGAAGAACCGATAAGAGGATTTGCTGTGGAGCTTATACCGCGTAGGAATTCTTCTCACGAAGAACTTGTACGGGTTCCGACTGGAGGATCAGAACTCCCTCCACATCGTTCTTGGGCATGAAAGCTATTGAGGTATGTGTACATTATTCTGCTGCGTAATTAGTTTACTTGCATGTACACGTTTAGCATTCAGTAGTATTACGTCTCCGTAATCCAACAGTGGTATCAGAGCATGGTTAGGAGTTCTTAAAATTTTCATAAACTGATGTTCTTGAGTTTTAAATATGAACACCGAATTTTTTGTATGAAATCTGAAAATTTGACAAAATTTCATGTTTTTGATCTTTTAAAACATAAAATTTCGGATTTTACATGTTTTTAAAGATCAAAGTCGAAGTTTATGTTTAAATTTAAGTTTGATGTTCATAATTTTCAAGAACACGATGAGTTTTATCAAGAACACTTTTTGGATTCATGATCATAATAGTGTTTGATCTTAAAATTTGACAGCTTTTCCAATATTACATGTTTATGGCCGAAACCCTAGTGGCAAATTAGGTAAAAAAAATTAATTTTCTTAGGCACCAAGTAACTTAAAATTTCGGCCAAAATATTATAGATATAGGTTACCATATTTTAATTTTAATTAAAGGTAATTATATATCTAAAAGTTGGAAAATATGGATAGGTTCACAATATAATATTGAAACATATATTAAACTATCAATATATAAAGATAATGGATAAGGATAATATATATTGATAGGATTTAGTTGCCTAAAGATTAAGAAAATATATTGTCTATGTATATTTTATCCCTAAATATATATTTGACAATAATTATATATATATATGTATGTATATGGCTGAAAATTATATATATTTATATTGTTGATTAATTTACAGCTTAAAGATAGAATATTGACAATATTTATATATATATTTATATATGTGCCGACTTTTATATATATATATTAGCAATATTGGAAATTATTTTACATAATTATTATTTCTTGGAGGTTAAGTTAAGTTTTTAGTGAATTTTAAAACACTACTTAGCTTGCAAGAAATAATTCGACCGAACCCTAGGGTTTATGGGCCGATCCAATTGCTAAACCGGAGCGGGTTAAACCAATCCAAGTTTTCTTAATCGGGTGGACCTTTTCGGGTCGGGTCAAACCGGAGCAATTAAATAGAACCTAACCAAACCGGTTTCGAGAGATGAACCGAACCATAATCTTATTTTATTGAACTGTTTCGGTCAAAACCAGATTTTTAAAATAGGACCAACTTGAACCGGCTTTTAAATTGGACCAAACCAAATTTTAAAAATTTTTCGGAAATTTTAAATTTTCAATAAAATAGGATGTCAAATTTTAAATCCAAAATGTTTTCGAAATTTAAAATTAGCCTAAATAGTGCTCTCAGGGTTTGCGTTTTAATACGTTTTCGGCTAAAACCCTAATGCCTGGTTACGATTATGGGAATGGATCTCGGATATGCAAGTTTCTGAAACATATATTAGAAATGTCGTCTTGACTCGTCAAGCTAGCTGGAAAATATATAGCGAGCATTGAGCTCTGGGATTTAAATATATGGTTTGCGCAATAGGATAGACATGCTATGCTGATTGAAAGTGCATAGAATACATGTCTAGAAAGTTTGAATGATTGATTGTAAGCATGAATTGCAAAACAGCCTCTAATACTTTAAAAATGTTTTCAAAACTGAAAATTCCAGTCGCCAATTATGCATGAAGTGTGCGGAAGTTGCATATTTTGACACGTATGCTAGAATGTTCAGGACTGAAAGCATGTGATGATTTACTTTACGTAGAATTATGTATGCTAGAAACATTAGACGCATAACGCGTAAGCATGTTGTTTGGTTTGTTCGATGTTTATGGCGTGATATAGTATTATGCATGCGTAAATTATCGGATAATTTTTCAAAAATAAAAAAGGCCTTGGGAAAGCCAAGATCGGGTATGCTTATTTGAAAATTCTCGTTCTGATAATTTGCAATATAATAACCGTTTTCAAAAGACTGATCTATTAGATTGAACACGACAGTAGTGTGAACTCTATCACGGACCCCCTTCCCTCGGTTTACTGGCAGTCAGTTTGGTCTAGATGACTGAGGGATCACTATTTGCTGTGTTCAATCTTAATAGATAATCCGATGTTTGCAATTCTTTCAAAATGTCATTGTCTTCCTGATTTGCATAATCATTAATGTGTGAGTTGGCTGAATTAGTGCGATTCGGTATTACTCGCAATCTTGATGGTATTAATTGTTGGATTACAGGGACGTAATACTACAAAATGCTAAACGTGTACATACAAGTAATCTAACTACACAGCGGAATAATGTATACATACATTTTAGCTTTCCTGCCCAAGAACGTCGTGGAGGAGTTCTGATCCTCCGGTCGAACCACGTACAAGTTCTTTGTAAGAAGAAGTCCTACGCGGTGTAAGCTCAACAACAAAGCCTCTGATCGATTCTTCAACGGGGACAGAACCTCGGACTAAGATGTGCACCAAAAATCACTACTAAGGGGGTGAGAGGGTTTCTCACAAGTTCCTCAATGGAGGTACTTATTAGATTGATGTGTAAACCCCTTAGGCGAGTCCCCTATATATATGATTGGTGGAGTGGACAAAAGTCCACTCCAACCAATGTGGGACTTGTTTCGGCCGAACCTATGCTATCAAGGGGGGAGGCCCAATTTTGGGCCTCCCATGTCAATTAGGGTTTGAGTTTGGCCCAATTACCCTAACGTGACAATTATCTAATTAACTTTGGTAATTTCCTTAGCATTAACGGGCTACCAATTACGGCGCCACGTCACCATATGCTAACAGCTCCCACTCGCCGGAATGGGAGGGTGCTTGTTAATATATAGTTATCCAATAGCATCAACATCTCAGTCTTCAGTCTTTGTCTCTGTCTCCGAATAGTTCATACGAGGTTTTCCGTGCGATCGGCAGATACGACGGGCATCGTGCTACTCATCTGTTAGGAGTATTGTAGCGCCAGCAGAACGATGATTCCCTTTCGTAAATCAATCATGTTAAAATAAAGTATGTACCGCACTGTATCCTTGGTCAACTGATAATTCTCCAATTGCCCAGTTTTCCACATAGGAATACTTCTCCAGGGCATCCGTTACAAGTGTTCACAACCTTCAACTAATATCCGGTTGGCGGCCACCTAGTGAACACAATAGTTGGTGAACTATAGGTGAACTTCACCATGCCCATCGCTTATACCCTTAGTCTAACTCAACCGGTTTCCAAGACGTGGTCACTTGGCCGTTTTCTTTGGCTCTACGCTCGTACGTCGGGAAGCGAACATTGAGCTAGACCTTAAGTATAAGTTCTGAGTCCGTGAGGATACTTTGGATGCCTCTTCATAAGACATCCGGGATCAATCACACGCTCAAGGTGAAGAAGTATGCGCCCTTTGAATCACTAGGATTCTAGCTAGCACAACCGAGCATGACCCCGTGGTCGAACATGGCACGCGCAGAATGAAGCACGGGTCGATAGCATACCTGGACTAGCCAGGATTGGGATATGTCAATCATGCTATCGCAGAATCTTTCATCTGGCCCTGAATGTGATTTTAATGATGGACTGGGTCCAACACGGCGATGTACAAAACGAAGATTAAGTCATGCATTAAGTGTGACAAGGTTATCGTTTCGTTTAACCAGGTTTATTCCCCTGGTTCTTAGCTAATCTCGTTGGGTAGAGGTCCCCCTCTCCTTGCAAGATGACCGTGCCTGTGTGACGAGGCATGGTTCACATTTGACATAATTTTGGTGGAAGAGTTTTACCTCTTCCTACAACTTAGTTTATAGACCGTAAAATCTGATGTTATATTTCATTATGACATCGATAGATCATATACTTAGTTTGCAATTCTTATATTCAATCGAAATAATATTATTTCAAATGTCAAAATGTTATCGCTTATAGAAGTCACTCACTTGAGCCCTCATAATCCAAGCAGTTTTACGTGCTTTTCGAAGGTCTCTCTACGTAATGGCTTAGTTAATGGATCTGCAACCATTTTATCCATGGACAAGTATTCTAAAGCGATTATGTTGTCTTCCAGAACAGATTTAGCATAATTGTATTTCACATCAATGTGTTTGGTCCTACTATGGTACTTTGGATTCTTAACTGCTGCAATGGCTGACTGACTGTCGGAGTATACCTTGACGAGATTACTCTCTTTGCCAGTGCCAATTAATGCAGTAAGAAGCCTTTTCAGCCAGACCGCTTCTTGTGCGCTTTTAGGAAGGGCAACGAATTCTGATTCCATAGTGGAAAGCGCGACACATGATTGCTTCTTGCTCACCCAAGATATTGCAGCATTAGCAAGAAGGAAACTCCTCCTGTGGTGGACTTACGATCATCTGGATCACCACCGTGGTCGGCTTAACTATAACTGGTCAATTCTATTTGCTTGCCCTTATAGCACAGAACATAGTCTGCAGTACCTTTCAGATACCTTATAATGCATTTTATGGCCTTTAGGTGTTGATAACTAGGATCTGATTGAAATCTTGCTACTAGGCCCACAGCGTAACAGATATCTGGTCAAGTACATAGCATGGCGTACATAAGACTCCCTACCATGCTTAGGTACTCTGCCCCTTCATCTGTTCACGCTGCTGCTGGTTTTCGGTCCATCACGCTTTGACAGAGCGCACCCGAACACAACCGGCGTATCCACGGGTTTAACATTGAGCATTCTAAATCTTTTCAACAGTTTGTTGATATAATATTCTTGAGACAGACACAATGTCCGGGCGGCACGATCTCGGGCAATCATAATGCCTAAGATGTACGTGCCTCTCCCATGTCTTTCATCTCAAATGCTGACGCTAACCAGGACTTTGATTTGTTCATGAAACTCACGTCGTTCGCAGCAATGAGTATGTCATCTACGTATAGTGTTATGATGACATACTTAGACCCAGAGGTCTTAGTGTATACGCAAGGATCCTTGTGAAGATTCACAAATCCGTTTCCGACGATTTCCTCTTGGAATCTGCGATAGCATTGCCGAGACGACTGTTTAAGACCGTAAATAGACCTTTGGAGTTTGCAAACTTTACGTTCTTTTCCAGGAGTAATAAAACCCTCTGGCTGCTCCATATAGATCTCTTCCTCCAAGTTTCTAGGGAGGCGGTCTTAACATCCATTTGGTGCAGCTCTAGATTGAGACATGCAACTAGGGCAAGGATGGCCCTTACTGTGGTGTAACGCATAGTTGGTGAGTATGTTTCATCAAAGTCTATTCCGTGAATTTGGGTATATCCATTCGCAATCACTTGAGTTTTGAACCACTAATCTTTCCATCAGTAGTGAATTCTAAAATTTCACTTTTTAGTTCTGCGGTTAGGAGATCAATCAACTAAGGACCATAACCGAATTTGTTCTTATTTAGGCATATTTCATCCTCCATTGTTTTCCTCCATTCCCTCGTTTTGAGGTCCTTCCATTGCTTTGCTGAATCTTCACTGATTCGAGAACGAATGTTAAGATGTTTAACACATCTTATTCGATGGGACACTTCTCGAGAGAAGTTTATTGCCTTTGACTATGTCTAGGCTCGTTAATCCCATCTATAGTCTGATTGTAACTCTCACTCAGAATAATGCTTCTTATCGGAGCATCACTCCCACTGGGAAGAATGACAGTGGTTGAACTCTGATCAACAACTTTTCAGGATGACCTTTCGGTCTCGAAATTTTACCTCCGAGATGTATTCCTTGATTACTAGGACCAGGAACCAAGTTGGTCGTTTTTCCCTCCTACTAGGAATAATGGGCAGTTGTATTAATTCAGTATTCTTGATTGTCAGGTTTCGACTTGATTCGCATTTGTATTTAGTGATGATTATATGTAAGGGGGAGTAAGCCCTCTCACTGGATTTATAATGAAGACTTTTGTATCATCATATACCATATCAATCACTTATGTTGTATCAATTCTCCCACTCGAAGTAAGTGGGACCTGATAATCTCCGTTAACCGTTCATTGATTTGATCAGTACTATGTATGTTCGTTCCGCAAAACATTAGAAATTTATCCTCAAATCTTTATAATATGTCATATTTGACCACAATTCCATCAATCTTAGCTAATTTTAAACTTGTATTCCTTTAAGAGTAGACCGTACTCTTAATAAATACTTGTTTAATGCGCAATGTAATGTTGCTAATGATAAGGTTTTACCCGTATCATCCTTTTAGCTCTAGTGATGTGTCAACCGATTTTATTGGAACATAGAGTTACATTAATGTGAATCAACTTAATTTCATCAGGAGGAGTAATTAATGTTGAACTTCATTATTATGTAACTTTGAACTATGTTGCTTGAAGTATTTGATAAAATGATTGCTTTAGCCAAACTTTTCGTTCAAGGCTTATAGTGGGAGAGTCGTTTTACTGACTTCTTCCTTTCGTTTGTTAAACTCACCCAGAGACTTATTCATCTCAAGGGCTATGCATTTTTAGCGTTCGCTTTAATGCCATAGTTGATGTTCTTTCTAGATTGTAGCAGCTTTGAAGCATACTTATAATCTTAGTAGTTATCAATGAGTTATATTCAAAGGATTACAAACGAAATTTTAGCATTCATTAAAATACTTCAGCATTAAATTCAGACTTTAAAACGATGTGTCCCGTCTCTCGAGGTGACTTGCGCCACGCGCATACCAGGTTTTAAACCATGGTTACGAAATCGTTTTAGTCTTCGAATTTTAAAATCGGTTTTCATCATGCATATTATTTCAGGATTTTTATCATTTTAATGGAGTACTTAACAAATAAGGATGCATTAGCAGTATGTTGAATAGTGTAAATAATAGTATGGAAACGAACGATGATGATTTTAATACTTTATTCAAGTATTAGCCAATACTTAGAAAACAATATGTTCCTCTATGGAACTTATTCAATAGCATCTTTAACAGAAATAAAAGTCAAGAAGTTTTAGCAAAATAAAGATAAAGAAATCTTTCATTCTATCTTTATTCTCCTGGGGCGTCCTCGATCAGGTCGTTGCTTCTGTTTCTCGGTTCTGTAATTCAAAAGAAAATGAATTACTCTCGAGTGTTTAGAAGCGAAAGAGAATGAATGATTTTCATCATCTATTCTCATTACGTACCTTAGGAGGATTGGTACAGGCATTAGCCTGGTGTCCTTTTACGCCACACCTGAAACACGTTCGAGTTTCCTCTTTACGTGTTTGTTTTGCTTGCCTTTTATTGCCACCAGTTTGTTTGCGTTTAAAATTCTTCTGGGATTTGTTTCCCACAAACTTATCAGTTTTTTTCTGAGTACTTTTGCCATTTCTCTTGGGCTTCCCCTTTTGTTCAGGTGGCCCGGAGGATGCAATATGCATTTCAGATCTGGAGTTTTCATCCCTGAGTCTATCCTTCCAGCTCAAGATGAACTTGCACATTCTCAAGAGTATCGAGATGGGTGGCATGGGTAAGAATTGTCGTCTTGACTTAGTCAAGCTAGCTGAATATTATATTGCGAGCATTGAGCTCTGGTTTTTAAATATATGGTTTGCGCAATAGGGTAGACATGCTATGCAGATTGAAAGTGCCTAGAATCCATGTCTAGAAATTCGAATGATTGATTGTAAGCATGAATTGCAAAACAACCCCTAATATTTTCAAAACGTTTTATAAAACCGAATATTCCAGTCGCCAATTATGCATGATGTGTGCTAATGTTGCATGTTTTGACGCGTATGCTAGGATGTTCATTATAGAACGCATGTGATAATTTACTTCACGTAGAATATATATGCTAGGAACGCATGACGTGTAAGCATGTTGTGTTCGATATTTATGGCATGGTATGATGATTTGCTAGATGTAGTATAATTATAAATATGCATGCGTAAATTATCGGATAATTTTACAAAATCATAAGGGCCTTGGGAAAGTCAAGATCGGGTATGCTTATTTGAAAATTCCCGTTCCGGTAATTTGCAATAGAATAACTGTTTTCAAAAGACTGATCTATTAGATTGAAAACAACAATAGTGTGAATTCTTTCACGACACCCCCTTCCTCGGTTTACTGAAGGTTGGTTTGGTTTAGTGACTGAAGAATCACTATTCGTCGTATTCCATCTTAATAGATAATCCGATGTTTGCAATTCTGTCAAAATGTTGTTGTCTTCCTGAATTTGTATAATTATCAATGTACTAGTTTTCATGGCTAAGTCGGTACGCTTCTATGAACCTTGCAATCTTGATGGTATAAATTATGATGAACGTAAGGAATATGTATAGGACTCCTCTCTGCTACGATTCCAAAAAGCAGAAAGGACAATTACGAATGAATATGGTAGTTCGTATGATTTTGACAATGAGAAATGAACATGATAGTTTGTCTCCTAAATATTGAAGTAGATTCTTTGATGATCTAAATGCGTATGTGGTGATACATGCAACCTTGAAAAAAATGGGTTGAAGAAGACTTCAAATTGCAACCAGACAATGTCAAAGCTTGGTATCCCTTTGAATCTGCCTCGGTAGAAGCAATGATGTTAAAGCTAGAAATGTTTCGGTTGAATATGATTGTCTTTTCTTTTCATGGATGCTGGTGTAATAGCCACTCGAGACCTTCGCAATGAAAGGGTCAACATGAAAAGACGTATATGGTTCCTGATGGATATCGGTCTAAGAACCGGGTAATAATTTCCGCTAATCGGGCTAGACGACCCTCTAGACGGACAAATATGAAGTAAGCCCTCTCCAAGGAGAGGGGGACGACCCTCTCCAAGAGAGAGGATCGTCCCCTCTCCCAGGAGAGGGAGACGACCCCCTCCCAGGAGAGGGGATCGTCCCTTCTCCAAGAGAGAGGGGGACGACCCCCTCCCAGAAGAGGGGATCGTCCCCTCTCCAAGGAGAGAGGGACGACCCCCTCCCAGGAGAGGGGATCGTCCCCTCTCCAAAGAGAGAGGGACGACCCTCTCCCAGGAGAGGGGATCGTCCCCTCTCCAAAGAGAGAGGGACGTCCCTCTCCTGGAGAGAGGATCGTCCCCTCTCTAAGGAGAGAGGGACGATCCCCTCCCAGGAGAGGGGATCGTCCCCTCTCCAAAGAGAGAGGGACGACCCTCTCCCAGGAGAGGGGATCGTCCCCTCTCCAAAGTGAGAGGGACGACCCTCTCCTGGAAAGAGGATCGTCCCCTCTCCCATGAGGGAGAGACGATCCTCTCCTTAGAGAAGGAATCGTCCCTCCTCCGCGTAATGAAAAACGACTCTCTCTATAAGGATGAGTCGTCTCGTCCTCTCTGTTTATAAAACGAAGGACTAACTGGACATAAGGCTTCAGGTTCGTGTCTTCCCCAAGAAGAAGCTACATTGTCCTGAAAATAAATAAGTAATCCCCTCTCCAAAAAGGAAAGTGTGCATATACCACTTTCCATACTAAGGTATCGGTGCACCATAAATGTATGGGCCAGTTGCCATATATTCATTTCTCTATAAATATAAGTTCATACCTCTTCTCATTTTTTACGTTTTGATTGAAACTATAATACATATATCAGTTCTTAGACATCATATTCTGAGTTCTGACTTAAGCTTCGGAGGGGGATTACCGGGCACAAGCCTGGTTTGTCCCTTATTGCAGGGTCGGGCGCGCAGACGGTCGGGTTCAAGCTTCATCTGGAGATCAAAACCCAACATTTGGCGCCGTCTGTGGGAAATTCCTACTAAAAGTCGTGGCTGTTACCCGATCAATGATAGCTAGTCGGCAAACTACGGGCGTTCCATCTAATGGACCTCGTCCACCACCAAGAAGAGATCATCCGACTCAGTCTAACCGACCGCCGGTGCCCCCTGCAAATCCTCCATCCTCACAACGTCCATCCCGTCCAGCTGATCGACAGGATGGACCATCCCATGCCCAAGGAGATTTATCTTCTTCAGCATCAACTCCATTGGCAAGAGGACCATCTGCTCGGGAAAGGCCACCACGGGGTCCTGTTCCGTCTTACGGATTCCCGTATGGAATGCCCTCGCAAGGAATTCCCTCCTATGGGCATCCATCATATGGAGTTCCTCCCTATCCGATGCCTCCTCAAGGTGGTCTTCCTAGAAATTATCCGGTAACTCCGGAGCTTATGGCTGCTTTGGATGCACTATTGGCATATAGAGAAGCGATGAGAGCCCGAAGTGGTGTGCCACCACCACCACCACCGCAGAGTCAATTTACCCCATTGGTGTCTTCATCTTCTACAGTACGGGAGGGAGAAGTACCCACTCAGCAACAAGTACCTCCTCCTCCTCCGTATCAACCACACTATCAGCATCACTTGCCTCTAGGAGTTCAGAACAATAGGGAAAACGAAGTCCTGCATGGACTTGGGCTAAATAGACAACACGTTCTCCTTCGTGAGGTTCGGTGATAGGTTCCTCACCTCGAGGATATTTGACTCCAACAGGGTTTCGACAATTAAGAGTACCGTCCACATTCAAAAGCTCCACAGCCTCTTCGTAATTTAGACTAACAAGCCTGTTTCGTTTCAAATCCGGGGGAGTGAAAAAGTTCCTAGGGGAAGAAGACTCACCCATGGTCTTACTGTATAGTAAGAAGCCAGTAACAAATTAGGAAGATTTAGGATGTCGCCTCGATCAGAAACTTGATGAACGATCTTCTATACCTTCGGAACGATCAAACTTCAAATTTAGCCTGCCGTAGGTGTTACTTCCAACCTACAACACCCAACAAAATTTGCTAAGACATACAACAATTCATTTATCTTTTGGATTTACAATGTATGATTTCTATGTTACTTCGCAAAATTTTGCTCGGGGGCATAGTCCTCACAACTTTACAAGTGGTTCGAGATTAACTACACATGGGAAGTTGTAACTTTTAGACAATCCAATTGAAAAACACTCATAAGGGTGGTAAAACATTCGATTTCAAGCCGACAAATATACATGTTTAATACATTAAAAGTAAAGGCATCAAGTTATTTCATCAATTTTGCAATTAAAAGCAAATTTTAGAGCGAAAAAGGGTCTTACCTAAGCCGGACGATCCACCGGACGGACGAACGATCCACTGGACGGAAGACCCACCGGCACGGAACGTCAGACGGACGACCTTGACAGCCCCAGCGGCCCCTCAGTCGGACGACCCCAGCACGGTGTGATTTCCCCAGTCGGACGATCCCAGCCTCCCAGTCGGACGATCCCAGCCTTCCAGTCGGACGATCCAAGCCTCTCAGTCGGACGATTCTACGATCTCCCCACGGACGACCTGGACAACTTGCGCGGGCAACCTAGACGATCTGGCTGAACGACCTGCACGGACGACCGAGACGGGTAACTTAGACGATCTGGCTGGACGATGGCGGGGATGACAGCTAGACGAAGGGGAATGATCTCCCCGGAAAATTTTGGTCGAACCTCCTCCTGACAGCTCCTCCGGTGGGACGACCTCCACGCAGCGGCGACAGCACCGGGCGAACCTCCTCCCTCGAAGAAGACGACTCCAACGACCTTCTCGGAGGGGACGACCTCCGTTGCCTCCTCGGACACGCCTCCTTGGCTGGATTTTCTTTCCTCCTTACTTGAGAGAAAAACTCTAGAGGGAAAGAGAGTAATTTTGTGAAGAGTGGTGAAAGTGAATAAAGGCAAAGTAAAAAAGGGGGGGGGGGGTATATATATATCCTTCAAGTGGGAGGTGGCTAGGGTTTTAATCTAGACCATTGGATCTCCTCCATCTAAAGGATGGGATTAAAGGAGACAAACCCATTTTTCACATAAATATGGACAGATACTGAAAATACGTAAATGTTTCTCAAAAAGGAACGATACGTCAATAAATTATCATATATTTTTACACTTATTATTTCGGGAAAGATAGATACTTGATGAATTTTCGTTATAAGATAGAGCCTAATGCAGATAAAGTCTACATCAGCCTCGGGGGCAAGTGATGGATATCGGTCTAAGAACCGGGTAATAATTTCCGCTAATCGGGCTAGACGACCCTCTAGACGGACAAATATGAAGTAAGCCCTCTCCAAGGAGAGGGGGACGACCCTCTCCAAGAGAGAGGATCGTCCCCTCTCCCAGGAGAGGGAGACGACCCCCTCCCAGGAGAGGGGATCGTCCCTTCTCCAAGAGAGAGGGGGACGACCCCCTCCCAGGAGAGGGGATCGTCCCTTCTCCAAGGAGAGAGGGACGACCCCCTCCCAGGAGAGGGGATCGTCCCCTCTCCAAAGAGAGAGGGACGACCCCCTCCCAGGAGAGGGGATCGTCCCCTCTCCAAAGAGAGAGGGACGACCCCCTCCCAGGAGAGGGGATCGTCCCCTCTCCAAAGAGAGAGGGACGACCCTCTCCCAGGAGAGAGGATCGTCCCCTCTCCAAGGAGAGAGGGACGACCCTCTCCTGGAGAGGGGATCGTCCCCTCTCCAAGGAGAGAGGGACGATCCCCTCCCAGGAGAGGGGATCGTCCCCTCTCCAAAGAGAGAGGGACGACCCTCTCCCAGGAGAGGGAATCGTCCCCTCTCCAAAGAGAGAGGGACGACCCTCTCCCAGGAGAGGGGATCGTCCCCTCTCCAAAGAGAGAGGGACGACCCTCTCCTGGAAAGAGGATCGTCCCCTCTCCCATGAGGGAGAGACGATCCTCTCCTTAGAGAAGGAATCGTCCCTCCTCCGCGTAACGAAAAACGACTCTCTCTATAAGGATGAGTCGTCTCGCCCTCTCTGTTTATAAAACGAAGGACTAACTGGACATAAGGCTTCGGGTTCGTGTCTTCCCCAAGAAGAAGCTACATTGTCCCGAAAATAAATAAGTAATCCCCTCTCCAAAAAGGAAAGTGTGCATATACCACTTTCCATACTAAGGTATCGGTGCACCATAAATGTATGGGCCAGTTGCCATATATTCCTTTCTCTATAAATATATGTTCATACCTCTTCTCATTTTTTACGTTTTGATTGAAACTATAATACATATACCAGTTCTTAGACATCATATTCTGAGTTCTGACTTAAGCTTCGGAGGGGGATTACCGGGCACAAGCCTGGTTTGTCCCTTATTGCAGGGTCGGGCGCGCAGACGGTCGGGTTCAAGCTTCATCTGGAGATCAAAACCCAACAGTTCCCTTACATTGACAAGATTAAATAACCTTGAGTCTAGTAAAGTACGGTAACCAAGGCAGTGAAGCTAAAACCTTCTCAGCTCACCACAATAGATAGAATGAAGTCAATTGTGATCCATATATCATGGAGGGAACTTGAACGTAAAAGGTTTTAAACGATTATCCGGAGGGTTAAACCCCGTTGATAAAGTGCGTCTCAAACACGCCTCGTATGTCATGTATGTAAAGCCGTAAACGGTTTACTTGAACACAAGTCATTTGATGTGATTCACTAGTGAATTTAATCATATGTGATGTTCAACATGACTTAAAGTTCTCGACTATCTATGTGGTAAACATGGATCAAATATGTGACCTTCAGATCAAGAATCATACCATTGTCATTTATCGTTCGTTGTTCGTCTGAATTACTAAATTTTGGTTATTTCAAAATTCGGTATTATTGATTAAAGTAATATTTTCTCGATTCAAAGCTTGGGGCATTCCGAGAAACAATTTACTTATCAATTTAACGTTCCGGTCAAATGGAACGATCCGAAACGAAATTTCAAACCCACGGGTTAGAACCAAAATTTCGGCTAAGTAAAAGTGGTCGAACAAAAACGAAACATTTTACACACTCTGTCATCACAGTCAGGTCAAACTGAACTGAATAAATTCATCGATTGCATAGTTCTAAAAGGCAAACCGACTTACCTCATCCTTATTTGTTAAGTACTCCATTAAACATATGTATCCCAAAATAATATGCATGTTAAAACCGATTTAATTTTAAATTCAGAAATTAAAACGATTTCAAAACCACGGTTTAGACATGGTATAATGCGCATGGCGCATGTCACCTCGAGAGGCGGGACACATCGTTTTAAAAGTACGAATTTAGTGATGAAGTATTTTTGTGAATGCTGAATTTTTCGTTTGTAATCCTTTGGATATAACTCATTGATAACTATTTAGATTAAAAGTGTGCTTCAAGGCTACTGTAATCTAATAAGAACATCAACTATGACATTAAAGCGAGTGCTTAAATGCATAGTCCATAATATGGATAAGTCTATGGATGAGTTAAACAAACAAAACGAAAAGAAGTAGTCGGTAAAACGACTCTCCCACCATTTGCCTTGAACGAAGAGTTTGGCTAAAAGTATTCATTAAACACATCAAGAAACATAGTTCAGAATTACATAATGTTAGAGTTACACATTAATTGTTCATGCGGGATGAGATTAATTTAACTCACATTAATGTAAAACACTATGTTCTGAAAAAATCGGTTAACACGTTACCATAATAGCTAATGAATGATTCGGGTAAAACCTTATCACAAAGACGCATTAATTTGCGCATTAAAACGAGTATTCATTAAGAGTACGCACTACTCGCGAAGAATACGAGTTTTAAAATTATCTTGGAACAATGGTTTCGTGGATAAACATGACACATTATAAAGATTTAAGGATGAATTTCCAACGCTTTGCAGAACGAAACAAGCTAGTACTGATTGAGTTAACAGATGGTTGATGGAGATTCTCAGGTCCCACTTACTTCGAGTGGGAGAATTGATATAGCATAAGTGATTGATTTGGTAAATGATGATGGAAACGTCTTCATAATAAATCCAGTGAGAGGGCTCACTCCCCCTCACACATAATCATCACTAAATTTCAACATGCGAATCAAGTCGGACCTGATAATCATGATAATGAACTATTTCAACTACCCATTTTCCCTAGTGGGAGTGGAACAACCAACTCGGTTCCAGATCCTAGTGTTCGAAGAATACATCTAGGAGGTAGAATCCCGAGACCGAGAGGTTATTCCAAGTAAGTTCAACCACCACCATTGTTTCCAGTGGGAGTAATGCCCCGATAAGAAGCATTATTCCGAGTGGGAGTAACGATCAGACTAAAACATGGGATTAACGTGCCTAGACATAGTCAAAGGCAACGAACTTCTCTCGAGAAGTGTCCCATCAAATAAGATGTGTTACACATCTTGGTGTTCGTTCTTGAACTAGTGACAGTTCAGCAAGCAAAGGAAGGACCTCAAAACAAGGGAATAGAGGAAAACAATGGTGGATGAAATTGCCTAAATAAGTACTAATTCATTTTTAGTCTTTAGTTGATTGATCTGTTAACCACAGAACTAGAAAGTGAAATCTTAGAATTCACTTCTGGTGGAAATTTCGAGTAGTGCAAAACTTGAATAATTGCGAAAGGATATACCCAATTTCACGGAGTAAACTTTGATAAAGACAAACTCACCGACTATGTGTTACACCATAGTCTGGGCCGCCCTTGCCCATGACTGCAAGTCTCGAACTCGAGCATGCATCAAATGGACATTAGGATCAAACCTCTCCAAGTAAAACTGGAGAAAGAGATCTATATGGAGCAGCCGGAGAGTTCCATTACTCCTGGCAAAGAACGTAAAGTTTGCAAACTCCAAAGATCTATATACGGTCTTAAACGATTGTCTCGACAATGGTATCACAGATTCCACGAGGAAATCGTCGGATACGGATTCGTGAATCTTCGCGAGGATCCCTGCGTATACACTAAGACCTACGGGTCTAAGTATATCATCATAACACTATACGTGGATGACATACTCATTGCTGCGAATGACATGAGTTTTATGAATAAATCAAAGTCCTGGTTAGCATCATCATTCGAGATGAAAGACATGGGAGAGGCCACGTACATCTTAGGCATCAAAATTGCCCGAGATAGTGCCGCCCGGAGATTATGTCTATCTCAGGAATCATATATCAACAAACTGATGAAAAGATTCAGAATGCTGGATGCCAAACCCGTGGATTCGCCGGTTGTGTTCGGGTGCGCGCTATCGAAGCGTGATGGCCCGAAAAACCAGCAGGAGCGTGAACAGATGAAGAATGTAGAGTATCTGAGCATGGTAGGGAGTCTAATGTACGCCATGCTCTGTACTCGGCCAGACATCTGTTACGCTGTGGGCCTAGTAGCAAGATTCCAATTAGATCCTAGTCATCAACATCTAAAGGCCGTAAAACGAATTATCAGATATCTGAAAGGTACTGCCGACTACGTTCTGTGCTATGAGGGCAATCAGCTCGAATTGATCGGTTATAGTGACGCCAACCACAGTGGCGATCTGGATGATCGTAAGTCCACCACAGGAGGAGTATTCCTCCTTGCTAATGCTGCCATATCATGGGTAAGCAAGAAGCAATCTTGTGTCGCGCTTTCCACTATGGAATCAGAATTCGTTGCCCTCTCCAAAAACGCACAAGAAGCGGTCTGGCTGAAAAGGCTTCTTACTGCATTAATTGGCACCGACAAAAGGAGTAAACCTGTGAAGGTGCAGTCCGACAGTCAGGCGGCCATTGCGGCAGTTAAGAATCCAAAGTACCATAGTTGGACTAAACACATTGATGTGAAATAAAATTATACTAAATCTGTTTTGGAAGACAACATAGTCGATTTAGAATACTTGCCTACAGACAATATGGTCGTAGACCCTTTAACTAAGCCGTTACGTAGGGAGATTTTTGAAAAGCACGTAAAACTGCTTGGATTACGTAGGGCTTAAACTCTGTGGCTTGTAAAAGTGATAACATTTTGACATTTGAAATTATGTTTCAATTTGAATAAAATAATTGCAATTTGAGTTTATGTTTTATCGACATCATAATGATTAACAACATCAGATTTTACGGTCTATAAACTAAGTCGTAGAAAGAAGTAAAATTCTTCCACCAAAATTATGTCGAATGTGAACCTTGCCTTGTACACATGCACGGTCATCTTGTAAGGAGAGAGGGACCTCTACCATAACAAGATTGGCTAAGAATCAGGGGAGTAAACCTGATTTAGCAAAACGATAACATTGTCACGTTTAACAACATGACTTAATCTTCATTTTGTAAATCACCGAGTTGGACTTTGTCCATCACTGTATATCACATTCAAGGCCAGATGAGAGATTCTACGATAGCATTATTGACATATCCCATCCCTGGCTTTACCAGGTGTGCTATCGACGCTTGCTTCATACTGCGCGTGCCACGTTCGACCACGGGGTCATGCTCGGTTGTGCTAGCTAGAATCCTTGTGATTCAAAGGGCGTATACTTCTTCACCTTGATCGTGTGATTGATCCCGGATATCTTATGAAGATGCATCCAAAGTATCCTCACGGACTCAGAACTTATACCTAAGGTCTGGCTCAAGGCTCGCTTCCCTGCGTACGAGCGTAGTGCCAATGAAAACAGCCAAGTGACCACCTCTTGGAAACCTGTTGAGTCAACTAAGGGTATAAGCGATGGGGATGGTCAAGTTCACCTTTAATTCACCGAATCTCGTGTTCACTAGGTGGCCGCCAACCGGATATTAGTTGAAGGTTGTGAACACTTGTACGGATGCCCTGGAGAAGTATTCCTTTGTGGAAAACTGGGCAATTGGAGAATTAACAGTTGACCAAGGATGTAGTGCGGTACCGATTTTATTTCTAACAGGTTTGGTTCATGAAAAGAGAATCAACGTTCTGCGGGCGCTACAATACTCCTAACAGATGAGTAGCACGATGCCCGTCGTATCCGCCAGTCGCACGGCAAGCCTCGTATGAACTATTCGGAGACGGAGCCTGAAGACTGAGATGTTGATACCATTGCGTAATCGTATAGATTAACGAGCACCCTCCCATTCCGGCGAGTGGGAGCTGTTAGCATATGGTGACGTGGCGCCGTAATAGGAGCCCGTTAATTAAGGGAATTACCTAAGTTAATTAGGTAATTGTTAACCTGGGCTAATTGGGCCAAATCCAATTAGTAATTGACAAGGGAGGCCCATAATGGCCCTCCTCCCTTTTTACATGGTTCGGCCGAAACCCTAGTACCACATAGGGTGGGATTGCCTTTTGGCAACTCCACCCAATACTATATATAGGGGTGACTCCTAAGGGTTTAAACACACAATTAAGAACAAGGATCTCCATTGAGAAAACTTGTCACCCTAGTCAAAATTTCGGCACCACCAACATCAAGTCCGAGGTTCCACCTCAGTTGAAGAATCGATCAGAGGTCTTGTTGTGGAGCTACATCGCGTGGAACTTCTTCTGAAAAAGAACTTGCATGTGGTTCCGACCGGAGGATCTGAACTCCCTCCACATCGTTCTCGGGCAGGAAAGCTAAAAGGTATGTGTACTAATTCCGCTGCCTAGATTAGATTTCTTGCTAGTACACGTTTAGCATTCCGTAGTATTACGTCCCCGTAATCCAACATTGAATGTGATAGTCTTCTCTCTTTTCATGGATGTTGGCGTAAAACCCGCATCGGATCTTAAGGATGAAAAGTCAACATGGAAATGATGTATATGCTTGTCTGATATTGACATGACTCAATAACCTTGAGACTAATCAAGTACAGTAACCACAGTAGTGAAAGGAAGACCTTATCTGCTCACCATAGTGAGTTCGAAAGAAGTGAACCATGATCCGCATAGCAAGAAGAGAATTGGACCGAATAGGTCCTATACGATAATCCAGTGGATTAAACCCCGTTGATAAAGTTTGTCTCAAATACGCCTCGTAGGTCATATGTATGAAGCTGTAAAATGTTTTATACGGACACAAATCATTTGAAGTGATTCACTCGTGAATTTACTTAGATGAAATGTTCAACATGACTCAAAGTTCTTGACTATATGCGCGACAATCATGGATCAGATATTCGAACTTCAGATCAAGAACTATACCATTGTCATTTATCGTTCGTTGTTCGTTACTAAAATTTTTGGTTATTTTGAGATTCAGAGTTATTGAATAGAGTAATTTTTGCTCAATTTGCGTATTAATTTAACGTCTTGGTTAAAAGAGAACGATCCGAAACGAAAATAAAATAACATACCTACGAGTTAGACCCAAAATTTCAGCCAGGTAAAAGCGGTCGAATAAAACGAAATGATTCACATATTCCGTCATCCCAGTCAGGACAACTGAACTGAATAAACCCATCGATTGCGTAGCTAGATTGAAATATTTAGTATTTCTTATTTGTTAGTACTCCATTGAATGTAATTTTCCGTAATGATTGAACATGTTCGAAACCGATTGGATTAAATTGATTTGAATTTGGAAACGAAACGATTTAAAACCACGGGAAAAAACTAGTTTTAAGGTGCTATGCGCGAGTGTACCTCGAAAGACGGAACACATCGTTTCAAAGTACAAATTTAATAATGAAATGTTTTAATGAATGAATGCTGAATTTTCGTTTATGACCATTTATGGAAAAACTCATTGATTACTTATACGAAAGTCAGAGGTATGCTTCAAATGCTACCCCGAACTTGTATAATATCAACTATCGCATAGGCAAAAGCTTAAATGCATAGCTCAAGAGGTGGATAAGTCTCTGAATGAGTTGACAAACGAAAGGAAGTAGTCAGTAAAATGACTCTCCCACTATAAGCCTTGAAAGATAAGTCTGGCTGGACATTCATTTCAATAAAAACAATTCAAGAAGCATAGTTTAAAATTACATAATGTTAGGGTTCAACAATTACGTTCCCTATGGGATGACAATCGGTTGACTCACATAAAAGTAATACTATGTTCCGAATAATCGGTTGAACACGCTACCATAATTAGCTAAAAGAAATGATAAGGGTTGCACCTTGTCAGCTTGCGACATTAATATGCGCATTAAACAAGTATTTGAATAAAAAGAGTACGGACTACTCTCGAGTGATACATGTTTAATTAGCTTAAATTATGATGTCGTGGTCGAACATGTAACATTACAAAGCTTGAGGATGAAATTCCAACGCTTAGAAACAGACGAAGTCTTGATAGAATTGGAAAAGGATGACGATGATTCCAGGTCCCACTTACTTCGAGTGGGAGATTTGACACAGCACAAGTGAATGACATGGTAAATGATGATGGAAACATTATCATAGTAAATCCAGTGGGAGGGCTCACTCCCCCTCACAATCAAATCACTAATGCTGCTAATGCGAATCAAGTTGAAACCTGATAATCATGTCGTTGAACCGTTGGATGAAAATCCAATAATGACACAACTACCCATTTTTCCAGTGGGAGTGGTACGACCAACTTGGTTCCAGATCCTAGTGATCAAGGAATTAATCTCGGAGGTAGAATCCCGAGACCAAGAGGACGTCCAAGGAAAGTTTTTAGTCAAGGTTCCAGCACTGCCATTATTCCCAGTGGGAGTGATGCTCCGATAAGAAGCATTATTCCGAGTGGGAGTATCGATCAGACTCAAGATGGGATTGACGAGCCTAGATGTAGTCAAAGGCAACGAACTTCTCCCAAGAAGTATCCTATCAATAGGGGTGAGATTCTCACTCTAACGTCTGTTAACGAACCGGTAACGGTTAAGCAAGCGATGGAAAGACCTCAAGCATAGGAATGGAGGAAAGCAATGGAGGAAGAGATCACCTCAATGAAAGCCAATTCACTTTGGTCTTTGGTTGATTTAACTGCTAAACGCAGAGCTATATGGGCAAAGTGGGTCTTGAAACTCAAACTCACTGCTGATGGAGAAGTCGAGCGATACAAAGCCCGACTAGTTGCGAAAGGATATTCCCAAATTCACGGAGTGGACGTTGATGAAACAAACTCACCAACTGTGCGTTACACCACAGTCAGGGCCATCCTTGCCCTTATTGCAAGCCTCGATCACGAGCCTGCATTAAATGGATGTTAAGACCGCATTTCTCCACGGAAACCTGGAGGATGAGATCTATATGGAGCAGCCAGAGTGTTTCATTACTCCTGGTAAAGAACGTAAAAGTTTGCAAACTCCAAAGATCTATGCATGGTCTTAAACAATCGTCTCGGCAATAGTATCGTAGGTTCCACGAGGAAATCGTTGGAAACAGATTTGTGAACCTCCATGAGGATCCCTGCGTATACACTAAGACCTCCGGGTCTAAGTACGTCACCTTAACCTTATACGTGGATGACCTACTCATTGCTGAAACGATGTGATTTTTAAGAAACAGTCAAAGTCCTGGTTGGCATCAGTATTCAAGATGAAAGACATGGGAGAGGCTACGTACATCTTAGGCATTAAAATCGCCAGAGATCGTGCCGCCCGGAGATTGTGTCTATCTCAAGAATATCATATCAATAAATTTTTAAAGAGGTTCAGAATGCTGAATGCCAAACCCGTGGAAACACCGGTTGTACTCGGGTGCGCGCTGTCAAAGCGTGATGGCCCGAAGAACATGCAGGAGCATGAACAGATGAAGAGTGGCAAGTATTTGAGCATGGTAGGAAGTTTAATGTACGCCATGCTCTACACTCGTCCGGACATCTGTTACGTTGTGGGCCTAGTAGCAAGATTCCAATCAGACTTTAGCTATCAACTTTTAAAGACCGTAAAGCGAGTCATGCAGGTACTGCCGACTACGTATTGTGCTATGAGGGCAGGAAGATAGAATTTACTAGTTTCAGTGACGCCGACCATGGTGGCGATCCGGATGATCGTAAGTCCACCACAGGAGGGGTATTCCTCCTTGCTAATGCCGCCATTTCATGGACGAGCAAAAAGCAATCATGTGTCGCGCTGTCTACGATAGAATCGGAATTTGTTGCCCTCTCTAAAACGCACATGAAATGGTCTGGCTGAAAAGGCTTATTACTGCATTGTTAGGCACTGACAAAATGAGAATAAACTCGTAAAGGTATACTCCGAAAGTCAGGCAGCCATTGCAGCAGTTAAGAATCCAAAGTACCACAGTAGGACCAAACACATCGATGTGAAATACAATTATGCTAAATATGTTCTGGAAGACAATATAATCACTTTAGAAATACTTGTCCACAGACAAAATGGTCGCGGACCCATTAACTAAGCCATTACGTAGAGAGACTTTCGAAAAGCACGTAAAACTGCTTGGATTACGTAGGGTTTAATATGCGGCTTGTATAAGTGATAGCATTTTGACTTTTGAAATAATATTTCGATTGAATAAACGATTTGCAAATTGAGTATATGATTCATCGACGTCATAATGATAAATAACATCATATTTTACGGTCTATTAACTAATTCGTAGGAAGAGGTAAAATTATTCCACCAAAATTATGTCGTATGTGAACCATGGCTTGTTACACAGGCACGGTCATCTTGTAGGAGAGGGGAGCCTCTACCACAGTAAGATTGGCTAAGAACCAGGGGGATAAACCTGGTCAATCATGCTATCGCCGTGTTGGACTCTGTCCATCATTAAAATCACATTCAAGGCCAGATGAAGGATTCTGCGATAGCATGATTGACATATCCCATCCCTGGCTTTTCCAGGTGTACTATTGACGTGTGCTTTATACTGCGCATGCCATATTCGACCACGCGGTCATGCTCGGTTGTGCTAGCTAGAATCCTTATGATTCAAAGGGCGCATGCTTCTTCACCTTGAGCGTGTGATTGATCCCGGGTGTCTTATGAAGAGGCATCCAAAATATCCTCTTGGAATCAGAACTTATACCTAAGGTCTGGCTCAATGTTCGCTTCCCGGCGTACGGGCGTAGTGCCAAAGAAAAAGGCCAAGTTGCCACGTCTTTGGAAACCGGTTGAGTTAGACTAAGGGTATAAGCGATGGGGATGGTCATGTTCACCTATAATTCATCGACTCTTGTGTTCACTAGGTGGCCACCAACCGGATATTCGTAGAAGGTTGTGAACACTTGTACGAATGCCTTGGAGAATTATTCCTATGTGAAAAACTGGGCGAAGAATTATCAGTTGACCAAGGATACAGTGCGGTACATATTTTTTTTTAACAGGATTGATTTACGACAGGGTATCAACATCTGCGGGCGCTACAATACTCCTAACAGATGAGTAGCACGATGCCCGTCGTATCCGCCGGTCGCACGGAAAACCTCGTATGAACTATTCGGAGACGGAGATAATAACTGAAGACTAAAATGATGATGCTATTGGATGACAATACATTAACAGGCACCCTCCCATTCCGGCGAGTGGGAGATGTTAGCATATGTGGTTACCGTTAATATATGTGGTTACCTAAGACAATTAGGTAAATGTCATTTCGGCTAATTGGGCTCGACCTAATTCCCATGTGACATGGGAGGCCCAAAATTGGGCCTCCCCACCCAGATAGGTCAGCGCCGAACCCTAGAAGAGAAAGGGGAGGATTTTCTCCTCCCCCACTATATAAGGAGGTCTTGGGGTCACCTCCAAAGACACACCTTGATCACAACTACTTCTAAGTTGTGATTTGAGAGAAGTTCCTTTCTCTCTATAGTTACATTTCGGCCGGCCCACATACACCACCATTGGTGTGCCAAATTGCTTCCGAGCAATAAGTCCGAGGTTCTGTACCCTTTGAAGAATCGATCAGAGGATTTGCTGTAGCTTATACCGCGTAGGACTTCTTATCACGAAGAACTTGTACGGGTTCCGACCAGAGGATCAGAACTCCCTCCACATCGTTCTTGGGCAGGAAAGCTATTGAGGTATGTGTACATTATTCCGCTGTGTAATTAATTTACTTGCATGTACACGTTTAGCATTCTGTAGTATTACGTCTCCGTAATCCAACATATGAGACTTAATTGATATCTGGAGGGTAAATCAATATAATATTGGAATTGTGTTTCTAAGAGATCATTTGAGAGAATATGTTTCTTGGTGATTGATGATATTATTACCTCAATAAGCTACCTCTGTATAAAGGTCATGACTTGATGCACTAAATGTCTTAACTAAGATGAGCTCAGTCGAGTGTCCTGTGCATGTTGTGATGTACACTAGACCCACTATTAAATCGGGATATGGCTCGACTTGGATTGATGCTCAAGGATCAGATAAAGATGGTTGCTGAGGCATCGTACATATGTGTATGACAAAATAAAGTGAAGTTGTTCCTAGTGGGAGTAAGGACCTCCTTAGGGAAATGTTTCTTACTGACTGGCCATCAGATACTGAGAAACGAGTGCAAACTTCACTATATGCGAATGAAGCTAGTGCTCTTGCAACAACAACCGAGGATTAGATTTGGTCTATAAGGTTCCTATATATATATTCCGGATGATGCACATTATTGCTTCAGTGTTGGTTTACTGGTAATTGTGCTGTAATATTTTCCGAAGAGGATCCTAAGGATGTTTGGACATTCAAAAGACCAATATAACTGTGCATATGGCATGGTTGCATGCAAGATAGTTAATGTGAAGTGATAGTCGATGAATGATGGATAAACGGTATGTCCGTAAAGCCCTTGCATATGTGCAATTCATCGACATTTGATCACAATAAAGACAAATAGTCTTGAACATTGTTCAAATAGCGAGGTAGCTTTCTAATTTTTTTTCCCAATGATCACTTCACAATGTTCATCTGTATTAATACGTTTGATTTGAATACACACATGTTTATATTGTGATTGCTATGTGCATTCACTCAAGTTGTGAAATATATTTCGGGTAAACTAAAGGTTAGCTCTCTCACACGAGATACTGCCTCCGCGTCTTAGCGACGTTACGTCTTTGTTACGAATGGGAGACGAGACAGGATTTTGAGCTTAAAATCGTCAAGTGGACGATTAGAGAGCTAACTGCTCGAATTCATAAGTCGCTCGTTGACATGCGGTCATCGATGATTAAAGTGGAATTTGTTTCCACGTAGTTTACCTTAGAGCCGGATGGGAGTTAGTGGACTCTTGTTCGAGTGCATGTGGCATTTGAAATGACATCCGCACAACACTGTCTTTGAGTAAAAAAAAAAAAGAAATACGCTCCAGGGAAAAGGAGAAGAGTGCTGTGACACATGTTTCATATCGTGTGTGCTATGCGACCGTGGCGTAAGACCCGCATCGGATCTTAAGGATGAAAGGTCAACATGGAAAGGATGTATATGGTTGTCTGATATTGACAGGACTCAATAACCTTGAGACTAATCAAGTACAGTAACCACAGCAGTGAAAGGAAGACCTTATCTGCTCACCATAGTGAGTTCGAAAGAAGTGAACCATGATCCGCATAGCAAGAAGAGAATTGGAACGAATAGGTCCTATACGATAATCCAGTGGATTAAACCCCGTTGATAAAGTTCGTCTCAAATACGCCTCGTAGGTCATGTGTATGAAGCTGTAAAATGTTTTATACGGACATAGATCATTTGAAGTGATTCACCCGTGAATTTACTTAGATGAAATGTTCAACATGACTCAAAGTTCTTGACAATATGCGCGACAATCATGGATCCGATATTCGAACTTCAGATCAAGAACTATACCATTGTCATTTATCGTTCGTTGTTCGTTACTAAATTTTTTGGTTATTTTGAGATTCAGAGTTATTGAATAGAGTAATTGTTGCTCAATTTGATGCTCAATTTGCTTATTAATTTAACGTCTCGGTTAAACGAGAACGATCCGAAACGAAAATAAAATAACATACCTACGAGTTAAATTTCATCCAGGTAAAAGCGGTCGAATAAAACGAAATGATTCACATACACCGTCATCTCAGTCAGGACAACTGAACTGAATAAACCCATCGATTGCGTAGCTAGATCGAAATATTTAGTATTTCTTATTTGTTAGTACTCCATTGAATGTAATTTTATGTAATGATTGAACATGTTCGAAACCGATTGGATTAAATTTATTTGAATTTGGAAACGAAACGATTTAAAACCACGGGATAAAGCTGGTTTTAAGGCGCCATGCGCGAGTGTACCTCGAAAGACGGAACACATCGTTTCAAAGTACAAATTTAATAATGATATGTTTTAATGAATGAATGCTGAATTTTCGTTTATGACCATTTATGGAATAACTCATTGATTACTTATACGAAAGTCAGAGGTATGCTTCAAAAGCTACCACGAACTTGTATAATATCAACTATCGCATAAGCAAAAGCTTAAATGCATAGCTCAAGAGGTGGATAAGTCTCTGAATGAGTTGACAAACGAAAGGAAGTAGTCAGTAAAATGACTCTCCCACTATAAGCCTTGAAAGATAAGTCTGGCTGGACATTCATTTCAATAAAAACAATTCAAGAAGCATAGTTTAAAATTCCATAATGTTAGGGTTCAACAATTACGTTCCCTATGGGATGAAAATCGGTTGACTCACATAAAAGTAATACTATGTTCCGAATAATCGGTTAAACACGCTACCATAATTAGCTAAAAGAAATGATAAGGGTTGCACCTTGTCAACTTGCGACATTAATTTGCGCATTAAACAAGTATTTGGATAAAAGAGTACGGACTACTCTCGAGTGATACATGTTTAATTAGCTTAAATTATGATGTCGTGGTCGAACATGTAACATTACAAAGCTTGAGGACGAAATTCCAACGCTTAGAAACAGACGAAGTCTTGATCGAACTGGAAAAGGATGACGATGATTCCAGGTCCCACGTACTTCGAGTGGGAGATTTGACACAGCACAAGTGAATGACATGGTAAATGATGATGGAAACATTATCATAGTAAATCCAGTGGGAGGGCTCACTCCTTCTCATAATCAAATCACTAATGCTGCTAATGCGAATCAAGTTGAAACCTGATAATCACGTCGCTGACCGTTGGATGAAAATCCAATAATGACACAACTACCCATTGTTCCCAGTGGGAGTGGTACGACCAACTTGGTTCCAGATCCTAGTGATCAAGGAATTAATCTCAGAGGTAGAATCTCGAGACCAAGAGGACGTCCAAGGAAAGTTGTTAGTCAAGGTTTCAGCACTGCCATTATTCCCAGTGGGAGTGATGCTCCGATAAGAAGCATTATTCCGAGTGGGAGTATCGATCAAACTCAAGATGGGATTGACGAGCCTAGATGTAGTCAAAGGCAACGAACTTCTCCCAAGAAGTATCCTATCAAAAGGGGTGAGATTCTTACTCTAACGTCTGTTGACGAACCGGTAACGGTTAAGCAAGCGATGGAAGGACCTCAAGCAAAGGAATGGAGGAAAGCAATGGAGGAAGAGATCACCTCGATGAAAGCCAATTCACTTTGGTCTTTGGTTGATTTAACTGCTAAACGCAGAGCTATATGGGCAAAGTGGGTCTTGAAACTCAAACTCACTGCTGATGGAGAATTCGAGCGATACAAAGTCCGACTAGTTGCGAAAGGATATTCCCAAATTCACAGAGTGGACGCTGATGAAACAAACTCACCGACTGTGCGTTACACCACAGTCAGGGCCATCCTTGCCCTTATTGCAAGCCTCGATCACGAGCCTGCATTAAATGGATGTTAAGACCGCATTTCTCCACGGAAACCTGGAGGATGAGATCTATATGGAGCAGCCAGAGGGTTTCATTACTCCAGGTAAAGAACGTAAAAGTTTGCAAACTCCAAAGATCTATCCATGGTCTTAAACAATCATCTCGGCAATAGTATCGCAGGTTCCACGAGGAAATCGTTGGAAACAGATTTGTGAACCTTCATGAGGATCCCTGCGTATACACTAAGACCTCCGGGTCTAAGTACGTCACCTTAACCTTATACGTGGATGACCTATTCATTGCTGAAAACGATGTGAGTTTTATGAAACTGTCAAAGTCCTGGTTGGCATCAGTATTCGAGATGAAAGACATGGGAGAGGCTACGTACATCTTAGGCATTAAAATCGCCAGAGATCGTGCCGCCCGGAGATTGTGTCTATCTCAAGAATATCATATCAATAAATTTTTAAAGAGATTCAGAATGCTGAATGCCAAACCCATGGAAACACCGGTTGTACTCGGGTGCGCTTTCAAAGCGTGATGGCCCGAAGAACATGCAGGAGCGTGAACAGATGATGAGTGTCGAGTATTTGAGCATGGTAGGAAGCTTAATGTACGCCATGCTCTACACTCGTCCGGACATCTGTTAATTTTTGGGCCTAGTAGCAAGATTCCAATCAGACTTTAGCTATCAAATTTTAACGACCGTAAAGCGAGTCATGCAGGTACTGCCGACTACGTATTTTGCTATGAGGGAAGGAAGATAGAATTTACTAGTTTTAGTGACGCCGACCATGGTGGCGATCCGGATGATCGTAAGTCCACCACAGGAGGGGTATTCCTCCTTGCTAATGGCTCTATTTCATGGACGAGCAAGAAGCAATCATGGGTCGCGCTGTCTACGATACAATCAGAATTTGTTGCCCTCTCTAAAATGCACATGAAATGATCTGGCTGAAAAGGCTTCTTACTGCATTGTTAGGCACTGACAAAATGAGAGTAAACCCGTAAAGGTATACTCCGACAGTTAGGCAGCCATTGCAGCAGTTAAGAATCCAAAGTACCACAGTAGTACCAAGCACATCGATGTGAAATACAATTATGCTAAATATGTTCTGGAAGACAATATAATCACTTTAGAAATACTTGTCCACAGACAAAATGGTCGCGGACCCATTAGCTAAGCCATTACATAGAGAGACTTTCGAAAAGCACGTAAAACTGCTTGGATTACATAGGGCTTAATATGCGGCATGTATAAGTGATAGCATTTTGACTTTTGAAATAATATTTCGATTGAATAAAAGAATTGCAAATTGATTATATGATTCATCGACGTCATAATGATAAATAACATCATATTTTACAGTCTATAAACTAAGTCGTAGGAAGAGGTAAAATTATTCCACCAAAATTATGTCGTATGTGAACCATGGCTTGTTACACAGGCACAGTCATCTTGTAGGAGAGGGGAACCTCTACCACAATAAGATTGGCTAAGAACCAGGGGATAAACCTGGTCAATCATGCTATCGCCGTGTTGGACTCTGTCCATCATTAAAATCTCATTCAAGGCCAGATAAAAGATTCTGCGATAGCATGATTGACATATCCCATCCCTGGCTTGTCCAGGTGTGCTATCGACGTGTGCTTCAAACTGCGCGTGCCATATTCGACCACGGGGTCATGCTCGGTTGTGCTAGCTAGAATCCTTGTGATTCAAACGGCGCATTCTTCTTCACCTTGAGCGTGTGATTGATCCCGGGTGTCTTATGAACAGGCATCCAAAGTATCCTCTCGGAATCAGAACTTTTACCTAAGGTCTGGCTCAATGTTGGCTTCCCGGCGTACGAGCGTAGTGCCAAAGAAAAAGGCCAAGTGGCCACGTCTTTGGAAACCGGTTGAGTTAGACTAAGGGTATAAGCGATGGGGATGGTCATGTTCACTTATAATTCACCGACTCTTGTGTTCACTAGGTGGCCACCAACCGGATAATCGTAGAATGTTGTGAACACTTGTACGAATGCCTTGGAGAAGTATTCCTACGTGAAAAACTGGGCAATTGAAGAATTATCAGTTCACCAAGGATACAGTGCGGTACATATTTTGTTTTTAACAGGATTGATTTACGACAGGGAATCAACGTTCTGCGGGCGCTACAATACTCCTAACAGATGAGTAGCACGATGCCCGTCGTATCCGCCGGTCGCACGGCAAATCTCATATGAACTATTCGGAGACGGAGATAATAACTGAAGACTGAAATGATGATGCTATTGGATGACAATACATAAACAGGCACCCTCCCATTCCGGCGAGTGGGAGATGTTAGCATATGTTGACGTGGCGCCGTAATTGGTAGCCCGTTAATATATGTGGTTACCTAAGACAATTAGGTAAATGTCACATTTCGGCTAATTGGGCTCGACCTAATTCCCATGTGACATGGGAGGCCCAAATTTGGGCCTCCCCACTCACATAGGTCGGCGCCGAACCCTAAAAGAGAAGGGGGGGAGGATTTTCTCCTCCCCCACTATATAAGGAGGTCTTGGGGTCACCTCCAAAGACACACCTTGATCACAACTACTTCTAAGTTGTGATTTGAGAGAAGTTCCTTTCTCTCTATAGTTACATTTCGGCCGGCCCACATACACCACCATTGGTGTGCCAAATTGCTTCCGAGCAATAAGTCCGAGGTTCTGTCCCCTTTGATGAATCGATCAGAGGATTTTCTGTAGCTTATACCGCGTAGGACTTCTTCTAACGAAGACCTTGTACGGGTTCCGACCGGAGAATCAGAACTCCCTCCACATCATTCTTGGGCAGGAAAGCTATTGAGGTATGTGTACATTATTCCGCTGTGTAATTAGTTTACTTGCATGTACACATTTAGCATTCTGTAGTATTACGTCTCCGTAATCCAACATATGAGACTTAATTGATATCTGGAGGGTAAATCAATATAATATTGGAATTATGTTTCTAAGAGATCATTTGAGAGAATATGTTTCTTGGTGATTGATGATATTATTACCTAAATAAGCTAACTCTGTATAAAGGTCATGACTTGATGCACTAAATGTCTTAACTAAGATGAGCTCAGTCGAGTGTCCTGTGCATGTTGTGATGTACACTAGACCCACTATTAAATCGGGCATATGGCTCGACTTGAATTGATGCTCAAGGATCAGATAAAGATGGTTGCTGAGGCATCGTACATATGTGTATGACAAAATAATGTGAAGTTGTTCCTAGTGGGAGTAAGGACCTCCTTAGGGAAATGTTTCTTACTGACTGGCCATCAGATACTGAGAAACGAGTGCAAACTTCACTATATGCGAATGAAGCTAGTGCTCTCGCAACAACAACCGATGATTAGATTTGGTCTATAAGGTTCCTATATATATATTCCGGATGATGCGCATTATTGCTTCAGTGTTCGTCTACTGGTAATTGTGCTGTAATATTTTCCGAAGAGGATCCTAAGGATGTTTGGACATTCCAAATACCAATATAACTGTGCATATGGCATGGTTGCACTCAAGATAGTTAATGTGAAGTGATAGTCGATGAATGATGGATAAACGGTATGTCCGTAAAGCCCTTGCATATGTGCAATTCATCGACATTTGATCACAATAAAGACAAATAGTCTTGAACATTGTTCAAATAGCGAGGTAGCTTTCTTATTTTTTTTCCCAATGATCACTTCACAATGTTCATCTGTATCAATACGTTTGATTTGAATACACACATGTTTATATTGTGATTGCTATGTGCATTCACTCGAATTGTGAAATGTATGTCGGGTAAACTAAAGGTTAGCTCTCTCACACGAGCAACTGCCTCCGCGTCTTAGCGACATTACGTCTTTGTGACGAATGGGAGACGAGACAGAAATTTGAGCTTAAAATCGTCAAGTGGACGATTAGAGAGCTAACTGCTCGAATTCATAAGTCGCTCGTTGACATGCGGTCATCGATGATTAAAGTGGAATTTGTTTCCACGTAGTTTACCTTAGAGCCGGATGGGTGTTAGTGGACTCTTGTTCGAGTGCATGTGGCATTTGAAATGACATCCGCACAACACTGTCTTTGAGTAAAACAAAAGACATACGCTCCAGGGAAAAGGAGAAGAGTGTTGTGACACACGTTTCATACCGCGTGTGCTATGCGACCATGGGTTTACACAAGCATGATCTCAACTTGTTGTAGTGTGAGACCCAGGATCCTTATGAGGTTCCTAAATTGTGTGCCCTAACGACTCCGATCAGAGACTTGAGACCTGACACGATGTTCGCTAGCTTAGTGTGTTTCCAAATGGCCACCTACAGATTCGGCCTGGCGAGCATGTCTAGAAAAGCGAGTCGGGTTGGTTTTGAAAGGATCGTGAGAAGAGGAAGATTGTCAACAGAATCTCTTTTAGAATTGTATTCACGGTGCGCACCAATCATGAATTAGTTTCATGGTTGTGAATACAAGGTATAACTAATGAGATCTTTGTAGATACTTGAATGAGGTTCGACGATCTAGGGTACAAGCATACTTCCTTATTGCAGGTTGTCCTCAATGATCTGTTGTATACTCCTAACAGATATACAACAACTAGCTATCACAAAGTATGCCGGTCGCACGGTTGAGCCCTGTATGAAAGACGAATGAAATGTAGAGAGGTATATCACTATCCATGCAACTGAGCACTCCCATTATGTGTGAGTGGGAGATGTAGGAAATAGTGCACCCATATGGGTGCTCTTGCACGACTCGGTAAGTCCGGGACTAAAGTTACACACTTCAGAAGTGTGTAACCGCCGACGTGCCTATATATATCCATCTATATGGATGGATATAGTATATAGAGTACCTACATGCATAGAATAGAGAGTGTGATAGATGTGATGTTAGTCGAAAGTTTGCCTTCGACGTTCTCCTCTCGAGTCGGAGCTTCAGTGCCCGACTACTTCGTCTTTGGGTCATCAACCGTGGAGACCGAGGTATGCTCCGCCTTAGTGATGTACGTCTCTGACCGACATCCCCACAGCCGTGATTCCGAGCCGTCGCCAACGATCTACGCTTCCGCAACCGCACGCCGCCGCACCGAACAAAATAAGTATCGTCTCTGTGTTACGATCTCATGTCTTACTAACGTGTGTGTTCTAGCGTGCATGTAGTTTGAATTCCTACAGTCCCTATAAATAGGAGTGAGTCATTTGTAACAAGCAACACCACCACAACACCAACCACCACTACAAAGTGTAAGTCTCCAAGATATCATATTTAGATTAAGAGAGTTATATATATACGAGTTATTTTCTTATTGTTGAGATACGGTCTTGGGCAAGTGCAAATCGGCACTTCGTTATTTTTACACATCTTCCACCACCAGTGGGGCAGTATCTTAAAACCTTCATACACAACAACTTTTTAGCCCTCTGTTCCGCCTTATCCGGAAGATAAGAGTCCAGTTACCTCATAATCGACTACTCCAACTTCCACATATGACAGTCGGGTAAAAAGCTATGAAATTAATTTTGTTTTTTGAGATGTGAATTTTTTTTAAACCATTAAATAAGTAATTGGTTGTTACGAACCCAAATAATGGAAGAACTAAGAACACAAGGATGTATGTAAATAGGAAAGCTTACTTCCTAATCAACCCTAATCTCTCTAGGAGACTACGATTAATTGTTGGAAGCTTGTTTATTTCATTACATCATATTATTTATATAGAGATTACAAGATCTCCTAGAATATATTATTGCCTAATAAGACTTAAATGTAAGAATGAATCTACCCTTATTAATGAATCTAATATGAATCTACCCCTTAAACCCCTACGATACATTTTACCGAACATAACATCAATTCCCTCCTCCACTAAGAGCTTGACCTCAAGCTCTTGTTTGGGATCCCATAAGCCATGTTACAACGAAGGCGCTTGAGGTTCTGATGAAGTGGCTGATTGATCTCATACGTGCCTCGCTTGGAAGTCGCTTTCTTGGGCACATATTTGATGACATCACCAATGTTGACACTGGCTGGTGTGGCATCAATCATGACAAGTGTCACATTAGGTGTACCATCCTTGAGCAATTTTCCAGTCGATTTGAACATTTAAGGAATCACAGTCGCTTCCATGAGACTCGGTTCATACACATGGGATATTAACCCTCCAGCATGACTAGGGTCATGTATAAAGCCATGCCCTACAATATGCATATGCATAAAAGCATTTATCCCTACACTATCACCATAGTTATATGTATAAATACATTTTGTCAATGAGGGACAAGCTGTGGGCTCCTTGTGGATAGTCTTAAGAATATTGTCAGCACTTCCATGCAAATATACAGTCTCTTTAAGCTTCTAATTTTCACTCCCCAAATATGGCACCATTTCTGGAGGTCGTCCCCAGTTCCCAAATCCAATTGCCCCGCCGTCTGCAGCCAACGAACGTGTCGGCACCCCGAGCTCCGCAAGGCCCGTCTTCAACGTCAATGATTCAGTTTTCACTTCTGCTTAGCACAAATTGTTCAACCTTCAATTCCTCCACCACCAGTTCGGTGTGTGCTTCTTTCCCGGCGTCCGCCGCTTGCTGTGATGACAAATGAGTCAGCCCCTCACCTAATGTCGGCTCATCGGGTTCGACGGAAGGAGCGGAGACCTCAACGGTGGCCTCCTTGATAGACTCAACCATCTTAGAGCCCTCCTCGTCAACCTCTTTGATCATTTCTTCGATGAAGTCATGGGACGTGGTTTCTTCCTCGGCGAGTTTGGTCGGCTCCTCGAATTCTGCGGAAAGTGTGAAGGTCTCGACAATTGTAGAGACGATAGAATCCTCAGTCTTAATTCCATCATCTAAGTCCTCCGCTCCAATAGGCTCTTCCTCCATCTCTGCCACTGCCGGAGTTTGTGTTTGCGCGGATGATTGTGATGATGTAAGGACCAGCAACTCTACCAAGGTTCTCTCCATCTTCTCTATCTTTTTCAGGGATTGTTTCTGCTCCTTCATGAACTCCATTAAGATTGTCTTCATCTGCGGGTCCATTGGATCGTCGGCTCTAATACCAAGTCGTTACGAACCCGAATATTGGAAGAACTAAGAACACAAGGATGTATGTAAATAGGAAAGCTTACTTCCTTATCAACCCTAATCTCTCTAGGAGACTACGATTAATTGTTGGAAGCTTGTTTATTTCATTACATCATATTCTTTATATAGAGATTACCATTTCTCCTAGAATATATTATTGCCTAATAAGACTTAAACTGATTAATGTAAGAATGAATCTACCCTTATTAATGAGTCTACCGCTTAAACCTCTTACGATACATTTTACCAAACATATCATTGGTGTAGTATATGAAGAAGCTGGACTGAGAAAGATTTCATGTTGATCTGTTAAATGAGATTGTAAATAATTTGGTAGGTTTGCCTGATCTGCCTCACTAATCCAAAGGAATTGGCTTTTGGGTGTGGACATCAGGTTGGGTTTTGTATACAGTTTTGCCGAGATTGATTGCCAATTACTTGGGTTTTAAATCAAACAAGCACCTAAGATAACACGCGTTGACAAATTGGTATTCCAAATAATTTATGTAACTTTCAGATACCTGGAAAATTGAAATTGTTACACTAATAGAAACTAGTTCCCAATTGACATTGTTCGGGTCGAGCTCAGGGCTAGGTCCAACCATGGTTATGTTTGCCTGACCCAGGGGACCCCTGTTAAGACGTGTTCCACGGGTTGGTGAGTTTCTGATCTGAGTGACACCTCTTTCGGGTATTTCGCTCTTTTCCTTGATCCTCTTAACTTGATTCTCTGATCCTTAGCTCCGCTCCTTGTAGACCTGCATAAGGGGCAATACTAAGTGTTGGATCATAAAAGTCCGGCTAAGCCTGGCGAGGCTCTTCTGGTTCTCACCTTGGTGTCTCTTTGAAGTTGGAAAGCTTTGTGGGTTAGCTTGTTCTTCATGGCGAGACTGCTCTTGGCGAGACCTGGAAAAGGCGAGGTTGTTCCCCTGATTCCACTCCGAAGCTTAAGTTAGTATAACATTCTGGTAGTGAGAAATCTTTATTATGAATGAGAATACTGAAGAGTATTTATAGGGGAATCTTTTACCGACTTTAGGTGGTGTCAGCTTCGTTTTGATTGGTTGACAAGGGCGGTGGCCGCCTTTCTCTCATTGGTGGAGATGGGAGGCACTGTGTCAGCAGGTGACAAGCAGGTCGCCACCTCTTTTTCCTTAGGAGGAAAGGTTTTCTTCTAAGTAGGTGACAAGCAGGTTGCCACCTCTTCTTCCTTAGAATGAAGGGTTTTCTTCTAAGTAGGTGACAAGCAGGTTGCCACCTGGTGTTGATGATAGTCGAAGGCGACTTTGATGGTCTCACCTTGAAGCCTTGGTCGACTTGGTCGCCTTGGTCGACGTGGTCGCCTTGGTCGACGTGGTCGACTTGGTCGCCTTGGTCGACTTGGTCGCCTTGGTCGACTTGGTCGCCTTGGTCGACTTGGTCGACTTGGTCGCCTTGGTTGACTTGGTCGCCTTGGTCGCCTTGGTCGACTTGGTCGCCTTGGACGACTTGGTCGCCTTGGTCGACTTGTCCATGGGGGGTGCCACTATTTCACCTCTTTTGATAGATTCCGACTTTAGTGCTCCCGACTTTACTCTCTGAGGGTCCCCACTTCAATAGTCCCGACTTTAGTGTCTGAGAGTTTTGCCGCAAAAATGGAACGCTCTTAGTATGTTCGTATTTAATAAATCACGATCCAACACTGGCCCCCGAGACTTGGGTGATGTCGTTTCGGCATTATCCGAGTCGAGATAAAAATAAAGACAGAACACTGGCATTTTTTAGGAGTTGACTACCTTTTGAGTCGATGACTTTTTCAAGCTAAGGGTCAATTTATTTACTAATCCCTTTTTAAGCCTTTGTCGCCAACTTTTCGGAGTCGCCGACTTTTTTCCGAGGCGACATCTTTATGCTAAGGGTCAGTTTTATGACTGATCCATTTTTAGCTTTGTCGCCGACTTTTCGGAGTCGACGAATTTTTCCGACGTGACAACTTTCCGAGGCTTATGGTCAGTTTGATGACTGATCCATTTTGGCCTTTTGTTCTTGATGATCAATTCCTTTCAGATCGTCGTGGGGCTTAGGTTTTAACCTTTCACTCTTTTCTATCGAATGACTGATTCTTATCAAGTCTGGAATGTCGACGCCTAACCTCTTTCAAATTTCCGACGAATCTAAGTGATATGACTGATATTAGATTCTTAATTTTCGACAATCGATTCGGAAAAGGACTTATCTTCACACCTAACCTCTTTCGAGTAGCCGACTAATCTAAGTGATTTAGTTGATATCAAATTGTTGATGGTCGACAATCAATTCAGATAAGGCTTCTTCAACACCTAACCACTTTCGAGTTGCCGACTAATCTGAGTGATTTAGTTGATATCAGATTGTTGATGGTCGACAATCGATTCGGAAAAGGCTTCTTCAACACCTAACATCTTTCGAGTTGCTGACTAATCCGAGTGATTAGTTGATATCAGATTGTTGATGGTCGACAATCGATTTGGAAAAGGCTTATTCAACATCTAAGCTATTTCGAGTTGCCGACTAATCTGAATGATTTAGTTGATATCAGATTGTTGATGGTCGACAATCGATTTGGAGAAGGCTTCTTCAACACCTAACCTCTTTCGAGTTGCCGACTAATTTGAGTGATTTAGTTGATATCAGATTGTTGATGGTCGACAATCGATTCGGAAAAGGCTTCTTCACTGTCGGCGACTTTCCTAGACTAAGGGTCAGTTTGATGACTGATCCCTTTTTAGCTATGTCACCTACTTTTCGAAGTCGACGACATTTTCCGAGTTGACGACTTTAAGCTAAGGGCCAGTTTGATGACTGATCCCTTTTTAGCTTTGTCGCTGACTTTTCGGAGTCGACGACTATTTCCGAGGCGACTTCTTTAAGCTAAGGGTCAGTTTGATGACTGATCCCTTTTTAGCTTTGTCGCCGACTTTTCGGAGTCAACGAATTTTTCCGAAGCGACGACTTTAAGCGAAGGGTAAGTTTGATGACTTATCCCTTTTTAGCTTTGTCGTTGACTTTTCGGAGTCGACAACTTTTTCCGAGGCAACGACTTTAAGCTAAGGGTCAGTTTGATGACTGATCCCTTTTTAGCTTTGTTGCCGACTTTTCGGAGTCGACGACTTTTTCCGAGGTGAAGACTTTAAGCGAAGGGTAAGTTTGATGACTGATCCCTTTTTAGCTTCGTCGTCGACTTTTCGGAGTCGACGACTTTTTCCGAGGCGACTTCTTTAAGCTAAGGGTCAGTTTGATGACTGATCCCTTTTTAGCTTTGTCGTCGACTTTATGGAGTCGACAACTTTTTCCAATGTGACTTCTTTAAGCTAAGGGTCAGTTTGATGACTGATCCCGTTTTAGCTTTGTCGCCGACTTTTCGGAGTCGACGACTTTTTCCGAGGAGACTTCTTTAAGCTAAGGGTCAGTTTGATGACTGATCCATTTTTAGCTATGTCGCTGACTTTTCAGTGTCGACGACTTTTTCCGAGGCGACTTCTTTAAGCTAAGAATCAGTTTGATGACTGGTCCCTTTTTAGCTTTATCCTCGACTTTTCGAAGTCGATGAATTTTTCCGAGGTGACTTCTTTAAGCTAAGGGTCAGTTTGATGACTGGTCCCTTTTTAGCTTTGTCGCCGTCTTTTCGGAGTCGACGAATTTTTCTGAGGCGACTTCTTTAAGCTAAGGGTCAGTTTGATGACTGATCCCTTTTTAGCTTTCTCGCCGACTTTTCGGAGTCGACGACTTTTTCCATGGCGACTTCTTTAAGCTAAGGGTCAGTTCGATGACTGATCCGTTTTTAGCTTTGTCGCCGACTTTTCGGAGTCGACGACTTTTTCCGAGGCAACTTCTTTATGGGGACGACCATTTAACGATGAAATTTTTGGTGATTACCTTTTTGGCGACGACCTTTGGTGTCAGCTTTTCGGTGATGACTTCTGGCCCATAGTCATTGCCTTAAGAGGTGTCACCACCTTCATATTCTTCGCTTTTGGTGTCACCCCTCTTTTGAAGTTGAGGCGCCATGACTTTTTGATCGGGTTCCCATAGACGGCGCCAAATGTTGGATCATAAAAGTCCGGCTAAGCCTGGCGAGGATCTTCTGGTTCTCGCCTTGGTGTCTCTTTGAAGTTGGAAAGCTTTGTGGGTTAGCTTGTTCTTCATGGCGAGAATGCTCTTGGCGAGACCTGGAAAAGGCGGGGTTGTTCCCCTGATTCCACTTCGAAGCTTAAGTTAGTATAGCATTCTGGTAGTGAGAAATCTTTATTATGAATGAGAATACTGAAGAGTATTTATAAGAGAAACTTTTACCGACTATAGGTGGTGGCAGCTTCGTTTTGATTGGTTGACAAGGGCGGTGGTCGACTTTCTCTCATTGATGGAGATGGGAGGCACTATGTCAGCAGGTGACAAGCAGGTCGCCACCTCTTTTTCCTTAGGATGAAGGGTTTTCTTCTAAGTAGGTGACAAGCAGGTTGCCATCTCTTCTCCCTTAGAAGGAAGGGGTTTCTTCTAAGTAGGTGACAAGCAGGTTGCCACCTGGTGTTGATGATAGTCGAAGGCAACTTTGATGGTCTCACCTTGACGCCTTGGTCGACTTGGTCACCTTGGTCAGGTGTTTCTTGAAAAGTTCTTCAATTTGCACCTTAAGAGGTGTTTCTTGAAAAGTTCTTCAATTTGCAGGTGTTTTTTGAAAAGTCCTTTCTCAGGTGTTTCTTGAAAAGTTCTTCAATTTGCACCTTAAGAGGTGTAAAGTTGAAATTTACACCCCCTGCTTGCATGTGGGTCTCTTCTTCTTTGAATTCTTCATTCTGCTGTCTCCTTTCTTCTTCGAATGCCTTGTCCAACTTTTCTTTAAGTTCGCGCATCGTGCTTGTCATCACTACCTCATAATGACCTCCAAAAGCCTCGAAGGACGTTGGATGCATGTTTCTAAAGAAAGCTCTTACAGCCTCCCCTCTTGTTACCTCCATGCTGGCCCCATACTCCACGAACCTTTGGAAGTAACTTGCCTAGAGGGTAACTTGTCGACCCTGAGAATCCGACTAGAGGAAGGATCACCGGTTTGATATCTGTCTTGGTTTTCCCTATCTCTTCAAGCACGCACATTTGTAGTATATCTGCCGAACTTCCTCCATCAACAAGTATTCTTTTCACATCAAAGTTGTCAATGTTCAATGTTATCACTAAAGCATCGTCATGTGGGAAGATGATATGGCTCTTGTCCTTCTCAGAGAATTCAATTACCATTTATTTTTCCTCCCTTGGCCTCTTTCTCCACTTTGTTGTTGCATCTATCCTAGAGGCATACGCCTCTCTTGCATTTGCTGCCGATCCGCCCGCCCCGATTCCACCGTGTATCATGTTGATCGTTCCCCTTTTTGTGGGTAAGGGATTGTAATCAACCTTTTCATTTCCTTTGTCCTTTTACATTGGCCTTGCGGGTGCACTACTGCCCCCGTGATCCACGAATTGCTTCAATTCTCCCCTTTGCAGTGCATTGTTTATACTCAACTTTAGACTGAAGCATTCGTTTGTGTCATGACGATGTGCTTCGTGGTTATCGCACCATTTTTCCTTTTCATTCCCAACCATTTGAGCTCTCCACCTTGCTGGGGGTGTCCATATCTTCAAGTTCCTCATTTCTCTTAATACAACTGTCGGGGTTGCATTCAACGGTATGAACTTGATGACATTGATATCCCTTGCTCTCAGCTGCTCACCTGTATGGTTTCTTGATTGGGGCGGACGCCAGTCTTGTTGTCTAATGGGCTGGGGGACCTGAGGTGGTTTTCCTCTGTCTGGCTTTGCGTTCTCTTCCTTGGTGGCCTGAATCTTTGCCCTCTTGCTCATTCTGTGCCTTTCCAGATCAATATGGGTTTTTACCCTCGCCGCGAGCTCCTCCAGTGTGTCGACGGGTTTTTTAGCCATCTTTTCTTCCAAGGTTGATCCAAAGCGTCCAAGGTTTCTTATGAAAGCCCTTATGATCTCACCCTCAGTTATGTCCCCTTGTATATCAGCCAGGTTCTTGTTGAACCTAGTGTAATAGTTTGCTAGCGTCTCCTCATGCTCTTGCTTCACATCATCAAGCGAACTTGTTCCCTTGAGTAGCTTCCTTTTTCCCAAGTACCTTTGGAGGAACATAGCTTTCAGTTGTGCCCATGAATGGATGCTCTCAGTTGGTAGGCTGAAGAACCAGTGCGATGCTACCCCTGATAACGTATTAGGGAACAATAGCGCCTTGTAGAGGTCATCCGTTGTCCTACCCAAGAGGGAGGCCTCATGTTGCTGGATGTGCTCCAAGGGGTCAGTCTTGCCGTTATACTTTTCTATCTCTATCAAGTGCAACACATCAGGAACTTTCTTGTTCTCCAGCTCACTTGTGAAGTGGTGATTCGTGCTATCACTCAGCCAGTGCAATCCATTCGTTTTGGATTCATTCATCTTCTTCGCAATCATTGCCTCAATGTATTCCTGAGTTAGCATCACTGGTGATGGGCTATAGTTCCTTTGAGGTCCCTCATAGCTTATCACCGGGCTCGCAGGGACTCCATGTCCGTGATGATAAGGACTGTACGTGTAACGTGGGTATCCCTGTGGGGGTGGATGCTGGAACTCTTGCCTCCTTGGGTGCTGAGGCTGTGCATTGTCCTTCAATGGGGTGTATGTCCATGCCCCTTGGGGTGCTTGAGGTTGCATTGGAGGGACGAAATGCTTCCTATCCCTCGGAGGTGGTACTTGCTCGTTTCTGCCTTGTCTTTCACGTTACCCAGTTGGAGGGTGCGTGTGTTGTTCTTCTTCTGGGAACTGCTCTTCCAGTTGATACTGCTCTTCTTGTGGGTATTCATTCGCATGCGGGTGTTGCTCTGCTTAAGCATACTGTCTTTCCTGCCTGTTTCTCACAGCCTCTCTATATGCCAAAAGCTCATATAGTGCGTTCATGAATCCCAGGGTCACTGATGGTGCTCCCTGCGAATGCACAGGTCTCGTGTTAGTGGTGTTAGCCCGATTATTGTTTCCTTCTGCTGGCATGCCGTAAGGATACTCTTGAGGACGCGCTTTATAGTGGTATCCCTGTGGGGGTGCCGTATATTGGTATCCTTGAGACGGTACCCCCTGTCGTGCCCCCTGCTCCTGTGGTCGCCGACTTATAGGAGTCGAGGCAGTGGAGGACTCGGCCCCAGCTGGCCGTGATGGTCCCCCTTGATTGTTTACTTGTGGAGCTTGGGGTGTTTCTTGATGCGCAGGGGGTACAGGTTGCCCCTGAGGAGTGGGTTGTCTTGCCGGGGGGGGGGGGGGGGGGTGGGGGGGGGGGTGGTACGGGTTGTCTTCTCTGTTTGTTTGGTTGCCTACCGTCCCCCAGTGGACGGTCGTCTCTTGATGGCAGACTGTTAGTCATAAATCGTGTGATTCCCAGGCTTTTCTATTCGAAACCACGGACGACGCCAAGTGTTAAGACGTGTTCCTCAGGTTTGTGAGTTTCTGATCTGAGTGACACCTCTTTCGGGTATTTCGCTCTTTTCCTTGATCCGCTTAGCTTGATTCTCTGATCCTTAGCTCCGCTCCTTGTAGACCTGCATAAGGGGCAGTACTGAGCACGGAGAGGGGGGGTGGTGCTCAGTGAACCCTCTCCGATGCCTAAATGAGTTCGAGTTCTAGAGAGAGAAAATACTAGAGAGAGAACATAGCTAAACGTGCAAAGATGTAAACTTGTCCAAATGAATAGAACTTGCGAACTATATATAGGCTATGGGGTGATTAAGGTGGCTTAATGACACCGTTAATCCCTAAACGTACTTTATTAACACATAACAGCAAGATTAAAACCTTTAAAGACACGGAGAGGTGGGTGAAAAAGTCTAAGTATGAGTCGGGTAAAATGGATGTCGGGATCCTTGGGATTGGACGGAAAATTCGACCCCTAAGGCCTCCGACCCCTCCTAGGAGAGGTCGGGTGAGGCCACCCGATCCCTCCTAGGGGAGATCGGGTTGACCCACCCGATCTCCCCTAGGGAAGATCGGGTGAGGCCACCCGATCCCTCCTAAGACAGATCGGGCCGGCTAGCCCGATCTCACCTAGGTGAGACCAACGGACCGGTCCGGACAATTATTTTCGTCTCGTCCGGGCCGTTCGCGTTCGAGTGAAGTGTTCGGGTCCAAGTTTTGATTGACAATCGTAAGCGGGGCGATCAAAATAAGACAATTCGATGGGAGACGGGTTCAAATTGGGCGTATATCCATCAACCCCAACCATGATCTGAACCTGGGCTCGACCCGTACTAGGTCAATTGTTATCTAATTTTTATTGGGCTCAATTGACCTAATCTGTGTCGAACCCAATGTGAGGATTGACCATGGTTAGATTCGCCTGATCAAGGCGACCCCAACCATGGCCAGACCTAACCTTAGGCTCGACTCGGGCTGTGTCAATTGGGACTTAGTTCTTATTGTTGCATGAATCGGACCGACAGTCTGACCGGGGCTGATTATGAACTCGTGCCTCCAACGGTCCGATTTGTTAAAAAGATTGGGATGTAAGCGAACCCGGTCCAACGTCCGGTTTCGGCGAACCGAGCGGTATTAGGCGGTACAGACGGTTTTAGGTGGACCGGGTTGTCTGCCGGTTCAACGGTTCTGTATTTAAAAAAAAAAAAAAAACTAAGGTTCGTTTCTTCCGCTTCTCCATTGACTTGCTGCATCCCACAACCTCAACTCCAAACTGAGTCTGGCCTAGGGATGGCAGCGGGTCGGCCTGGCTAACCCGGACTCGGACATGGGTACCTCCCGGGGCGGGTCAGCTGAGGAAAAATATCCCGCGGGGCCCGACCTGCCCCGTCGCATGAACAATTTTTTATTTAATTTTCACTTATATATATATTCAAAATATTACAATATATATAAATTCAAACCACAAATCTAACACCAATTAAATATAAATAACAAACACATCAAATTCTTCACAAAATACAAATCCAAACACCAAATCCAAATTAACAAATTCTAATAATCTAAAGATACATCTATTTATAATTTGGTCATTATTATTTATATAGACATTATATTAACCATATTGTTTAGTAAATATTACATCATATTAACATTAAAAAAACTTCGGGACGGGTTACGGGCCCCGCGCCCCTAAACCGAACCCGTCCCGCCCCGGACCTGTACCGTGACCCGCGGGTCAGCGGGTCAAAACCGGGTTGGGGCTCCGCGGGGCCCGAGACCCGTTGTCATCCGCGTCCTGCAATCTAGGGTTCGTTTCTTACTCTTCTCCTTTGTTATTCTGTGGTTCCCATTCGATTCGCTATAATTTTTGTTGTGTATAATTTTTGTGTTAATGTCCATGAGGATAGTATACTACAATACGTACGGCTCTGCCTCCTGTGTTACCAATCCGGTCGGACCAGGTTCGAACCGGTTCGACCCGGATGAATCGAGAACCGGTGCACTCGCCGGTCCGATGCTCGATCCGGTTTTGATAACACTTGGTGCAACAGTTTGGACTTCTCAAATAGCTCAAATTTATAAAAATTATTTTGGGTACTAATTTGTCAACGCGTGTTATCCTAAGTATTTGTTTGATTTTAAACCCCAATTACAATTACTTTAGATGTTTTACTGACTGAGATGCTATTTTTGTGTGTTGTGTGATACAGACATGCTGCGAATGTGGGCAAAATCTTGAATTGTGCCCGATTGTCGAAGCAAAGTCACCACAAAAATCAAGCTTTACCGTTGAATGAAGGAGGAAGGTTTGCTTTGCTGTCTGTACCATTTGTTGATTTCTTTGAGGGGCCATTGCCCTGTAAGTAGTAAATTAAGCAATTGTGACTTGTGAGTGATATAATGCATAGTTAGAGTTTGGTGTAATAATTTAAATTATAAAGTAACGAAAACAAAACTTGAAACATATATTAGTAACAATTTAAACTTGAGATCTTAAAATATAAGATGATGTAAACTTGATATTATAATTAGGTTCTTAACCGTTAAATTAAATTATTAAACAAGAAAAAGAAAAAAGGGAAATGAGGCTGAAAGGTGAAAGAAAGGATTGGACTTTTAGGAAAGTGGACCGGAGAAAGAGCATGTGAGGTGATGATCAATGAATGAATGAAGCTTTAAAGCTCCCAACTAGACTAGACAATCTTCTTTAATGAATGATGTTTCACTATGTTTGTTTTGAAGTTCCTCGATATCATCAATGCCCTTTTTTTTTTTTTTTTTTTTCCGCGGAGTGGTTTTAGGGGACCTCATCAGGAGGACAGCACCCGTAGCATGCTTGCTCAACATCTAGACTAATCCCCATTCGCACCGGGTCAGCCTGCAAGGGTTAAAGTGCTGGCCATGAACAATTTTCCATTTCCATAGTCACTAGCGGGGATTCCCTAACCTCTGGTTAAGAGATGAGGCGTTGAACCACCACACAATTATTACATGATTGCCTATTTTCACTATCTTCTTATATTGGCAGGTATATAACATTTGCTTTCTTGTTGCAATAATATCTTGTGGACAACTAATTAAGAGTCGCACTTTTAATTTTTTACAATTGGTCGATTAGGTGCTAATGTGACAGAGATGAGAACTGGGAGTGTCGACTGCAGATGATTCGTCACGAGAAATCGACCAGCCAACGGAACATAATCGATAATGATCGACGCATATATAATATAATATAAAGCTGAAAATGAGAGTGCTGGCATAGTCAGTGACAGCTCCAACTCCAAGTCAACCTCAACTTAATTAGGCAGTGATAAATTAAGCTAATTTATATCTCTTAAATATAATAATATTATCAGCAGTGGTGATTTTCTTTTCTTTTTTTGAAAAAATAACATTTAAATTTCTCATATATTTTTTTTTTTGCCGAAAAAAAGGAATGGGCTAGTAGTGACAACCCCCCATCCCGCTACGTAATGTTCGAGCTCTCCTACTCACGGTCTGAGTTTTTTCCAACTAGAATTAGCGAGATGTATATGTCACGGGCCTAAATTATCTAGCGCTCCCTAACCCGTGCAGCCTTAGGATTCTGCTCCTAAGTCAGCCTTTTCCCTAGCAAAACTAAGATGAGAAGAGTATGAAGTGGAGAGGAGCTTTGGAACTCAAGTTCTTATGATTTCTTCGATGATTTACAAATGATGAGAGCTCCCCCTTATATAGGCTCCAAGGGAGTCATCTACCAACTACCCGCATTAATTACAAGAGTCCCAACTACTCATTAAATGCTATCTCTAGATTATTCTACATATTACAAGAGATATCTACAAGTGTGTGGAGTCTTCTAGAATCTTCTAGAATCGCACGCATCCCATCACTCCTCGATATGGATTCCCGACATGTAAACGAGGCCCGACGTGTCACAGACAAGCCTTAGGTCATGTAAACTCCACGTCCGTGACATTCTCCACCACCTAATTGAGCGACGCCCTCGTCGCGTCCGCATCATGGAAAGCCTCAATCTCCTTCGTGAACTGTCAAACGTCTTATGCTGGTTCCCAACTTGCTTCGGACTCTGGCAATCCCTTCCACTTGATGAGGTACTCCCGCTTCGGCTTGCACCAACGTTTCCGTATCTCCCGATCCGCCAAATTTTCTTCAGCGTCTCATTCGTAGGCCGTCTTTGCTCCAATTGGTGCACGAGATGATTCCGCTCGGCTTGGATCCTCATTGTATTCGTGAAATGGCTTGAGCATACGTGAAAAACCGGATAGACCTTCATTTTGGCTGGAAGCTACACCTTATACGCCACCTTCCCAACTCGTTTGAGAACCCGGAATGGACCCTCGTAGCGACGAACAAGCCCTTTGTGAACATCCTTGTGACGGAGAATATTGTGCATCTTCACCATCACTTGGTCGCCCACGTTGTACTCGATGTGCCTCCGCTTCTTGTCCGCCCATTTCTTCATCCGCTTGGTGGCTTTGTTTAAGCATGATTGTGCTATGTCCGCCTCCTCTTGCCATGACTTGACGAACTTGTATGCCGATGGACTACTCCCCTTATAGCCCTTTGCCACCGTACTTGGAGTTGATGGTTGCTGTCTCGTCACGATCTCGAGTGGACTCCTCCCTGATGGATATATGTCCAATTCGGGTTCGTATTTATATTTCGGGCCTCGTAAACACGTCAAAAATCACATTACGGTTTAGAAAATATCTCCTAAAGGTCAAAACGGTCCAGAAGCGCGGTACACGCGTCCGGACCGGACCTCCGGATTGCTCTATGGGTATTACGCGTACCCCCGATTACCGTTACGCATAGAGAAGTCGAGTTCGCGCATTGCCAATATTGATGACGGTTACCGCTTTCCTTTGAACCGTCATCAAACCGCTTCAAAACCGGGTCCGGTCCCAAGGTAGCCTATAAATAGGAGACCTTGGCCACCCATTTTCACACATCCTCTCACTTGCCCAACTTTGGCATTTTGAGCTCTGACTTCTCTCTAAAAATATTTTCTCTCTCTAGAGTTATCTTTCTCCCTTTAGCCCAATCGTGACTTAAGCATCAGAGAGGGCTCCACTAGCACCACCCCCCCCCCCCCTCTCCGTGCTAGTATTGGCCCTTTGTGCATGAATGGGCCCTGCAGCTAAGGTGTGGAAGAGAAATAGGAGTAAGATGTGCCCAGACGCTAAGACTTGTGCCCAGACAGCCGTTTCCTGAGACACAGACTTTTCCTGAGACACAGACTTTTCCGGAGACACAGCGTTAAACCGAACACTCGTCACCGACATTAGGCGAATACCTCTTCCAGGCGAAGGGTGTCAGCCCAAAAAACCCGAACAACCCAATCAGACAAACGCGTCCATCCGACCCATTTCAGCCATGACGCAACATTTGGCGCCGTCTCCGTGATTCGAACAAAAAGCTATCATACCGCAAAGACATGACGAGGGATCGCAACCCTCCCAAAGAGGATAACGTGAAAAATGCAAGGAAAAGGCTTGGACGTCCTAAGAAGTCTCCGGCAAGCAAAAGAGCAGGAGGTCAGAAACCAGCTGGAAGCCAGCCGAGATCTTCCCACATACCGAGAGCTACTTCCGTAGCTTCATCCATGCCAACCGAGGATGTGCCCGACGCACAGCACAACCACCAAGAACCAAATGACGAGCATCGTTCACCCCCACCTGGTTTTGAGCCAGAGATGCATGATGGTGATGAATTTCAGACAGAAACGCCGCAAGGCGAACAACAAGGAACGAGAGCAAACCCGATGCCTTCGGTTACTCCAGCAATGATGGCTGTGCTGGAAGGATTACTCGCATTCCGCGAGTCACTGAAAAATCAAGGATATGCGGCCCAACCACCTCCAACCGCCCAGGAACACGCTGCACCGACAAGAGAAATGTCGCAAGACACTACCCGCCAAGGCGGTCCATTCCAAGGTAGAGACCAACATGCAGAAAATGCTTTCCAACATACAAAATATGAAGCCGCACGTTCATACACTCCTTCCCAAGGAGCCCGTCATTGGAAGAATGCAGGAGACTTTGACGCTGAAAGCAAGAATTCATACGAGCAAGAAGTGTACGTTGCAAAGACAATGCACAAGACCGATGACACCAACTTGGAGTATGTCGACATAAAGGATGCCGCCTTTGAAGATGTCATTGATTTTTCATCAAAAGACAAGGAGCACGTTGCATACCACGACGCCTCGCCAATAACCACGCAAAAGCCGATAAGCAACTTGGATCCTTCCACATTCCTGTTGCAACATCCAATGCTTTCTTCACGCCAATAAGAAATGCATCCTTCGCACAATGCGACCAAGGAGTCCTCCAATACAAAGGTGTCAATCCGCCACCACTTGTCACTCCTACCATGATGACCGCACTCGAAGAATTGCTTACATTCCAAAAGATGTTAACGAACCATGGATACGCCCTGCCATCACCACCTCTGCCTCCAATCAACGGACAAGTCGAGGCGACAGGAAAAAAGCCGATAAGAAGACAACTTGGATCCTTCCACATTCCTGTTGCCACATCCAATGCTTTCTTCATGCCAATAAGAAATGTATCCTTCGCACAATGCGACCAAGGAGTCCTCCAATACAAAGGTGTCAATCCGCCACCACCTGTCACTCCTACCATGATGACCGCACTCGAAGAATTGCTTGCATTCCAAAAGATGTTAACGAACCAAAGATACGCCCTGCCATCAACACTTCTGCCTCCAATCAACGGACAAGTCGAGGCGACAGGAACAAAGTCTCGAGTCACAAGTCATCAAGACACACTGCACCAAAGAATAGAGGTGCAATGCACGGAAGGTACCATCCAGTACCAACAACCAAGGCAAGGAATTGCACGCTCATGCAACCCGTACGTGATAGCACAACACCCAAAAGAGGCATGGAAGCAACCTCCAAAACAGAATCAAGCAAAACCGCCATCAAGCGGTCAGCAAGGAAGAAATTGGCAACCTCAGCCGAAAATGCCTTTTCAAGGAGATTTCCAGAAACCACGAGAAGTAAACATCGCTGACTACATTCCATTGAATGCGCCGCTATCCGTAATATTGAAAGAAATGAAGGATGCGAACATGTGGAAAGAACCGAACAATTTCAGAAAAGGTCCGCTGGGGAAAGACAAAGTCAAGTGGTGTGAAAACCACGAGGTCTTCGGCCTCGAAACGGACAGCTGTGTCAGCCTACGTTCCCGCATTAACAACTTCATCCTCAAGGGCGAATTGAAACAATTCGTCGATCAAGGCAACAGCCACCCAAAGAATACTCAAGCAGAGTCATCAAAATACACAAGGAAGGTCCTTCCACAAGGACAAGCCAAGACGATGCTGACATCTGTCACAAGGAGGGACGGGAAAAACCTGTTATTGACGATGACGTCCCAATCACGGGACTGACAACAAGAACCTTGAAGGCAATAATTGAAAAAGAGATACACGTTTCCTGGGAAAAGAGACAACCGCAACAAAAGAGGCCGTTCCAGTCAGATGCCCAAAGGCTCAAAGAGACCAATCTCGCCATATGTGTTCCATTGAACACACCGCTGTCTGTCATCCTGAAAGAAATGAAAGAGACCAAGCTGTGGAAAAAGCCCTCTAAATTCCGCAAGGGCCCATTGGGAAAAGATGAAAGCAAATGGTGTGAAAATCACGAAGTGTATGGCCATGAGACGGACAGCTGTGTCAGCTTAAGATTCCACGTAAACAGCTTCATCTTAAAAGGAGAAATGAAGAAGTATATCGACCAAGGCAATAAGCATCAAAAGAAGTCTCATGTGAAGTCTTCAGAAAAAGGCAAGGGAAAAGAAAAGGCGAGTGATAATCCACCTATCGCCAAACGCCGGAAAAACAACGTCACTTATGGAACCAATTATGACGACTTATACAATCCTTGGAGCATGAAGGTGGAAGAAACAAATTTCAAACTCCCGGAAAACAAACTTCACCGCCCACTTGAGCCAACGACTGCCTTCCTTGGCAAGAATGTTGAAGAAAGACGCAAGCAACGTAAAACTTGGGGGGCATGACACCAACATTTGCTCATCTCCAAAGGTGGAGATTGAAGAGCTCAACACGCTAGATGCACTGAGGAACTATGTGGCACGTGGCAGAATCAACTTGCCAACAAATCACCTATGAAGACGTCAAACATATCATCAATCCCTTTATCTCCATTTTTACATATCTACTTTAAGTCTTATTAGATTAAGTACAACCTATGTTTATTAGCCTTAGTACTTTTCAAAAGGAGCGATCAGTAGACGCCTTCCTGTAATCCGTTGTACGAACTCCAAATATCTAATGAAGGTTAAATCTACTTTTGTAGGTACATTACTATATCATGCATATTACCTTGGAATAACGCCAAGTAACAACTACGCACATATTAATTGCGTCAACAACACAAGCTATCGCACTATGAACAACAAACGGCTTAGGTCATACAACATCCCCATGCAACGGAGCCTCAAGCATTCTATACGCACAAGACTAAAAATCGCGTTGCAATAATAAATAAGACGGGGGCATTACCCATGTGACAACGTCATCAACATTGTGGAAGATAGGAATTCAGGATACGCTGCTATGTTATACGCACGCCTGTGCCAAACCCATCACAAGAAAAGAGTTAGAAAATTATTTCCAACACCCAGCAAGTTTACCCTTGTCTAGAACACAAGAAGGATCGTACCACTCAAAACGTACGCCGACAGCAAAACCTAATCTTTGGACAAAACAAAGGAGAAGATGAGGATTCCACCAGTATAACATCTCTCAACCATATGCACAATCGTCATACAGACATAACCTCGGAAAGAGTCACAAGTGTATGAAGAAACACATCAAATAAAACCAGGCCCCTCGAATGTGAACACATGAAGCATACATCGCAAAGCCAGCACATTAATTCAACACCGCGCAATGCGCAATAGGAGAAGGAGAGCAACAACTCCAAATCGGCGTTCCGTTCGTGATTGCAGAAAAGCTTGACGCATATAATGAAACCCCAAGGTATACAACCATGAACAAGTGGGGTATGATGAGCGTCAACATCACACCAAAAGATCAAGTTCCCAACAAAGGCAAGAATTGGTGAAATGAAGGAAGATCAGCAGCTATCAAAAGACTGCTACAAGTTTGCACTCCAACATAATGTCAAGACAAACAATAGCGGAATTCCCGTCATTGATGAAAACCCAAGGGTAGATCATGCACGTCCTGCTTTCGTTGAAAGCATTACAAGAAATCAAGATAGATGAGCCAGAAAGGATGGTCCAAGTAGGCGCATCACGGTTAGAAGATGATGTACTAGAAACCATCAGGAAACAGCGGTACGACTGCTAAGCGACTTGGGGGGCACCAAGCTGACAAGTGCTCGGCATTCCACCGAAGTGAAGAAACGAATAATTGCAAGAACACGCGGTACCATTCTTCTAAGAAGGAAACACCAAGCAATGATCATATATAGGCATGTACATCATGCTAAGGAGGCATCAACGCATACCAACTAGAGGACGCATACAATGATGCATAGTCGCTACCAACATATGCGCACCTGTCACGATCCGCACCTATCGCCGCACTTAGGGAAGTTTCCTACACGAACAAGGAGTCCTCGTATCAGACTCCTTTACTTTATCTATTATATGCATTACTAAAAAGAAAATTTCATAACTCCATATTTATGCAACTATCTGACAAAGCGCAACTCTGTTCATAGGTACATACTACACTATGATTACTACATTGGAATTATGCCAAGTAGTAACCTATGCACATAATATCTACTTCAACAATACAAGCTAAGCACTATGTTCAAGGAGGGATTTACGGAATACAACGCCAACATATCTATTATCTACACCAACAGGGAGTTTATTTCTCCATACATAACAGCGGCTATATCAAGAAGATGTCGGCAACACAAAGCCATCGCGCCATGTGCACAATAAACTTATATCTGGCAATGACAACTTGCGGGTTATCTACAAAAAAAGGACTTATAAAATTCTCTACTCAAAGTGACGACTATTCCAAAGGCGTCAACAGCAAGCAATATCTTTGGTAAATGATGGGTTTCGCTATAGCCGTTAGGCCCTTTAACGACGAGTAAACGGTGAATAGGCCCACTGGGCCCTAAAAGAGGTCAAGAAGACCAATGCGAAGGGTCCCGACAAGAGGAGTCCCGATGGTGAAAGGTCCCGACAAGGTCGGTCCCAATAGGCGAGCTGAACGCTCCCGATGAGATGCCTTTAAGTAGGCCCCAATGAGATGCCTTTAAGTAGGCCCTGATGAGATGCCTTTAAGTAGGCCCCGATGATGAATCCCTGAGGATGTTGGCCCTGTCACGATGACGAGGGGCCCCGAGCGGTGACCTGATGAGATAACTCTGGAGTCCCCGACATTGGTCGGGACTTGCTATCAGAGGTTGAGGACGAGAAACACGCCCACTATCAGAGTAGTGGGGGAGTGGCCCGAGATAAGCGGAGCGTGGCCGAGATAAGCGGAACTGGCCGAGATTAGCGGAACGTGGCCAAGATAAGCGGAACGTGGGCTAACTGCCCCGGCAGTTCACCAGGTAACTGGGGTAACTCCTCTCCTATATAAAGGAGGAGGTTACCTCAGATCATATACACAATTATATACTCATACTGTTGCTTGCTTTTCCCTGCCACGAGATTCTCATTTAAGCATCAGAGAGGGATTCTGGGTCACCGCCCGGTCTATTCCCCTCTTGCAGGATTACGTGGAGCGAAGGACCTCGGATTTCCGTCAAGACCGTATCGGAGTTTCAACCGTGATCCAACATTGGCGCCGTCTGTGGGAAACGCAACGAAAAGCAACAATGACTTCTACTCGTTCAATGGCGGCTGGCAAGCAGAAGAAACAAGGACAATCTGGTGGTTCCCGTCACCCTGCTGGAACTTTAAATTCGGGACCGCCGGAGCGTGTTGTGGACCAAAATCTCCCTGCTGAGGTTTCCCGAACAGGGGGGTACAACGAAGTTCCTGAGGATACTGCTCGACACCAAGAGAATAGGGAGGAGGATGCTCCTCCAAACGCGGACCTGGCGAAGGCTGTGGCGGATGCCATGCCGATGTTCTTGGAGGCCATGGAGGCTCTCCTAGAGCGGAGAGAGGCTGCCAAGAAGCAGGAAGAGATGCCTCCGCCGAGGGAGGTTCGGAATGTGCAGGAGGCCCAACCCAGAAACCAGGACAAGGGTAAGGAGCCCGCTCAGTCGGAGCGATTTGTGATCGATGGGCCTGGACCGGTGCAGCATAGGACCATTCCCCTTAATGGTCCCATCACCCCCGACCAGGTGGTGAAGATCGTGAATATCTGCATGGGGGACCAGAAGCAGATGATGTCGGAATTGAGGGATCAATCCACCCATCCCTTCCCCGATTGATAGATACCCTCGCCCCGCCAGGGCTGGGTATCCCCACGATTAAGGAGTATGATGGCGAGGGAGATCCAGTTCGTCATGTCCAGAAGCATCTCATGGCTTGTCTAGGCAGAGCCCCAAACGACGACATAGTGTGCGTTTTATTCCCAGGTACACTTGGTGAGAGGGCCCTGACATGGTTCTTCAGCCTGCCCCCAGGATGCATCTCCAGCTGGGCTGATATGCACGACCGTTTTATTCAGCAGTACCAGGGTCGTCGGCGCCTCCTGAAGAGCGTGAGGTCCCTGGCCAAGGTGGTGCAGAGGTCCGACGAATCGTTGGCGCATTATTACCAGCGATACACTGCTAGTGTGGCCGAGATCGATGAGGAGATATCGGAGGGAGAGACTATCCGCACCTTCCTTCGGAATCTCACAGCACCATATGGTTCCGACCTGATGCACAGCGTGGCTGAGAAGGCTGTGTGGAACATGGAGGCGCTGCAGAAGAGGGTGAAGCAACAAATCGATGTGCACGAGTCGAAGATAGCTGCCGGAGAGCTTGATCCTCCGAAATCAAATAAGGGGAAGCACCATAAGTGGAAGGATAAATCCGAGGGCAGTCGGAGTCGAGGCCGTTCTGATCGGAGGGAGGACAGGCGTCCCCCAAGGAAGGATAAGCGGGAGGATCATCACATTCCTCTCAATAGTTCCATGGCTTCCGTGTTGGCGGTGATGGATCGACAGGGTATCTCCAGGTACCCCTCGAAGAAGGAAGGAGAATTTTTGGGATCCCACACCGATTGTTACTATCGGTTCCACCGCGCCAGCGGTCACGACACTAACCACTGTCGGGAGTTGAAGAAGGAGATCGAAAAGCTGATCCAGAAGGGGAAGCTTAAGGAGTTTGTGGCTGAGAGGCGGTGTCGATCCCGCTCCCGATCTCGATCGCGGACTCGTTCCCGATCCCGCGATCGGTCCCCAAGGAAGAAGAAGTCCGAGCCGGAGTCTTCTGGTGTCCGTGAGGAGAAGCGGGGCACCATTAATGTGATTCATGGAGGTTTGGCTGCAGGAGGCGATACTACAGCCTCTCGGGAGGTCTATGCCTCTAGAATTTCCGCTGCTGTGGTGCTTTGCAAGAGGTCCCGATCCTGGACTGCGAAGGAAGAGATGGTGATTTCCTTTTCAGCGGAGAGGCCACACGATGACGCTTTGGTCGTGACCCTGGACGTGGATGGGTACGAGATGAAGTGAATTTTGATCGACGGAGGGAGCTCCTCAGATATTCTGTTTATGGATGCGCTGGAGGCCATGGGGAAAACGAAGAAGGATCTGAAGCAGGTGAACTTCCTGCTGGTTGGGTTCTCTGGTTTTACCTCCTATCCGCTGGGAATGATCACCTTACAAGTGGAGTTCGGTAGTGGTGGAAAGCGGAGATGAAGAATGTGGAGTTCGTGGTGGTTGAGTCCGCGGGGGCTTATAATGCGATTATCGGGAGAACTACCATCAACCCACTAATGGCAGTTGCCTCGACTGTTCACCAGAAGATGAAGTTCCCGACTGACCATGGAGTCGGGGAGGTCAAGGGCGACTAGGTGGCTTCCAGGAAGTGCTATGTTAATGCCACCCGAAGGAGAAGACGGGAGGCTATGACTATCCTCCAGACCGATGCTGATCCCAGAGAGGAGTTTGGGCGTCCCGCCCCTATGGAGGATTTGAAGGAGGTCGAGATTGACGGACTTCAGAGGAAGGTGAAAATCGGGTCCGCCCTGTCTGACGAGAGGGCCCGAGAAATGATTGATCTGCTGAAGGAGTTCAAGGAGCCGTTTTCCTGGTCCCCGAGTGACATGCCAGGAATCAGCCCCGATGTGATTGAGCATGAGTTGAAGATTGATCCCGCGATCAAGCCTATCGCGCAGAAAAGGCGTCTGATGGGCGCAGACAAGAGGATCGCGATCCAGCAGGAGGTGGGCAGGTTACTCGATGCTGGATTTATCAAGGAGCTCTGATTCCAGACTTGGGTTGCCAACCCGGTTCTGGTGAAGAAGAGCAATGGGAAATGGCGGATGTTTGTTGATTTCCGCGACTTGAATAAGGCTTGCCCGAAGGATTGTTACCCGCTTCCGAGGATCGACCAGTTGGTGGACGCTACGTCGGGACATGAATTGCTGAGCCTCATGGATGCTTACTCTGGCTATAATCAGATCAAGATGGCTAAGGAGGATGCCCCCCACACTGCCTTTTATGCTGATAGTGACATCTATCACTACGATGTCATGCCCTTTGGATTGATCAATGCCGGGGCAACTTATCAAAGGATGGTGAACAAGCTATTCGGGGACATGCTGGGGAAAACCATGGAGGCTTACATGGACGATATGCTGGTAAAATCCCGACAGGCCGAAGATCATGTTCACAACTTAGCCACGGCGTTTGAGCGGATGAGGCTTCATCAAGTTCGCTTGAACCCGACCAAATGTGCCTTCGGAGTGCACTCGGGGAAGTTTTTGGGCTTTATGGTAAGCCAAAGGGGAATTGAGATGAACCCCAAGAAGCTGAGGGCAATCGAGGAGATGCAGTCTCCGATAAATCATCGGGAGGTGCAAGTACTGAATGGCCGACTAGCTGCAATGAATCGCTTCATGTCTAAGGAAAGTGACCGATCCATGCCATTTTTTGAAGTTGTGAGGGCCAACAAGAAGTTTGAGTGGACTGCCAAGTGTGAAGAGGCATTCTAGGCACTCAAGCAGCACCTTTGCACCCTCCCACCATTGGCGAAACCGATCCCAGGCGAGCCGCTCTATCTATATTTGGCTGTTTCTGAGTTTGCTATTAGCTCTGTGTTAGTGAAGATTGTCGAGGGTAACCAAGTCCGCGTTTACTATGTAAGCAAGGCGTTTGCCAAATCTGAAATGAATTATCCCGCCGTTGAGAAGTATCTTTTTGCGTTGATCATTACTGCTTGGAAAGTGAGGCCTTACTTCCATGCGCATGAGATTACTGTGTTGACGAATCAGCCTTTGAAGCATTTTTTGAACCGACCTGATGCGTCGGGGAGATTAGTGAAATGGGCAGTCGAGCTTAGTGAGTTCCGCATTCACTTTGCTCCGAGAACGGCTATTAAGGGCTAGGCGTTGGCGGATTTCATAGCAGAGTCTACAGCCCCCGATCTGGAAGAAGCGGGCCCTGTAGAGGGGGCAACTATGGAGGTCCCGATAGCAGAGCAACCAGAAATGGAAGAGCAATCAGAACAGCCAAATGAGGAAAATACTTGGGAAATGTACACTGATGGCTTTTCGAGTTCAGACGGATCAGGAGCAGGGTTCGTATTGATACCACCAGGCGGAGGCGAGCCCCTTCGATATGCTTTGGCCTTAACGTTTAGGGCCACCAACAATGAGGCTGAGTATAATGCTCTTATCACAGGCCTCAAAATTGCCAAAGGTACGGGAGTTGGTCACTTAAGGGTGAAATGTGACGCTGGCCTGATTGTGAATCAAGTCCATGGACGATATGAGGCAAAGAGCCCGATGATGAGAAAGTACCTTCGCGAGGTGCAAGTCTTGAAGGAGAGTTTCAAAAGTTTTGATATTGAGGCAATCCCGAGGGAGGAAAATGTGGAAGCGGATGCCTTGAGTAAATTTGCCTTGGGGGCACCCCTCGAGGAAAATCGGAAGGTACACTTCTTGGAGAAGGTGATCTTGTCGACTACCGATCCATCGGAGGTATGTGCCATTGAAGCAGGATCGGAGGAGGAGCCCACTTGGATGACCCCGATAGTCGCGTATCTGACCACGGGGGCAGTCCCCGATGATGAAGTAGTAGCTGACAGGATACGTCGGATCGCGGTCAATTACGTGGTGGTGGACAATCAGCTATACAAAAAGGGGTGGTTTTCAACTCCTTACTTGAAATGCGTGGCAGAGCACGACGCAAATCGGATTCTTAGGGAGGTGCATGAAGGGGTCGCGGCTTGTAACGATGGGGCCCGATCCATTGCGAGGAAAGTGCTGAACTTGGGCTATTACTGGCCTTTGATGAGCAATGAGGCGACGATGTTAGTCCGATCTTGTGACGCGCGCCAGAGGTATGCCCCGAATATCCTAGCCCCGGCTGCTAATCTGACATCTATCAAAAGTGTTTGGCCCTTCGCGCAGTGGGGTATCGAGTTGGTGGGACCCCTCCCACAAGCACAAGGTCAGTGTAAATATTTGCTTGTGGCCATTGATTATTTCTCAAAATGGATAGAAGCTAAGGCATTGGCCAAGATAACGGGGAACCAAATCGTCAAGTTTCTCCAGACCCATATATTATCCAGATACGGGATTCCTAAGGTGTTGATCAGCGATAATGGTCCTCCGTTTAACGGGGCTCAAGTGAAGGAGTATCTGAAGGAACTGAATATCGAGCATCGGACAGCCTCTGTCCATCATGCTCAAACTAATGGACAAGTGGAGTCAGCCAACAAAATCATGATGGATGGCCTGAAGAAAAGGGTCTATGCCTTGAAGGGCAAATGGCTGAACGAGCTGGAAAATGTGCTTTGGGCTGTTAGAACGACACCCAAACGATCAACTGGGGAGACTCCGTTTGGCCTTGTTTATGGCACGGAGGCCGTTGCTCCCGTGGAAATAGCTGTGGCGTCCCATCGGATGAGGTACTACGAGCCTTTGACGAATGATGAAATGAGATGTCTGGAACTGGACTTGCTCGAGGAAAAGAGGCGGGATGCTGATGAAGTCCAGGCTCGAATGCATTTGGCGACGGCCAGATATTACAATCGGCGAGTTAAGTCCCGACAGTTCTTTGTCGGAGAACTGGTTTGGCGTCGGAACGAGTTCACCCTTTTGGATCGGATCAACAAGATGTCGCCAAAATGGGAAGGACCTTATAAGGTCGTGGATGGCAGAGTGTTAAAGCATTCTTTCAGTGGTGAACACTTGAAGAAATGTCATGTTTGATATTAAGTCGCCTTCAGTGGTGCACGATGTTATTAAGTCGCCTTCAGTGGTGCACGATGTTATTAAGTCGCCTTAAGTGGTGCAAGTTATCTATCGTTTGATTCGATGTAAGCAGATTTTGAGCCATCAATGAATAAAGAGTTTGCTTCCGATCAGATTGTTCTTAGATTTATTCTAAGTGCTGTTAAGTCGCCTTAGGTGGTGCAAGTAAATGGCCTTAAATGGCAAAGTCGCCTTAGGTGGTGCGTGGTTTCTAGATTTCTTCTAAGTGTGGCTAAGTCGCCTTAGGTGGTGCGGATTGAATTGCCTTAGTTGGCACGATTAAATCGCCTTAAGTGGTGTGGGCTAAATCGTCTTAAGTGATGTGTTGAAATGTCTTAGGTGACATGCTAAATCGCCTTAAATGACATAGTTAAGTCGCTTTGAGAAGTGCAACAATAAATCGGAACTAAAACAGTTTGATATTTGGAGGGCTCAAAGGCCTGAGGATACATTACATAGAGAGGAAAATTACAAGGACTATAAAGATAGAGCATTAAGCTTGGTCCTTGTCAGCATCAGCGGGAGCAGGATCCACGAGATCTGTGGCAGAAGACTCCACCGGTTCAGCTACTGGAGGGTCGATTATCGGGGGATCAACTGTCGAGGGATCGGCACTTGGAAGCTCCGCCACGTCTTCAATACCCGCGGGGGTGTGGCCTTCATCCCTCTCCTCCAAGAGGTCGAAATACCTCTTCGCAAAGGGGGCGAGAGTCACACACTTATCGAAGCTAAAGGCGTCGCCATACTCTAGATGGAGCTCCTCGACCACGTTGAAGAGGGTGTTCTCCACCTCCGCGGTGCAGAATTTCACCGCGTCAGCTTGGAAGTCCTCAGAGCCCCGATAATCATCCCGACCCTTGGTCTCAGCCGCGGCCAGCTTGGCAGGAACCTCAGCAATTTCCCGCTCCAGAGCCCTCTTCTCGAGGACAAGTTTGTCCCGAGCCTCCGCGTCCTTTTTCCGCTCCTGCTGCTCCCGCTTCAGCAGCCCCTCGAAGTCATGAACCTGCTTTTGGAGGTCCCGAGTCTTTCGATTGAGGAGGGCTTGCTCCTTAGCCAATTTCCCCCTCGAAGACTCGGAGGCGGCGAGATCCTCCTCAAGCTTGGCCACAACCGCGGGAGCCCCCTTGGCCCGCTCCTGCTCCAGAACCTCCTCGAGGGTCAGGATGTACCTGAAGCAGCGGTTTATGTCCGCCATCTCCTGCGATGAAGAGAGGAAAAGGTTAGCACATGAATATATTGCCTTATCGACTAAAAGGAGAAAATGAGAACCTTACCTCCACCCGACGAATAGCCATTCCACGGATATCCGCGCGGATGTCCTCCCGATCTAGGGAGAGCGGAAGCCTCAGAGACGGCAGAACCGAGCCTGCCACCAAATGCAGACCCAGCTCCAGGTATGTATCACCCTGTCAGAGCTGGACCCCTTGCAGTGTCTGGATCGGGGTCCAGGGAGCCGCCTCTTGGTTGGGGTCGTAGACCTTGTAGAAGCTCCCGTCCAAGGGGAGAGGAGGAGGACCGACTGGAGTCGTGGAGGTGCGCATCTCCGAGTCGCCCTGGGACCCAGAGGGAGTCAAGCTGTGAATGGGCGAGTACTGCTGCGGAGGAGGTGAGGGGGGCAGCCCCCTGGAGGTTTAGTGGGGACTGCCTCGTCCCCCGACGACGACGAATCAAGGAGAGGCCCTCGTCTGTCTCCTCGGAGGAGTCCAGGTCTTCCACCCGACGAAACTGATCTCCTGTCGGGGTTCCTTCAGCCCCCGATCCCATCAGGGCAGGAAGTTGAGGGAGACCCTCTCCAACTTGAGCACTGAAAGGTGGTGCCCCTGCTGAAGCTCCAGCCCCCGACTGAGCTCCCGAGTGACCTGCACCTAGAGGACGAGATGCTTCAGAAAGATAGTCAGGAAGTTGGTCAGGATCCTTACACCAAATGACGCGCCGAGAGACGTATTGGTCTTTCCCGTGGTAGTTGTAGTAACCCGCTTTGAGGATGCGGGGAGTTTCCCCTCGGAGGATGCGTTTGATCTCTTTGATTCGGGCCTCCTTGCTGGAGGGGATTAACTCCTTAGGAACTTGCTTCCTGTACGATTTAATAGCTAGGCGGAGCTGTTTACCTTCTTCAGCATTTTGGACATTGAAGAGCCTGTCCACTTCCTCTACTCGGGCCCGCTTAGTCCTCTCCTCGGAGGGAGATACCGACGGAGCGGTGGCCTTCTTTGCCGACTTCCTCTTCCGCGCGGGGCGCTGGACAGCATCGGTCTCTCCCTGCTTAAGGAGGAGATTGGTCAGCAGTGATACCTTCTTAGCTGCAAACAATGAAAAACAGAGACATGATTAGAAATTTTACCCAAGGAACCACATCGGAGGGGCCGTCGTGAAGTTGACCCCCGGAGATCGTATCGAGGAGGCGGATCCCGGCATCCACCATGTCCCGCTCCTTGAGGGAGTTAGCGTCGAGGGGAGTGTAAGAATCCCCCCAGCGGTAAAGCTGGATGCAATGAAGGATTTGGAAGTCTTCGTCGGAATAGGTGTGATAAGCGGGAGGAGAGTCCGCTTCAACCTCCCATCGGGGCCATGGGATAGAACTGTTCTTAATGAAGAAGTAGCTCCTCTTCCACCCGCTGTTGTCGGACCCTGTGTCAATGAGGAGCCCCCGACCCTTGACAACCTTCCAGGTGTCGCTGGTCCAACTACACCGCGCAAGCTGCTGCTTATTCCACTTGGGCAACCGAGGATAGAAGGCGTAAACTCCAGCCTCGTTGCACTTCATTCCGTAGAAGGTTCGGAAGAGTTGGAGGCTGTAGACCCACTTTTGTCGGAAGCAGAGGACCTGGAAAGCATTCCACACGCGGATGGCGTGTGGGGAGAAGGTAGTTGGATGCGTCTTGTAATGGGCGCACATCTCAACCAAATTCCCGCAAAAAGGGAATCGGATCCCTGCCGATATTTTTCCGGTGGAGACAAATACCTCCCCTTCTTCGGGACGAGTGACCATAGGGTCCCTCGAGGCACGGTGGCGAGAATAAGGAAGGCGAGGCTCCCAGGTTAAGGTAATGCATCCCTCTCGGAGAGCTGCATCATAGGCAGTCACCGAGATCTCATTGGGTGCGTAATCAAAGTTGAAGGGTGCATGTCGACTAGTGAAGAATATTTTCTAAGTGTTTCCATGTACGTACATACATGTCGACAAGTGAAGAATATTTTCTAAGTGTTTCCATGTACGTACATACATGTCGACAAGGGTGCATGTCGACAAGGAAAAAATATTTTCTAAGTGTTTCCATTTACGTACATACATGTCGACAAGGGTGCATGTCGACAAGGAAAAAATATTTTCTAAGTGTTTCCATGTACGTACATACATGTCGACAAGGATTGCATGTCAACAAGAATAAAATATTTTCTAAGTGTTTCAATGTACGTACATACATGTCGACAATGGGAGAATATTTTCTAAGTGTTTCCATGTATGTACAACAACATCTACGGTAACAAGCATTAGATATTGTTAAAATATTTTCTAAGTGTTTTAGCATGTTTGCAGACAATGACCGACAGTCTATACATGACGCTCAACGTACATTGCCTAAGCTATCATTACCAACATACAACCATTGACGGCCGTGTACGTACAACTACCAATCATCAATATCGAGCATGCTAAAACAACGACTAAGGCATGGGAAAACATGTCGGCAATGAACGCTATGCATAAGGGAAGTATAACGATTCATTTACACTTTTCTAAAAAATTTCAGCACTTAGAAATTTTTTGGCCGATTTGGGTCTAAGTATTCTAATTCATTTTATCAAACACCTTGTATGCACGATAAGATAGCTAGGTACATGGTGATTTCAAGACTAAATCAAGGCCAAACGAAGTCACGAAAGGTTTAGCCATGTACGAAATTGGACTCACCGACACGAAGCAAGTTCAAATTGCTACTCGCCCTCACCCGAAGACCCACGCGCCGCCGCCGCCATCTTCACGCGCCGCCGCCGCCGTCTCACGCGCCGTCTCTTTGCCCCACGCGCCGCCTCGGTCCCCTCCTTGCCCGGATTCGATCTTGATCGATGTCAAATGTGATGAGACTACTCCAAATTCACACCTCCATGAATTCCCTCTTCATCAAAAATGGAGAGCTTCTTGAGGATTTATCTATTAAAGATGTAGGATAATGGGTATTCCCTCTCCTAATTCTCATTAATAATGCCTACACCATGTGTTAAGGACTAAACTAATATCTATTTTCACAACAAGTCCTTGGTATCATGTATAAGCATACTTACACCTCTCATATGCTTGTTTTACATGCATGCTCTCTAGTGTTGCATAACGCGCTTCGTAGAACATCATGCATGTTATCACTTTTATACGTACATGATGCAAGCTCATGGTTGTCGCGTGATTATTTTTATAATCTATGTATGAATTGAATGTTTGCATCATTTTCCATGATTGCATCATACTACGTGTTTGCATCATTTTCTATGTTTACATCATGCTTCGTGATTACGTACATGTTCTCCAATTCCATATTATTCTAAGTGCTTTGCTTATTGCATGATTACGTCATCCGTCTATTATGTCATCATTTACATATTGACAACGTGTTACATGTTTACATCGTGTACCATGATATTATTACGTTGTATGTTTCTTTATTATTTCAAGTATTTCATTCATTATATGATATTGCGAATATAGTTGCATGTCGTTGTACGCATATTGTCCGTTACGCTAACATTGTGAACAGATTACGTACGTACGGCGAAAAATTTATGATCTCAACACTCGAATTGACAAACAGGCCACTCCTGAGGTCAGTACCGAACCTAAATTGGACGAATATCTTATCTTTGAAAAGAGTCAAGCACGGGTTTTGAACCACTACTTGACTCGGGGGCAAGTGTTAGATATCTGTCCAATTCGGGTTCGTATTTACATTTCGGGCCTCGTAAAATATCCCAAAACCCGTAAAAAAAACCTTTCGCGGACACCCAGGTCTAAAACGGTCCGGGATACGCGCAGTTCCCGGGTCGAAGGACTTCCGGATTGCCAAAGGCAATCCGGACCCGTCCCGGATTTTTAAACAATCCGGGTAGGTCCGGATTTCTGACTTTCTTCGTACGCTCACCCCGATTATTTTTCCAAGTGCGGGAAGTCGATGCATGCATAGTCCACCTTGATGACGGTATACGTCTCCCTTCATACCGACATCAAGTAGTTCAAAACTGGGCATGATCCTTAGGTTCCCTATAAATAGGGGCCTAGATCTCCCATTCTAGACAACTCCCTCATTTTGGACTTTGGATGCTCTGACTTCTCTCTAAGGCTTTCTCTCTCTAGAAGTTCTAACTTGAGCGTCGGAGTGGGCCCAACCAGCATTCCCCCCTCCCACGCTGGTTACTGCCCCTCGTGCAGGGTCCGAAGGTCGAGAGTTCGAGGTCGAGGACTAGAAGATTAGTTCGGTGATTGTGTTTTAAGGATCGCGGCGTTCCCGTCCTTATACATATATCCCGAGCCCGTTCGTGAAGAAAGAAGCCCGAAGCTGCCCAGGTGGAAGCTGACATAACAATCATCATGTATTTTATTCTGAAAATCAAGAAGACGTTCATTTAGCAAAGCAAGTAAAGATAAAGTATTTCATTCAATCTTTATATATTCGAGGCAAGTTCCTCAGGTTTGTGTTTGTTCTCCTTCTTGGTTCTGTAATCAATAAAGATAAATTGTATTACTCTCGAGTAAGAGGAGTCCTAGAAGAACTTATGAGGTTATCATTATTCTTCAGCACGTGCCTTGGGAGGGTTTGTGCAGGCAATAACAAGGTGTCCTTTCACGCCACACCTAAAACACATTCGAGTTTCCTCTTTACGTGTCTGTTTTGCCTGCCTTTTCTTACCTCCGAATTGCTTTTGCTTGAACTTCTTCTGAGGTTTTGGAGCTAAAGTTTTATTGGCATTAAATTGAAGTCCCTTGCCTTTATTCTTGCGCTTACCCTTTTGCTCAGCTGGGTTCGAGGATGCAAGATGCATTTCTGCTCTTGGCTTTTCAGCTTTGAGGCGATCCTCTTCCAGTTCGAGATGATCTCGCACTTTCTCGAGGTCATCGAGTTGAGTGGCATGGGTAAGGTGCATTTTCATGCTATTCCAAGAGTCAGGCAAAGATCGAATTACGCATTGGACCTTTTGTTCGCCGGTCAGGATTTTTCCCGCCTCCTTGAGTTCAGCAAGCATGTTAGACATATGACTTATATGCTCCTTCATTGTGTGCTTGGGATTCATCTTGTATGAGTCTAAAGTGATGTTTAACGATCGCTTCTGAGCTGTGGTGTAAACACCAAACCCTGCCTTAAGACCGTTCCACAAGTCCATAGCAGATTCATAGTGATCATATCCATAGAGTATGTCATCCTCAAGCAGTGACAACAAGGCGGAACGAATCTCCTAGACCTTTGCATCACATTCATCATGGAACTTCTTCAGTTCGTCTGTGAGGTCTCCCTCCGGCCTGACTTTCTTTGTAGTCAGATTCTCCAAACCTCTCATTTCGGTGATTACTATCCTTGCGCGCTTATTCCAGATCTTATAATTGTTGTTGTTCAACCTCACCCTCTTATTCATTTGGGAGATGACATTGCTGATCGCAGCCATGACTAACACATCGATGATTATGCAAGAATCAGGGAGACAATAACATTTTGAGAAAGAATTGCATACATCAAATACCTATTAAGATGGAATCTGACAAATAATGATTCCCCATTCATCTAAACCGACCGACCACCAGTAAACCAATGGAAGATGGCTGTGAAAGAGTTCACACTATCGCCGTCTTCTATCTAATAGATTAGTCCCTTAAAACGGTTTTAATCGCAAATTACCGAAACAAGAATTTTAAAATAAGCAAACCCGATCTTGGCTTTCCCAAGGCCCTTTTTGTTTTGGAAATCATTCCGATGAATTCACTCATGCATACATAATTCTATTATCCATGTAATTATCATATGCCGGTAACATTCATCATACACACCACACACATGCTTACGCGTCATGCGTCTAATGTTCCGAGGAACTCATGCTTGCATTCATAATTCTACTTACAAGTAAATTATCAAATGTTACTTCATCCTCAACATTCTAGCATACGTGTCAAACATGCAATATTCACATCAATCATACATATTTGGCGACTGGTTTTCGGTTTTAAAATAATTTTAAACACTAGGGGCTGATGTGCAATTCATGCTTATATTCAATTACGCAAGCTTCTAGACATGAATCCTAGGCATTTACAACCATCACAGCATGTCTATCCTAGTGTGCATTCCATATATTTAACCAGGGCTCCACCCACAACATGCAATTTCCAGCTAGCTTGACTATGTCAAGACAACAGTTCTAATCATGCATAAATATATATTGAATAATAAATAATTGCAATTCAGCCCTCTAATTAATCCAGTCCCAAAAACATGTATCTCTGAGATCCATCCCCATAATCGAAACAAGGCATAAAGGTTAGCAACCCTATGAGCACTGTGTAGTCCATTTCGAGGTTCAAAAACATTTGGATTTTAAAACTTGACCTCCCTATTTTAATTGACTTGAATTCGGTTTGGAAAACATTGTTCGGTTTAGTCAATTTCAGTCCGTTTTGGTCTGGATCGGTTTAGTTCAGAAAATCCGGTTCAGTTCGGAAAATCTGGTTCGGTTCGGTCCGATTTTTAATTTTAAAATATGGTTCGGTCTTAACCGGTCCAAGAAAATAGGGTTCAGTCCGGTTCAACACTAAAAACCGGTTTGGTTAGATCCACTTAATTACCCCGGTCCGACCTGATCCAAATAGGTCGAACCGATTGAGAAAATCCGGTTCGGTTTTATTTCGTCCCGGTTTAACATATTGGACCGGCCCATTAATTAAAATTTAAAAAGTTGGGCCGAAATGCTTACTTGTGGCCCAAGTAGGGTTTTAAAGTCCAAAAATATTTAACTTAGTCACCAAGTAACATTAATTATATAAAATAATTTCTAATATTAAATATATATAATTCGGCCAAGATATAACATATATATATATTTATTGCTAAGATTCTATCTTTAAGATTAAATCAATCAACAATATATATATATATATATATATATATATATATATATATATATATGTGAAAAAATCGGCTAGTATATATAAATATATATTTTATTTATTATCAATATATTTAATAGGGAAACAAATAACTGACAATATATTTTCTCAATCTTTTAGGTAATTAAATCTATCAATAATATCTTTAACCCTATTTAAATATTTAGATATATTGATAGTGATATATATTTCTATATATTATTGTGAATCTATCCTAATGTTCCCAATTATAGATTTATTGTTACCTTAATTAAAATATAGTAAACAATATAATTTTAAACAATTTTATATGTATGTGCCGAAATATCTAACTTGGTGACTAAGAAATTAAAAATTATACTTTGAAAAATAATTAAATTTTACGGCACAAACACTAATTGGGAACAAGTGGTCAAATTTTAAGATCAAATTTTAAGAAGATCTAAAATCCAATGTTTGATTTTGATAAATATCACATTTTTCTTGAAGATCATGAACATCAATTTAACCAAGAACATGAATAAATTTCGGACCACCCTTGAACTTAAAAATTTGAAATTTGAAATTCCTTTTTAAAAATTCAGTCCGAAAATTTTAAAATTCCAAGAACTCCAATTTATCAAAATCATGAACTCCTAACACTCGCTCTGATACCACCGTTAGATTACAGGGAGTAATCACTACAAAAACTTAAACATGGTATGTGCTAGTAATATCAATTACGCAGCGGAAAGTTTACACATACCTCAAGAGTAACCGTAGTCCAAGATCCTTGCTCGAGGGAGTTCGCGATCCTCCGGACGGGACCCGTAGAGATTCTTTTTAGAGAAGCCCTACGTGGTGCAGCTCCACAGCAAAGCCTCTGATCGATTCTCGGCACGGGGACAGATCTCTGGAGAGTTTGCTCGAAAGCAATTTGGCACACCCTTGGTGATATGAATGGTTTGGCCGAACCTTGTGTCTGGGAGGAGGGTTTTTCTTTCTAAAACACTCTTGTGAGGGATTATGATTAACCCTAAAATTTCCCTGACACCTCTTATTTATAGGAGGAGTAAAGTGGACAAAGTCCACTTTACCCCTACTATCGATTTCGGCCAGCCTATGTAATTGGGGAGGCCCAATTTTGGGCCTCCCATGTCAATTGGGATTTGGGTCTAGCCCAATTACCCTAATGTGACATTTACCCAAGTTCATTAGGTAAACTATACATATTATGGGCTACCAATTACGGCGCTCATCGTCATATGCTTACAACTTCCACATCAAACATGCATATTTGGCGACTGACTTTTGTTTTTAAAACATTTTAAAATATTAGGGGCTGACTTGCATTTTTGCTTACAATTAATAATGCGTGTTTCTAGACATGAATCCTAGGCAATCGCAACCATCACAACATGTCTGTCCTAATGCGCAAACCATATATTTAACCAGGGCTCTGCCCCTAAAATCCAGCTAGCTTGTCATAGTCAAGACAACATTTAATAAATATATGTAATAAAAGGAAACAATTGCAATTTAGTCCTCTAATTAATCCAGTCCCAAAATCATGCATTTCCGAGATCCATCACCTTAATCGAAACTAGGCATTAAGGTTTAATCAAAACGTGAAAATTTTAAACCTTCGAGCACTGTGTAGACTATTTCAAGTTCGAAAACATTTGGATTTTAAAACTTGACCATCCCATTTTATAAATTGACTTGAATTCGATTTTGAAAAATCCGGTTCGGTTCAATCAATTTCGGTTCAACCCGGTTCGGGTTCGGGTTCGGTCCGGTTTTATTTAAAATCTGGTTCGGCCCGAACCGGTTCAACACTCAAAACCGGTTAGGTTAGGTCCACTTAGTTACCCCGGTTCGACCCAACCCGACTAGGTCGAACAGATTAAGAAAACCCGGTTTAGTTTAATCTTCTCCGGTTTTGCAAATTGTACCGGCTCATTAAACCCCTAGGGTTCAGCCGAAATAAGTCTTGTGGGCTAGTAGGATTTTAAAGTCCACTAAAAAGTTAACTTAGCCACCAAGAATTATTAACTACGTAAAATAATTTCCAATATTGCATATATATATATAAAATTTCGGCCATATCAATATATATATATATATATATATATATATATATATATATATATATATATATTATTTATTGTCAAGATTCAATCTATAAGATGTAAATCAATCAACAATATATACATATATATATATATAAATATATATATATATATATATATATATATATATATATATATAAATTTCGGTCATAATACATAAATATATATATTTATTTATTGTCAATATCTTTAATATGGAACAAATTATATGACAATATATTTTCTTAATATTTTAGGTAACTAAATCTATCAACAATATCTTTATCCCTATAAATTAGCTAGATATATTGATAGTTATATATATATATATATATATATATTTCTATATATTTCTATATATTAATGTGAACCTATCCATATATTTCCAATTATAGATATATTGTTACCTTTAATAAAAATTAAAATATGGTAAAGAATATAATAATTATATTCGGCCGAATTATTCAAACTTGGGGATTAATAAATTAAAAAATTTACCTTGTAAATTCCCCTAGGGTTCGGCCGAAAACACATATTGGAAACAAGTGGTCAAATTTGAAGATCAATTTTAATAAGATCTACAATCCAATGTTTGATTTTGATAAAAATCATGTTTTTTTTTTAAGATCATGAACATCAAATTTTACTAAGAACATCATGAAAATTTCGGCACTTACAATTATGAAAATCGGAAATTTTAAATTATCACTTGTTAAAATTTCAGCCAACAATTGTAAAAATCAAGAATATCAATTTATCAAAATCATGAACTCCTAACACAGGCTCTGATACCACTGTTGGATTACGGGGCTTAATACTACGGAAACATAAACTAGGTACATGCTAGTAATCAGAATTACGCAGCGAAAGATGTGCACATACCTTAAACCTTTTCCGTAGTCCCAAGATCTTGCTGAGAGAGTTCTCGATCAACAAGACGGAACACGTAGAGGTTCCTGTTAAGGAAGCCCTAATATCTATTTGAATCATGATAAATGGAGAATTATCACAATCGTTCAAACCAACCAGAGGGCTGAGACAGGGCGACCCACTTTCACCTTACCTATTCATTATAGTTTCCTAGAAGTTATTCCAGTAATTGTCAAGAGCACAGAGCGAGAGACGTATTAGAAGTATAAAACCATGCAAAATGACGAACGAATTCACGCACCTCTTATTCGTGGACGACAGCTTCCTATTCTTAGAAGCATCTCTGGAGAACCCACAAAATTTGAGGGGCAATCTGGACTCATACCAAGCGGAGTCAGGCCAACTAATCAATTACAACAAATCAAGCATACGTTTTAGTCCGAATGTAACAGATATTTTGGCATCTGAAATCGCAAAATCCCTTGGCGTAAGAAGCATGCTACCAGACGAAGTCTACCCACAGATTTGGCTAAACAAATACGCCAAATAGGGGAACAAATTGTCCAACGGACCACACAAAGAATATATGGTAGGATGAATTAAATTTTATCCCCATCGGGAAGGGAGGTCTTGATAAAGTCAGTGATTTCGGCCATTCCCACATACACTATGTCGTGCATTAATTTGTCGAAGAAGACTACTGGGCAATTAGACAAGATGACACGTCATTTCTGGTGGAAGACGAATGATTCGACCAAGGGGATCCCTTGGGTAAAATGGGAAACCCTTTGCAAATCTAAAACCAAAGGCGGACTAGGCTTTCGGGACACAGAAGCTTTCAATCTGGCACTAATGACAAAGCATCCAGCCAGACTGCTAACCAGCCAAAATTCCTTATGGGTCAAATGCATACACGATAAATACTTAAGAAACACGACATTTTTCAATGCCAAGGCCCAACAATATCACTCCCCAGTATGGAGGTCAATGGTCAAACTCTAGAAATTCCTGCTCAGGGGGCACGTTGGCACGTCGGAAACGGTCATTCCATCAATTTTTGGACTGACCCGTGGGTACCAAACATGGGATTACTGAAGGACTGGGTTAATCCCGACTCCATTACCCCGAATACCAATGTCAGCAACTTTATTCTAAACGGTAGGTGGAAGTTGGACGCGCTAGCAGATATCCTCCCAATAGTTATAACAAACGCAATCTCCGCAATCGAATTACCGCTCTACGACACTTCAGACATGTTCCTTTGGCTCCACAGTGATACCAGAATTTACACTGTAAAATCAGGGTATCACTTTATTTACTCAAATGTCTCTCTAGAGATACAGGGAACCTCGTCGGCAGCTACCACGATCGCCATTACATCTCTTTGGAATTCAAAGCTTCCCCCAAAGATTCGTATGTTCATCTAGAAAGGCTGCAACGACGGACTGTCGCTAGGAAAGATTCTTCAGAAACGGATCCCCTCCTTCAATCCCAAGTGTCATCTTTATCTACAGACAAACGAAACTTGGGATCATGTCATGCGGAATTTTTAGTTTGCCAAAAGAGTTTGGACAAGTTCGAGTCTAGGAGGTAATCCATCCAACACACTGTTTTCAACGGTTAAGATATGGATGTTCGGGACAGATGTTGCGTGCTCACTTCCAGTCCCCGAGAACGATATATTCGTTCAGAAATGTCTGATCTTGTGGGGATTTGGCTAGAGAGAAACAAATTTTTTTTTAGGAATAAATTGCCTAGTGCTACTTCGGTCATGAATTTTATACTCTTAGCTTATTTAGATTGTGTTAACTCCGTTGATTCTGATCATGCCCCTGGCGGCGGCCCATAGTAACCCCATCTCCCAGTGAGACACGGAAGCACAACTTCGTCACATATCAGACCCACCATTATATGTGACGGGGTCGTTCGTAGTATTATTAGTTCCCTTTACGGGTCCGCGATTTTACTAAACGAGAGTGGGATATCTCGGCGGTCTCAGTAGTATCGACTTTAGGTGACTATCCTCTTTTGGCAGAAGGCTTGACATGCATGGCAGGACTTCTGTTAGCATGGTCATCCCGATAGGGACCTCATTCCTTGTTCACGTATTTGATAAATCTGCGCAAACAGATCTCTACCTCCTCTGCAGGCTGTTTACCTTCACTCTTTGGAGTCATCCAGGACATTAAATTTCTGTTAAGTATTATATCTGTTTCTGTTATTTCTGTTCCTAGACTACGCGTAGGCAAAGCACATAACTTGGTTACTTGGGCGGCTACGGCTGGTATAACAGGATGCTGGTTTGCCCCCAATCTCCCGAACTTTGTCAGGGGATTGTAGGCTCTATTTTGTTCGCGGTATGCACTCTTAATATATCCGTAACTTTGATAAAAACAAAAAATCTCTACACATGTACTATCTAATGAATAAGAAACACGTCATAAATAAATAACTTCGGTTATCATGTAATTACAACCCAATATTTTCTCCTAATTAATACTATTCATTTTTTGGCTTAATGAAAATAATTTCTCTTCATAAAAAAAATTCATAATATAAAAATAAAATACAAATGTCACTCGTTTGTAGTTTTTTTCCTTCTAAAAAGATATTGGACATGGTGAACCTATATACAAATCTTATTATAGCTAATCTGCTAATACAGTTAGAAAGTCTCTAAGTTTGTTTGACTAAGTCCTCGTGTATATATATAGAATACAACTCAGTTGTAAATGTTGAGTTAGTTGAATGAATCATTTTTCTCTCAATCTTCAAGTATCTGAAATGGTATCAGAGCGAGGCTAACTAACTTTTCCAGCGAGTTCTTAGGCAAAGTTCTCCAGCGAAGGCAGATTCGCTGATTTCGTGGTGTTGCGATTCTAGAGATCTATTCAGATCTTCTTCTTGCTGTCTTCTTGGTGATCTTGTTCACTGAGATTTCTTCACGCCATCAATTTCTGTGTCTGGAGATAGTTCTCACCTTGTTTCTTCTTTGTTTCTTCTTCTCTGATTGTTTCTGCCATGGCGGGAGTTGTGATGACGAAATTGGAAGATAAATTGTATCTGCACCCTTCTGACACAACTTGAACATCGCTGATTCCTTTCAAGCTCACTGGAACGGATAATTATCAACCTATGGAGTGAATCTATCAAGGAAGGACTTCTCGTGAAGAACAAAATATGTTTCATCGACGGAACGTGCACTCGTGATTCAGTTCCTGTCAATCAACGTCCGAAGTGGGATCGCTGCAACGCCATAGTTAAGGCTTGGCTTCGTTATTTTGTTGAAAAGGAATTGATTAGCGGATTAGTCTACAATCCTACAACACAGAGTGTTTGGGATGATTTGGAGTCCATGTTCAATAAGGTCGACGAAACTAGACTTTTCCAGATGACTCGAGACATTTATCATGTCACTCAAGGTACTTTACCTATTACTGTCTATTATGGGAAGTTGAAGAAGCTATGGGATGAAATTGCTGCTATCGACGATGTAGCATTAGTTTGCAATTAAGACATTGCTCTATTATCTGTTCATAAAGAAAAGCAGAAATTGATTCAGTTTTTGATTGGGCTGAATGAAACATATGCTACTGCTAGAACGAATTTGCTGATGCGTAAACCATTACCTAACTTGAGTGAGGCCTATTCTGTACTTTTACAAGAAGGGAACCAGCGTAGTGTGTCTGGTTTATTCACTAATGAAATTGACAATAGAGGATCTACTGCTCTGTATTCTTCTCGTAATGGCAGTGGTAATTCTTCTAACTCAGTTTCACCATTCAATATGAAAGGATTTAACAGTTCCAATGTTGGTACAAACCAATTTCGTGGTCGGATTGATAAAACTAATTGGATTTGTTCTTATTGTGGAAGAAAAGGCCATCGAGTTGATGATTTTTGGTCTAAGAATGGGATACCTAAATACATGAGGAAGAAGTGGGCTTCTGCAAATGCAGTAATTGAAGATGTTGATTCAGGTGGGAGTTATACAACACCTCTGAGTGAAGGAAAGCTAACTGAAAGTTCACCAGTAAACTCAGGGGGTCAGAATCTGCCGCAAATTCAAGATCAATTGAATCATATTTATCAATTCCTTCGAAATCTGAACAAAGGAAAAGAGTCTCCAACTGATGTTGTACAAGCTAATATGGCAGGTACACTCACTGATCCTTCTCTTCTTATGTCCTGGATAGTCGATTCAGGAGAAACTGATCATATGACTCATCATGCTGAATGGTTATTTGATATTCGTGTGGATGATACATCAGCTCAGTTTGTGCAATTTCCTAATGGTCAGAGATGCAAAGTCACACACATTAGGACTTTCTATATAACTCTTGGTTGTACTTTGAATAATGTGTTGTTGGTCATTGATTTCAAATACAATTTGATTCCAGTTGTTAAGCTATCTAATCAGTTGAGTTCCCATTTTACATTCACATCTGATTGTGTGATTATTCAGGACCCCTTAGATGGGAAGATTCTGGTGACTTGTATGAAGGTTAGGGGACTCTATGTCTTACAAGCTAGAAAAGAAGAAGTTGCAGCTGCTGTGAGCTTGAACAAGTTTGATAATGATCCTGTGCTTTTACATAGAAGATTGGGTCATGCTTCCTCTTCAAAGTTGGAGTTGTTATGTTTAGAAAAACTAAGTAATAAAGCTGTAATTCAACTGCAGCAATGCACCATTTGTCCTCTAGCCAAACAAGCAAGATCTGCATTTCATTCCAGTAATTCTCTTTCAAACATGGTTTTTGATCTGATTCACCTTGATTTGTGGGGGCCATATGTATCGTGTTGCTACTATCAGTGGTTATCAATACTTCTTGACCATTGTTGATATTTGTTCTCGAGCTACTTTGTTAAAAACCAAATCAGATGCTATCCTTCATATTAAGTCTTTCTTGAAAATGGTGCACACTCAGTTCAGCACTTGTGTTAAAATAGTAAGGAGTGAAAATTGTGGGGAGTTTGTTAATGATTTGAGTAAAGAGCTTTTTCAAAAGCTGGGTATCATCCATCAAACCAGTTGCTCTCATTCTCCTCAACAAAATGGACGTGTGGAAGGAAAACACTGACATCTACTGATCTAGGAAGAGCTGTCATGTTACAAGCTTCGATTCCTTTACATTTTTGGGGGTATTGTGTATTGGCAGCATGTTACTTAGTTAATATGCTACCAACAAAAATCTTGAATGGATTGAGCCCCTGTGAAGTATTGCACAAAAAGCCTCCAAACTATAATCATTTGAGGACCTTGGGGTGTTTATGTTTTGTCAAAGTTCTGAACAATAAAGACAAATTTGCTGCACGAGCAACACCATCAGTGTTCATGAATATTCTACAACTAAAAAGGGTTACATAGTCATGAGCATAGCAGATTCTGTGTTTCAAGTGAGCAGGGATATAAAATTTGTTGAATCTATATTCCCTTTCAGCATGTCTAGGGTTGAATTTTCCAGAGTGCTGCAAAATTCGGATTCCATCATAGACTCTTCTTCTGTATGGCAAGCCACTGTGGATTCTACACCCTGCAATTTTGATAGAGATGTTGTTGATATTGGTCATATTTCTGAACACATTCCTGCTAATCAAACCTCATCATTACCTGCTGAAGAGCAACAAGAGGCTGCTGTTCCAGTGAGAAGGTCAAGCAGGATGATAAGACCTCCATCTAAACTGCACGACTATATCACACCCACAATAAAGTCCACTGTTGATGGAAGATCAAATGCTGTGTTTGGTTTACACAAGTTTATTACGTATGATAAAATCTCTCATCAGTATTACAGCTTCATGTCCTCCATTGAGAAGGTATATGAGCCAACTTACTATTCAGAAGCTATCAAGGACTCTAAATGGGTGGAGACAATGAAAGAAGAGATCAATATTTTACAAAGAAATGGTACATGGACTCTAGTTGATTTGCCTAAAGATAAAAAGACAATTGGCTGCAAATGGATCTATAGAGTCAAGTATCATGTTGATGGTTCCTTGGAGTGTTACAAAGCAAGACTTGTGGCGAAAGGAGATGACTACATTGAGACCTACTCTCATGTAGTCAAAATGGCTACTGTGAGAACTCTTATTGTTGTGGCTGCTGCTCATTCTTGGGAACTTTTCCACATGGATGTAAGCAATGCATTCCTCCAAGGTGATTTACATGAAGACATTTATATGGAAATTCCTAAGGGTTTTGGGCATGATTTGAAGTCTCCAAAGGTTTGCAAACTTCAAAAGTCATTGTATGGGCTTAAACAAGTATCAAGACAATGAAACTTGAAACTCGCTGAAGTATTGTCTAAACATGGCTATGAACAGAGCAGGGCAGACATTTCATTATTCACCAAGAATAATGGACAACAAAAAGTCTATCTTCTCATTTACGTGGATGATCTCTTAATAACAGGGATAAATGCTGCAATTATAAAGGAGTTAAAGTCTGATCTTCATGGGAATTTCAAGCTTAAAGATCTAGGGCATCTAAGATACTTTCTTGGAATTGAAATAAGCAGGTCCATGGAAGGAGTCTTAATCAATCAAAGAAAATACGCCCTGGAACTAATCATGGATGCTGGATTGGGAGTAGCTAAACCAGCTTTCACTCCAATGGAGCAAAACGTGAAGTTCACCACAGTGGAATATGACAGGACTTTCAAGCTAAATGCAGATGATAAGCTCTCTAGTGACATTTCCTTGTACAGAAAACTGATTGGCACACTCCTGTATCTAACCATGACCCACCCTGACATAGCTTATGCAGTCCAGCAACTCAGTCAATTTGTCCATCAGCCTAAGAAATCACACTTTGATGCAGTGATACGTGTTATCAGCTATGTGAAAATGTCACCTGGTCAAGGACTGATTTATCCAAAGAAAAGTTATCTGAAACTTCAGTTATACTGCGATGCTGACTGGGGTTTATGCTTGTTTACTAGAAGGTCACTAAGCACCTACTACGTCAAGATTGAAAATGTTATGATTGATTGGAAAGTCAAGAAACATGAAACTCCATCAAAATCAAGCGCGGAAGCAGAATATAGGAGCTTGAGTGTTGCTGTTTCTGAAGCAATCTGGACGAGAAGACTACTTCGTGAGCTTGACTTCATCATTTCAGAACCCACCATTATTCACTGTGATAGTGAAGCTGCGATACAAATAGCCAAAAATCCAGTTTTTCACTAAAGAACGAAGCACATTAAATTAGATTTCCATTTCATTCGCAGTCACATAATTAATGTGCTATCAAGGCAAGTCAAATTGATACTAAAGATCAATTGGCTGATTTACTTACCAAAGCCTTGAGTCGTTAGCAGCATGGATTTCTCATCAACCAATATGGGATCAATGATGTTTTCCTAGAAAAAGTCGAACAAAAGAAAATATTAGAGATGAAAGAATATTAGAGCTAGTCTATTAATACAGTTAGCAAGTCACTAAGTTAGTTTGACTAAGTCCTCTTGTATATATATAAAATACTACTCAGTTGTAAATGTTGAGTTAGTTGAATGAAATCTTTTTTCTCTCAATCTTCAAGCATTTGAAAAATATCCATTTACTGTGTAGGGTTCACAATGCTCTCTAAGGTTCACCATATTTTTATGTTTTTAGAAGAAAAAAATCATAAAATTAGAGACGCTTGTATTAGATTTTTATTTGTAAAAATTTAATTTATTTGAAAAATTATTATTATTAGGTAAAAAAAGTATAATTAATTATAAGAAAATTATTGAGTTGCGATCACGTATTAACCAATTTTACTTAATTACTTAGATTTAGTTTATAATGTTTTTTTTTCATCAGTTAACTCATATGTTAAGATAATAAAAAACTCACATGTTGAGGTATGGTTTGGTCCATATAATTTATCGAAGTTTGGAACTGAAATATTATAGCTATTAAATACGCTTCAACGGTCTCCAACACCAAATCTACCCCACTTCTTCGTTTAGTCTACTCTCGTCTCTACTTCATCCTCCCTCCTCTCTCTCTCTGCAACTTCCTTCCTTCATTCCATGGCTGTGCCCTACCAGAAACTCCGATCACTAGAAACCTGCACCTCCTTGGACGATGACGTGGACGAAGAAATTGGAAATTATGGGATCCCTCCTCATTCGCTTTCAAGATCTTCATCAAGACCGTGGTGGAGACTCAGGAGAGTTCCGATACGGAGGAGGCTGAAGGTGCGGCTGCCGGGGTTTCGCCGCCTGCTGAGGAAGAAGGTCAGGATGTTGGCGTCGGTCAGGGCGTCATGGACACGTGTCATGCAGAGGTTGAAGGAAGGTCAGGAGCACTTCGGCGACCTATTCGCCGGAAACTACCTATTCTTGCAGGTTAACCCTACGACGGTGAAGAAGCACATCGCCAGGTCGCATGCTCTTGGCGTCTATGGCAACGGCCATCCTTCTTCAACCACCGTTGCTTAATTACTATGTCAACAAGTGGTTGGTTTCATTTAATTAGTTCATGGACCATGCTTGCATGTTCAATTTAAGTGTAGATATAATAATAATAATAATAAAAGGTTGTGCCATTATATATACATCTTTATACCAATATAAAATGTGAGAGTTGTCCTCACCCCCAAAAGGTACCTCTTAAACATTTTTATTTTTATTTTTATTTATTATATATATATACTATATTAGTTCCCATATATTTTTATTTTATTTTATATATATATATACGTGTTATATTTAGTTCCCCTATTTTTATAAAATTGGCGATTTAGTCTTTTTATCTTTGAGACTCATCTATATATCTTTACTATTACTAAAAAAACCATTTAGTTACATTTTGTTATTTTTAGTTTTTTAGGTCGCTTAATTGGTAGGTCACCGTAGTTATTATTAATTTCTCCATCAAATATACTTATCAATTAGAGTCAACATGCATTCAATAGGTGCAAATGTCAGGTAGATGCATTTTTTCATTCACTATATCACCGATTTAGGGATGTTTCGCTTGTTGACATTTTTGTATCAAATAAATTAGCCACTTGCTAAATCATATAACATATCAAATATGGATCAAACGTGGTTCTTGAAGTTTGACTTTACATATAACATGTTACTCAATGTTTAATACTTATTGATTCGAACTATCGATTTAGTTCTTGCGTTTGTAAATTCAATCATATTAGGTATCTCCTAATTGTAGTTGAATAAATAGTTAAGTTGAATTCAAGTATAAACTTTAGACATTAGTGTTTTAAAAAATTGATGATTTAGTCTGTACAATATTTGAGTATTACTAAAAATTTCATTAGATAATTGCATTAACTTTTTTGTTAAGGTCGCTTAACTGACATCTTACATTAATTATCATTAACTTGTTAATACAATATACCTATAAATTTGAGCCACCCATAAAGTAAGATATGTACTCAACTCGTGCAAACTTCGAGTACATGTTGAGATTTTTTTCGTATCACATAGATCAGTCACTTGTCAAATCATATCAATGGTTAAAATATGGGTCAACCACGGTTCTTGAATTTTGATCTTTTACGGATAACCTAGTACTCATCGTCCAACATTTAGGGTCTCGAATCATTAATTTAGTTCTTCAATCCGTCAATTAAATCAAATTGTGTACAACCTAATTAGTAGTTAAATAAGTAATTGACATAAAATCAAGTATAAACTTTAGATTTTAATGAATTGAAATTTCCTTTAGCGTTAAATCAATTTTTTTTGGTATTATGATATAAAATTGCATGAAAAGTGTATAGTTACGTTTGCATAGGTCAAACTGCTCCACCGATGACTCTAAGTGGTTAATTATGGGCTTACATTCTTCACATCTCAAGTTGATAAATTAGATACAACTTTTTCGTTAATAACTCACATCATGCTCAATCCAACTCATTATTAGTTATAATAGTAAATTAGTATCGTAATTTTAAAAAAAATAGTTAATTTTTTTGACTTAATTATCCACTTCTATTTTTCCCGTTTTGAATAATTTGTGTCGTTCTTTTCGATCACAAATTCATTTCTCGCAACCCCTAAACTTGGCCATGTATTAATTACATGTAAAATATTAGAAAACTGAAGATAAATTATGTATTTTAAAACATAGACGATTAATACGCGTGCAACGCACGCGTTAATAACTAGTATATATATATATATAACAATAAATATTCGTTCATCATAGGAGTTGTTACTTGTTAGAAGTGTATAATGATAAGTTAGATGAAATTGCATGTAAGATACCAAAAAATCAAAGTCTTAATTGAATAAGTCGCCGACTAATTAAAGAGATGTAAATCTCATATCCACTATTCGTGTACCAGATCACGTTAAGATATTAATATCAGTTTTAGGTGTAATTAATTTTGTAATTTTTTTAAAATTCTGTGAAAATATTATATGTAAGTACATGTGTCAAAATAACGGTGAGTCATAAAACGAATAATGGGGCATAAAATCTGAATTATATTAAATAATAATTTATTAAACCTTTACCTACTGATTTTATGCTTTAATTCCCGTGATTCTAGCCACAGAATCAGTTCACTGCCGGAGATCCTATCAGTTTCATAAACATAAACATGGTAGAAGATCGCCCATTTTCCGGAGAAAATCCAAAAAATAATAATTCCATGGCCAAATCCCCATCGTCGGCGCAGCTAACAACTTCAGTTTCTTCGGTTAGAACTCGCGCTCCGATGGAGATAATGAACGCAGCTGGCGAGATCAAACGCCTCTTACTGTCACCGGAAGGTCGGACTAAGCTCGATCCATCCAGCGATCGCGGCTTCTACTCCTTTCCTCGGTTCGTGACCCACATTGACGACGGCTTCATCAAGACACGCTGTACAGGTAGAGGCTAAGCCCGGAGTTGGAGGTTATAGACTTAACGAGCTCGTGGGCATGGCATGAATGCGCTAGAGCTTGCGAGGAATCAGTGGCGTATCCAGGATATTGATAATAGGGGTACGTTTTATTAAAAAAAAAATTGCTAAGATTTAATATATAAGTGTATTTTATTGGAAAAATTATATTAAACATATACCGTGTTTAAAAAAAGATTTGTGTTACTAACATGTTTTAAAATGTACAACATGTTGCAAAACAATAATAATTGTTACTCTTTTCAATTTGCTCTCCAAAATTGTCGTTATACGTATTTCAATGTACAAAAGCTTACTGAGTAGTTTTTAAAGTATCACAAGTAAAACACTAATGATATATACAAATGTTACAGTTGAATAAAATCAGACAAGAACCGTATGAGTATCAATTGAGTCTCAATCGAGTCGGGACACTATTGTAACACTAGTATAAAGTATTAGACCTTTATTTGATATTTAGAAAAATATTCGGTTAATTTGTTAAATTTAAAATGCATTTGACGACAGTTGCAGACGGATGATTAAAGGAAGTACCAGTTATAATGATTCGAAACATCTTGATATTTTAAAACATGTTAGCACTAAAATCCATATTTTTCTAATATACAATATATTGTATGTTTTGGATCATTTCATTTGTCCTATTAATTTGATCTCCCGTAAGACATTATATTAATTAACTACAATTTATAGTCTATTAAAGAGTTAAATAATAACATTTACAACCACATTCTTCAAGTAAAAAACTAATGGGCTAATGGCTTGAATGAGGTATTACAAAATAATAATAAAGACCTGTAAAATAATAAAGGGGTCTTAGTGTCATACACAAATATGGAGATATTACCTGAAAAATAAGGAGGATCAGAATGTATTTTCTTTTAGGAATAAACCTAGGGTCTCAATAAAGATACTCGATAATGTGGTTACGTTTGTAACCACATTATTCCATATATCTACGCCACTGCAAGGAATCCAATGTTTGAGTATTTCTTCGTGAAGGATTTAAATATCTGCGAGTTGGTAATCTGTCCGAACGTGAATGAGCTAAATACATGATGACAAAAGTATGTTCCCATGATAATGCCGCGAATCAGTTGACAATCCATTTCAATGTGCTTGGTCATCTCGTGGAATATTTAATTCTTGGAAATATGCATTGCGGATTGGTTTTGACTACGCGTTGGATCGAGATACAACTGGTATCCACCAAATGAAATACAAAAGTTAGTAGTTGACCTTCGATTAATATGACAACCTGCCCAATCAACATCACTGAACGATGCGATCCTACTACGTCTCCGATCACAATATACGAGTCATTTCGCTGGAAATCCATTGAGATATCCGATGATCTGAATAGCTACATCACAGTTTGTTGTGTGTGGGGCTGACATGTACTGACTCATTACACTCACTTGACAAGAAATATATGGTCGAGTAACTGTCAGATAATTTAGTTTCCCGACTAATCTTCGATATTTTTTGGATCATGTAGGAGTGCTACATCATCAGACCTGAGCTTGGTATTAGGAACCATCAGTGAATCAATAGGGTTTACCCAAGAAATCCGCGCTCGGAAAACATATCAAGGACATACTTATTACTTTCTCTGACAAATAAGTATCATAACAAGAGATCGTGATACCTTAACGTCAATAAATTATTTGTGTTTATCAAAGCTCACGATCTAATATTGCTCGCTAAAAAACTTATTTAATGTTAAAATCTCATAGACATAATCACTGGTGGTAATCATATCATTAACATACGCGACTAGGATGATTGTCTTCCCCTCTAAGTGTCTATAAAAGACTAAACTGTCATTTAACACTTCTGATCATGCCAAACCGACTAAGTGCTTGTGAGAAATGGCGAAACCAAACTATGGGGATTGCTTCAGACCATATAGATATTTTCAAAAATGACGGACTTTGGAAGGCTCCTCCCGAACAACAAATCCAGGAGGCTAAATTATGTAAACCTCATCCTCAAGAATTCTATTGAGAAAATAATTCTTAACATCTAATTGGTGCAGTGTCCAGTGTCAGATGGAAACTAGAGAAAGACAGATGCGAACATGCGTCATTTTAGCAATATGGGAAGATATCTCATAATAATCCATGCATACTCTTGAGAGTATCATTTTGTTGACATGTGAAGTAAATAGGTCGCCGTAATAGGGAGCCCATTAATATAAGCCCAACATCATAAGTATAATTGGATTTTGTCAGATTAGAGATTTTGGGTCAGGCCGAAATCTCAATTGACCATCTGATGCCCAAAATTGGGCCAACCATTTTATGCATGGTGCGGTCGAATTGGTGAGCGAGCCCTTAGGGGTTTTGCTCACCACCTCTTATAAATAGGAGGTGTTAGAGATTTCTTTGGGGTTAATCACTCTCTCCCTTTTAGTTTTGACAATAGAAATTTCACTCCCTATTCACATAGTGTTTCGGACGAACTTACTCACACACAAGGAGGTGCCAAATTTGTCTTGTGCAATTCACCCCGGAGATCTATTCCATCTACCGAATTGAAGAGGCTTTGATGTAGTGACCATTTCCTGTAGATTGCACTCTATTCAGATTTCCCGTAGGACACCCTCTGGCAGATCGTGAACTCCCTCGTGACGTTCTTAGGCTACGGAAATCATAACCGGTATGTGTTCCCTTTCCGCTGCGTAATATGTTTACAAGCATGTGCCCTTGGTTTTGATCCATAATTGTATCCTCTAAATCCATCAGTGGTATCAGAGCACGTGTAGGGTGTTCATGAATTTGACTAAAAACGTGATTTTTATCAAAATTTCAAAATTGAACATTGGATTTATGATTAAGGTAAAATTTGATCTAGAATTTGACCAATAACCTTAAATTTTTTTTGTTTCTGCCTAACCATTAGGTGTGAAATTTTGATTTCTTCGGCAGCAAGTAACCTAAAATTCGGCCGGCTTAGGGTTTAGTTACATGTAAAATTGTGACATTAATTATCGATATATTATGTGCATGATTTTAGGGAAATCAGAATATTTGGTGATATATTAGTTGACTAAAGATTATTAAAATATATTGTTGACAGATTTTTTATCCCTAAAATAGTATCTAATCAATTTAGTAAATATATATATTTAAATATTGCTGCCGAAATATATTGTTGGCATTTGGTGAATGGACCGCTATAATAGGAGCCCTTTAATATAAGCCCAACACCTAAGTAATTAGGTAATGTCACATTAGATATTTTGGGCTAGGCCTAAAATCCCAATTGACACGAGAGGCCCAAAATTGGGCCTCCCCTCTCCTTATTGTGGTTGACCGAACTATCTATGTGGTAAGGTGGGTTTTGCCCACATCCTCTTATAAATAGGGAGTGTCAGGGGTTTATTCAGGGCTTATCACTTTACCTCCTTTGTGTTGAGACAAAAGAAATCCCTCTCCCTATCACTCCTAGTTTCGGCCGAACCAGATAGTGCTTGGATGTGCCAAATTGCTTTGAGCAATTACCCCAGAGATCCATCCTTGCGAGGAATCGACAAGAGGCTTTGTTGTGGAGACCATTCCATGTAGGCGATTCCCTAACAAGACTCCTTACAGGATCCGTCCGGCGGACCGCGAACTCCCCTCAAGATCATGGGTCTACGGAAAGCAAGAACTAGTATGTGTCTCTATTCCGCTGCGTAATTAGTTTACCTGGCATCAACACGTGTTTTTGTCAGTAGTAACTGTTGAGACCTGACTTGATCGGGGAGTCGGGTCCTGGTAAGGTAGGTTGGAATGTTCTTCGGGTAGTCAGGTCGTTGCACGTGTCGCGTACGCGCACTCCTTCTGATACCTGCACACGGGGCGGTATCGACACCACGAGGGGGGGTGGTGTGCGATGAGTCCTCTCCGATGCTAAAATGAGAAATCTTGAGAGAGAAACTTAGAGAGAAGTGAGAGCTCCCTTGTCAACTTGAGTTATAAAATGGTTGGCCAAGATTCCTATATATAAGGAACCTTGGAACCGAACCCGGTTTTGAACGGTCCGACCCCGGTTTAGTAGAAAACGTGAATCGGGCGTGGACGTAAGCAAGATTGACGTCGGGAGGGCTCGCACGTAGTGTATACACGTATGGGTACGCGCGTCGCGGGGAGACAATATGGCCTACACCGGATTGTTACGACAATCCGGAATGGTCCAGATTGTTCCGATAATCCGGACGAGTCCCAGTCCGAAACGGGTACGTGCGCGTTTTAGACTGTTTTAACTCGCGGGTAGGTATTTCAGAAGCACTTAATGGTTTCGACGTGTAAACGAAGTCCGGACATAAAACGAACCCGAATCGGACGTACATCCATCATTTGCCCCCGAGTCAAGTAATGGCGTGACCCTTGCTTGATTCTATTTTACGATAGGATAGACGTTCGATTTAGGCTCGGAAGTTACCTCATAGTGGACTTACTGTCCGTCGGCATGTGGGCCTCAACATCGTGTTTTTCTTCCATAGCTTGACGAAGGAGACCGTAACTGCTGACATGGTTAGTGTAGCGAGTATACATGTATAACAGATATATGTGCAACAATGTATGTGTATGTACGTGACATAGCTGTAAATGCTGACATGTGTGCAAACATGGCGTACGCGCGTATGTAAGCAGATGCGCGACATGTGATGACATGAGATCAGTAATGTAATATGAAAATAAATATGCTATGATATTCATACAAGTAAATATTTAACGGGGTTATAAAAATAAACATATGTTATGTATATGTGGACATGTGAGTGTATACAGGGGTGTGTATGCGCGCACGTAGACTAACAACTCATACAAAAGAGTTAGAAGGGAGTGTGTATATTCATCCTCCACACTTAGTCTCCACACATTGGAATTGGTCTCCTCTATATTGCTTGAAGGGTAAGATACTTGAGGTCCAAGTCACCCACACACCCAAGCAAGCTCCGGCCGGCCATCCACCATCCACGGCGACGACAGATCGGCGACGGAAGACCAGCGACGGTGACAGGGCGAATCACACAGCAGCGGCAGCGATCCCCGGCGGCGACTGCGTCGGCGAGACGGTGGCTGGAGCAATTTTCCGACGACGACGGCGTTTTTCACGGTGGTCGGAGTTTTTGAGGTTGATCTGGACCATTTTCAGGTATGGTGATGTCTTTAGCAACCTTAATTTTTCTAATCCTTAGTTTTTATACAACGTGATCATTCTTGCACACCAAGTGTTCGATAAAATACCTAGCATGTGTTAGCATAGTAAAAAGAGCATGAAAAATGGCTAAGTGTTTAGGAATATTGTATGTATAGTAGAGAGTGTTACTCCCCATGTTAATTGCATTAGTTGGCCGACTAAGACCTTGTCGTTTTTGAATTGTTCACTTAGCCATCTTTTGATCGATGAAGCCCATGTAATAATTTGTGTTGTAATACACCTTGTATGTATGTTCTTGTTAACACGATAGTGTTTGTAGCTATAATCGCATCTCGTATTCCGCTTGTTAAGGATTTATGCATAATCATGTATAACATGTCATCATTGAACGATATACGCATATAGGTGTTAGTGTCGCAATCATATCCGCACTATTACCTCAAACATCTGTGTTAGGCCGCGTAGGCGCGAGTAGGTACGTTTAGGCACATGTAGGTGCGCGTAGGAACATATAGGTGCGTGTAGGCACATGTAGGCGCGCGTAGGCACATGTGGACTGTATAAGTGTCGGGACGAGGCCCTTACTGACATAGAGTTGCCCCCTTATAGAGGATTTTCGCTATGTAGTAGTTGTAAACTCATAAGTCCGTAGGTGTGAAGTTGCCCCTGGGTGGGGATGTTCGCCACATAGCCATTAGTAACGCGATTGTTGCGCGCACATTTGCTGAGTAGATTGTTGTCTTGTCATTGTAGGGTTGGTAGTACGGATATCACAAAGTAGTTTGTTGATTTAGGACGTCACTGCTGACGCCTCCCTCATTGGGGTTACCTTCTCGGCTCGTAGGATTTACCAGAATGAGTAAGTTACTTATTCCCACTCCTCAGGTTACTTATTGTCCGGACTGTGGTTCTGATTTCGAGTCGGATTCCCTAGAGTCCCTTGAGTCGGGATCTGCAGATTGCGCAGACTCGTTTACTGAGTCGGAGTCCGGCTCGGAACTGGAACATATGTTTCAAATTTTTGCTGGTAACAAATTGCGTCGCAATGACTATCGACATCACGTGAAGCGATCTGGACTCTGCCCACTCGTCGATGCAGCTTTTCCCTTAGACGTACTTCCTAATGTTGTTGAGGGTAGGCCTACTGTGCCCCCCCCCCCTGAGATGACGGCGGTGTACACAACTCAGATACGGGAAGGGTTGTGGTTCCCTTATTGTCACGATTTGATCGGATTGTGCAGCTATTACCAGATCTATCCCCTTGATCTTACGCCTACTGGGATACGGTATTGGACTTGTTTTCGGGCACTATGCCACGTGGTTCTACTCGACTCTACTTTTTCGATGTTTCTTTCGCCTTCAGCGCCAAGACTCCGCCAGCTTATCTTCTATTTCTATTCGCTAGCCTTCGTTGAAAGGGCGAGACTCTGCGAGCCTCGGCTTGGGAAAAGTAAAGTGGGATTTTGCACTTCCTTTTGTGACTGTTGCTGGCCGCTCGAGAAGTCACTGGAAAAAACAATATTTCTTTGTCAATGATATTGGAGTGACTTGGCTGATCGTACACGTTACTTAGAATGATCCTGTGCCGACATTTGCTGAGTTTTCTGAGTTGGACAAGGCACTTATTATTGGGATCAAAATGACGTGGCCTGAAGCTTCTAGTAATGCCTTTCGAGATCTCGTCGGTGGCTAGCTCTTTTAGGTGTCTGTGTCGACCTCAAGGGGGACTTAGTTTCCTTTAGATGCTTGTAGTAGGCGAGGACCTGAAAAGGGGTGAGGATGGCCCCTGATTCCACTCTGAAGCTTAAGTCAGTAATGGAATTTAAGAGAATACTTGTAAAAGTATATGTAAGTAAGTAAATAATGAAAGTGTTCTCCTATTTATAGGAGGAAAGTACCGAATTCAAAATGGCGGCTACCCTCTTGGGAGGGTTTCTGTCCATAGTTGGTGTCAGTAGGTAACAAACAGGTCGCCACCTCACCTTTCCTTAGCTAGGAAGGCTTCCTTCTGGCGGTTGAAGCGGGTCGCCATCTGTCCATTCCTTAAGAGGAAGGGTTTTCTCTATGGCAGCGAGCATGTTGCCAGTTGTCCTTTTCTTAAGAGGAAGGTTTCTTCGATAGTATTTGGCTGTCGACTCGACTCTTTCCTTAAGAGGGAGAGTTTTGAGCTGACTGGTCACCAATCTTCAAAGACCTTAGTGGTCGACATTCCCCATATTCGGTGTCGACTATCTTCTCTTGGGAGATATATTTAGTCGAATTGCATTTTACAGACATTATTTGTTTCTTGAATCAAGATCTGGATCTTCAGGCGAGATTAGGATCTCTTCAGTCAGGGCGGTGATCTGTACTCTTGATTTTGCGACCGTTAGAGAAGCTTTGAGAAGCCCAATAGCCATCTAGGGATTAACAATCTTATTGGATGCATTTACTGCACCAATGAGAAGTTTTCGTGGATAAATATTGATGCTTTTACTCCGGTAATTCTCATCTCTTCTTGTGGTGTTTATTCTCTGCTTTATCCTTTCCCTTGAGTTTTTACCTTCTTTAAGAGCGAAGACTAAGGAGGTATGGCGGCTAATCCTTATTCAAGTATTTTGAGGTCATCTCTTGAATTCTAGTTTGTTTTTCTTTGATCGATCTCCTGAGGCTCGTATAATGAATTTTCTTCTTTCACCAGATTTCATCAAGATGATTATTCTGAATCATCGCCGAGCTATGACAGAGTCTTCTCCTTCTGTTCATTTGAAGGAGGGTGGAGAAGGGGCGTCTATCGAGACCCCTATTGATGTCGAAGCCTTTCCTCCTGTTAAAGAATCGCCCATAATGTCTTCTCGAGATAAGGGCAAGGTCACGCTCTCGCGATTGAAGTAGAAGATTTGAAGGTCGCTACTGCCAAAGCCAATAGTGAGTATAAAGCAAGTCCTGCCTTCGAAGCTGATACTACTGTAGCTGCCTCTGATTTGCTCTTCATTTCTCTAAGGGTTAATATGTGTTATGGTCAGTGATGTTTGACAAGTTTTGGGTTTTAGTCATAGATGATTTTGTCCTAGTTTTGGTACCATATGTTTGCAAATTTTTCTTAGTTTTGGTCCGACCGTTACATTCCGTCCGTTTTTTTCCTTTAAGTGGCATGTGCAAGTCACCCCTAAACTTTCAATTTTGTTCAATTTAGTCCCTCTAATACTTTCCTAACTTTTTCTTTTGTTGAATTTAGTCCCGAAGTTTCAAAATTAAACTAGGTTCAATTGACTAAATTGAACAAAAAAAAAAGTTAGGAAAGTATTAGAGGGACTAAATTGAACAAAATTGAAAATTTAGGGTGGATCACGTGACTTGCACATGTCACTTAAAGGAAAAATGGACGAAATATAACAGTCAAGCCAAAACTAGGAAAAATTTGCAAACATATGGTACCAAAACTAGGACAAAGAAAACATCTATGACCAAAACCTAAAACTTGTCAAACATCACTGACCAAAACACCTATTAGGAAATTGTGAGGAATCTGAAAGCCTATCAACCCGACTTTCCGTTCTCTCAGGTTCCTCTTCTTCAGCAATATCTTGATATTCCTTCGGAGAAGGGTGAAGATTCTACCAAGATTTTTTAGACAACAATGTATCTATATTTTCCTCCTTATAACTCGTCCTCACTCTTAATGAAAGATACTCGAGTTCCTCCTATTTTAAAAGTATTTTATCGTGATATTCCTTTTATCAGTCTGTCGACAACCTAGGCTTTATTGTCGTCTTGAGTTTTACTACGCAGACTATTAATAATTAAGGAAATACTTTTCTTATAACCATTGCCAATATCTAAATAATATGACCGATGTTAGATTTTAACTGACGATTTCCTAAAAAAGGAATTTTATCTCGACATCTAACTTGTTGGGACACATTGTGTCAACAATCGAGTATGTAGATACCAACCTTTTATTGAAATTATCAACGTACCTAAGCTTTGTTGCTATCTTGGGTATATGATGGATGACATTAAGATGTCGGCGTTGAACAGCTTGTCGAATTGTCGAGATACTTTAGGTTTTGTCGCCATTTTTGGTATGTAATATCGACAATCGATTAGACGTCGTTCTTCTTATCGAGTTGTCTACGTACTTAGGCTTTATCGCTTTCCAGGGCACATAGTGTCGACAATCGATTTATAGACTTCGATCTTCTATCGAGTTATCGACGTACCTAGGCTTTATCGCCATCTTGGGTACATAGTATCGATAATTGATTTGTAGGTGCCATCCTTCTATCGAGTTGTCGACGTACCTAGGCTTTATCGCCGTCTAAGGCACATAATGTCGACAATTGATTTGTAGACTTCATCCTCCTATCAAGTTGTCGACGTACCTCGGCTTTATCGTCATCTAGGGCACATAATTTCGACAATGGACTTGTAGACTTCGATCTTCTATCGAGTTATCGACGTACCTAGGCTTTATCGCCATCTTGGGCACATAGTGTCGATAATCCATTTATAGACTCCATTCGTCTATCGAGTTGTCGAAGTACCTAGGCTTTATCGGCATCTAGGGCACATAATGTCGACAATCTATTTGTAGACTTCGATCTTCTATCGAGTTATCGACGTACCTAGGTTTTATCGCCGTCTTGGGCACATAGTGTCAATAATCGATTTGTAGACTTCGATTTTCTATCAAGTTACCGACGTACCTAGGCTTTATCGCCCTCTTAGGCACATAGTGTCGATAATCGATTTGTAGACGCCATTCTTCTATCGAGTTGTCGACGTACCTAGGCTTTATCGCCATCTAGGGCATATAATGTCGAAAATCGACTTGTAGACTTCATCCTCCTATCGAGTTGTCGACGTACCTCGGCTTTATTGCCATCTAGGGCACATAATGTTGACAATCGATTTGTAGACTTCGATCTTCTATCGAGTTATCGACGTACCTAGGCTTTAATGCCATCTTGGGCACATAGTGTCGATAATCGATTTATAGACGCCATTCTTCTATCGAGTTATCGACGTACCTAGGCTTTATCGCCATCTAGGGCACATAATGTTGACAATCGATTTGTAGACGTCGATCTTCTATCAACTTATCGACGTACCTAATCTTTATCGACATTTTGGGCACATATTGTCGATAATCGATTTGTAGACGCCATTCTTCTATATTTTATTGATTGTAATATTTGGAGAATTCCTTAGGAAAGAGAGCCTCAAAGGGCTATATTCATTCATGATTTCCTGGATATTACATCAAAAAGAAGCTTCGAGATATTAGTCATAAATAAAAATATATTTCTTAAAAACTTTATGACCTCTTCGGGTGTTGTGTCGACGTGTGATAGCAATGGCGTGCCATTGTTTGGTCTCACCTAACCTCTCCTATCCCTCGAAGTGTTGGAAATTTCAGGACTTAATTGAGGTTGAACGGATGATTCGGTGAGGATTGAGAGTGGTTCTTCCAATGATGGCATTGTAGGCAGAAGCGGTGTCGACAACTACGAAGAGTACGTCGATCTTTAAGACTTTATTCTCTTTTCCCAAGATTACTGGTAAACGAATGGCACCCATATGATAGACTGTTTCTCCCGTGAAGCCCGTTAGGGGGGAATTGACTTTCTTCAAATCTTTTTTGGTGAATCCCAGTTGTAAGAGGGCTTCGTAGAAAAGGATATCAGTTGAGCTTCCACTGTTGATAAGGACCCTCTTGACCTCATAGGCTGATATGATGAGGGTAATCACCAAGGCGTCTTGATGAGGTTGATATATCATCCAAAGATCGTCCGTTGTGCAGCTAATAGTTTCCAAGTCGGGGTCTCTTCCCCATTATGGCTGCCGTGGATATCTGGGTGGCATATACTTTCGAGCTGAATTGGTCTCGTCACCAGACGCAAACCCTCCCGCAATAGCGTTCACGACTCCCCTTTGGTTAGGGGGGGGGGGGGGGGCGTGATTATGAGGTCGTGAGCGAGAATCTCTTCGAGGGCTTCTATTCCGTTTTTTGGCGGTGCTAGCTGGTTTCTCCACAAATTTTAATAATTTTCCTCTTTGAATAAGAGTTTCAATGTCCTGTCTTAGGATAGTACATTCATTCGTGTTTATGTGGTGACCCATCACATTCTTCCTTATTGGAGGAGGATCATCAAATCTGAGCTTTTCCATCTCTTGAAGTACTACTGAGATGTTGTGCGTGAGGGGAGTGTACCTTGCTGGGTGGGGATTAATATCCCTTTTGTGGTTTTGGCGATTTCCTTGTCGGAAATTCCCCTCTCATTTTTCTTCTCTTCTTGGAGGTCGAGGAGCAGATGTCTCCTCCATTCTGGGGAGAATGGTCGGCTTTTTGATTTCTATTGTTAATTTCTCATGAGATCACTCTAAGTCGATATACTTCTTGACTTTGATGGCGAGGGCGTCAATCTTTCTTACATGCTTCATCACCATGCTATCTTTCAGAGCTTGACTTTAGATTCTTAGACCTCTCCAGAAAGTCCGTATCAGCTCCCCATCTGTGGCGTCTTCATTTAATTGTTGGAGTATTTTATGGTATCTGGTTTAATAACTGGCCAAGGTCTCATCGGGACCTGTTCAATTTTATCCAGAAAGTCCATGCTCTTTAGGCGTTGCCTTTGGCCGATATGCCCATCGATGAACTTGCCCTTCAATTCTTCCCATGAATATATGGAATTGTCGGGAAGGCCATAGAATCACATAGAGGTTTCTTCTTTAAGGGTCGTCGGGTAGAGAGCCGCGTAGTGATCTGGTGTTGCCCCTCTCCCCAAGAGAGAAGAGTTATGGGCGTTGATGTGGCGAACATGATCTCCTTTGCCAGTATAGTCGTCGATGTTCCTCGCGAAGACTTGCGGAGGAACTAGAGTATCAAAGAGTCTTTTGGAGAAAGGGTGAGAGGTATGATCATGAACGACTATCATGTCGTTTTCCCCCTCCTCTTTTTATCAAGTAATTCTTCTACTTGTCCTATAGTAAAGAAGACAGGTTCTTTTGTTGCTTTATCGGTCTTGGGAGTCTTGTGAGCTTCATTCTCCGGAAGGTTGACCTCATCGATCTTTGCGCTGGAGGCCACATCTTCGTTATGGGAGACTTCTCTAGTTGGCTCCTTGTTGCCGGCGATGGTTCCTGCTTGAGCCTGGTTCCAGAAGGCTATGAATGCAGCCATAACTTCTTGGGGGACAATGGTAGGTGTCGCCCTCACTCCTGCCTCTAGATCCACTGTATCAGGGGGTGGGTCAGAGTTGAGAGGTTGTTCTTCTTCCAGAGCAACGTTGTTTCGAGGAGGGTTTTCCTCATTTATTGGCTTTGAAGTGGTGGGATCTGTCTGAGATCTGGCTACTTCTTCTACCACTGCCGTTTTCTTCTTAGTATTTTTGTTGGGAGCCATGACTTTTTGATCACCCATCCCACAGACGGCGCCAGATGTTGGGATCAAAATGACGTGGCCTGAAGCTTCTGGTAATGGCTTTTGAGATCTCGCCGGTGGCTAGCTCTTTTAGGTGTCTGTGTCGACCTCAAGGGGGACCTAGTTTCCTTTAGATGCTTGTAGTAAGCGAGGACCTGAAAAGTGGTGGGGTGTTAGCATATGGTGACTGGGCGCCGAAATTGGTAGCCCATTAATGTGTATAGGTAACCTAAGAAATTGGGTTAATGTCACATTAGGGAAATTGGGCTTGACCCAAATATCTAATGACATGAGAGGCCCAAAATTGGGCCTCCCTAACACATATAGGCCGGCCGAAATATGCAAGGGGCAAAGTGGACTTTTGTCCACTTTGCTCCTCCTATAAATAAGGGGTGTTAGGGTTTTATTTGGGGTAATTCACAATTCTTCCTAAGTGGTGATTTGAGAGAAAAACCCTCCCTCCTTCTACACATATTTCGCCCGAACCTACTTGCTACCTAGGGTGTGCCAATTTGCTTCGAGCAAAACACTTCGGAGATCCGTCCCTTCTAAGAATCGATCAGAGGCTTTGCTGTGGTGCATAATACCACGTAGGGCTTCTCTAACAAGAATCCCTACGGGTTCCGTCCGGTGGGTCGTGAACTCCCTCAGCAAGATCCTCGGGACTACGGAAAAGGTTTAAGGTATGTGCACATCTTCTGCTGCGTAATTATGATTACTAGCATGTACCTTGTTTTATGTTTCCGTAGTAATCGACCCCGTAATCCAACAGTGGTATCAGAGACTGTGTTAGAAGTTCTTGATTTTGATAAATTGGTTTCTTGATTTTAGACATGGTTGGCCGAAATTTTTAATTAAGAATTTAAAATTTCCGATTTTTATAATTGTTATGGCCGAAATTTTCATGATGTTCTTAGTAAAATTTGATGTTTATGGTCTTCAATAAAAAGATGACTTTTATCAAAATCAAACATTGGATGTAGATCTTATTAAAATTTGACTTGAAATTTGACCACTTGTTTCCAATTTAGTGTTTTGGCCGAACCCTAGGAGAATTAACAAGGTAAATTTTTTATTTATTAGGCACCAAGATACATGTTTCGGCCGAAATCTATTAGGGATATTGTTTACCATATTTTAATTTTTATTAAAAGTAACAATATATCTATAATGGGAAATATATGGATAGGTTCACATTAAATATATGGAAATATATCACTATCAATATATCTAGCTAAAAGATAGGGATTAAAGATATTATTGATAGATTTAGTTACCTTAAAGATTAAGAAAATATATTGCCAGTATATTTGTTTCCCTATTAAAGATATTGACAATAATTAAATATGTATATAATTAATTGGTCCGAAAATTATATATATATATATATATATATATATTGTTGATTGATTTACATCTTATAGATAGAATCTTGACAATATATATATATATATATATGCAATATTGGAAATTATTTTATATAATTAATAATTCTTGGAGGCTAAGTTAAGTTTTAGTGGACGTTAAAACTCTATTTAGCCCACAAGATTATTTCGGCCCAACACTATGTGTTTATTGGGCCGGTAAAATTTGCTAAACCGGGTAGGATAAAACCAAACCGGGTTTTCTTAATTAGGTTCGACCTAGCCGGGTTGGGTCGAACCAGGGTAACTAAGTGGACCTAACCGAACCGATTTTGGTGTTGAACCGAACCAAACTCCTATTTTATTGAACCGGTTCGGACCGAACCATATTTTATTCAAAAACAGACCGAACCGGATTTGCAAAATCGGACTGAACCGAACAGGATTTACAAAACCGGACCGAAATTTTCTGAAACTGACCGAACCGGATTAATTCAAAATTGACTGAACTGAACCGGATTTTCAAAATCGAATTCAAGTCAATTAATAAAATAGGATGGTCAAGTTTTTAAAATCCAATTTTTTTTTAGCTTTAATTAGTTTACACGGTGCTCGTAGGTTTAAACATTAATGCCATGTTTCGATTATGGGGATGGATCTCAGAAATGCATGATTTCGGGACTGGATTAATTAGAGGGCTGAATTGCAATTGTTTAGTTTTATCGCATGTATTTATTAGAACTGTTGTCTTGACTATGAAAAGCTAGTTGGATGTTGGGGGCGGAGCTCTGGTTATATATATGGTTTGCGCAATAAGACATACATGTTGTGATGGTTGTGATTGCCTAGGATTCATGTCTAGAAACACGCATGAATAATTGCAAGCATAAATTGTAAATCAGCCCCTAATATTTAAAAAAAAAAATTAAAATCGAAAACCAGTCGCCAAATATGCATGCATGATGTGGAAATTTCATGTATGAAACGTATGCTTGAATGTACAGGATGTAGCAGGATGTTATAATTTACTTAGAATGTAGAGTTATATAAATGCTAGCATGAGTTCCTCGGAACATTAGATGCATGACGCGTATGCATGATGTGTGGTTTGAATGATGAATTTAGCTTGCAATGATGATTTACTTGTGTAGTAGAATTATATATGCGTAAGTTCATCAGAACATTTTCAAATACAAAAGGGCCTTGGGAAAGCCAAGATTGGGTATGCTTATTTCAAAGTTCCCGTTCCGGTAAATTTGCTAATAAAACTGTTTTTGAAGAGACTGATCTATTGGATTGAAGACGACGGTAATGTGAACTCTTTCAGGAACCCCCTTCCCTTGGTTTACTAGCGGTGGGCTGGTTTAGATGACTGAGGAATCATTGTTCGTCGTATTCCATCTCAATAGATATCCGATGTATGCAATTTTCTCTCAAAATGTTGTTGTCTCCCTGATTATGCATGATTATCAATGTGTTAGTAACGAATTACAACATAGATGACTTCATCGTGTGCTAATGTGTCAGTACACAGCTGGAAGAACAAGGTCTCATAGACCATATTCAAAAGAAAATGAGCTGCCCAGATGATGGTCTAACTAAGGGACTAGCATTCACCCATTTTCAATGGGAGCAAGATGACAAGAAAGTGAAGGAGACCCTGCTGTCTGAGATGTCTCAGGACTTCCATGACGAGTATAAGGATGTTCCGACAACAAAGGACATCTGGGATGCTCTCTTCCTGAAATATGGAAATGGCATAGCAGTTATACTGCACCCACTTATACAAACTATGGATCTTTGTCTAAACAACAACAACACAAGTGTACTTGAAAAAGTATACGACCTCCTCCGCCTATGGAAACCATTAGAAGAAGAAGGTCAAATGGGTGAATGAGATACAATTCAATCCATCATCGGGTTTCTCCCGACTTCTTGGAGAGCAGCTAAGGCCTTATTGACTGCTAGTGGTTCCGTGCTGGATCTTGCATCTGTCATAAAATTGATCGAGATGGAAGAAGCTCGATTAGCATCAGTGTCGAAAGATATAAAGATGTCATGACAAGCTGGGTAGAGGAAGGGGAAAAACTGGAACAAGGGATATATACAACAGGCTGTTGATGATAAAACGTTGACTAAGCCTAAGCAAGGCAGTCTCAGATTAAATCCAAGATAGTCTGCGGGACTCCAGACCATGCCACATAGGTGATGGTGCAGGGTCTAGAAAACCGCACCCTAAAAAGGTATGCGATGTTGGTTATGTTAGCTAACTCAAATACTTCTTCGATTCTTGATTCAGGTGCAACAGACCACATAGCCAACGACAAAGGTGTAAGCATATGGTGATGGGCGCCATAAATGGTAGCCCATTATATGTATAGGTTACCTAAGTAAATTGGGCATATGTCATATTAGGACATTGGGCCAGACCCAAATCCCAATTGACACGAGAAGCCCAAAATTGCGCCTCCCTATACATGTGGCAGGCCGAAACTTATAGTGAGGGTAAAGTGGAATTTGGTCCACTTTACTCCTCCTATATATATGGGGAGTTAGGGGTTTTATTAGGGTGAATCACAATTACCTTTAAGGGGTGTTTTGAGAGAAAACTCTTCCTCCAAGAACACCATATTTCGGCCGAACCACTACCTCACCAAGGGTGTGCCAATTTGCCTTTGAGCAAACACTCCGGAGATCTGTCCCTTGCCAAGAATCGATCGGATGCTTTGCTGTGGAGAATATACCACGTAGGGCTTCCTTCACAAGAACCCCTACGAGTGCCGACCGGAGGATCGTGAACTCCCTCCTGCGAAGATATTGGGTCTACGGATAACTGTAGAGTTATGTGTGAATCTTCCGCTGCGTAATTTCGATTACTAGCATGTCCCATGATTTAGTTTCTGTAGTGATTACTCCCCGTAATCTAACAGTGGTATCAGAGCATGTGTTAGGAATTCATGATTTTGATAAATTGATATTCTTGAAATTTTAGACCTTGAACCAAAAATTTTAAATGAAAAAGTTTTAAAATTTCGAATTTTTAAGTTATAGGGTGGTCCGAAATTTTCACGATGTTCTTAGGAAATTTGATGTTCATGGTTTTCAAGAAAAAGATGATATTTATCAAAATCAAACATTGGATTGTAGATCTTATAAAAATTTGATCTTCAAATTTGACCACTTGTTCCCAATTATGTTTTTGTGCCGAAAATTCCTAGGAGAATTACAAGGAATTTTTTTAATTTCTTGGTCTCCTAATTACAAAATTCGGCCAAACCTACAAAATAATATTGTTTACCATATTTTAATTATTAGTCAAGGTAACAATATATCTATAATTGGGAACAATAGGATATATTCACATTTATATATAGAAATATATATATAACTATCAATATATCTAAAATATTTAAATAGATTAAAGATATTATTGATAAATTTTAGTTACCTAAAAGATCGAGAAAATATATTGTTAATATATGTTTCCCTATTTAAGATATTGACAATAAATAAAATATATATTTATATGTATGTGCCGAATTTTACATATATATATTGTTGATTGATTTGTTCTTAAAGATAGAACTTGGCAATAAATATATATATATGTAGTTATGTTGGCCGAAATATATATATATATATATATATAATATTGGAAATTATTTTTATAGTTAATGTTACTTGGTGACTAAGTTAAATATTTTTTGACTTCATAACCTTACTTGGGCCACAAGTAAACATTTCGGTCCAAACTTTCAAATTTTAATTATTGGGCCGGTCAAATATGGAAAACCGGGACAAATTTAAATTGAACCGGGTTTTCTCAATCGGTTCGACCTAATCAGGTCGGGTCGTACCGGGGTAACTAAGTGGATCTAACTGAACCGGTTTTTGTGTGTTGAACCGAACCGAACCCTATTTTATTGGACCGGTTCAGACCGAACCAAAATTTTAATTTAAAACCGGACCGAACCGGATTTTTTGGACCGAACCGAACCGGATTTCTGGACCGAACCGGACCAAACCGAACCGAAATTGACTGAACCGAACCATATTTTTAAAACCGAATTCAAGTCAATTAAAATAGGGAGGTCAAGTTTTAAAACCCAAATGTTTTGAATCTTAATAGGCCTACACAGTGCTCAAGGTTTGCTAACCTTTATGCCTTGTTTCGGTTATGGGGATGGATCTCGGAGATACATGTTTTTGGGACTTGTTAAATTAGTGGGCTGAATTGCAATTGTTTATTATTCAATATATATTTGTGCATGATTAGAAATGTTCTCTTGACTGAGTCAAGCTAGCTGAATATTGCATATTGTAGGCGGAGCCCTGGTTAAATATATGGAATGCACACTAGGATAGACATGTTGTGATGGTTGGAAATGCCTAGGATTCATGTCTAGAATGTTGCGTGATTGAATATAACCATGAATTGCAAATCAGCCCCTAATGTTTAAAATCGAAAACCAGTCGCCAAATGTTTATGATGGATGTGAATGTTACATGTTTGACACGTATGCTAGAATGTTGAGGATGTAGTTGCATTCGATAATTTACTTGGAAGTAGAATTATGTATGGCATGAGTTCCTCGGAGTATTAGACGCATGACGCGTAAGCTTGAGTGTGGTTTGTATGATGAATGTTACTGGTGTATGATAATTTACATGGATAGTAAAATTATATATGCATGAGTAAATTCATCGGAATATTTTTTTCCAAAATAAAAAAGGGCATTGGGAAAGCCAAGATCGGGTATGCTTGTTTTAAAATTCCCGTTCCGGTAATTTGCGATTAAAACTGTTTTAAAAGACTGATCTATTGGATAGAAGACGAAGGTAATGTGAACTCTTTCACAGCCATCTTCCATTGGTTTACTGGTGGTCGGTTGGTTTAGATGACTGAGGAATCATTATTTTTTGGATTCCATCTTAATAGATATTTGATGTATGAAATTCTTTCTCAAAATGTTATTGTCTCCCTAATTTTTGCATAATCATCGATGTGTTAGTCATGGCTGCGATCAGCAATGTTATCTCCCAAACGAATAACAAGGTGAGATTGAACAGAAACAATTATAAGATCTGGAATAAGCGCGCAAGGATGGTAATCACTGAAATGAGAGGTTTGGAGCATCTGACTTCGAAGAAAGTCAGGCCGGAGGGAGACCTCATGGACGAACTGAAGAAATTCCATGATGAATGGGATGCAATGGACCAGGAAATTCGTTCCACCTTGTTGTCACTACTTGAGGATGACATACTCTATAGATATGATCACTATGAGTCTGCCATGGACCTGTGGGACGGTCTTAAGGCAGGGTTTGGTGTTTACACCACAGCCCAGAAGCGATCATTAAACATCGCTTTAGACTCGTACAAGATATATCCCAAGCATACAATGAAGGAGCATATTAGACACATGTCTAACATGCTCAAGGAGAAATCCTGACCAACGAACAGAAGGTCCAATGCGTGATCCGATCCCTGCCTGACTCTTGGAATAGCATGAAAATGCACCTTACCCATTCCACTCAACTCGATGATCAAGAGAAAGTGCGAGTTCATCTCGAGCTGGAAGAGGATCGTCTCAAGGCTGAAAAGCCGAGAGCGGAAATGCATCTTGCATCCTCGCATCCACCTGAGCAAAAAGGTAAGCGCAAGAGAAAAGGAAAAGGTCTTCATTTTAAGGCTAATAAACCTTTAGCTGCGAAACCTCAGAAGAAGTTCAAGCGAAAGCAATTCGGAGGCAAGAAAAGGCAGGAAAAATATACACGTAAAGAGGAAACTCGAACGTGTTTTAGATGTGGCGTGAAATGACACCTTGCTATGGCCTGTACAAATCCTCCCAAGATACGTGCTGAAGAACAATGATAACCTCATAAGTTCTTCTAGGACTCCTCTTATTCGAGAGTAATTCAATTTGTTTTTATTGATTACAGATCCGAGAATGAGAACAAGCACAAACCTGAGGAACTTGCCCCAAAGATATAAAGATTGAATGAAATACTTTATCTTTATTTGCTTTGCTAAATGAACATCTTATTGATTTTCAGTATAAAGATACATGATGATAATAATGTTCCTTGAAAAATAGGAAACATTTGTTTTTTGAGCACGTATCAAATGCTCGGTCATAGTATTGATTATCATTCCTCAAGCTATTCGATCCTTTTAATTAGTTTTTTGATGCATTACATATATATATATATTGTTTATATCTTTCTTTATAAATTACTCCATTGAATGAAATAAACTATAATGATGATTGTGTTTGAAACCAATTGGATTAAATTAAAATTAAATTCAGAAATGAAACGACTTAACCAAGGTTAAAACTAGAGTAAAATGGACCTCGAAAGATGGAACACATCGTTTCAAAAAACGAATTTAATGATGAAGTGTTTGAATAATGAAGTGCTGGATTTTCGTTTGCATTCCTTCGGAAATAACTTATTGATAACATTTACAACGGTACGAAGTAAGCTTGGAAAGCCACCACGACCTTGTAAAAGTATCAACTGACGCATAAGGTGAAAACCTAAGATGCTCATTTCAGAGATGGGATAAAACCTCTGAGATAAGTTTGCAAACGAAGAAGGATGAAGTCGGTTAAACGATTGTCCTTCCAAATGCCTTGAACGATAAGTCAGGCTAGGTATTCAAATTAAAGGACACACTTCAAGTAGCACAGTTTATATACATGATGTTGGAGTCACTCTATCAGACGTTCCCTATGGGATGATGATAGATGATTCACATACATGTAAAACTGCGTTCCAATGAATCGGTAAGACACGCCGCCATTAAAAGCTGAAGGATGATGATGAGTTACATCATGTCATCACGCGACATTAAAATGCGCACTAAACACGTATTTAGGACAAGAGTTCGATTCCTACTCTTAGAAAATACATGTTTAAAAGCTTGGGGTAAATGGTGCCGTGATCGAACATGAGACATTACATCATTAAGAGGGCGAATTTTCCGATGCATGGACAGTTTCAAAATAACGTAGTCTTGATCAAAACGGAGTAGGATATCACTGACAATCAGGTCCCACTTAATTCGAGTGGGAGAGATTTGAACCAGCAACTCACGTGAATGACATGGTAAATGAGAATGGGAACATTTTCATAATGTGGGAGGAATAAACCCTACCACACGTAATCACTGTTGCTGTTGAGACGAATCAAGTTGAACCTGATGGTAAAATTGCTGAACCAGGAATGACGCAACTACCTAAACTACCCATTGTTTCCAGTGGGAGTGAACTGACCAAACTTGGTTCTAGATCCTAGTGATCAAGGAATTCATCTCGGAAGTGAAACCCCGAGACCAAGAGGTTGTCAAAGGAAAGTTGTAGGTCAAGGTTCTAGCACTGCTCTTATTCCCAATAGAAACGATGCTCCGATAAGAAGCATTGTTCTGAGTGGGAGAATGGTTCCCAATGGAAGCGATGCTCCAATAAGAGGCCTTATTCCGAGTGGGAGAGACGTTTAGACTAAAGATGGGATAAACAAGCCTAGAAGAAATTCAAAGGCATCAAACTTCTCCAAGAAGTATCCCATGAGTAAATCAAAGTCCTGGTTAGCATCAACATTTGAGATGAAAGACATGGGAGAAGCCACGTACATCTTAGGCATTAAAATTGTCCGAGATCGTGCCGCTCGGACATTGTGTCTGTCTCAAGAATCTTATATCAACAAACTGTTGAAAAGATTCAGGATGCTCGATGCCAAACCCGTGGATACGGCGGTTTTGTTCGGGTGCGCGGTGTCAGAGCGTGATGGCCCGAAGAACCAGCAGGAGCGTGAACAGATGAAGGATGCAGAGTATCTAAGCAGGGTAGGAAGTCTCATGTATGCCATGCTATGTACTCGGCCGGATATCTATTACGTTGTGGGCCTAGTAGCAAGATTCCAATCAGATCCTAGTTATCAACATTGAAAGGCCGTGAAACGAATTATAAGATATCTAAAAGGTACTGCCGACTATGTTCTATGCTATAAGGGCAGGCAAATAGAATTGACCGGTTATAGTGACGCCGACCACGGTGGCGATCCGGATGATCGTAAGTCCACCACAGGAGGAGTTTTCCTCCTTGCTAATGCTGTCATATCATGGGTAAGCAAAGCAAGAAGCAATCATGTGTCGCGCTTTCCACTATGGAATCGGAATTCGCTGCCCTTGCATAATGAAACGCACAAGAAGCGGTCTGGCTGAAAAGGCTTCTTACTGCATTAATTGGCGCTGGCAAGGAGAGTAAACCCGTAAAGGTATACTCCGATTGTCAGACAACCATTGTAGCAGTTAAGAATCCAAAGTACCACAGTAGGACCAAACACATCGATGTGAAATACAATTATGCTAAATCTGTTCTGGAAGACAATATAATCACTTTAGAATACTTGTCCACAGACAAAATGGTCGCGGACCCATTAACTAAGCCATTACGTAGAGAGATTTTCAAAAAGCACGTAAAACTGCTTGGATTACGTAGGGCTTAATAAGTGGCTTGTATAAGTGATGGCATTTAGACTTTTGAAATAATATTTCGATTGAATAAAAGAATTTCTAATTGAGTATATGATCCATCGACGTCATAATGATAAATAATATCATATTTTACGGTCTATAAACTAAGTCGTAGGAAGAGGTAAAAATTCTTCCACCAAAATTATGTCGAATGTGAACCATGCCTCGTCACACAACTAAGGTCATCTTGTAGGAGAGGGGGACCTCTACCACAACAAGATTGGCTAAGAACCAGGGGATAAACCTGGTTAAACGAAACGACACCTTTGGCGCCTAAAAGCATGACTTGATCTTCGTTTTGAAAATCGCCGTGTTGAACTTTGTCCATCATTAAAATCACATTCAAGGCCAAATGAAATATTCTGCGATAGCATGATTGACATATCTCATCCCTGGCTTGTCCAGGTGTTCTATCGACGCGTGCTTCATATTGCGCGTGCCATGTTCGACCACGGGGTCATGCTCGGTTGTGCTAGCTAGAATCCTTGTGATTCAAAGGGCACATACTTCTTCACCTTGAGCGTGTGATTGATCCCGGGTGTCTTATGAAAAGGCATCTAAAGTATCCTCACGGACTCAGAACTTATACCTAAAGCCCGACTCAATGTTCGCTTCCCAGCGTACGAGCATAGAGCCAAAGAAAAAGGCCAAGTGACCACGTCTTGAAAACCGGTTGAGTTGGACTAAGGTTATAAGCGATGGGGATGGTCATTTTCACCTATAATTCACCGACTCTTGTGTTTACTAGGTGGCCACCAACCAGATATTACTTGAAGATTGTAAACACTTGTACAGATGCCCTGGAGAAGTATTCCTATGTGGAAAACTGAGAAATTGGAGAATTATCAGTTGACCAAGGATACAGTGCGGTACATATTTTGTTTTTAACATGATTGATTTACGACAGGGAATCAACGTTCTGCGGGCGCTACAATACTCCTAACAGATGAGTAGCATGATGCCCGTCGTATCCGCCGGTCGCACGGAAAACCTCGTATGAACTATTCGGAGACAATAACTAAAGACTGAAATGTTGATGCTATTGGATAACAATACATTAACAGGCACCCTCCCGTTCCGGCGAGTGGGAGCTGTTTTCATATGATGACGTGGCGCCGTAAATGGTAGCCCGTTAATATTAAGGATATTACCTATGACAATTAGGTAAATGTCACATTAGCTTAATTGTGGTTGACCTAATTTCTAATTGACATGGGAGGCCCAAAATTGGCCCTCCCTCCCTTAATAGGTGGTTCGGCCGAATAGAGTACCACATTGGTTGGAGTGGACTTTTTTCCACTCCACCAATCCTATATATAGGGGAGTCTCCTAAGGGGTTTTACACATCAAGTAATTCATAAGTCCCTCCATTGAGGAACTTGAGAGAAACTCTCTCACCCTCTTACTATTCGGCACATCATAGTCAGTCCAAGGTTCTGTCCCCGTTGAAGAATCGATTAGAGGATTTGCTGTGGAGCTTATACCGCGTAGGACTTCTTTCTCACGAAGAACTTGTAAGGGTTCCGACCGGAGGATCAGAACTCCATCCACATTCTTCTTGGGCAGGAAAGCTATTGAGGTATGTGTACATTATTCCGCTGCGTAATTAGTTTACTTGCATGAATATGTTTAGCATTCCGTAGTATTACGTCCCCGTAATCCAACAATAGTTGCCGGCCGAAATGTAGGAGTTGGCAAAGTGGACTTTTGTAATCCACTTTGCTCCTCCTATAAATACATGGTGTTAGAGGATTTTTAGGGTTAATCATTATTCCCTCATAGGAGTGTTTTAGAGAAAAACTCTCCACCCAACACAGTGTTTCGGCCAAACCACATTACTCACCTAAGGTGTGCCAATTTTCTTTCGAGCAAACACTCCAGAGATCTGTCCCTTGCCAAGAATCGATCAAAGGCTTTGTTGTGGAGACTATACCACGTAGGGCTTCCTTAACCAGAACCTCTACGGGTGCCGAGCGGTGGATCGTGAACTCCCTCCGGGAAGGATCTTGGTACTACGGACTACGCTTGAGGTATGTGCGAATCTTTCGCTGCGTAATTTCGATTACTAGCATGTACCATGATTTATTATCCGTAGTGATTACTCCCCGTAATCTAACAGTGGTATCAGAGCCTGTGTTAGGAGTTCGTGTTTTTGATAAAACTGTGTTCTTGATCTTCAAGAAAAACGTGACTTTTTATCAAAATTAAACATTGGATTGTTAATCTTAGAAAAATTTGATCTTGAAATTTGACCACGAAAACTCTAATTAGACGTGGTAGCCACCGCCTTACCTCGATCGTAATATTTTGAATCATGTAATTATCCACCATCGTACTACTTGATCAGACTTGTTGCGCCGTAATGTTCTCACCCTGATGCTTAGCCGTAATACTTATCTATCCAAGACTTGCTAAGTAGGTTGTAGTGTCTACACAAAGTCTTAATGTAGTGTAAATTCATTAAGATAATTGCACGTAGTTTTTCAAATTTGTTAAACCAAAAATACAATCCAATGCGCATCAATAGAATTACGGTGGCTAAGGTGGTGCACTAGGGTTTAGTCAATGTAAAATCTTGACATTATATATTGATATATTCTAGCACAATTTTAGGATTGTTAGATAATATGGATAAGATTCACAATATATATATAGAAATATGTATATAACTATCAATATATATATAATTAGGGATAAATATATTATTGATAGATTTAGTTACCTAAAATATATTGAGAAAATATATTGTTAATATATGTTTCCCTATTTAAGATATTGACAGTAAATAATATATATATTTATATATAGGTGCCGATTTTTATATATATATATATACTAGTTATTAACGCGTGCGTTGCACGCGTATAAATCGTCTAAGTTTCAAAATATATAATTTATCTTCAATTTTCTAATATGATAATATGTAATTAATACCTTATGGGTGGCTCAAATTTATAGGTATATTGTATTAATAAGTTAATGATAATTATGTAACATGTCCGTCAAGCGACCTTAACAAAAAGGTTAATGCAATATATCTCCTTGAAATTTTATGTAATACTCAAATATTGTAGGGACTAAATCATCAATTTTTTAAAACACTAATGTCTAAAGTTTATACTTGAATTCAACTTAACTATTTATTCAACTACCAATCAGGAGATACCTAATATGATTGAATTTACAAACGCAAGAACTAAATCGATATATAGTTCGAGTCAATCAGTATTAAACATTGAGTAACATGTTTGATCCATATTTGATATGTTATTTGAGTTAGCCAGTGACTAACATAAATGTTAACAAGCGGAACATCCCCAAATCGGTGATATAGTGAATGGAAAAATGCATCCACCTGACATTTGCACCTATTAAACGCATGTTGACTCTATTTGATATGTATATTTGATGGAGAAATTAATAATAACTACGGTGACCTACCAATTAAGCGACCTAAAAAACTAAATATAACAAAATGTAATTAAATGGTTTTTTTAGTAATAGTAAAGATAATAGATGGGTCTCAAAAATACTAAGACTAAATCGCCAATTTTATAAAAATAGGGGAACTAAATATTACACGTATATATATAATAACATAAAAAAAATATAAGAACTAAATATAACATATAAATATATATAATAAAATAATTTAAAAATAAAAATGTTCAAGAGGTACCTTTTGGGGGTGAGGACAACTCTCACATTTTATATTGGAATAAAGATATATATATATATTGTTGATTGATTTAATCTTAAAGATAAAATCTTATATATATATATATATATATATATGTTAATAATAGGTCCGAAAATATGTATATATTATTAATATTGAAAATTATTTTTTTTATAGTTAATGTTACTTGGTGGCTAAGTTAAATATTTTGGACTTTAAAACCCTACTTTGGCCACAAGTAAACATTTCGGCCCAACCTTTGAAATTTTAATTATTGGGTCGTTCCAATATGTCAAACCGGGACGGATTTAAATCGAACCGGGTTTTCTCAATCGGTTTGACCTAGTCCGGTCGGGTCAGACCAGGGTAATTAAGTGGATCTAACCGAACCCTATTTTAGTGGACCGGTTCGGACCGAACCATATTTTAAAATTTAAAACCGAACCGAATTTTCCAGACCGGACCGAAATTGACTGAACCGAAATAATTTTCAAAACCGAATTCAAGTCAATTAAATAAAATAGGGTGGTAAAATTTTAAAATCCAAATGTTTAGAACCTAAAATGACTTACACGGTGCTCAAGGGTTTGATGTTATTTACATAACGGTAAGACTATATGCCTTGTTTCGATTACGGGGATGGATCTCGGAGATACATGTTTTTGGGACTTGTATAATTAAAGGGCTGAATTGAAATTGTTTATTATTCGATATATATTAATGCATGATTAGAAATATTGTCTTGATTGAGTCAAGCTAGCTGGATATTGCATATTGTGGGCTAAGCCCTGGTTTAATATATGGAATGAGCACTAGGATAGACATGCTATGATTGTTGAAAATGCCTAGGATTCATGTCTAGAATGTTGCGTGATTAAATATAAACATGAATTGCAAATCAGCCCCTAATGTTTAAAATTATTTTAAAATCGAAAACCAGTCGCCAAATATGTATGATTGTTGTGGAATTTTCATGTTTGACGCGTATGCTAGAATGTTGAGGAGATAGTTGCACTTGATAATTTACATGGAAGTAGAATTATGTATGCAAGCATGAGTTCCTCGGAACATTAGACGCATGACGCGTAAGCATGAATGTGGTTTGTATGATGAATGTTACTAGCATATGATAATTTGTGTTGGGTCCTGGATGAACTGGGTCGTGTGGACGCGTCTGTCTGAATAGTTGAGCGGGTTTTCGGGCAGTAACCCTTCGTCTGAAAGAGGTTTGTGCCACTGACGAGTGTTCGGCTGAGTCTCGGAAAGGTATGTGTCTCAAAAGGCGGTTGTGTCTCAGGAGGCGTCTGAGTCTCAAAAGGCGGTGGTCTGTGCACAAGTCCGAACGTCTGGGGCGCCGATTCCTGCACGAAGGGCCAGTACTAGCACGGAGAGGGGGGGGTGGTGCTAGTGGAGCCCTCTCCGATGCTTAAGTCACTATAGGGCTAAAAAGGTAATTCTAGAGAGAGAAAGTATTTCTAGAGAGAAGTCAGAGCTCAAAATACCAAAGTTGGGCAAATGAGAGGATGTGTGAAAATGGGTGGCCAAGGCCTCCTATTTATAGGCTTCCTTGGGACCGGACCCGGTTTTAAAGCGGTTTGATGACGGTTCAAAAGCAAGCGGTAACCGTCATCAATATTGGCAATGCGCGAACTTGACTTCTCTACACGTAACGGTAATCGCGTAAACGGTAATCGCGCAATACCCGTAGTGCAATCCGGACGCGCGTAACGCGCTTCCGGACCCGAATTGGACACATATCCATCACTTGCCCCCGAGTCAAGTAACGGTTTAAAACCTTTCTTGACTCTATTTTTAAGTTAGGATACGCGTCCAATTTGAGCTTGACGCTAACCTTCCGGTTTTGGTCGTTGGTTGGACGTAGAAGTCTTGATTTCGTCCGTCCTTTGATTTTCCGACCGAATGACTTTATTTCCTGTCATCACGGTTAGTGCCATAGAGAATGCGCATATGTAGCGTGCAAGTATGGTTACCGTTAGGGATATAAGCAATTAGTAATACGTCATGCGGACATGCTTTTATCAACGTGCATGCACAAGTAACGGTCATGGCAAGAACGTAATTACGTGACGTAAGAAATATAATCTGTATACTTCTAAAACGACTTAGTGATTATCAAATCATGAATCATGCGATATGAAAACACACGTGTAGAATGACGGGTTTGATACGCGCAATACCAAAATACTCATGTATGTAGGAGTAAATACTTAGAAGAGGGTGGAGTATACCGTAAGTACTTAGGCGTGGGTGTAGATGAATTACTCCTTTAATCCTTATCACCAAGGAATCTTTTGGGATATGTAATTACACAAATCCCCAATCATTCTTCCAGCTATTTGGGAATTCATTATTCCTTCTTCTTTGCAGGTAATTACTTCACCAATTCCAGAAATCATTTGTGTGTTCATAGTTTCTTCACCGTCGTAAACCTTAGGTGCATCCCGAAAGTTTCGTGTTTGATTCTTGACTTGTTTTCAGAAATTGACACCACCAATCGACTCAGATTGCCATGAGGATACCAGCGCCGCCTTCAGAATCACCAGACGACGCCGGACGCGCCCTCACGCACCGTCGCGTGAGCTTCGTCGTGCCGGCGCGTGTAACCCACGCGCCGCCTTCCCGTGCTCCGTTCGCCGCGGTCCTTACCTTTCTGAAATCGTCTCGACGAGTGGAGTCCATTGTGATACCTTTCGTCACATTTTGAGGTAATCTGAAAACTCGATTTTACAGGACAGCTTCGACTTGATTTTGAATGTTGCCGTATTGTTGTTCGTTTGAGCTATTTGTCGTTGTTGTCGTATGGAACTGCTCATTGGTGTTTGTATGTTGAATAATTGCTGGTTGGTTGTCGTTACTATCGTCGTTAGTTCATGCCTTAGACGATTTTTCACTTCCGTGGATAGTTGTAGTAAAATTCCCCAATTGGACATATTGCCCCCATGTCTTCGCGTTGAGGCTTTTTTGTCGGTATGCGCAGTTTTTTCCCTTGACGGGTTTGTTGGTTGACGGGAATTGCCAAACGTCTTTAGGAGTAGCCGTTTGTTGTCTTGATGCCTTAGAAAAATATTTTTCCTAAGTGTCGCCGCGTTTGATCCTCGAGGTTTGTCACGTTAGTCCCACCGTTTGCATGATAGCTTTTTAAGATGTTGGTCCCTTTTACTACACGTACCAACTTTGCTATGCGCGTTAACTTTGGCTACGCGAATTGACTTGGCTATGCACGTTGACTTTTGCTATGCGCATTGACCTTTGCTACGCGCGTTGACTTTTACTATGCGCGTTGACTTTTGCTATGCGCATTGACTTTTGCTACGCGCGTTGACCTCTGTTTGGTTCTTGCAGATTGTGAAGTCGTAGTAACCTCTTGCGGAACTCCCTTCCTTTTGATCGAGTTGTCGCTATGAGTAAGTCCACCACTCCTCTATCGCAGACTCCTTTTAATTCTGACATTGAGGATGACTTGGAGGTAGACTTGGTTTTACCAGTAGATAGTGTTTTGGACACCGATGAGGGTGTAGCTGCTGAGATTTTTGTTGAGGCATCTCCTGTCGGAGAGATAGAGGTGTTGGTTAGGTACTACACTAACCGCTTGGATAGATCCTTGTTTACCCTGTATGCGAATGCTTCCGGACTTGACCCTTCTACCGAGGTCGTTTACCCCTTTGACGCACTCCGTGAGAGTAGTTTAGGAGATGCTACTCCTCCACCTGTAGGTTTGTCCGTCGTGTATACATCTCACGTTAGGGAGGGTTTGCGGTTTCCCTATTGCTCTGATTTGATTGAGCTCTGTAGAAGTTATGGGATTTCTCCTTTAGATCTTGCGCCCAACGGGATTCGGGTATGAACTTGTTTTAGAGTGCTGCTTCACAAGCAGTCCTGGCATTACTCTCCCACCCTCTTTCGCTGCTTCTATCAGCTTAAGAGTCCGGACTCTACGGGATTGTGCAGTGTGAAAGTTCGCTGGCCGAACTTGCAAAGCGATGGTTTTGAGGAACTTGGTCTTGGTGAAGCCAAGTGGGATTCTAGTTACCGATTGGTCGCCGCCGCGGATCGGTCTGCCGATCATTGGAGGCACAATTACTTTTTTGCTCATGATGCGGGTACGACTTGGGATGTCGAGTATATTCGGAAATCTGATCCCGCGCCTGCTTTTCGGGAACTCTCCTTGTCGGATAGGGAGGTGATAAAGCAGATATATCACTGACAGCAATCGCGCGACTTTACTTGTTCGCTGCGCGCATCTGATCAGGAGTTGGTCGATGTTGGGATTCATGTGTTCCCTTCTGCAGCTTCGGTATGTTAATCATTTTTATAACTTTTTACCGTGTTGCACTGTAGGTTGGTTTGACGGAAAAAGCTCGTCTTTGCAAACGGCAGCCGCTCGCAATATTGCCTCTAGCGGAAGGATTGTTCCACCTCTTGCTTCTGGAGCATCGGCGGCTTCCGGACATGGAAAATGTAGACGGTTTGAATAAAAAATCTTCCTTGTGTACTTTCTTAGTTGGGTTGTAACTTCGTTTGTTATTTGCAGGCCACAAGACGCTTGTTACTGATCGCGTTGTTGTCGTTCCTGATTCTACCAAACGGTCCACCACTGGGACGCGTTCTTCGAGCAGTTCAAAGCGTCCGAAGACTACTGTGTCCGTTCCTACTCCTTCCTGTCATAAAGTGAAGGAAGTTGACGGTTGCGAGGATGCGTTGTCTGCCCCCCGCTCGAAGGAGCGGTCCGAGGTGGAACGTGCTCTTCCTTCTGGTATAAGCTGAACACTTGACTGTGTGCTTTTGTGCGCTTTGTTTTTGGCTTTTGCATAACTCTATTTGGTTTGCATGTAGTGCTCCCGCCACTTGAACGTGCGGATCTGCTTCGTCCTTTGGAAGGTGATATTTCGGATGATAAGTGGATGCCATATGTGACAGGAGATCTCACTTTTCCCAAGAACTCACAGCTGAGCATGCCGGAAGTTGGTGTGCGCGTTCTTTATCGATCTATTCCTCCTGGTGATCGACTTGTTCGGCCCTCGAGTGACGAGGAGGCGCGAACCTTTGTTGAGAGATCGCTATCTGGATTCACTCCAGTGAGTATCTTTCTTCGCTTTGCTATGTTCGCTGTTCCCGAACATGTATGCTTATTGTCTTTTTGTTTTCAGGTTGTTTCTGATATGGTGCACATGGCCTCCTTCATGTTGGAGCTTGTCCAGGAGAAGCGTGCAATTGCTGATAAAGCTGCCGCTGTGTCCAGGGAGCTTAAGGAAGCTAAGGATGAAGTGCGCCGTCTTTCTTTGAAGAAGACGGATTTTGATGCCCGTTATGATTCTGATCATGCCCACCTTGTTCAGCTTGAATCTGAGAATGCTGCCATTGAGAAGGCAAATTCTGACAATGCAGACAAGCACAAAGTTGCCTGTCGGAAAGTGCGCGAAGAGGAAATGAAGGCCGGCATTGAAGAGGGACTTGGAAAGTTCCCTTCTACTCCTAGATTTGACAGCGCGGTTACTGCTGCTGCTACAGCAAAGGCCGCTCCTATGCTCAGCGAGTTTGCTGATGATTTTGTTCGTAGGGTGAGCATTCTTGCTCCTAGCTTTCCTTTTGACAAGTTAGGGCCGTATGCGGAGTTTGCTGTTGGGCAAGTTGCCGAGCTCCGTCGTTTGGATACTGCAACATCTCAGTTTGCATTTTTGTTTGGAGAAGACGGTGGCGGAACTAATGTGCAACTTCTGCCTGTTCCGCCCAGTCCTGTCAAAGATGATGGCATTCTTTGATCTGTGCCATCTTTTGGATATGTTGAACTCGTTTCTGAATCTGTTTGCCCCCCGACTTCTATGTTTAGAAACTTGTTGGAGTTGTTCCTTATTTGTTGCTTGTGACTTGTTCGCTTTGAACTACGTCGTTTGAACCTGCTTTATACATAGCAGTTTGCATGATAACTTGTTAGTAATATTTCATACCGTTATCACCTACTGTGTTTATTGAATATTGATGACTAGTAACGTAGACATAGTCCCTGCAGTCGTGACCGATAGTCACTTTAGATTCAAGATTGCTTGCATGATGCGTTATGCATGTTGTCCGTCTTTCCTCCATAGCTTACCGCTATATATGTTGTGACCTGTAAAGTGTTTCGCGTATAGCGACTTAACAAGTAGTATATTTGAAAGGTGTTATCTTGGCTAAGCAAGATACTAGTTTATACCGTCTCTTAGTTCCACTCTAAGGCGACGTTGTACAAGACTCGACTTGTAAATTTTATGAGTTTTTAAACAGGGTGCGCACCTGCCAGCGTGTATCAACCCGCGTTGGGGAAGCATACGTAAAAACATTCTGGTTTTTGAAGAAGTATTTTGTGAACCTTAAAAAGTTCGTGATACACGCAAAAATCGTGTTGATAAAATATTTGGAAAGGTGTTTGATACATAAAATATTTGATAAAATATTTGACAAAGTATTTGATAAAATATTTGACAAAATATTTGATAAAATATTTGATAAAATATTTGTGATACATGATTCCTGCGTCCAGGGACCATGTAACACTTTTTGAAAATATGAATTGTGATGCATGCTTTCTGCGTCCAGGAACCATGCAACACGGTTTGAAAATTTGTAGTACGGAATTGTCATCTAACAAGAGGACTTTTGCCGTATAGAGTGAACCCTTTAAAAAGGAATTCATAGTACGGGATTGTCATCTAACAAGAGGACATTCGCCATAAAGAGTGAACCCTAAACAGGAATTCATAGTATTGGATTGTCATCTAAAAAGAGGACGTTCGTTATAAAGAGTGAACCCTAAAAAGGATATACACACTTATTATAGCGTGGGGTCGTTGTCTAACAAGAGAACTTCCGCCATTTATAGTATGGGGTGATCAGTTCCGTATTGTATTTGCCCATCCTGTTCTGAATCCAGGGAATGGCTATGAACATGAGGATTTGCCTCTAACAAGAGATGTCACAGCATGTCATTTTTTAGGAGTAAACATGGGGTTTGTCTTTACAAAGAGGATACCACAACATGCTACTTTTGATAGTAAATCTTGGTGTTAATCCAAGATGTTGCTTGTAGTTGATGCCTTTGGAATAGTCGTCATTTTGATGGTAGACCTTGATGTTTTTCCAAGGTATTGCTTGTAGCTGACGCCTTTGGAATAGTCGTCATTTTGATAGTAGACCTTGGTGTTATTCCAAGGTATTTCTTGTAGTTGACGCCTTTGGAATAGTCGTCATTTTGAGTAGAGAGTTTCTATAAGTCTCATTTTTGTAGATAATCCGCAAGTTGTCATTGCGTCATATAAGTTGACTGTGTGCATAGCGCCATGGCTTTGTGTTGTCGGCACCTTCTTGAGATAGATGCCAACTTATGAATGGAGAAATAAACTCCTTGTTGGTGTAGATATGCAAGTATCATCTGTTATATGTAGTTGCAGCATGCTGTCTTTGAAAATATCTTGGGCTTAACTCCAATTTTTTTATTCCATGATGACACCTTTTGATGTAGTCATCAATATGAGTAAGTTGTTGTTGATGATAAGCGTTGTCATAACGCGTAATAGATTTTTTGCTTGCTGATAGCATAATATCTTGGATTGTTGATGTAGATAATAAGCGCGTAGTTTTGTTACTTCGCGTTTAATCCAAAAATAGCGTGCAATACATAGATATGTACCTACAAATGTAGTTTGACTTTATTAGATACTTGCGCGTATTTACATTGTTTTTTCGAGAAGGCGTCAACCGATCATTCCTTCTTAAAACATGTAAATGCGATTATACTAGAAACACTTAGAATAGAAATGCGCAAAGTAATCGGAAAGATAGTTATTTCTCCCGTCTCTTTATGGTTGGTTTGACGATGATGTCGCGGAGTTGGTTGCAACAAATCGCCTTAATGCGCCTAGCGCGATGCATTCTTCAATCTCCCATCTTAGTGGTAGACACATGTTTGTGTTGTGCCCCCAGGTTTTGTGGTACTTGCACCATTCGTTAATGTTGTTTCCCAAGAAAGCTGTCTTCGGAACAAGTGGACTCGGGAGCTTGTTTTCGAGTAGGTTGACGTAAATGTCTTCAGCAACCGTGTTTAGCGGTGTGAAGATGTTGTCGATATCGATGCTTGCGCCCTCCTGTTTGTTCGTTTTTGCTTGAACTTCTTTGTACCAACTGAGGGGTGTACCCAACCTCAGTTCTTGCTCGCACAAGTCTGCTGTCTCGAGCTTGTCTTTTAGATCTGCCATGGTTTTGGTTGTTCGTCATCCATGAGTTCTTCCGAAGATAAGGAAGGATCTGGCGTTTATGTTTGCATAGAACACGCTTATCACTTCTTCCCTTGTTGCTTTTGCCGAGGAGGAGTTGGAACCGAATATGATGAAGTAGTTCATGATTGGCTCGCCTTCTCCCTGCTTGACGAGCCATATCTGGTTCAATGGCGAATACTGGATGTACTCTTGTGGCTTCCAAACTGTAACAGCTTGTTCCATCGCTTGTTCCTTCCTTCCATCATCAACAACTTTCTACCTTTTTAAAGAATTTATCATTGCCACATGGAAATGGTGTTTTTCTCTTAGGGCGTTGACGTAACAACGTCTTGCGGTTATCTGGTCGCCTAGTACTTTCCCAATCCCATGGTCCGTAGGGAACTTCATCTTTTGGTGGACAGTAGAGGGCACGATCACGTAAGGGTTGATCGTTGTTCGTCCCAAAATTCCATTATAGGCCCCAAGAGATTCTACAACGACGAAAGTGACGTTGACGTGCAATGCTTTCCACCCTTGGCCAAGGATGACAGGAAGCGTGATTGTTCCCAGGGGGTGTGTAGCTGCTCCGGCGAAGCTGACTAGCGAGAAGGTTCCCGGAGTTAAGTCTTTGACTGATCTTCCCAGTTGCTCTAGGACTTTGACATGTAGAATGTCAGCGGAGCTTCCACTATCAACGAGGATTCTTTTCACATCATACCCGTCAATGTCCATGGTTATGACTAAAGCGTGCGTCATCGTGAGGGTAAACGATATGCTTTTAGTCTTCCCTGGAAAATTGGATGACCGCGTATTCTTGCTCCGGTTACTTGCGCTTTCCGTATTTCGGCAATGTTGCTGCTTGGGATGCATAAATGTCCCGAGCATTAGACACTTGTCCTCCGGCGGCAGGTCCTCCGTGGATGACGTTGATTACACCTCGCTTGGCTGGCGGAGGGTTGTCGTTGACTTTCTCTTTTCCTTTGTTTCCTCTTTTTGATGACTCTGCTTGAGCCTTCTTTGGGGGGTCGTCGCCTTGATCGAAGAATTGCTTTAATTCGCCCTTGAGGACGAAGTTGTTAATGCGGAAACGTAGGCTGACACAGCTGTCCCTCTCGTGGTCGAAGACCTCGTGGTTTTCACACCACTTGTCTTTGTCTTTCCCCAACGGGCCTTTTCTGAAATTGTTCGGCTCTTTCCACATGTTCGCATCCTTCATCTCTCTTAATATCACGGATAGCGGGGCATTCAAAGGAATGCAGTCAGCGAGGTTTACTTCTTTGGCTTCTGGAAATCTCCTTGAAAAGGCCTTTTTGGTTGAGGCTGCCAATTTCTTCCTTGTTGACCACTTAAGTGTGGTTTTGCTTGGTTCTGCTTTGGGTTTTCTTTCGCCTTTGCAGCAGAGATTTTTGCTTTGTTCTGGCTTCTGAACCTTTCGAGGTCCACGTATTCTTTAACTCTTGTGGCTAGCTCTTCCATAGTTTCAGCTGGGCGCTTTGCCATCTTTTCTGCTAGGGCATAGCCTCTTCGTCCGAGGTTTCGAATGAATGCTCGAACTATCTCTCCTTCTGTCAAGTTCCCCTGAATATCGGAGATATTCTGGTTGAAGCGAACGTAGTAGTCAGCGAGAGATTCTTCATTTTGCTGTTGGACGTCGTCCAGAGCATTTGATCCCTTCAGCAATGTGCGCTCGCCCATGTATCGTTGAATGAATTTAGCCTTCAGGTCCGCCCATGAAGTGATGCTTCCGCATGGCAGCGAGAAGAAACAGTGTGCTGCGGTCCCGGCAAGAGTTTGTGAAAACGTCATTGCAAAGTGGTGTGGGTTTTTCATTCTTCCTAGCAGAGAGGCCTCGTGCTTTTGCACATGTTCTACTGGATCTCCTTTTCCGCGATAGAGATCTCCTCCAATCCGGTATAGTGAGTCTGGGACACGACTGTTCACAAGGTGGTCTGCGAACGGATGTGACGCCCTTTCTTCAAGTGCGTGCATACCCTTCATCTTTGCTTCCTTCATCTTCTTCTCCACAATTTCTTCTAACATCTCGGCGGTAAAACCTTTTACAGGCTCAGCATAACCTGTTGAAGGATTTTGCCGACCATTGTTATGGTAGATGTCAGATTGATCTCTGCTTGTGGCCTGGAAGGGATCATCCCTCGTTGGCTGCTGTGGGCGGTGGTATGGGGGTTGCCTTTCATTCCTCCAATGACGGGCTTCTTGGGAAGGAGTGTATGAACGGGCGGGTTCATATCTTGCATGTTGTTTTCTGCCCTGGAAAGGATTGCCTTGGCGGGTAGTGTCTTGCGACATTTCTCTTGTCGGCGCAGCGTGTTCCTGAGCGGTTGGAGGTGGTTGAGTCGTATATCCTTGATTTTTTAGTGACTCGCGGAATACGAGTAACTCTTTCAATGCAGCCATCATTGCTGGAGTAACGGTAGGCATCGGGTTTGCTCCCGTTTGCTGTTCGCCTTGCGGCATATCTGTCTAAGATTCATCATCATGCATCTCTGGCTCGAAACCCGGTGGGGGTGAGCGATGCACGTCCCTTGGCTCTTGGTGGTTGTGCTGTGCGTCGGGCACATCCTCGGTTGGCATGGATGAAGCTACGGAAGTAGCTCTCGGTATGTGGGAAGGTCCCGACTGGCTTCCGGCTGGCCTATGACCTCCTGCTCTTTTGTTTGCCGGAGACTTCTTAGGACGTCCAGGCCTTTTCCTTGTGTTTCTCGCGTTAACCTCTTCGGGAGGGTTGCGATCACTCGTCGTGATTTTGCGGTACGATAGCTTTTGTTCGAATCATGGAGACGGCGCCAATGTTGGGTCCTGGATGAACTGGGTCGTGGGGACACGTCTGTCTGAATAGTTGAGCGGGTTTTCGGGTTGTAACCCTTCGTCTGAAAGAGGGTTGTGCCACTGACGAGTGTTCGGCTGAGTCTCAGAAATTTCTGTGTCTCAAAAGGCGGTTGTGGTTGTGTCTCAGGAGGCGTCTGAGTCTCAAAAGGCGGTGGTCTGTGCACAAGTCCGAACGTCTAGGGCGCCGATTCCTGCACGAAGGGCCAGTACTAGCACGGAGAGGGGGGGGGGGGGGTGGTGCTAGTGGAGCCCTCTCCGATGCTTAAGTCACTATAGGGCTAAAAAGGTAGTTCTAGAAAGAGAAAGTATTTCTAGAGAGAAGTCAGAGCTCAAAATACCAAAGTTGGGCAAATGAGAGGATGTGTGAAAATGGGTGGCCAAGGCCTCCTATTTATAGGCTTCCTTGGGACCGGACCCGGTTTTAAAGCGGTTTGATGACGGTTCAAAAGCAAGCGGTAACCGTCATCAATATTGGCAATGCGCGAACTTGAATTCTCTACACGTAACGGTAATCGCGTAAACGGTAATCGCGCAATACCCGTAGTGCAATCCGGAGGTCCGGGTTGCAAATGCAATCCGGACCTCCGGTCCGGATGCGCGTAACGCGCTTCCGGACCGTTTTGACCCTTTGGGAGACGTTTTTCCAAGTCGTGATATAATTTTGGCGTGTTTACGATGCCCGAAATATAGATACGAACCCGAATTTGACACATATCCATCAATTTGCATGGATAGTAGAATTATATATGCATGAGTGAACTCATCGGAATATTTTTTCCAAAATGAAAAAGGGCCTTGGGAAAGCCAAGATCGGGTATACTTGTTTTAAAATTCCCGTTCCGGTAATTTGCGATTACAACCGTTGTAAGAGACTGATCTATTGGATTGAAAACGACGGTAATGTGAACTCTTTCACAGCCATCTTCCATTGGTTTACTGGTGGTCGCTTGATTTAGATGACTGAGGAATCGTTATTAGTCGGATTAAATCTTAATAGATATCTGATGTATGCAATTCTTTCTCAAGATGTTATTGTCTCCCTGATTTTTGCATAATCATCGATGTGTTAGAATGAATTGGTTGAATTAGTGTGATTCGATATTCCTCGCAATTTTGATGGTGTGAATCATGATGAATAAAAGGAGTACGTGTTGAACTCTCTACTACGATTCTGAAAAGTGGAGAGGACAACTACGAATGAATATAGTAGTCTGTATGATTTTGACAATGAGAGACAAATGTAATAATTTGTTTCACCAGACATGGGAGTAGGTTGTTTGATGATCTGAATGCATATGTGGTGATACATTCAACCTTGATAAAGAGGATTTGAAGAAGACTTCAATTGCAACCAGGCAATGTTGCAGCTTAGTATCCCTTTGCATCCACCTCGGTGGAAGCAAGGGTGCAAAAGCTAAACGTTTCGGTTGAACGTGATGGTCTTCTCTCTTTCCCTGAAAAAGCTGTTGGTTTAAAAGCCGCTCGAGACCTTCGCAATGAAAGGTCAACATGGAAAGGATGTATATGGTTGTCTCATTTTGATAGGACTCAATAACCTTGAGCCTAATCAAGTACAGTAACCACAGCAGCGAAAGGGAAACCTTATATGCTCACCATAATGAGTTCGAAAGAAGTCAACCATGGTCCTCATAGCATGAAGAGAACTGGACCAAGTAGGTCCAATAGGATAATCCGGAGGGATAAACCTCGTTGATAAAGTGTGACCCTAGTACCCCTCGTATATCATGAGTATAAAGCTGTGGAATGTTTTATACGGACACAAATTATTTGATGTGATTCACTCGTGAATCTACTCAGATGTAATGTCCAACTCAAAGTTCTCGACTACATGCACGACAAGCATGGATTAAATATGCGGCTTTCAGTTCAAGAACAATACCATTGTCATATATCAATCATTGTTCATTTCAATTACTAAAATTTTGGTTATTTCGAGATTCGGAGTTATTGAATAAAGTAATTGTAGATCGATTCGAAGTACAATTTTCTTATCAATTTAACGGCCCGATAAAAAGGGAACGATCTGAAACGAAAGTTCAAACTCACGGGTTTGAAACCAAATTTTCAGCCAGGTAAGAAAGGCTAAATGAAACGAAACGATACACATGCTCCGTCATCTCAGTCAGCATAACTGAGCTGAACTTTATTAACCCATCGATTGCGTGGCTAGATCGAATGATGTAACTCTTTCTTTAATATTAGTACTCCACTGAATGAAATAATCTGTGATGATAATCATGTGCGAAACTGATTGGATTAAATTTAATTAAATTCAAAAATGAAACGATTTAACCAAGGGTTAAAACTTCGATAAAATTGTGCTACGCGCAAGTGGACCTAGAAAGAGGAACACATCGTTTCAAAGTACGAGTTTGATAATGATGATGTGCTAAATTTTCGTTTGCATTCGTTTGGAAACAACTTATTGATAACATTTACATCGGTAAAAAGTAGGCTTCGGAAGCTACAACGACCTTGTAAAAGTATCGACTGACACATAAGGTGAAAACCTGAAATGCTCATTTCAGAGATGGGATAAAATCTCTGAAATAAGTTAACAAACGAAGAAGGATGAAGTCGGTTAAACGATTTTTCTTCCGTATGCCTTGAACGATAAGTCAGGCTAGGCTTTCAAATCAAGTGACACACTTCTAAAGGCATAGTTTATAAACATAATGTTGGAGTCACTTTGTCAGAAGTTCCCCAAGGGATGATGAGAAGTGATTCACGTTAATGTAAAACTATGTTTCGTTATAATCGGTAAAACACACCACCATAATAGCATAAGAGTGACAATGAGTTACATCATATCACCATGCAGCATTAATTTGCGCATTAAACGCGTATTTAGGACAAGAGTACGTTCACTACTCTTTGAAAATACCTGTTTACAGCTAATGGACATGGTGCCGTGGTCGAACATGTGACATTACATACTTGAGGACGAATTTTACTGCATAGATAGTTTCAGAACTATGAGTCTTGATCAAACAGGAGCAGGATATTACTGACATTAGGTCCCACTTAATTCGAGTGGGAGAGATTTGAACCAGCAACTCAAGTGAATGACATGGTAAATGATAATGGGAACATTTTCATTATAAACTCCTTCCACAAGAAATCATTTTTGTTGTTAAGACGAATCAAGTTGAACCTGATTATCGTAATGCTAAACCGGGGATGCCACAACTACCTATACTACCCATTGTTCTCAGTGGGAGTGATCCGAAAAACTTGTTTCCAGATCCTAGTGATCAAGGAATTCATCTTGGAAGTAAATTTCTGAGACCGAGAAGTCGTATAAGGAAAGTTGTCGGTTATGGTTAAAGCACTCCTCTTGTACCAATAGAAGTGATGCTCCGATAAGAAGCATCATCTCGAGTGGGAGAATTGATCCAAATTGGAAGAAATGCTCTGATAAGAGGCATTATTCTGAGTGGGAGAGACGTTAAGACTTAAAGACGGGATAATCAAGCCTAGACGAAAGTCAAAGGCGTCGAACTTCTTCAAATAAGTTTTCCATGTGGAAGAGTGATAACCTCAATCTATCAACTGTCAAAATGCATTGGAAAGACCTCAAGTGGAGAAATGGAGGAAACTAATAAATGAGAGAGATCGCCTAAATGAAAGCCATTATAGTCTACAGTTAATTTACCTGCTAACCACAGGGGCTGAAGGATAGGGTGAGTCCTGACAGAAGGCTCACCACTGATGGAAAAGGTCGAGTGATACAAAGCTCGAATTATTGCGAAAGGCTATACCCAACTTCATGGAGTGGACTTTGACGAAACATACTCACCAACTGTGCGTAAAACCACGGTTATGGCCATTTATGGTCCTGGTCGCTGGTCTCGATTTTGAACTGCACCAAATGAGTATTAAGACCGCATTCCTCCTCAGAAACTTGGAGGAAGAGAACTACATGGAGCAACCAGAGGGTTTCATTACTCCTAGTAACGAACGTAAACTTTGCAAACTCCAAAGGTCCATCTACGGTATTAAACAATCGTCTCGGCAATGGTACCGCAGATTCCACGAGGAAATCGTAGGAAACGGATTTGTGAATCTTCACGAGGATCTGTGCATGTATTATAAGACCTCCGGGGTCTAAGTATGTCATCTTAACTTTATACATGGACAACATACTCATTGCCGTGAACGATGTGAGTTTTATGAACAAGTCAAAGTCCTCTGTATTTGAGATGAAATACATGGGAAAGGCCACGTACATGTTGGGCATTAAAATTGCTAGAGATCGGGCTACCCGGAAATTGTGTCTATCTCAAGAAGCTTATATCAACAAACTGTTGAGAAGATTCAGCTTACAGGATGTCAAACCCGTGGATACGCCGGTGGTGTTTGGGCGTGCACTGTTTAAACGTGGCGGCCCAAAGAACCTGGCAGAGCGTGAACAGATTAAGGGTGCGGAGTATTTGAGCATGGTTGGTAGTTTGATGTACACCATGCAATGCACCCGTCCGGATATCTGTTACGCCGTAGGCCTAGTAGCACGTTTCCTATCAGATCCTGGCCATCAACATTTAAAGACTATAAAACGAATAACTTGTTATCTGAAAAGGTACTGCCGACTACGATCTGTACTATGAGGGCAGGAAGTTAGAATTGACCGATTACATTGACGCCGACCGTTGTGGCGATCCGGATGATTGTAAGTCCATCACAGGAGGAGCATTCCTCCTTGCTAATGCCGTCATTTCATGGACGAGCTAGAAGCAAACCTGAGTCGCGCTGTCCACGATGGAATCGGAATTCGTAGCTCTCTCTAAGAATGCACAGGAAGCGGTCTGGCTCAAAAGGCTTCTAACTGCGTTGCGTTGTGGCGATGTCGAGAATAAACCTGTGATGGTCTTCTCTGACAGTCAAGCAGCCATTGCGGCAGTTAAGAATTCGAAGTACCATAGTAGGACCAAACACATTGATGTGAAATATTTCTATGCTAAATCTATGGTAGAAGGCAATATAATCACTATGGAATACTTGTCCACTGATAATATGGTTGCGGATCCATTAACTAAACCACTACGCAGGGAGATATTCGAAAAGTATGTAAAACTGCTTGGATTGCATAGGGTTTAGAAATGGCAAGTATCTGTGATAACATTTTGATATTAGAAAGTTACATTTTGTAAGCGAAAGAATTGCAACTGAGTTTATGATCAATCGACGTCATAATATTTTGATTACATCAGATTTACGGTCTATAAACTAAGTCGTAGGAGGACACAATCCTCAACCAAACTATGTCGAATGTGGGCCTTACCTAGTCACACAGGTATGATAGTCTTGCGGTGTATGGGGGCCTCTACCAAGTAAGACTGGCTAAGAGTCAGGGGGATAAACCTGATTAAGCAAGACGATTATCTAGTTTCGAAGTAACTCGACATGATCTTCGTTTTGCATATCGTCGTGATGAACTTCGTTCGTCATTAAACCAAATTCTGGGCCAGATGAGAATATGTGATAGCATGATTGACATATCCCTTTCCTGTCAACCCAAAAGGTTCAGGTATGCTATCAACGCGTGCTTCATATTACGCGTGCCATGTTCGACCACGGGGTCACAGCTCGGTTGTGCTAGGAAGGAATCCTCGTGATTCTGGCGGGCGTAAACTTCTTCACCTCGAGCGTGTGATTGATCCCAGGAGCCTTATGATAAGGCACCTAAAGTATCCTCACAGAGTCAGAACTCATATCTAAGGTCAGGCTTAATGCTCACTTCCCGGCGTACGTAGTGCTGAACAAAATGGCCCAGTGGCCTGCCTTTGGAAACTGGTTGGGTTTGACTGAGGATATGAGCGATGGGGATGGTCAAGTTCACCTATTATTCACCCACTCTTGTATTCACTAGGTGGCCACCAACCGGATATTAGTTGAAGGTTGTGAATACTTGTACGGATGCCTTGGAGAAGTGTTCCTATGTGGAAGCTAGGCAAAAGGAGAATTATCAGTTGACCTAGCATACAACGCGGTACAATATAAATGTTGTTTATAATAGGTTGATTGGAGAAAAGGGAATCAACGTTCCGCGGGCGCTACAATACTCTTAACAGATGAGTCGCACGATGCCCGTCGTATCCGCCGGTCGCACGAAAAACCTCGTATAAACTGTTCGGAAGAAAGGACCGGATTGAAAGAGTGAAATGTTGATGCAGATTTGGATGACAATACATTAACAGGTACCCTCCCATTCTGGCGAGTGGGAGCTGTAAGCATATGGTGATGGCCGCCGTAATTGGTAGCCCATAATATGTATAGTTTACCTAAGGAAATTAGGTACATGTCACATTAGGGTAATTGGGCTAGACCCAAATTCCAATTGACATGAGAGGCCCAAGAAATTGGGCCCCCCTATGCATAGTTGCCGGCCGAAATTTAGGAGTGGGCAAAGTGGACTTTTGTCCACTTTGCTCCTCCTATAAATACATGGTGTTAGGGGATTTTTAGGGTTAATCACTATTCCCTCATTAGAGTGTGTTAGAGAGAAAAACCCTCCACCCCACACAGTGTTTCGGCCGAACCACACTACTCACCTAAGGTGTTCCAGAGATCTGTCCCCTCCCAAGAATCGATCATAGGCTTTGCTGTGGAGACTATACCACGTAGGGCTTCCTTAACCAGAACATCTACGGGTGTCGACCGGTGGATCGTGAACTCCCTGAAGGAAGGATCTTAGGACTACGGACTACGCTTGAGGTATGTGCGAATCTTTCGCTGTATAATTTCGATAACTAGCATGTACCATGATTTAGTATCCGTAGTGATTACTCCCCGTAATCTAACAACCTACCGTGCCTCCGGCGGAGTTGTCTGCCGTATATACCTCCCAGATTCGAGAGGGTCAGCGCTTTTCTTATTGTCGGGACTTGCGTGGATTGTGTCGCTATTACAGGATTTCTCATCTTGATCTTGCACCCGTCGGCATCCGGTATTGGGTTTGCTTCCGAGTTCAATGCCATCAGCAGTCATGGCATTACTCGACTCTGCTCTTCCGTTGCTTCTTCTGGCTCCAGCGTCCGGACGTATCTGGTTTGTGTTCCATCTCTGTCTGCTGGCCTTTGATGAGGGGGGATGATTTTTCTACCTTGGGACTGGGAGAGGTGAAGTGGGATGCTACCCTTCGTTTTGTTACTGTTGTCGACCATTCCAAAGGTCATTGGAAGAAACATTATTTCTTTACTAATGATATGGGGACAACCAGGCCTATCGTTCATATTACCAAGCCTGATCCAGTACCATCTTTTCATGAGTTTACTGAGTCGGACAAAGCGGGGATGAAGATGATATATTGAGCACACAAGGCGTGAACACATAAAGCCTTGCATCGTGTGACGGAGCGAGATTTGTTTGTGGCTGGGATTTGCACACCACCTTCGGGGGGGTCCTTCGGTATGTTATGAATCTTTATAACTTCATTGTGTTGTGATGTAGGCTGGTGTCATGGAAAAACTTCACGCTTGCAGGCGGGTTCTGCAGGCAATGTTGTTCTTCCCGCGTGGAGTGGCCGTACAGATATATCCGATGTGCTCGAGGGTATGCAGCCTGGACGCGGGAAGGGAAGCGCGAATAAGTTGTGTTTTTGTAGGATTGTTTTCCTTGTCTATGTATCCCTTTTTTATTCTCATCTTGCTTTGTTCCTTTTGTAGGTCAGTCCCCGCTCGTGACCAAACGTGTTGCAGCAGCTGATACTCCGCCTCGGTCTAAGGCGAAGCGTCCTGACTCTGACGTGCGACCCTCGAGCGATCCTAAACGCTCAAAGTCTGGAGGAGGCGAGGCGTCGAAGACTCCCCTTAGGAAAGGGAAGGGAGTTGAAGGCCATGTTCGTACTTCCAGTATGTCTGCCCCCCGGTCGAGGGACCGGACGTCGGAAGAGGGTACTCCCCGCTCAGGTATGTTGCTTGACTTTATTTCACTACTATACTTGTTTTATTTGCGTCTTTTTTTTATCCTTTGTGTATGTTCATAGGTGTTCCACCCCTTGCTGCACTCACCCGTGCTAACTTGGTTTGTCCTGAGAATGACTCTACTGCTGGTGAGGAGTGGGCACCCTTTGATGCTGGGGGGACCCCATATCCCCAAGGAGGCCAGTCTGACTAATCCCGAGGTGGGGTTACGCGTTCTTCAGCGGATTATCCCTCCTGGGGATCAGAGGGTTCGTCCTAGCGATCATGAGGACGCGCAGTCATATGCTGAGGGTGCGCTGGCAAGTCTTGCGCCTGTGAGTACTTCTCTTTACTCTTTTGTGACTTGTATGTATTTTTTTCAGTGTTCATCACTTGTTTATTTTTGTGCTTTGTGTTACTTTTGTAGGTCGCTGTTCAGATGGCGAACCTTTCCTCCTTCGTGATTAAACCCGCGGAGGAGAAGAAGGCACTCCAGGATAAGTGCAAGATCGCTTGTCATGAAGCGGAGAGCGCGAAGGAGAGGGCACGCTTCTTGGGTTCGAAGGTCGCCGATCTGAAGGCGGAGAGTTCTTCCCGTCAGGCTCAAGTTGCTGCGCTCGAGACTGATCTTGCTGCCCTTCAGAAGAAATTTGTCGAGGATGGAGAGGCACATAGCCTTGCCCGGCAGGTTGTGAGGGAGTAGGTTCATGAGAACAACAAGGCTGAAAGAGTTGCAGAGTATAAGGCCTCCGAGTCTTATCTTGATGATATTCGAGCAGGAGCCGATGAGTTGTTGTATGACTCTATTGAGAGTCTTATTGAGCAGATATATGACCTTGCCCCCGATCTAAGCTTTGATAAATTGGGTCTGTATTCCACTTTTGCCGTTGGGCATGTGGTTGCTTTGCGTCTTAGAGACGAGATCGTTCCTCCAGCTGCTGTGGTGGATGCCGCCCCGATTATTGAGGCGGATGCCCCTGCTGGTGTTGAGGCTGATACTTGTGAGTACGATTTAGTGTTTGATGATGATGGTGAGCCGCGTATAGTGGAAGGTACTTCTCATGGTGAGGTTGTCTCGGGGGCATGTGGAGATGCCGTTGTTGTGGATGTCCCTGACGTGGTGTCAGGTTGATTGCTAGTTTTATCCAAACTTTGTATATAATTTTGGCTCCCCGTGTTAGGTTGAGGTTGCTTATGGGGTGTTATCCCTTTGAACCCTTTATGCTTATGCTTTTGTATTTAGCATCGTCGTATGAATCCTGTCATGAATGGTTTAGTAATGAATGATAACTTGGTAGTAATATTACATACCTTTGTTTGCATGATTGTCCATGTGGTGTGTACTATAGAGTAGAGTTAGACTTGTCATCTGATTGGATGTAACATCCGTAGATATAGTTAGGAGGCATATGTCCTTGCATTGTGCGCCCCTCTTGGTTATACCAAGGAATGGCTGGGTTGATACGTGTTAAACACATGTGTCGTCAACTTGCCGCATCTCATGGGTAGTAATACGTAAGACTTTAGAGTGACACTTAGAATTTATGAGTAGTAATGCGTAAGGTCATTGTCCCGGTGCTTGGCATTTATAGGTAGTAATGCGCAAGACCCGTGTACATGCGTGAATGTGATGCCTCGACAAGGCGAGATCTTAGTTTTTACCGTCTCTTAGTCCACTCTAAGGCGACGTTGTCACAAGACGCTACATGTTGGTTTGGTGCGTTTTTCCATCTGTTAGTTGGGGAAATCCCGCGTAACGTTGTTACAGGGCGTTCTGTTGGCTAATCCAATTACTTGCCTTGTGATGCTAATACGACTCTACTTTGTTAATCAAAGGGACGTAACATAGGTCATGTAATACGCCTTGTAGTTTATACCGTCTTTTAGGCCATTCCAAAGCGACGTTGTAGCAAGACACAACTTGCCATTTTGAAGTGTTTTATTTTTCGTACTTTGGGTACCCCCGCCGTATCGTTGTTGCAAGACGTTCTACTGGCTAGTCCAGTTACTTGTCATGCGATGCTACTACACCTCTGCCTGGTTATTCCAGGGGGTTGTACAAGATCATGTTGCACGACTTGCAGTTTTTTTCGTCTCTTGGACCACTCCAAGATGACGTTTGTGGCAAGACACTACTTGCTTGGTTGAAGTGTTTTACTTTTGTTATCTGTTCACGGGCAAGATAACGTTTTACAAGACTCAACTTGTATATTTGGTGAGTTTTTCGCTACGTTGTGCGTGGCAGCGATTGTATCAACGATTTCACATCATATGCTAGCGTAGATAGGTGGTACGTAATAATGAACGCTACTTGTGGGTAGTAGTAGGTTCTCATGGGGTTGCCCTCGTGAAGAGGATGTCGCGCCATGTTTTATGGGGTGAATCACGCCCAAGTGTTTAGTAATCTATATTGGGTGTCATTTTCCTCAGTAAGATGTCATGGGGTTGCCCTCGTCGTAAAGAGGATGTCGCGCCATGTAAATATGTGGGGTTGCCCTCGTGAAGAGGATGTCGCACCACGTAGTGGATGGTCGCCTCTTGGTTGAAAAATCCAAGGTATGATTTTTGTAATCATGGGGTTGCCCCTGAGTGGGATATCACGCCATGTTATTTGTAAGTAATCCTTAAAAAAAAAAAATCAGGATGTACTTGTGTAGAGTATATATGATAGATGTTGTGCGAGAGAGCGTATTGAGTATTCGTAGTTGATGTCGAGTATTGGCATGTTTGTGGCATATAAAGGTCGTTTGTTGTGGTTAGCGTAATAGCTTGTGTTGTTGGTGCATGTTTAATGCGTATAGTCCACTACTTGGTGTTATTCCAGAGTAGGGAGTGTAAGGAGGGAATGTACCTACGAAAATACGTTAACTTCATTAGTCTTCTTGTATTTACATTGCAGGATAAGTGGGGTCAACTGATCACCCATATGTAAATAATCTACTAAAAGCTTAAACTACTTAGGAAATTAAAGATTGAAAGTAAATGCATGAATAAAGTTGTGCGTAACGCATGAAGTTGGGGGAGGAATGTGATTGTCTCCTCCCGATCCGTTTGTTCACGTGGTGTGATGGGTACACGCCACACGATTTTGTAGGGCTCCAAGGGCTATCATCTCTTCAATTTCAACTCGCAGGATGAGACAGCCGTTTGTGTTATGACCCCAGGCGCTGTGGAATTTGCACCAATACATGATATCGGTTCCTAGAAACGCGTGTGGTGTTTCCCGAGGGGGTAGCTTGTTTTGCAGGATGCTCATAAACAGATGTTCGACCTCTGTGTTCAGAGGCGTGACTGCATATTCTGTGCCGTCGAGTGTGCTCCTGCTTGTGCCTTGCTGAAAGGGTACCTCTCCCTGGCCTGCGGGTGGTTTGCTCCACCCCATTTCATGTTCACAAGCGACTGCTCTTTCGAGTTTTTCCTTGAGGTCACTCATTAACTGAGTGGTCTGTCGGACCCTAAAAATCCGACCTACGGCGATTGTTACGTTTTGAAAACGTGGATTTTGAAAAGAGTCGCCACTAGTTAATTATTAGGCTAACTAGAATCCTAAATTACCTAAACGAATAACGAATTAAACGCTAGGTCTAAAATCGTTCCATGATCAGAAATTCAAGTTCGGGGGTTCTATTACGAATTAAGAAAAAACTATTTTCTAATTACGCCATTTCGGTACTTAATTAACCTATTTGCCAATTTTAAAATTTAAATATGCGTTACGACTAATTAATCTAACGATATCAAAATTTAAACTAACTCTCATGCGAAAAATATTATCAACGACAAATATAAGCTCTAAAAAAAACTATTACACATCTAAAACTCCTAATTGAGATAAAATCTAATAAAATCAAACATGCTCAAAATCATAATATAATTTAATAATAATACGTCCTACACATATATACATACAATAAAACACGTTACCTAATTAATCTGCATCTAAATTAACTAATTAACATGTTGTAATAACAATAATAATAATGATAATAAAAATAAAAATTAAAAAAAAACTGAAAAATAACAAAAAAAAATATTAATAAATAATTAATATAATATTATTATTTAAAAAAAAAAATTAGAAGCAGCACGGGAAGGAACTCACCTTCAGAGGGCAACGGCGTCAGCGACGGGACTGAGGAATAGGACGGCGGCGAGGGGCGAGCGAATGCTGGACCACGGCTCCGGGACGTCAGGCGGTTTCCACGTCGCAGGATGGCCGGAATCAGCAACGGCGATGGACCGGCGATGCTGGGCGGAGATCTAGAGCAGCAACAGCAGGCGGCGGGACCAACAACGGCAGGGACGGACGGCGTCTTGGTCTGACCGGGACGGCAGTGGGCGGTGCGGCGCGGCTCGGTGGCTCTGGGCGGCGGCGGACGAGGGTGACCGGAGCTCCGGCGGACGAGGGGTGGCTGCAGGAGATGACGCAGGGGAAAAAAAAAGTTTGCACGATTTCCGAAAAATAATAGTATTTTAATTTCTCCCTTTTTTACATAGAATAGGTACCTATTTATAGGTAAATTGACACCCAAAAATTGGAAAATCAATATTCCCTCAATGTTCACCCTATTAAATCTGAAAATATATATATAAATATATATATTATATATTTTCTGATTTATTACATCATATTTATTGCATATGTATTGTCCTAATTTAAACTGAGCCTATTTTTGGCAAACCCGTGACCTTCCATATTTAAATACTTCCTTTTTTAAACGCGTTACACATAACATTTTTAACATGTTACGTATGTGCCGCGCGTACCAAAATTAGGTGTTTACAGATTGCCCCTCTTTGGACAGACTCCCGTAGAATGCATTCGAGGGGGTTTGTCCAAAGACGAGTAAACACTAATTTTGGCTAGGAAGTATATCTTCTTCCGAGTCTTCAAGTATCCAAGGTGGCCTTTGGCTTTATTGATGTTGCGAAAAAGTAAAACCTCTGTCGGCGATGCCCCTGTTGGCGGTGCCTCCATTGGTAGTGCAGAAAATAGAGCCTCCAGTGGCGTGCGAAAAAGTAAAACCTCCAGTGGCGTGCAATAAAGTAAAACCTTTGGTGATGATTGGTAACAGAAGACCTCTACGTCAGACAGTATCAACAACCTCTGGTGACGCCTCTAGTGGCGAGTGGTAACGGAAAAACCTCTACGTCAGACCGTGCCGGAAAACCTCTGGTGATATCTCTGGTGGCGAAAGACCTCTACGTCAAATCGTACCGGAGAACCTTTGATGATGCTTCTAGTGGCGAGTGTCGGAGATGAGCCTCTAGTGGCGTCCGTTGGAGAAGTGCCTCTAATGGCGTGACTTGCGAAGGCTGAATACTAAGGCTTCGTTCGTCGGGGGTGACTCCCAGAAAGCTGGATAACTTCATATCCTGATTGTCGATTGATTTGTAGGAACAGACTGTAACTGTCCTACTCATCTTTGAATGGCGACTCGCGAGAGCAGACTGTAACCGTCCCGTTTGCCGTGAAGTTGACTTTGGAAGGCGCTGTGTTGCGCATGAATGTTTGTCCCTAATTTTTGCCTAAATTGCGCACGGCGCGACAATCTAGCGGGATCTTTCTTTTTCTTTTTCATTTTTTTCCGAGAATTCCTTTTTTTTCTCTCCTTTTGCCGTGATTGCAATTTCTGAACTTGCAACCATGCCCCTCATTTCCTGATTTTGCCTAGGCCGCCCTTTCGGATTTTCAACCTAGCGGAAGCACTATAGCCGATTAAACGGTGGCTGTGACCCGTACTTTATTTTCTGTCTTGATGCGGAAGTATTTGTAGCCATTTGGAGGGTGGCTGTGGCCCTTTACAATTTGAAAATCTCAAGTAAGTAGCTCAGGATGCGCTATAAAGCTTGTCGTCATCGCTACTTAAGACCCCTCTTTTTTTTTTTTTTTTGAACTCTCCTTTTACCATGACTGTCCTTTCAGATTTTCAATCATGCCTCTCATCCTTAACTTTTGCCTAAGTCGCCTTTACAGGTTTTCGACCTAGCGGGAATTTTTTTTTTCTCAGGCATAATACCTTTTAAGTGCGTCTGCATTGATTGGACTAGGAAGGTCTTGACCGTCCATATCCGTGATGATCAGCGCACCTCCCTTGAACACCTCATTGACCACGTAGGGTCCTTCGTACTTTGGCGCGAACTTCCCTCACGAATCAGGATTGATACGCAGTACTTAGCGCAACACCAGGTCTCCTGGTTGGAAATTACGTGGTCGCACCTTCTTGTCGAAGGCCCTAGCCATCCGTTGTTGGTAACATTGCCCATGACATAGTGCCGTGAGCCTCTTCTCGTCGATGAGGTTCAATTGTTCATACCTTTGTCTAGCCCATTCTGCCTCGTCGAGCCCTGATTCTGCCAGGATCCTTGCAGAGGGGATTTCCACTTCCACGGGTAGAACAGCTTCAGTTCCATACACGAGAGAAAACGGAGTTGCCCCGGTTGAAGTACGGATCGCTGTTCTGTATGCCAAGAGTGCCCAAGGTAGCATATTATGCCAATCTTTGTATGTGACCGTCATCTTCTCAATGATCTTCTTTATGTTTTTATTCGCTGCTTCCACCGCGTCGTTCATCTGAGGGCGGTATGGGGACGAATTCCTGTGCTTGATCTTGAGTTGAACACATAAATCGTTTATCAACTTGTTGTTGAGATTCTTGGCATTGTCCGTGATTATTGTCTCGGGCACCCCGTAACGGGCAACGATGTCTCTTCGTAAGAAACGCTCAAACGCTTTTACAGTAAATGACGCCAGTGTGACAGCCTCTATCCACTTGGTGAAATAATCAATTGCCACTAAAATGAACCTGTGACCGTTAGATGCATTTGGTGAAATGGGACCGATCACGTCAATTCCCCACATCGAAAAAGGCCACGGAGAAGACATCGGATGCAACTCATTTGGCGGTGCATGAATCTGACTAGAATACACCTGGCATAAGTGGCATCGCCGGACGTGCTCGACGCAGTCTGACATCAGGGTAGTCCAAAAATATCCCATCCTCATTATTTTTCTCGCGATCATGTGACCGCTCATGTGCGGTCCACAGCTTCCTTCGTGGACTTCCTCCATCAATCGCCTCGCCTCTTCCGAACCTACACATCTCAAAAGGGTAGTATCAAAATATTTTCTATAAAGAACCTCACCACTAAGAAAGTAAGTGCATGCCATTCTGCTGATGGTCTTCCGATCTTTGTTACTTGCACCCTCGGGAAACTCGCCTGACTGCAAGTATCTCTTTATATCAAGGAACCAGGGCTCGCCATCTGATTCTTCAAGTGTGCAACAATATGCAGGACGCTTGTTTACTTCTATCTCGAGAGGCTCTATGGAATTCCCGTCCGAGATATTCACCATTGATGCGAGGGTCGCCAACGCATCTGTAAATTGATTTTTACTCCGAGGCATCTGCGTGAATGTTATTTCCTCAAAATTCTCGCTCAACTCTTCGATGTGCTGATGATATGGTTGTAACTTGGGATCTCTCGTTTTCCATTCTCCCAAGGTTTGGAGAATGATCAGCATGGAATCTCCATAAACCTCCAATTCCTGTATCTTGAAGTCAATTGCCGCTCGCAACCCGAGAATGCATGCTTCGTATTCCACCACATTGTTGGTGCACGGGAAGGTGATCTTTGCAGCTACAGGAAAATGTTGACCTTTTGGGGACACAAGCACTGCCCCTATACCACATCCGGTAGAGTTTGCAGCTCCGTCAAAATACATTCTCCACATACTTTCATTTCCCGTTTCTTCCTCCACGTGAAGTATGTCGCTATCCGGAAGCTCGTGGTTTGCTTGACGATCGTCATCAATGGGAAACTCGGCTAGATGATCTGCAATAGCCTGCCCTTTTATAGAAGTACGAGGAATGAAATGTATGTCGTACTCAGCAAGCTGGACCTGCCATTTGGCGACATTCTTCATCAATGCCGGCTTCTCTAGTATGTATTTCAAGGGATTCAGCTTAGAAATGAGATGTATGGTGTAATACAACGTGTACTGTCGGAGTCGCTGCATTACCCATACTAAAGCGCAGCTTGTCCTTTCAACCTCCATGTACTTGGCTTCTCCTTCACTGAACTTCTTGCTGAGGTAATAAATGGCGTGCTCTGTCTGGCCATCTTCATCTAGTTGCCTCAACATGCATCCCAATGAGCCTTTTCGGACCGCCAGATACAAAATGAGTGGCCGACCTGGAGTGGGCGGGACTAAAACCGGCGAATTGACGAGTTATTCTTTGATTGACTTGAAGGCATGCTGACACTCTTCATCCCATCCAATTAATGCATTTTTCCGCAGGAGGCGGAACAACGGTTGACACTTGTTTTTCATGTTGGCGATGAACCTCGCGATGTAATTCAAACGTCCGAGCAAGCTTCTGACCTCCTTGACGGTAGACGGTGCTGGAAGGTCTAGTATCGCTTTGACCTTGTCGGGATCCACTTCTATACCCTTCTTACTGACTATAAAGCCCAGCAACTTACCGGATGTTACTCCGAACGTGCATTTTGCTGGATTTAGCCTGAGTTTAAACTTCTTAAGCCGTTCAAAGAGCATCCGCAGGTTGACAAGGTGGTCTTCATCCTCGCGGGACTTTGCAATCATATCATCGACGTATACTTCTATCTGCTTATGCATCATGTCATGGAACAATGTCACCATTGCTCTCTGGTAAGTTGCCTCGCATTCTTGAGTCCGAAAGGCATGACCTTGTAGCAAAACGTGCCCCACATTGTGATGAAAGTGGTTTTCGACTTGTCTTCTTCTGCCATCTTGATTTGGTTGTATCCAGAGAACCCATCCATGAACGAGAACATGTTGTGCCGCGCTGTGTTATCGACTAACATGTCAATATGAGGGAGTGGAAAGTTCTCCTTCGGACTAGCCTTGTTGAGATCCCGATAATCAACACAGACTCGAACACGACCATCCTTCTTCGGCACAGGGACAATGTTGGCGACCCACTCGGAGTAGTTGCACACCTCAAGGAACCCCGCGTTAATCTGCTTGATGATCTCTTCCTTGATCTTGAGGAGTAACTCTGGACTCTGCCGCCTTAAATGTTGTCTTTTGGGTTTGAACTTCTCGGTATCTATGGGCAGAGTATGTTGCACAATTGCTGTATCTAAACCTGGCATGTCAGAATATGACCAAGCAAAGATCTCTTTGTACTCGTCTAGTAGCTCGATCATTTGGGCTTTCTGAGAAGGATCAAGGGTTGCCCCAATTTTGAGCTCTCGGGGTTCTTCCTTCGTACCGATGTTAACTATTTCGATAGTTTCGGCCGTTGATGGCTTTCTCTCTTCGAATCTCTCGAGGTTTTCTCTTATTTCAAACGGAACATGGCCATCATTATATTCCTCTGATGGAATCACATCGTCATGGTTTTCGTGTTTTCTTGTATTTTTCCTACGGTAAGGAAAATAACCGGAATCAATGCGAATTTGACAAGAAATAAGTGAAAATGGGTAAAATTTGAAATAAAGGGATTTATTTATATTGATAAGATCATGATAATATCCCTCTTTCCAATGCGGGGCTCATGATCTTGCCGCGCAAAGGAGTACAACAGAAACTCATAAATCTTACTCACCGCTAAGCGAAAGAGCATAAACTGGAATCGAAAACCAATTGGCGATTGCTTCTCCTTCAACAAATGGTCGGACATAGATGCCTTGGGGAACTTCTTCGAGGATGGCTCCAACTGTGGTGTTGGTGATGAACAATCCGGCTATAGCTTGTAATGCTTCATCTTCGTCCGTTCGAATGATCTGAGGTGGCCCTGGGAAAGTCACTGACAGTGGTGGAATGTTCATAGGCCTCCACCTTCTAGCGAATCGCCCCCTCTGGAAACCCACCAGTTGTTGTTCCCCACGTGCACTTTGATCATCTTCTTGGAATGGGGAATACCCTAGCCCGTATTTGCATACACTTTCCTTCAGCTGGAGTGGACGCGGAATCCCTTGACACCTGATACCCAGGCCTTGACCCGGGACGAAATTATTCTTCAACATGAACCTTCCTACCATGATGTCTGCTTTGCTCAGCGTTGGCTCTCCCCAGTCCCTGATGACGGAGATTAGCTCAAAGGAATGGTATGCGGGTGGTTCATCTCCACTAGTGTTGATGACAGGGACCGCCGTTTCCTGATAAATGTTGTGATCACCTTCTCCCCTGATTTCCCCGAGGCGATTGTCGATCACGTACTTCAGCTTCTGGTGTAGGGTGGATGGAACCGCCCCAGCCGCGTGGATCCATAGTCTTCCCAAGAGAAGACTGAAAACATTCAGGATATCCATGACCCTGAAAATGACATCAAAAACATTAGGACCAATTTCGAGTTGCAACTCAATCTCTCCATAAACTTCCTTTATCGTGCCATCAAAAGCTCGAACTGCCGACTTGCTCGTACGGATATGGGACATGTCAATCTTCATTTGCTTGAGCGTGGATAATGGGCAAACATCGACTGCCGAGCCACCATCAACCATGACTTTCGAAAGCACGCATCCGTTACACTTGCAGAAAATGTGGAGGGCTTTCACATGGTTCCGACCGTCGACTCCTAGATCGTCATCCCCGAAATAAATCTGGTTCGAGAATATAGAGCCGATAACATTACCCATCTGTTCAGCAGAGGTCTCCTTCGGCACTAACGCTTCTTTGAGCACATTCATGAGAGCGTCACGATGACTTTCTGAGCTTAAGAGGAGAGCAAGCAAAGAGATTTGAGCCGGAGTCTTGCGGAGCTGATCAATCACTTTGTCTTCTCCTTCCTTCATGAATTTTATGAAGTCCACAATTTCTTCGTCAGTCACCTTCTTCTTTGGTGTTACTTCTACAGCCTTATCTTTAACAACATCCTCCATGTACGAACGACCCGAACGTGTCATGATCATAACACGATCGTCTGGTTTTGCTGCTCCGGTTATCTGAGCTTCGTAATTCCAAGGGACCTTCTTGTTGCTTTCATATTGGAAAGGATTTGGGCCCTGCGTCACTAGTGGCAATCTGGCCGACTGTTCAGGCACATAATTAAGTATAAATGGCGTGATTACCGCAATAGCGACATCTTCTGACGACTCCTCCTCGAGACAGATCATGTTGATGGATGATGATGAACCAGCATTGTGTTGCGGCAAAGGGCTTGTCTTGACGTTAGGAGGAGGGATTGGGTTGAGAATAAGGAGCTTATTGTCAATGAGGTCTTGAATCTTCTGTCTCAGACGGGTGCACTTCTCTATCGAGTGTCCAGCTACTCCCATGTGGAACTCGCATCTCGAGTTTGGATCATCATTGAGTACTCTCGAATCTGGCCTCATGAACTCGGGGCCGATGAGGTTTTGTTCTAACATCTTCTGGTATACTTCATCCATTGACACAGGTAAAGGGGTGAAGGCCCTTGTTTCTCTTTGTCTGAAATTAGCTCGATTTGCCTGTCCGCCTGTAAAGGAGGGTTGTGGAGCCGGGGGTACTTGAGTCACTGGCTGAGCCGTGGGGGTTGTCAACTGCATTGGGTAGACTGCGCCTACAGTTGCATCTTTCGGGAGCGGCTTTTTGGCTCCACCCTTTTTCAGACCATCTCCTTGGTAGCCTTTGAGAGGATCTTCAATCTTCCCCATTCGAATTCCTTGCTCAATCATCTCTCCGGATTTTACCAGGTCGGCAAAATTTGCAGAAACATGTCCCAATAAATGGGAGTAGTAAGCTCCTTTTAAAGTTCCGATGAACATTGATACTGCTTCTGTGTCTTCCAGTGGTGGTCGGACTCCAGCGGCCTTCTCTCTCCACGCCTGCATGTAGTTTCTAAAGGATTGTCCGCCAGTCATCTCCATGCTTTGAAGATCCATGCGAGTCGGGGCAGTGTCCAGATTGAACTTGTATTGGCGAACAAAAGCGTTAGCCATGTCCTCCCAGGTTGAGATATCACCGGCCTTCAAGCTGAAGAACCAAACCAAAGCTGCTACTTTCAAACTCTCCTGGAACGTCTGGATCAAGAACTTCTCATACTGCTGATAAGGGGCCATCTTTGCAAGGTAAATTCTCAGGTGGACGATGGGATTTCCGGTGCCATCATATTTCTCGAAATCAGGCACTTTGAACTTTTCTGGTCTTGACATGTCGGGGAACAAGCATAAATCGGAATAACCAATGCCCCCGTACTGCTCAAGTCCGGACAGAGCCTTCATCTTTTCCTCCATTTTCTTCAAGCGGCGATCTTGCTCGGATTCGATGACCGGTGATGATGTGAATTCATTTGTGCCGGCAGAACCCCCTTTGTTCACGGGCCCATATATTGTTGTTGGATTTGGAAGGACATACGGCTTAGGTGCGGATTGGTCTGGTACGACTAAAGCCGGGGGTTGGTCATGGGGAGGTTCTACCGTGGCGTCGGGAAGCACGGTCGCGGCCGGAATTCGAGGTCCGGTATTTGCTACAGGCATTTTGGAGGAGGATGGACTTGTGATTTCTGGTAGCAAGGCTGGGTTTGGGGCGCGGTAAGCTGACTGAGCTTCAAGCAGTGCCATGATGCGTTCCATGCTAGATGACATGTCGGCCATATCCTGATGCATTTTTGCGTTGGCTGCCTCGATCTCGGCCATTCGCTTGTCGTGTTGCTCGATTTTCTCAGTGTTTTCCATTTTAGTCGTTAGTCGCGTTCATGCCAGTATTAGCTAAATATTTCCTGCAATTGAAAAATCGACGATTCAAAATGTGGACACTGAATACCGTGCATGATTTTTTTAAAATGTGCCATTCATCTCAGCATTTTATTCATGAAGGAAACAGTTCTAATATTTAAACTTTAAAACGCTTTACACGACTGCGCATCTCGCCGAGTGCGTCGAGTGCTTGTTCTTTAGTCCTAACGAATGCGACAGACAAATGTTTTGAAAAAAATTTCAGCCTCCTTGCTCTTCGTTTGAACTTTTCAAGATCAACACTTAGCCGCGTCTTTTGTCTCTTTTTCACCTTAACGGCCCACTGCAGGTGCATAACGGTGGCGTTTGCTTTGTCTAGGTCTTCCCGTAACTTCATGACCTCCTCTTTGGCTTTTGTACAGTCTTGGACCCATGTTGCGCACTGCATTTCTAATCGAGCCGCCACTGTATCGTACACATCTTCATTAGAGGGGTTTTGAGCTTGTGGCTTTGGTCCAAGGATTTTTGTAGGGTCAATGAGGGACTCCCTTGGGGTAGTATGAAACCGGTAAATGTATTCATTGGTGGCGCAATACATCCTCTCCTCCTCTCCTAGATCATTTGGCATTTGGATTTTCTCCTCCTCTCGGTCCTCCCAAATCTTTTGAATTTGCTCGGCACCTTTTTGAGCGCGGTTTGAGTGATTTTATCGTCGTGCCAGTTGAAAACCAGAGAAGATCCCGTTGCGCTTGTTGGTATACCTTGGAGGCCTCCAAGCTGTCGAGTGACTCGAGCCGGGTAGATGACCACTGAGCCTAGGTGACTGACAAGAGGAATACCTTTGAAATCTTTGCATTTTAAAAATACGGGTTTTGGTGAAAACCAACGAGCTACCCACAAAATATCTTTAGGTGAAAGTTTCGAAAAATGCTTTTTCCACTCAAGGGCACTCCAACCCCTATTCACATGGTGAGAATAATCTATCATCCTTGATATAATTTGTTGGTCAATGAGGAAACGAAATTTGGGGAAACCCGCGTCAATTTCAACTAAGTGACTTAAAAACCATATTTGTAGTAAAGCTGGACTTGCCCTGATTACCCCTTTTCCTTTAGCCTTTACGAGGTTTAGTGACGTGATTGTTTCGGCAAGCAGCGCCACTGTGTAACCTCTGCCTTCGACCACTTAAAGGACAACATGTGCCAGGGCCACGTCTATATGGCTTTTGGAGCGGGGGAATAAGACAGTCCCGAAAAATAGTAGGAGATAGGCGTGGGTTGCTCCTCGGATCGCTCGATCATCTTTCATTCTAAATTCGATCCATTTTATTAAACGATTGATAGATATGCCATGCTCTACATTCACCATAAGCTCGTCAGCCACCCTATGTTTTTTAGCTCGTAGAAGGGCAGACATGATGCATCTCTCTGGGGCTCCAAATTGTGGCAGTATGATCTTTCTATTCCACTCGATGCCTTGGACCAGTTGTCCGTATTCTTCCAACGTGGGGGTTAGCTCTATGCCATTGATGACGAACACCAACTTTTCAGGGTCCCAAAAGTTGGTTAAGGCATCAAGCATGTGCCACTCTATCGGATAGTCGGGGAGACGTTGAATTCTACCAATGATCATGGTGACGTACTCTTGCTCTGTGCTTATCATGGCATTCCAGATACGATTGATATCTTCCTTGGGGGCCGGCAAAGCTGTGACGTGCGGGCATTTGCGCAGTGCTTCCATCCTTACCAAAATGGAGTATAAAGCGTTTTAAAGTTGGTGAAACGAATGGCACTAGATTTTTTGAAAAATGATGATGCATGCTTTGAAAGTAAAGTTTCCACTAATATCCTCGCCACAATTACAATTACAGCATTAAAAGAGTAAGATTACACATGGACCCATATCCTATACACCATAAAACCTAAGGGTCGAGAATTACAAAGCGAAAAACGAAAACCACACATGTACACATATCGGCCGGATTGAAGCTTTGGGTAGTGTGTTTTTGGCTTTGCTCTATGGTTGGTTCCACTGACAGGTTCCCGACAAGGTGGTTTCCTCACCCCATCACAGGGATCATAAGACCTTCACAAGCGAGTAGAGTTTTTCCGAGTCGTACCGGCGGCCCAGCCGCTCCGGTCGTACCGTACTAAACCTCCGGGGTCCCTAGTCACCCTGGGTTTTAGGCGTTTGGTTCTTATTCTAAAGTGGTGTGTGCAGGTTTTAATCAAGACGAACAAACGTTAGTAAAAACTCGTACAAAATTAGAGTAACAGTTATACAAGCTAAAACATGGCAAACATGCAATTTTAACAAGTCCTAACCCTCTAAGTATAGTCCCCAGCAGAGTCGCCAATTTGTCGGACCCTAAAAATCCTACCTACCGCGAATGTTACGTTTTGAAAACGTGGATTTTGAAAAGAGTCGCCACTAGTTAATTATTAGGCTAACTAGAATCCTAAATTACCTAAACGAATAACGAATTAAACGCTAGGTCTAAAATCGGTCCATGATCAGAAATTCATGTTCGGGGGTTCTATTACGAATTAAGAAAAAATTATTTTCTAATTACGCCCTTTCGGTACTTAATTAACCTATTTGCCAATTTTAAAATTTAAATATGCGTTACGACTAATTAATCTAATGATATCAAAATTTAAACTAACTCTCATGCGAAAAAATATTATCAACGACAAATATAAGCTCTAAAAAAAACTATTACACATCTAAAACTCCTAATTGAGATAAAATCTAATAAAATCAAACATGCTCAAAATCATAATATAATTTAATAATAATACGTCCTACACATATATACATACAATCAAACACGTTACCTAATTCATCTACATCTAAATTAACTAATTAACATGTTGTAATAACAATAATAATAATGATAATAAAAAAAAAAACTAAAAATAACAAAAAAATATTAATAAATAATTAATATAATATTATTATTTAAAAAAAAAAAATAGAAGCAGCACGGGAAGGAACTCACCTTCAGAGGGCAACGGCGTCAGCGACGGGACTGGGGAATAGGACGGCGGCGAGGGACGAGCGAAGGCTGGACCACGGCTCCGGGACGTCAGGCGGTTTCCACGGCGCAGGATGGCCGGAATCAGCAACGGCGATGGACCGGCGACGCTGGGCGGAGATCTAGAGCAGCAACAGCAGGCGGCGGGACCAACAACGGCAGGGAAGGACGGCGTCTTGGTCTGACCGGGAAGGCAGTGGGCGGTGCGGCGCGGCTGGTGGCTCTGGGCGGCGGCGGACGAGGGGTGGCTGCAGGAGATGACGCAGGGGAAAAAAAGTTTGCACGATTTCCGAAAAATAATAGTATTTTATTCTGATTTTAATTTCTCCATTTTTTACATAGAATAGGTACCTATTTATAGGTAAATTGACACCCAAAAATTGGAAAATCAATATTCCCTCAATATTCACCCTATTAAATCCGAAAATATATATATAAATATATATATTATATATTTTCTGATTTATTACATCATATTTATTGCATATGTATTGTCCTAATTTAAACTGAGCCTATTTTTGGCAACCCCGTGACCTTCCATATTTAAATACTTCCTTTTTTAAACGCGTTACACATAACATTTTTAACATGTTACGTATGTGTCGCGCGTACCAAAATTAGGTGTTTACATGGTCCTCCAACCGTATTCTCTTCCGAGTAGATGGAAGGATCGTGCATTCGAGTTGATGAAGAACGTGTTGATCACCACCTCCTTAGTTGCCCCCAGTAGAGCTGCATTTAGCGCAAAACGCCTATAGTATTCCAAGGTTGGCTCATCCTTCTCCTGCTTGGTGTCCCAAACACTCTGCGGTGTTGGGACTTGTTCATCACTTTGTCAGCCGTGTAGGCTTGAAGAATTATTCGAGACGTGCTTCTTCTACATGCTTTTCTTCTTCTTGCTTGGGAATATCTTGCCTTATCATGGCTATGGAGAGTTTTTGTTTACGCCTTAGGGCGTTTACATAGCACTATCGTGCTGCAGTTTGCTCTCCTAGGATTTCTCCAACTCCATTCCTTGTCAGGAACTTCACCTTCTGGTGCGCTGTGGATGACACTATTTCATAAGGATTTATGGTTGATCTTCCCAATATCTCATTATACTCCCCTAAAGTTTCAACCACAATAAAGTTGACGTTGATGTCCAACTTTGTCCAGCCTCCCCCCGGTGTTACCGGGAGTGTGATTGTACCCAGGGGGTATGTTGCAGCACCCGCAAAGATGATTAGTGGGAATGTTCCGGGCTCAAGTCAGCCTTTGTGCGACCAATCTGTTCTATCACCTTGATAGTTAGGATGTCTGCGGAGCTTCCTCCGTCAATGAGAATTTGTTTGACGTCGTACTCAGCGATGGGCATGGTGATGACGAGTGCGTCGTCATGGGGGTACAAGATATGTCTCATGTCTTCTTTAGAAATGATAATGACCAGATCTTCCTGCTCACCCCTTGGTCGCTTGCCGTACTTGGGATGTGTCTCTGCCTGTGAGGCATAGACATTCTTTGAGTGTGAGCCCTTGCCGCCGGGAGCCGGTCCTCCGTGTATGACGTTTATCACACCCCGTTTAGGAGGAGGTGGATTTTCATACATCTTTTCTTTTCCTTTGCTTTTCTTTGAGGGTTCTCCTTGATGCTTTGTAGGGGTGTTGTCGCCTTGGTCGACATAGCGTTTTAACTCTCCACGCAACATAACATTGTTGATGCGCATTCTTAGGCTGAAACAGTTGTTGGTGTCGTGCCCATTGACTTCGTGGTTTTCACACCACTTTTCCATTTCTTTTCCCATAGGGCCTTTTTGCCAGTTGTTTGGCCCTTTCCAGAGATTAGTTTCCTTCATCTCTTTTAAGATCACCGACAAGGGTGCATTCAGCGGAATAAGGTTTGCGGCATTTACCTCCTTCGATTTCTGGAAACCTTCTTGGGCGGGTCACTTAGGCTGTGGTTGCCACTGCCTTTGCGGTTGATTTCCTTGGGGGTACTTGGCTTGACCGGCCTTGTTGTTGTTGTCTTTGTTGCGCTCCGCATTGAATTTTGCCTTAGCTCTTGCCCTAAACCTTTCAAGGTCCACGAACTCTTTGACACGTGAGCCTAACTCCTCCAGAGTTTCTGCCAGTCGCTTTGACATTTTTTCTCCCAAGGAGAATCCTAAACGGCCCAAGTTCCTTATGAATGCCTGAATTATATCGTGCTCAGACAAGTTTGTCTATATGTCTGCAATATTCTGATTGAAGCAGATGTAGTAATCCGCTAAAGATTCATCATACAACTGCTTCACGTCGTCTAGCGCGCTTGAGTCCTTGAGCAACTTGCGTTCACCCGTGTACCTCTGGATGAACTTTCCTTTTAAGTAAGGCCAGGAGCTAAAAATTTCGTTAGGAAGGGAGAAAAAACAGTGTGCCGCTGAACCTGCTAAGGTTTAAGGGAACGTAACCGCTAAATGGTTTGGGTTTGCTGTTCTCCCTAGCAATGATGCCGCATGCTCTTGTACATGCTCGATAGGATCCCATTTTTTCAAGTATTTCTAAATTCTGATGTTGTTTAGGATTCCCGGAACCCAGTCATACAACATTTCCTTGGTGAATGGGTGGCTTGCGCTATCAGTCAGGACATGCATTGGCTTAACTTTTGACTGCTTCAGCTTTTTCTCTATAAGAGCCTCCAAGTCTTTGGACGTCAGTCATGTGATGGGGAAATTCTCATTCTTCTCTAGCATCCCCCCAAATGTTATTTGGGTTTCTGCTGTTGTCACGCCCCCAGCTTTGTTAGTATTGAGAATCCTCCCTGCCCGGTTGCTCGTTCCTGAAACTTGGTTGCTTCCATGATTCGGCTAGGTGTGGTCTTTCATAGTAAGTTGCACTAGAGCGAGATCCTTGTGGTTCTGCATAATAGTAATGTGGGTTGGCAGCTGGAGGCTGTCTTCCCTATGGCATTGGAGCTTCTCATCGGGGAGTGTTGTGAGATATTGTCCCAGATGCAGGTTATGCTTGAGCAGGTGGTGGCGGAGGTGGTGGGGGTGGAGGCGCATAGCCTTGATTCCTTAGGTTTTCTCTGAAGGCCAGGATCTCTTCAATTGCTGCCATCATTGCAGACGTTAATGTAGGGGCTATCTGAGCACATTGGGTGCCTCTACCTTGAGGTTGTTCCTCTTCTGTATGGGCTTTGCGTTTGAACCCTGGTGGTGACTCATTTGTTTGGGCGGTACGCTCCTGTTGTGCGCTTAGAGACGGCACAGAAGAGGCTGTGGATACGACCTCGAGGATGTAGGAGGGACCTGCCTGACTCCTTCGTGGTGGTGCTTTCTTAGATGCTTCCGCAGTAGCTTTCCTTTTTTATCGTCTTAGACCTTCTTCTCTTGCCATTTCCGGGTTATCAGGAGGCGGAGGGTTGCTCGTCATTGCTGTCGGTAGTGTATGATTTTTTATGTTCGTGTCTCACAGAAGGTGCCAAAATGTTGGGACCTAGACTGGACAGAGAGTCGGGTCCTAGTAAATGCGCTCCGGGTTGCCGATGTATTGGGTCTTCGCACGTGCCGAGTTACGTGCGTCTTCGAACACCTGCACGAAGGGCAATATCGCACGCCACGCAGAGCGGGGGGTGGAGTGCAATGAGCCCTCTCCGAAGCTTAAATTAGAATTTGTAGAGAGAGAAAGTTTAGAGAGAGGTCAGAGCTTCGGCATCAACTTAGTTGTGAAAGGAATGATCAATGCTCCTATTTATAGGAAACCTTGGAATCAAACCGAGTTTTGAACGGTCCAACGTTAGTTTAGTTGCGAAAAAGTGAACCGGACGTGGACGAGCATGAAGTTGACGTCGGAGAGTCCGACACGTGCCGTACGCGCGTAAATAGGAGTCACGTGTATTTCTAGACGCAATCCGGAGGTCGGGATTGTTAGACAATCCGGACGAGTCCTATGCTCGGGGTACACGCGCACGTATCCCGGGCCGTTTTGACTTGCGGGTGATTATTTTAGAACCGTTTGGTGGGTTTGACGTGTAGGCGAAGTCTGAATAATTATAAAATGAACCGAATCGGACGTATACCCATCACATAACATTCAACAAGTCTGTACGGATCTATCTCCGAAGGTTTAACGACTGCGAAGTTTAAAGATCGGAACAATACTGAATTAAGTCGACTTAATGAAATTACATGTCAACATCAGGGGGAGAATCTACACTGTTGCACTCTTTTTCCCTTAACAAAGGTTTTATCCCATCGGTTTTTCCTGGTAATTTTTTTAACGAGGCAGTTTACAAAAAGGATCCATAATTGTATACTTTTTTTCATTCACTAGATTTTTATCCCGTTGAGTTTTAACGAGATTTTTATCCCATTGAGTTTTAACGAGATTTTCATTCACTAGATTTTTTTCATTCTACTAGTAAGGTTTTAACGAGGCACAATTCCTTTACGAACATCTTATGGGGAGTGTTATGAATATATCTGTAGTGGATGTTCATTATCTATAGAGTAAATATTATCTGTAAATAGTATTATCTATAGATATTATGTAGATAGATTTCTTACTCTCCAAGTCTATGTAAACCATATATAAATGATCATTATACATGTGAATTATACACATCTCATTACTCTCTTTATTACTTCTCCATTTTCACAACCCTAAGTGCTAAAAAAAAAATTGTCAGTTAATAATTTCACTGTAATATATTATTATTTTTTGCCAATTTTTTTTTCAAGTTTCTTGATACCTCAAATTTAGAAGCTGAATTTCAACTACTGGATTTACCTCCTCTCTCCTTTCTAGTGAGAGAAAATCATATCCCCTGTGCGAGATTTTACCTTCCTTGATTTCTCCAATATTCATGGAAATCATGGCATGGTTACCCCCGGGAAGTTAGGTTTCCTAGCTGCTTTGATCATTCTTCTCTTTTGATTCGCGTTTTACTGTTGTCATAGCTTCTACAACTTCCTCTCGAGAAATCACTCTGGATCTCGAACAGGATGTGACAAAGGACAGCTCGGTGACTCTGGTAGGCAAGGTAATTGCATCAAAACCTGTAAGAAACATAGCAGTAATCAATATACTTCGTAGAGCTTGGTTAGATCTGGGGAAAGTAGTGATCACTGAACTATTTGATGGGATTCTTCTGTTTGAGTTTGAGAGTACTGCTGCTAGGGACAAGGTTCTGGACAGAGAGCCATGGTCTATACAGGGGCACCCCTTGTGTTTGCTGAAATGCTTGAGTCACGATAGGGTGGAGAACTTCTGTTTTGACTGGATTCCTTATTGGATTCAGATCCATCGTTTGGCTCTTGGGCAATTCACTGAGAAAAACGAGATTAAGATTGGTAATGTTGTGGGGAAATTTATTGAGATGGAACCTATAAGAGCTGAGAATGGTTGCAGAAGAGGTTATATGCGTGTCAAAGTTGGTGTTAATGTGCATAAACCTTTGTTGCCTGGTTTCTGGAACAGAGTTGATGGAGGTGGTAGAGCTTGGATCCACGTTAAATATGAACGTTTGTCAGCTTTCTGCTTCTATTATGGATTGTTGGGACAAACATCTTCTCACTGTGATGAGCAGGTGGAGAGAGCAGAGTGGAATCCTAAGGCTCCACGCTTTGTTCCTTGGATGATTGAAAAGAGGGCCAGGAATATAGAAGTGACAAGCAAAGTTATTGGAAGGGATTATGAGTCTGCAGAACCTACGAAAAAAGCCAAAAGCTGGAGGGACGTAATGAATGATTTTGTTGATGGAAATGAAGACAATGAGTTTCCAGGCTTTTATGGAGACCAGAAGAGTGATGATGAGCATTCAAATGCCTCAGGTGAGGATGTGATTATGAGATCTCCAAGAGCTGTGTCCCCAGATAATCAAAACACTCCACATATTGAACCTCCAGTAACTCATGCTCTTAATCCAACCCAAATCGTTGGCCCTACTATAAGCCTAGCTACACATAGTCCCCCTAATGCACAGAATTCTCCCTCACCAAACATCAGTCCTAAGTCAGCAGTCACTACCAAGTTTCTATCCCCTAAGAAATTGGTTTTTGACTTGAATGCTTTGAACCTAAAACGCCCTTTGGAAAATGATGAGAACTTTGAGACTGGGATACTCAAGAAAGGCAAATTTGTGGCAGAATCTGCTGCTGGGGTTGGAGGGCAGAAGAAGAAACTTTCTGGAGAAAGGAAGAAAAGAACTCCTAGTAATAGCAGGAAGGGGGTTAAAGCTCCAAACACCCAGGGGGACTTGCTGGATGTGTCTGTTGTGGAGGAAAAAGAGACTAATTATGTGGGCTCTGGTGGCTGGCTCTTCTCAGCTGTTGGATCACGGTGGAACTCCGGTACGGACTTTGACGGCAATCCTAGCTCCTTCGCTCCACGCAATCCTGCAAGAGGGGATAGACCGGGCGGTGACCCAGAATCCCTCTCCGATGCTTAAATGAGTGCCCAATACGAACTGGCAAGCAATAATCTCAAAGTATGTAATTCAACCTAAAAACTCTGAGGTGACCTCCTGCCCTTTTATAGGCAAAGAGATGCCTCAGGTACCTGGTGAACCGTTAGGGGTGGTTAGCCTGTATCCCGTGTATCTCGGGTGTGATCCCGCCTATCCAGGCCATGATCTCACGTATCTCAGCCATGCCCCGCGTATCTCGGCCACGCTCCGTGTATCTTAACCACGTTCCGCGTATCTCGGCCACGCCCCGCATATCTTGGCCTTATCCTCTGATAATGAGTCCTGACTCCCGTCGGACTCCCGTCGGGGACTCCAGAGTTAACTCGCTGTGTCACCGCTCGGGGCCCCTCGTCATCGTGACAGGGCCAATCATTCTCAGGGATTCATCATCGGGGCCTACTTAAAGGCTTCTCATCGGGAGCTTCCAGCTCAACTGTCGAGACCGACTCTGTCGGGACCTTGCTTCGTCGGGACTCTTCTCCTAGGTCATCTTGACCTTTATTTTGGGCCTGGTGGGCCTGTTTGCCGTTTCCTCCCCGTTAAAGGGCCTGACGGCTGTAATCGAATCCATCATTTGCCCCCAAGACATGAGGGACTTTTAGTTCGTCGTGTCTTCCAACTCCCGATCTTCCGATACTGGAATCGGGGATCTTTCCCTTGGTTCAGTTACTCAATTATCAGTCTTCTCCTTCACGTTTCCTCAATGTTTTGTAGATAACTGTTAAATCCTAGGGGTCTCCTCGGTTCCCCGGTTCATTAAATGCAGTAGATAATGAAGCGACGTTTTTAGCCCACGTGCCTGATTTTTCGCCCCTGTCCTTTTCTGAAAAATGCTTTTCAGGCCGTTTCATCATTACGTCTGTTGTCCTTCTGCACGTTTCATCTCAATGGTCCAGATTAAGACTCTTCGACTTCGACGACTCGGATCGAAATGTCCTTTCAACTGTCTTCTTCGACTATAAAACCCTAGCCATGGTCATAATTTAACTTTTACCGTCTTCGATTTCTCAAGAGCTCTCTGCGATTTCTCTGCGATTTCTCTGCGATTCCAAGCTCTGTGATTTCGAAGGTCTTTGGAGTTTCTCCGATCATCTTTCCGGCGTCGCTTCGTTCATCTCCTCAACCTCTACTTCATCATGTCTGGTAAGGGATTCCCCTTTGTTGCTTGTTCGTCTTTTCCTTGTTTACAGCTTTCGAAGAGTCCCACTGTATTTTTCTTGCCATGGTTGCTTTTCAGACAGCGGTTCCAGCTCTGAGGGGAGAAAACCTTTTAACTTTGACTATGCTCTGAATGAGATCTCCAATACTGCTTATGATGCAGCCCTCCGAGAGGGTTGTATCACTATTACCTGGGAACCCCGATTCCCCTATCCTTGGCCTCGTCCCTCGAGTAACCCTGAGGTTACTTGTCCCCAAGAAGGGGAGGTATTTGTCTCTACAGGACAGGTATCAGCAGGGATCAGATTCCCCTTTTGTGGTAATCTGGTCGAGCTGTGCCATCATTACAAAACGCACCCCACTACCTTTTCTCCCCATGCCATCCGCCTCTGGAACGCCTTTCAAGTTCTCTGCTTCCGACAGAAGTGGGTCTACAGCCTCCAGCTCTTCAGAACCTTCTATGGGATGAAGTGCAATAAGGCGGGGGTTTGCGCCTTCTACCCTCGGATGCCCAAGTGGAGTAAGCAGCAGCTTGCCCGATGTGGTTGGACCAATGACACCTGGAAGGTGGTCAAGGGTCGGGGACTCTTGGTTGATACAGGGTCCGACAACAGTAGTTGGGAGAAGAGCTACTTCTTCATCCGACACTCCTCGATTACCTGGCCTCGGTGGGAGGTGGCAGCGGACCCTCCGCCTGCTTTCCATACTTATACCGACGAGGATTTTGAAACTCTCCAACTTATCCAGCTTTATCGATGGGGGGAGTCTTACACTCCCCTCAACGCCAACTCACTCGTGGAGCGGGACCTGGTGCATGCCGGGATCCAACTCCTTGATATTGTCTCTGGGGGGCAGCTCTTCGACGGCCCTTCTAATATGGTCCCTTGGGTAAACTTCTAACTCTTCTTTGTTTACTATTTGCAGCCAAGAAGGTATCTGTGCTGACCGATCTATTCCTTAAGCAGGGGGAGACTGATGTTGTCCGCCCCTCGCGGAAGAGGAAGTCCGCCAAGAAGGCTGCTGCTCGGTCGGGGTCTCCTTCAGCGGAGCAACCCAAGCGGAAGCGGGTGGATCTGGACCAGCTCTTTGATGTCCAGAATGCTGAAGAAGGTAAAAAGCTCCGACTTGCTATAAAATCATACAGGAGGATGGTCCCGAAGGATTTGATACCTTCAACCAAAGAGGCCCGTATCGCTGACGTCAAACGAATCCTTCGAGGCGAAACTCCTCGTGTCTTGAAGGCGGGCTACTATCATTTTCGCGGGAAGGATCAATACGTCTCCCGACGTATCATTTGGTGTAAGAATCCCGATGAACTTCCAGACTACATTTCTGAAGCTTCTCATCCTCTAGGTGCAGGTCGCTCGGGAGCTCCATCAGGTGCCGCAGCTTCCGCGGACACACCATCTTCAGCGGGGGTGCCTTCCTCAGCTGGAGAGAAGGCTCCGACTGGCGAACAATTTCGTCAGGTGGAAACCTTGGACTCCTCCGAGGAGACTGACGAGGGTGGCTCCCTTCGTCAGCGTCGGAAGACGGGGCAATCCCCCTAGAAACCAACCCCTCAGGGGCCGCCTCCTTCATCTTCTCCGCAGCAGCGGCAGCCCTCGCCCATTCATGACTTCACTCCTTCCCCTGTTCGGGCCGAGACGGAGGCATGCCCTTCCACTCATCGTCCTCTTTCTCCTCTTGCTCTCGATGGGAACTTCTACAGGCCCTTCGATCCTTCACAAGAGAATGCCCCCTGGACTCCTATCCAGACGCTTCAAGGAGTCCCGCTTACACAAGGGGAGCAGGACCGGGAGCTGGCCCTGCATCTGCTGTCAGGCTCGATCCTGCATACTATGCGGTATCCGATTTGCCTCAATCGGACGCACATGCATCGGGAGGTCAGGGATATGGCCATGCGCCGTATAGAGGTAGGACTTCGTTTCTTTATTTTTGATGATAAATTGGGTCGTTTGTCCATTAACACTTTTCCTTCTTATTGGAGGAGCTCGGGGACTTCAACCGCCTCATCGGGTATGTCATTGCCTACGATGAGTCCCGGGAGCGGGACCGAGGGATTCGCGAGCAGCTCCAGGAGGATCTTAAGGCCTCTCAATCTTCGCGGGGAAAGCTTGTCAAGGAACAGGCTGTCCTCGATCAGAAGGTTCGGGACCTCCAGAAGCAGATCGGGGACTTCGAGGGGCTCTTGAGGCAAGAGCGGCAGGAGCGGGAGGCGGCTGTGGACAGGCTGGCCCAGGAGAAGAAGGCTGCCGAGGATAAACTGATCCTCGAGAAGAAGGCTCTGGAGGAGCAAGTCGCGGGATTTCCTGCGCAGCTGGCCGAGGCGGAGGTAAAGGGTCGGGAGGACTATCGGAGGTCCGAGGACTTCCAAGCCGATGCCATGAAGTTCTTTGGCGCGGAGGTGGAGAACACTCTCTTCAATGCGTTTGAGGAGCTCCACCTGGAGTACGGGGACGCCATCAATTTCGACAAGTCTCCTTCTCTCGCAACCTTTGCGAAGAAGTATTTTGCTCTTTCCGAGGAGAGTGATGGGGGGAGTACCCCCGTAATTGTCGAAGACGCTTCTGAACTTCCAAGTGCGGACGCCCCGATAGTTGATCCTCCCGAAGCCAACCCTGTGGATCCTTCTGCTACCGACTCCGCGGACCCAGCTGCTGCCAACGCTGCCGACAAGGACCAAGCTTGAATGTTTTACTTTTAGAGTCCTTGTATCTTCTTCTCTTTTGTCGTCGTCGGGCCCTTGAGCCCTTATCAATATCAAACTTTCTTAGTTCCGATTCTTTCGTTGCACTTCTCCGAGTGACTTTACTATACGTGCTTAGGTTGAAACCTCGACACTTAAGACATTCTCGTACGTCCTTCCTGACGATTTAATAACTTGCACCACTTAAGGCGACTTATCATCATGCACCGCTCAAGGCGACTTTTTCCGTGCATCACTTAAAGCGACTTAATATTACTTAGAGTAAATCTAAGAATCACGCATCACTTAAGACGACTTAATATCGTGCACCACTTAAGGCGACTTTTTGACACTTAGAATAAATCTAAGGATTGTGCACCGCTTAAGGCGACTTAGTCCCGTGCATCACTTAAGACGACTTTTGGATACTTAGAATAAATCTAAGTATTGTGCACCACTCAAGGCGACTTTTCTCGTGCACCACTGAAGGCGACTTTTCTCGTGCACCACTGAAGGCGACTTTTTTCGTGCACCACTGAAGGCGACTTTGACACTTAGCATAAATCTAAGGACAACTCTTATTGGAAGCAACCTCTTTATTTATTGACGGCACAAAATTGGCTTACATCGAATTAAACGATAAACAGCATACACCACTTAAGGCGATTTTACATCGGGCACCACTTAAGGCGACTTTATCGGGCACCACTTAAGGCGACTTTCTTCAAGCATGGTGTTTCTTCAAGTGTTCGCCACTAAAAGAATGCTTTAACGTTCTGCCATCGAGGTCTTCCAACTTGTACGCATTTGGAGCTGGCATCCCCACGACCTTATAAGGTCCTTCCCATTTTGGTGACATCTTGTTGACTCGATCCAAAAGGGTGAACTCGTTGCGACGCCAAACCAGCTCCCCGACGAAGAACTGTCGGGATTTCACTCGCCGATTGTAGTACCTGGCCGTCGCCAATCGCATTCGAGCCTGGACTTCATCGGCTTCCCGCCTCTTCTCTTCGAGTAAATCCAAGTCCAGACGTCTCACTTCATCGTTTGTCAGGGGCTCGTAATATCTCATCTGATGGGACGCCACAGCTACCTCTACGGGGGCGACAGCTTCCGTGCCATAAACGAGGCCAAACGGAGTCTCCCCCGTTGATCGTTTGGGTGTCGTTCTAACCGCCCAAAGCACATTTTCCAGTTCGTTCAGCCACTTGCCCTTCAAGGCATAGACCCTCTTCTTCAGGCCGTCCATCACGATTTTGTTGGCTGACTCCACCTGGCCATTAGTCTGAGCATGGCGTACGGAGGCGGTCCGATGCTCAATGTTCAATTCTTCCAGATACTCCCTCACCTGAGAGCCGTTAAACGGTGGACCATTGTCGCTGATCACCATCTTAGGAATCCCGTATCTAGACACGATGTGGGTCTGGAGGAACTTGACGATCTGGTTCCCCGTTGTTCTGGCCAACGCCTTTGCCTCTATCCATTTCGAAAAATAATCGATAGCTACAAGTAAATACTTACATTGACCTTGTTCTTGTGGAAGAGGTCCCACCAAGTCGATGCCCCACTGCGCGAAGGGCCACGCGCTCTTGATGGATGTCATATTAGCGGCCGGAGCCACGATACTCGGGGCGTACCTCTGGCACGCGTCGCAGGATCGGACCATCGCCGTCGCTTCTTTGTTCATCGTGGGCCAATAATAGCCCAAATTCAGCACTTTCCTCATGATGGATCGGGCCCCTTCATGGCAAGCCGCGACCCCTTCGTGCACCTCCTTCAGAATCCGATTGGTGTCGGGTTCTGCCACACACTTCAAGTACGAAGTCGAGAACCAGCCTTCTTGTACAGCTGATCGTCTAGCATCACATAATTGGCCGCGATCCATCGTATCCTGTCCGCTGCTACTTTATCATCGGAGGCTGCCCCTGTAGTCAGGTACGTGACTATCGGGGTCATCCAAGTTGGCTCCTGCTCCGATCTTGCCTCAATGGCACACACCTGTGTTGGGTCGATGTTTGATAAGATCACCTTCTCCAAGAAGTGCACCTTCCGATTTTCTTCCAAGGGTGCCCCCAAGGCAAATTTGCTCAAGGCGTCTGCCTCTACGTTTTCCTCCCTCGGGATTGCCTCGATGTCGAAGCTTTTAAAGCTCTCCTTCAAGGTTTGTACCTCTCGTAGATACTTCTTCATTATCGGACTCCTAGCTTCGTATCGCCCTAGAACCTGGTTTACGATTAAAGCTACGTCACACTTCACTCTTAAGTGATCGACTCCCGTGCCTCTAGCAATTTTCAGGCCCGTGATGAGAGCCTCATACTCCGCTTCGTTGTTTGTGGCCTTGAATGTTAAAGCCAAGGCGTATCGGAGCGGTTCACCTTCACCCGGTGGTATCAACAAAAAGCCCGCTCCTGATCCGTCCGAACTCGCGGAGCCATCCGTGTACATCTCCCAGGTATTTTCCTTGTTTGGCTGTTCTGATTGCTCTGCCCTCTCTGGTTGTTCTTCTATCGGGACCTCCATGGTTGCCCCCTCTACAGGGCTCGCTTCTTCCAGATCGGGGGCTGTAGATTCTGCTATAAAATCCGCCAATGCCTGGCCCTTGATGGCCGTTCTTGGAGCAAAGTGTATTCGAAACTCACTAAGTTCTACTGCCCACTTCACTAATCTTCCTGACGCATCCGGTCGGTTCAAAAAATGTTTCAGAGGCTGGTTCGTCAGCACAGTAATCTCGTGTGCGTGGAAATAAGGTCTTAGCTTCCGAGCAGTAATAATCAACGCAAAGAGGTACTTCTCAACGGCAGGATAGTTTAATTCAGACTTGGCAAATGCCTTGCTTACATAATAGACGGGGACTTGATTACCCTCGACAATCTTTACTAACACAGAGCTAATGGAAAATTCAGAAACAGCCAAATAAAGGTAGAGCGGCTCGCCTGGAACCGGTTTTGCCAACGGCGGGAGGGTGCGGAGGTGCTGCTTGAGTTCTTGGAACGCTTCTTCACATTTGGCGGTCCATTCGAATTTCTTGTTGGCCCTCAGGACTTCGAAAAACGGCATTGATCAGTCGCTGGCTTTGGACAAGAAGCGATTCATTGCAGCTAGTCGGCCATTCAGCACTTGTACCTCCCGATGGTTTATCGGAGATTGCATCTCCTCGATTGCCCTCAGCTTCTCAGGATTCACCTCAATTCCTCTCTGGCTCACCATAAAGCCCAAAAACTTCCCTGAGTGGACTCCGAAGGCAAATTTCGTCGGGTTTAAGCGAACTTGATGGAGCCTCATCCGCTCAAATGCCATGGTAAGGTTGTGCACATGATCCTCGGTTTGTCGGGACTTCACTAGCATATCATCCACATAAGCTTCCATGGTTTCTCCCAGCATATCTCCAAACAGTTTGTTCACCATCCGTTGGTAGGTGGCCCCAGCATTGATCAACCCGAAAGGCATGACATCGTAGTGATAGATGTCACTGTCCGCATAGAACGCTGTATGGGGGGCGTCTTCCTTGGCCATCTTGATCTGGTTGTAGCCTGAATACGCATCCATGAAACTCAACAGCTCATGTCCCGACGTGGCATCCACCAACTGGTCGATTCTCGGGAGTGGGTAACAGTCCTTTGGGCAAGCCTTGTTCAAGTCGCGGAAGTCCACACACATTCGCCATTTCCCGTTAGTTTTCTTCATCAGCACTGGATTAGCAACCCAAGTCTGGAATCGGAGCTCCATAATAAACCCAGCATCGAGCAACCTGCCCACCTCCTGCTGGATCGCGATCTTCTTGTCCGTGCCCATCGGACGCCTTTTCTGCGTGATAGGCTTGATCGCGGGGTCTATCTTCAGCTCGTGTACAATCACATCGGGGCTGATTCCTGGCATATCGCTTGGGGACCAGGCAAACAGCTCCTTGAACTCCTTCAATAATTCAATTAATTTCTGGGCTGTCTCTTCAGTCAGGGCGGACCCGATTTTCACCTTCCTCTGGGGTCCGTCGATCTCGACTTCTTTCAGATCTTCTACGGGGGCGGGACGCCCAAACTCTTCTCTAGGATCCGTGTCTGTCTGAAGGACAGTCATGGCCTCTCGTCTCCTCCTTCGAGTGGCGTTAACATAACATTTTCGAGAAGCCACCTGGTCACCCTTAACCTCTCCAACTCCGTGGTCGGTCAGGAACTTCATCTTCTGGTGCACTGTCGAGGCAACCGCCATTAGGGGGTTAATGGTGGTTCTTCCGATGATCGCGTTGTAGGTCCCCGCAGAATCGACTACCACGAACTCTACATTCCTCCTTTCTGATTTCCACCCGCTACCAAATTCCACTGGTAAGGTGATTACTCCTAGCGGATAGGAGGTTGAGCCAGAAAATCCGACCATCGGGAAGTTTGCCTCCTTTAGATCTTCCTTCGTCTTCCCCATAGCTTCCAGAGCGTCCATGAATAGGATGTCGGAGGAGCTTCCCCCGTCGATTAGAATTCTCTTCATTTCGAAACCGTCTACATCCAAGTTTACCACCAAGGCATCGTCGTGCGGAGTCTCCACGCCTATGAGGTCTTCCGACGAAAAGGAGATTACCATCTCTTCTTTCAAGGTCCAGGATCGGGACCTTTTACCCAGCACCACCGCCGTAGGGATTCTAGAAGCATAGACCTCTCGGGCGGATGAAGTATCACCTCCAGCAGCAAATCCTCCGTGGATCACATTGATAGTGCCCCGTCTTTCCTTGCGAGCACCGGACGACTCTGGATCGGTTCTCTTCTTCTTTGGGGACCGGTCGCGGGATCGGGAACGGGACCGCGATCGGGACCGAGAGCGAGATCGACACCGCTTATCCCCGACAAATTCTTTGAGCTTCCCCTTCTGGATCAGCTTTTCGATCTCCTTCTTCAGTTCTCGACAGTGGTTGGTATCGTGGCCATTTGCACGGTGAAATCGGCAGTAGCGATCCGTACGAGAACCCAAGAATTCTCCATCCTTCTTTGGAGGGTACCTGGAGATACCTTGTCGTTCCATGACTGTCAGCACTTCCGCCATGGAGCAGTTGAGAGGAATGTCGAGATCCTCCCGCTTATCCTTCCTTGAAGAACGTCTATCGTCCCTTCGATCAGGTCGGCCTCGGTTCCGACTACTCTCGGGTTTTCCCTTTGTCTTACGATCGTCGAAGGGTTTAACCGACTGCTTTCCTTTGTTTGACTTTGGGGGCTCCAGTTCTCCCGCGGCTATCTTCGACTCCTGGACATCGATCTGCCGTTTCACCCTCTTCTATAATGCCTCCATATTCCACACAGCTTTCTCAGCCACGCTGTGCATCAGGTCGGAACCATAGGGGGCCGTTAAATTCCGAATGAAGGTACGGATGGTCTCACCTTCCGAGATCTCTTCGTCAATCTCTGCCACATTGGCCGTGTACCGCTGGTAATAATGAGCTAGTGATTCGTCGGGCCTCTGCACCACCTGGGTCAGGGACCTCACGCTCTTCAATAAACGTCTCCGACCCTGGTACTGCTGAATGAATCGATCATGCATGTCTGCGCAGCAAGTGATGCAGCCTGGGGGCAGACTAAAGAACCAGGTCAGGGCTCTTTCTCCCAGTGTGTTCGGGAACAGCGTACTCACTATGTCTTCACTCGGGGCTCTTCCTAGACACGCCATGAGGTGTTTCTGGACATGGCGAACTGGATCTCCTTCGCCATCGTACTCCTTTATCGTGGGGATGCCTAGCCCAGGCGGGGCTAGGGTATCGATGAGTCGGGGGACGAAGGGATGAGTGGATCGATCCCTTAGCTCCGACACCAGCGGCTTCTGCTCTCCCATACAGATGTTTACAATCTTTACTACCTGGTCGGGAGTGATGGGGCCATTCAGGGGAATGGTCCTGTGCTGTACTGGTCCTGGCCCATCAACCAAGAACCTCTCCGGCTGACCGGTTGCCCTACTCCCGTTCTGGCCTCGGGGCGGGGCTTCCTGTGCGTTCCGACCCTCCGTTGGCGGGGCCACTTCCTCCAACGGGGGCATCTCCTCCTGCCTCCTTGCAGCCTCTCTCCGATCCAAGAGAGCCTCTACGGCCGCCAGAAACATGGGCATGGCTTCCGCCACGGCCCTTGTCAAGTCTGTAGCTGGGGGAGCCTCCTGCCCCCTGTTGCCCTGATGCTGAGGAGCAATATCTTCGGGATCTCCATTGTGCCCCCCTGTCTGGGAGAGCTCAGCCGGGGGATGGTTCTGGTTTTCCTCCTGTTCCGGTACTGAATCCAGATTTGTTGCAGCGGGGTGACGGGAACCACCGGATTGTCCCTGTCTTCTGTGCTTACCAGCCGCCATTGATCGAGTAGAAGGCATATCAGCTTTTTGTTTGATTCCCACAGACGGCGCCAATGTTGGATCACGGTGGAACTCCGGTACGGACTTTGACGGCAATCCTAGCTCCTTCGCTCCACGCAATCCTGCAAGAGGGGATAGACCGGGCGGTGACCCAGAATCCCTCTCCGATGCTTAAATGAGTGCTCAATACGAACTGGCAAGCAATAATCTCAAAGTATGTAATTCAACCTAAAAACTCTGAGGTGACCCCTGCCCTTTTATAGGCAAAGAGATGCCTCAGGTACCTGGTGAACCGTTAGGGGTGGTTAGCCTGTATCCCGTGTATCTCGGGTGTGATCCCGCCTATCCAGGCCATGATCTCACGTATCTCAGCCATGCCCCGCGTATCTCGGCCACGCTCCGTGTATCTTAACCACGTTCCGCGTATCTCGGCCACGCCCCGCATATCTTGGCCTTATCCTCTGATAATGAGTCCCGACTCCCGTCGGGGACTCCAGAGTTAACTCGTTGTGTCACCGCTCGGGGCCCCTCGTCATCGTGACAGGGCCAATCATTCTCAGGGATTCATCATCGGGGCCTACTTAAAGGCTTCTCATCGGGAGCTTCCAGCTCAAATGTCGGGACCGACTCTGTCGGGACCTTGCTTCGTCGGGACTCTTCTCCTAGGTCATCTTGACCTTTATTTTGGGCCTGGTGGGCCTGTTTGCCGTTTCCTCCCCGTTAAAGGGTCTGACGGCTGTAATCGAATCCATCATCAGCCACCACAGCCAAATGAGTCTACTCAGCTGGAACTGTCAGGGTTTGGGGTCTGACCTGACAGTTCCATACCTTTTGGACCTCGTGGGGGAACACAAACCAGATTTTGTTTTTCTTATGGAAACAAAGAATAAAGTGGAGTTTTGCGAAGGGGTGAGGAAGAAACTAAGAATGGATGGAGCTGAATATGTGGATGCTAAGGGGTTGAGTGGAGGTCTTGCACTTTGGTGGAATAAGGAGATTAAAGTGGAGGTCAGACAAAAGAATGAAAATCTGATTGATACTAGAATTCTATTCCCCAAGGAAAATGTATGGGTTTTTGTCTCTTGGATTTATGGAAACCCAAAGCAAGTAGAAAGGTTGAAGAATTGGGCTGTCCTTAGACAATTATCTGTTGAGAGAAGAGATCCTTGGCTGTGTATAGGAGATTGGAATGACATTGCCAACGTCTCGGAGAAAGCAGGGGGCAAAATCATGGCAGCTAATAAAATCAGCAAATTTCAGCAGATGATGTTTGATACTCAGCTGATTGATTTGGGGTACAAAGGGCCTAAATATACTTGGAGCAATAACAAAGATAGTTGGATCAGAATTATAGAAAGGTTGGATAGGGGCTTGGCTAACTCTATTTGGCTTCAAGTCTTCCCTCGTACACAGGTCCTACACATGCCTATTGTTGGGTCTGATCACAGCCCTTTAATTGTCAAAGTTTGTTGGCAGGATGGAAAAGGACCAAGAATTTTCAGATTTGAAAATATGTGGACCACTTCTGAGGAGTGTGGAGAAGTGATTGACAGGTCTTGGGCTTCAGCTGGTAGGGGAGGGGGTTTTGGAAATCTGATTAGCAAACTTGATAATTGCAGACATGAACTTCAGATTTGGAGTCATGATCGTTTCAAGAATTGCAAGAAGGAAATTGATAATCTGAAAAATTTAATAAGAGAAGCTCAGAATATGGAGGATATGGAGTATGATGGTGAACTTGAAGAGGATCTTTGCAATGAGTTGAATAACCTCTGGAAGAAGGAAGAGATGTTTTGGCATCAAAGGTCGCGAGCTAATTGAATTAATATCGGGGATATAAATACCTCTTTTTTTCACCAAACTACCATCCAGAGAAGAAACAGAAATAAAATTCTGAGAATTAAGAATGAGAATGATGTGTGGAAAGATAAAGAGGGGGAGATAATGGAGATAGCAAGTGACTATTTCAAAAAGTTGTTTGCACATGGAGGGGAAAGGGACTGGGGTGATGCTCTCAATTTTGTAGAAGAGGTGGTTTCTGAGGAGATGAATTTGAATCTCTGTGGCCCAGTAAAGGATGAAGAAGTTAAACTGGCTACTTTCCACTTGGGAGCTCTAAAAGCATCAGGCCCAGATGGATTCTCAGTGGTCTTTTACCAGAAATACTGGGATGTGGTTGGGCCTACGATTTGTCTTGCAGTGAGAAATTTCTTTGAAACAGGAATTCTTCCCCCTGCCTTGAATAACACTGATATAGTCTTCATTCCTAAAGTTGCTGACCCAGAATCGATGTCCCAATTCAGACCTATAGGCTTGTGTAATTTTTCCTACAAGATTTTGTCCAAGGTACTGGTGAACAGAATGAAAAGGTACTTGGAAGGCTGGATTTCTTTTGCACAGAACACTTTTATTGCTGGAAGATCCATTCAAGACAACATCATTATTGCCCATAAGGCCTTTCACTACCTAAGGATGAAGAAGAAAGGGAAGAAGGAAGAATGTGCTATAAAAGTGGATATGAACAAAGCCTACGATAGGGTCGAATGGGATTTCTTATGGGCTATTATGGGCAAAATGGGTTTCAGCAACAGGTGGATTGAAATGATTAAGGAGTGTATCAGCTCTGTCTCCTATTGCCTCCTAATTAATGGAGTCAGGAAGTTTCAAACCCACCAGAGGTATCAGACAGGGAGACCCCCTCTCCCCTTACATCTTCATTATTGTAGCTGATGTCCTCTCAAGAATGATAAGTAAGGCTGTTCAGATGGGAATCTAAAAGGAGTCAAATTGAAAAGAAGGTGTCTTGTGCTCTCATATCTACTTTTTGCTGATGACTCTATCTTTTTTGTGGGGGCTGAAGTGGTGAACATAGCCTATTTGCAAGGAATAATCGAGACTTATAGCAAGGCCTCGGGACAATGTGTGAACTTCACTAAGTCAAGCATTTTCTACACACCCAACACAAGTTTGATAATGATGAAGTAGAAGGGACAGAAGATGAAGTAGCAAACTATTCCTGCTTAGGGATACAACCTATGGCAACTACCAATGGCTGACTTACTCCAGCATTGCTTTTCTAACTTAACTTGCTTGTTAGCCTTAGGGACTCTAACCCCTAGAATAGAAGTAGAACTCGCTCGCAGGTAGGGAGAAATGGAACTCCATGGTTGCTTTCTCCAATTGGCTCACAAGAAAGAGGAATGGCACGGGAAAGAGATGCCACTCTATTGTGTTGGGCAAGAACTGGTTCTTACTGAGAAAACAAACCTTTAATGAATCAGATGGGGAATCCACATGAGGACCAGAAGACGCGAATTCATAACTGTTTCAATGCTCTTTTTTATTTTTTACTTTTTTATTGTCTGGATATTAGAGGAGCACAAAAGAAGCTGTTCAGGCTTTGCTTGGAATTGAAGGAGTGGAAGATCCGGGGAAGTACCTAGGCTTGCCTACTATTTGGGGAAGATCAAAGAATGAGGCTTTGGGCTTTTTAAAAGTCAGAATTTATAACAAGTTGTCAGGTTGGAAAAGCTCTTTCTTAAGTCAAGCTGGGAAAGAAGTCCTAATTAAGTCAGTAGTGACAACAATGCCAACCTACACAATGAGTATCTTCTCCTTTCCTAAGAAGTGGTGACAGGAGGTTAATTCTTTAGTGGCCAATTTCTGGTGGGGTCAAAAACTGATGAGAGGTGAATTCACTGGAGAAGCTGGGAGACTATGACCAAACCAAAGTGTAAATGAGGGATCTGCAGCTCTTTAATATGGCACTTCTCACAAAAACAGCTTGGAGGCTGTTGAATGAACCTAATTCCTTATGGGCAAATATGCTGAAAGGGATTTATTTCCATGACTCATCTTTCCTAGATGCTACTAAGGATGCTAGACCGTCTTGGGCTTGGAGTAGCATTCTTGAAGGAAGAGATATATTGCTTAACGGAGGCCTTTGGCAGATTGGTGATGGGCAATCAGTTTCAGTCTGGAAAGACGCTTGGATTCCAGATTTGAAGAATTTTAGATTGGAGCCTAGGGTACTTAATGGAGGAATTGTTGATTTGAAGGTAAATGAGCTAGTCTCAGATACACACCCCCTTTGGAATCTTGCCCCAGTTACTGGAGTTATTACTCAGGAGGAAAGCTCAGCAATTATTAAGATCCCTCTTAGGTTGGAAAAGCCTAAAGACAAGTTGATTTGGCCCTACGACAGGAAAGGGAAAGCCACAGTTAAATCTGTTTATGCCAAAGGAGGAGGTAATTGAGTCTTCTTCGGATGTTCCTTCAACTTCTCGAAACAGATCAGAGAAAGAATAGCTTCAATTCTGGAACCTAGATGCTCCTCCCAAAATTAAGAATTTTCTATGGAGAGTGGCCACTAATTCAATTGCTACTAATGACAACTTGATTAAAAGGGGGGTTAAGACAGTACATTGGTGCCCTTTCTGTAAAGAAAAGGAAACAATTGAGCATCTATTGCTGCTTTGTTCTTGGGTAGCTCCAGTATGGTTCGCGACCTTGGGTATCACAGTCGATCCAATTGGCCTCGGAAGAGTTGAAGACTGGCTGGAATCTGTAGTAGTAAACTCTGGTTTCGACAGATTTGAGAAGAAGAAGCTCTGGACTTTTCTAGGTTTTCAGGTTTGGTTCTTATGGAAGGAAAGGAACAAAGCAGTCTTTGGGAAAGACATACCTAAGTCGTCTTCTGTTGTAGCTTGTCTGTTGAGAAGCACACGTGAGTTTTGGAGCCTAAGAGAGAAGCGTCCCTTGAAACTTCCTCCTGGGCCGGGCAGTAGCTTGGCAAGTTGGGCCAAACTGAATGAAGGCTTTGTTAAAATAAACTGTGATGCTTCCTTTGATCAAGACTTGGGCTTGGCGGGCCTTGGAGTTGTGGCTAGAGATTCAAATGGGTCAATTCTGGATGGTATCAGCTTGCAAGTGTTCACCTCATCAGTTCCTGCAGCAGAGGCCTTGGCAATTTCCGAAGGTATTCAACTGGCTCGTGCAAGAAACTTGAACCGTGTTGTTGTGGAATCGGACTCCCAAGTGGTGATTAATCAGCTGGCAAGCTCTAAAGATAATCTCGACTGGAATATTGCTCCTATCCTTATTAATGCACGCTCTATGGCAACCAATTTCGAGAGTTTGCAATGGTCCTTCGTCAAGAGAAGCGCAAATGAATGCGCGAATTGGATTACTAGGCAATCTATTAAGTGGATGTGCCCTTCGAATTTGGTTTTAAATCTGCCGTCTCCTTTACTTACTCTTCTTGCGTTGAATTGTAAAAACCACCATGATTTTCCATTGAAATAAAGTATTATATGTTGATGGCAAAAAAAAAAAAAAAAAAATTTAGAAGCTGCATTTCAATTTTCATGATGAATTGCGAAAATATCTGCGAATCCAGACAAGGCCCATTGAATTCATACGTCCAAAACCGCGCCGGCCCTTCTCTTCTGTTCTCCTCTTCCCTCTCCATTCACTCACTTATCTAATTCTGATCTCTCTCTATCCCTCCTCCTTTTGCTCTGCGCAACCATGCCTATGGCTGCTCCACCTCTCATGAAAGCCCTACCTATCCCCAAAGTTTCCACCACAGTCTCCGACACGATTTCAAGAATTCACTACCCAGTCTTCTCTTTACCCTCCAAAGCCACCAAGTTCGCGCCTTTCTCCATTTCGACTTCATGGGTCAGTCTCAAGCAGAGAATTTCGCCACTCCCAATCACAGTCCCCTTCGTGGCCCAGACCTCGGACTGGGCTCAACAGGATGCGGAGGAAGAAGGCGGAGAAGAAGCCGTAGCGGAGAGCGGAGGTGAAGAATTGTACCCAGACCCACCGGAGGAAGCGAAGCTGTTCGTCGGTAATCTTCCGTACGATATTGACAGTGAGAAGTTAGCTCAGGTCTTTAACCAGGCCGGAATTGTTGAGATTTCGGAGGTAATTTTCAATTTTAATTTATATTTGTGCCCTCCATTCTTTCTAAATCCTAATTTTTAGCTCAAATTCTAGAATCACAAATTAGCTTCTGTTGTTTAAGCTGAACTGCCTGCTGTGTTTGTTCCTTTCAGGTTATATACAACCGCGAAACTGATCAGAGTAGAGGATTCGGGTTTGTAACGATGAGTACTGTCGAGGAAGCCGATAAGGCCGTAGAGATGTTCAGTAGTTATGTGAGTACATTGCCCTTTTCATCATAAATTGTGACTAATCTTGCATCTGATTTCTTGATTTTGCTCATATTACATAATTACATTCCTTCGATAGCTAAATTATCGATGAAAAATGCATATTTTTCATGTCCATTCGATTGTGCAGCTGAGTCTGAGTCTGGTTATCTTGTAACATGTAAGACTGTCAGGGTGTTTGTGCAGTAATGTCAGATTATTATGTTTGGTGTCTGCAACAATGTAGATGGTAAATGAATTACTCAAATACCGTCTCTTAGGTTATCTTGGGGTCCAAGCCAAATACCACCTTCAAATTTATATATTATTTCCCTACCCAATGGTTATCGCAACTGAGATTAATACTTGTCTAATTTAGGGGTTGTTTGGATTGCATAATGCAATAGTTTCTCCGACATAATATAGATTGTAATGCCAGATTGTCAAGTGTAGTATATAGTATACACAACATAAATAAGGTATGCAGATACAATCTCATAGGTTATCTTGGGGCACAAGCCAATCATACCTTAAAGTTGTAACCCATCATTGGAACTGAAGCATAATGATGATTTGTGTGGATAGGATTTGAATGGAAGGCTCTTGACAGTAAACAAAGCCGCTCCTCGAGGATCACAAGCTGTGCGAACTAGGGCACCATTGCCAACATCATCGCCTCTGAGAATCTATGTTGGGAATCTTCCATGGCAAGTGGATGACGCCCGGCTTGAGCAGGTGTTCAGCGAGCACGGGAAGGTTGTGAGTGCACGAGTGATATCTGACAGAGAGACAGGTCGGTCTCGCGGGTTTGGTTTCGTCACAATGTCCAATGAGAACGAAGTGAATGATGCGATTGCTGCTCTTGATGGACAGGTTCAGTAATTTAGTTTTATTATTATGAAAAAAAAAAAAGATTTTTTTTTCTTTTTTCCGGGATTTCAATATGCTGATACGATCATTGTGTTGATGCAGAGTTTGGAAGGGAGGCCGCTTCGAGTGAATGTGGCTCAGGATCGAGATAGGCGTAGCTCGTTTTGAGGACTGACTTGGTCTTGGTGGGTGTGTGTTCTACTTGTATGTGAACAAATAGATGTTAATTAGCCTTGTTTCTTCACAATATTTTTGTTGAATTCGAGTTTGTCTGTTGGTCGGCCTGTCATTTGATCTTTCATGGAGCTGAGTTCAAAATGCCCAATTGATGATGTATGGATCTTGTCGGAATTGATTTTATATAGGGGATGCCATATTACCATTGCTGTCACTGGGTTAAAGTTGGATCTCTCGCTCACCTAATTCACCCACACATAATTGGAATCTGATTTGAATACAATGGCTTTATATAAGCCTTCCTGAATTACAACGGGAATCAACAAAAAATTGAGATAATGTATCTAACAAAAATGAGAAAATCTCCTAAGAAATCTTCTGCAATTCTTCGATCTTTTAAGTGAAGTTGCTGAGTCATTTTTTCTTGTAGCGATTCGGAAATCACTCAATTGAAAGCTTCAATCTCAGAAGGGAGGGTTTGAGTTAGGTTGGGGTTGGCGATGATTGTACCGACTTACGCGTTTGGTATGGTTAAGTTGAAAATATACTCAAATTATGTAAATCCTTAAACACACTTAAAAAATATTTTCATTATTTTAAAAGAATAGTTTTACATTTATTTTTTTTAATTTCCCGCGGGGTGGTCTTAGGAGCCCTTATCAGGAGGGCAGCACCCGTATCATGTTCGCTCCACACCTAGATTAATCTCACTCACACCGGGTCAATCCGTAAGGGGTAAAGTGCTGGTCATGAATATTTTTCCATTCCCATAGTCATTAGCGGAGATTAAACCTCTAACCTCTAGTTAATAAATGAGGCACTAAACTACCACACCATATTACAATGTTTAATAGTTTTAAATATGTTTTATGCTATATATACCTAGATATGAATTGATAATAAAATAAAATATTAAATAAATCAAAATTTAAAAAAAAAAAAAAACTTAGCTTGTAAAGATGAATAAGAGTAGAAAATTTGTGGGTGGCGACATATCGTTCAGCTAGATTCTTCTCTAGATCCGTGCGCCGCAAGTCATTTGACTAAAACTTGTTTGTAAAAGCTGATGTGAATTGATCATGATTAGTAGTTCTTGGATATCTACCAAATTCCTTTGGGATTATCACAAAAAAAAATATATGTTTTCCTCCCAGCTAAATCGGTCGGAATCCCATGAGAAATGGCCTGTTACGTTAGTTTTCCGTCCAAATGGCCTCTCGTTAAAAACATAGCAGGGTATCAGTAAAAAAAAATTCTGACGAAAAAAAAGGTCACAAAAATTTTCCGTCCGACCAAATCGGTCGGAAATCGTCAGTAAATTTTCCGACCGATCAAAATCAGTCAGTAATTTTGCTGACCCAACAGACTTGCTGACAAATATACGGTGATGCTGTTGACAACATATGGAATCACATAAGCCGATGCTAAAGGTGTTTTTTGGACTTGGTAGTTGGTGATACAAATTTTAGGTGTTTAGCAACTGAATTTTAGATTCCAATGTTGATCTTTAGGGTTGCATTCATCAACTTTCAATGACGCACTTTGGTAGTAGCCAATTCTAAATGTGCTTTTTGGACTTGGTAGTTGTCGATACAAATTCTATGTGTTTAGCAACTGAATTTTAGATTCCAATGTTGATCTTTAGGGTTGCATTCATCAAATTCCATTGACATACCTTTATGATCGCAACAGCCGATGCTAAAAGTCTTTTTTAGAGTTAGAAACAATTAGATACACATTGTTGTCTTTAGACTTGGCTCACTTGAAGTCTAACTGATGGTTTTATAGTCGAATCAAGCGTTACTAATTATCATATTATGCATAATCATTTGCAATTCTACATATATCATTTGGGAGTGAAATAATGAATTCCAAATTGAGATTTATTAGATTTGAGATTCACAAAGTAACAATATGTAACATCACTGTAATAATGTAGACGTATTATTATTGTCAAAATTGAAATACAATGTTACAATAGATGCACAATACTAGTGCACTCCTCGATGAAACATGAAATGGAGCTTCTAGACTAGGTCGTGCTCCACTCCTTTCTTCAGCCCAAAGATTCTTCAAGTATTTGCCTCCTTGTACATGCTTGAGTCATTTCGCTTGTGTGAACTTGTTTGACTATATAAGTAAGAATAAGTTCCTGTAAAATTGTGTCAGCACAGTTAGTTAGTGTGTTAACACAAATTACGTAGATGAGTTTCATAAAACGATGAAATCTGTGAAATACCCAGACTAAACGATGAAATAAGTTCATGTTTATGTATAGAAACTCATCCAATGTTATTGCAATAAGCGAATAAATCACTCAAATCTTTTGGAACAAGAAAGTAAGCAAATAACAAATGGAAGATAAAGATAGACGGAGATAGAACGGACTACCTGGACTCAGATATGCAGTGGATGGACTCAGATCTGCAGTGGCTTTGAAGAAACAAGTGGGTCACGACTGAATCCTCGAAGCAGCGGTTGGGGTCGGAATCGTAGTCGAATGCGTGGTTGTTGACCACCTATTTACTTATTCCTTCATTCATTTTCACTTCTTCTTCCATTCTCTTCTTCTTCCCTTCTTCCTTGTTCTTCATTTATCTCTTCTCTTTTCTAGCCAAGAACTTTATTAAAGGAGGAGAGAGATGACAATTCAAAAACCAAAAAATTCCCCCCAAAACTTAAATTTTCGAAATTCACTTTCTTCCTCCCAAATTTTAGCTTTTTAAATTTCATATGCAATTAAATATTTCTCAAGACATCAATTAACAAAGTTTGATTGTTGGTTGGGTGGCAAAAAACAAGGATTTGCTACAATCATTTTAAAGTATAAATGCTTTAAGGTTTTTTTTTGCAAATAGCTATTTACTTTTTTACCCAAGGTTTTGTTTGGTAGAAATAAAATCCTTATAGTTGGAGTTTATTGTTTGATAGAATAGTCAAAATAATTTGTTTTGTTGTCTTCCACATTTTCCTTTGAATTTGTTGATGTTGCCTCAGATGTTTCGCCCGCTACTCGGTGATTCTCGGGAATTGCGGCCACCTTTTTCTTGTCATCCTCCTCCTCCTCCTTTCGAACAACCTCCGCTCCTCGAAAAAGTCCCGACATCTCAACCTCGTCATCAAACTTCACATTCTCAAGTTTGGACGAAACCTGGCTGAAGTTTGAGCTTGCTGAGTCGAACTACAACAAGGGGCGTTGACATTGTTTAAGCATTTGCTCCTTAAGCCACTTCACCCAATTTAGAGCCACCTCGAATTTGTTCGTCCGTTTGATCATCTTATTGTCTCTGGCCGATCGGAACCCCATTTCGTGTGATCGTCCTTGAACTTGTGAATCTGACTTAATAGATGCTCGGTTTCTGACCGTAGCCGCCCAACCGAAGCCGATTGTGTGTTGACTTTAACCTCCAAATTGACAACCTTATCGACCATATTATCGCTTTTTTTGGTATGCTCCATGCATCTAGTTTTGATTATTGTTAAGCCATTGTTAATGATTGCTGGCTAATCGTGCAAATTACCCGCAGACATACAAAAAAAAAAAAAAAATCATACCAACTGTGGTCAGTTCCTTATAAAGTACACTGTTTCATTCATTGGTAGTCTTCCATTTACAGTAATTTCGTAAGTATTTGGCATCTGCGTGACCATCCATTCAGTTTCCCTGGATACATTGCTATGATGCGTGTATTAATCTATGCACATGTATGATTGTTCTTTATGAACTACTGTTTTATTCCTTCATAGTTCTCCATCGTACATAGTCCGAATATACTTGTCGTCTTACAGTGTTGTGGATCTTCTTCAAGTTTGAAATTGGATGGAATATATGAAGAAACGTAAAGGACGACTGCCATCAGAAGGTGGTGTTTTGCCCGACTGAAGAATAACAAGATTCAGTGCATAGTTTTCTCTAAGTTTTTGTTTCTTCATAGTGAAAGCTACTTCTCCAACATGGAGGGTTTTATTTCTTAAAAGTTAAAACATTGGATAAAAAGTGAATTAACTATTTGCAAAAAAATCATAAAGCATGGCTACTTTAATAGTACCGTAGGCAAACCGCAAAACACGTGGACTATTTAACTTAGTGGCCTAGGTTTGAATCTTCTTAATGCTATTAATTGTTATATTTTTTATTTCAGTTTTTCCATCTTTAAATTTTGGTATTTTATCATAGAGTGTCATTTATTAGCTCATTCTAATATATGTTTCTTAACTATTTTTAGTTTTTGTTCTATCCAAGATTTAGTTTTTGATAAAAATTCAATTTTTAAGTGGATAAAGATTTTGAAAAAAAATGTGGATAAATATTTAGAGATTGAGAGCTGAAACAAAATTAGTACCACGATTACTGTTCTGACTAATTGTAAATATCTTTTAACTAATTAAATGTTTGAATGTTTAAGCACAACATCGTAGTGTAGTATGGTGCAAGTTTGTATCATTTTATTATAAATTATAAGTAGTTGAAACTACATTTAAAAATATATATATTTTTATACCGATCCGAATTAATCTCAAACTAATTCGTTCTGGATGATTTTTCAAAAGATCATCGTTAGGACCCCACGTACCTAAAATTCTAAATCCGCCACTACCCCCCCCCCCCCCCCCCCCCATTTTTTTTAAACATCGCAAATTGTAGTAACTAAAATGTAATTAGTGGTATACAAATTGTCATTTTATACCGATAAATTCTAGGGTTAAGGGTCCTTTTGGTACCACATGTTTGCAAACATTACACTGTTCATACCATTAGTATTTTTTTGGTACCGAATTGGTACCATATGTTTCCAAACCTTACTGTTTTGGTACTTCCGTTACCATTCCGTCAAAAACGGCCGTTAAATGGCATGTTCCATGCACGTGAGCAGCCCAAAACTTTCAATTTTGTTACAATTTAGTCTATCTAATACATCCTTAACTTTTATTTTGTTCAATTTAGTCCTAAAGTTTCAAAACCAAACCATTTTCCCAAATTGACCTAGCCGGACCTAGCCATGGGCTAGGTCCGACCCTGGGTCGGGGTCACCAGACCCAGGCGACCCTGACCCAGGGTCGGACCTAGCCCTAGGCTAGGTCCGGCTAGGTCAATTGGGACCTAGCCCTAGGCTAGGTACAGCTAGGTAAATTGGGGCTAGGTCCCAATTGACCTAGCCGGACCTAGCCTAGGGCTAGGTCCGACCCTGGGTCAGGGTCGCCTGGGTCTGGTGACCTCGACCCAGGGTCGGACCTAGCCCATGGATAGGTCCGGCTAGGTCAATTTGGGAAAATGGTTTGGTTTTGAAATTTTAGGACTAAATTGAACAAAATAAAAGTTAAGGATGTATTAGATAGACTAAATTGTAACAAAATTGAAAGTTTTGGGCTGCTCACGTGCATGGCACATGCCATTTAACGGCCGTTTTTGACGGAATGTTAACGGAAGTACCAGAATAGTAAGGTTTGGAAACATATGGTACCAATTCGGTACAAAAAAATACTAATGGTATGAACAGTGTAATGTTTGCAAACATGTGGTACCAAAAGGACCCTTAACCATAAATTCTAACATTAACATATATATAGTAATACTTGCTAATTTAATTATTATGGCTATAAAAATCAATAAATGTTTTATTAAGAAAGTCTAACATTAAAAAGTTGTAAATATATATGCTAATGTATATGGAATATAAACTTAAATTAAACCATTAATAGAATTTTTAAATTATACAATAAAGAATTAACAAAGATATATATGTGCAGCGTCGGATATACGTTATGGTAAGCGGATTCCTGGGACATTGCTTGGCTAATATTTTTATTATAAATAATATAGGTATATTTTTCCTAAATAATATTAAGGAATCTGATTAAATAATGTCAAGGACACCAATTAACATCTATTGTAGTGTAGTGTGCTTAAAGGAAGTAAGCTTTTAATCTCATAGGTCGTGGGTTTGATCCTTGTGCATTGAGTCCATTTTTTTTATTCGGCAGCTAATTTTTTTTCTAAGTATTTTTTTTTTCATTTTTTTAACGCTTTTACTCATATCTTTTTTCATAATTTTTTTTTTCACAACGCTTTTAGTCAATTTTTTTAATTTTTTTCCTGAGGTTTTCTCATAGTTATCATTTTAAATATAAAATTTAGTTGTACAGATTGATTAGTACAATGTATAATATGTTTTATATATATATATATATATATATATATATATATATATATATATATATATATATATATATATATACTTAGAATTGTATTAAATTTAATTTTTTAAATTTCAACTCGTATTAATACCGATTTAACTCGTTTTTTTTATTTATTTCCGTAAGACCGTACTAGGAACCCACTTATAGCTGGTTTTCTAGATCCGTCACTGCATGTGTAATTTTATTTTCATAGATTCTCTAGACTAAAGCAAGTTTATTTTTTAATTCGAGTAATTCTGAATCACGTTTGAGGTTAATGTAATAACATGCTTTGATTCGATGATGAAAAAACATGTGAGTAAAATAACTTTGAGATTATTATACATAAAATTATTGTAAACTTATTATGGTTTGCTAACACAAATTTTTTTTCTTTTCCGTTTTTTTGTAAAAATAATGAAACAATATAATCTATGGGTAAACTCAAAATAATTATAAATTGTGGTTCACAAAAAAAAAGGTAATAGTATACGAATACAACACTTGATAACGATTTATTAGGATATATTGGTATAAGTTAATAATTTATTTACTAATTTTTTAAATTAAGCTCTAACTCGTGCATTCTGTGGTAAAGTATTTTTAATATGAAATTGTTGATATGTTGTCAAAGTTCAATATGGATTATTTATTTTATTGACTTTTGTCACATTAAATATTTATTTAACGTAAATTAAATAATCACACATCGTACTGTATCGTACGCAACGTTTGAAGAAAATTATACATATTATTATATTTTAGAATTTTTTTGTTATATATTTATTTCATATATATTAAGGTTATTACTTTACATTCTATTTTTATATTTTCTCGAGAATGGGCATTCATATAGTGTATATGAAAAAATTGTTGGATTAATTAGTAAAATTCCAAATATTAACCAATCAAAATTTATAATAAGATTTTAATAAATATAATATTATAGTTTAGGCATTAGTTAAAATATAGTGTGATGGCTATGGACAAATGCCTTTAAATTTGATGCATAATTACTACTATATATAAGAAATGAGGTACATTTTTTGGATTACAATTGTGATTAGGTACTAACAATATATTATATATTAATTATTGTTAAAATTTATTACTATCAATTAGGATATAGTGGTTTAATGTGTAGTGGTTTATGGTTTAAGTGTTGGATTACGGGGACGTAATACTACAGAATGCTAAACGTGTACTAGCAAAAAATCTAATCTACGCAGCGGAATTAGTACACATACTGTTAGATATCTGTCCAATTCGGGTTTGTATTTACACTTCGGGCCTCGCAAAATACTCCAAAACCCGTAAAAGAACTCTTCCGCGGACACCCAAATCTAAAACGGTCCGGAATACGCGCAGTACCCGGACCGGTGGACTTCCGGATTGCGCTAAGGCAATCCGGACCTAGTCCGGATTGCTAAACAATCCGGGTAGGTCCCGATTACCGACGTTCTTCGCGCGCTTATCCCGATTATTTTGCCAAGTGCGAGAAGTCATTGCACGCATAGTCCACCTTGATGACGGTATACGTTTTCCTTCATACCGACATCAAGCCGTTCAAAACTGGGCATGATCCTTAGGTTCCCTATAAATAGGGGCCTAAGTCTCCCATTTGAAAACAACTCCCTCATTCTGGCATTTCGTGCTCTGACTTCTCTCTAAAAAGGCTTTCTCTCTCTAGAGATTTTGACTTGAGCGTCGGAGAGGGCCCTACCAGCATCCCCCCCTCTCCCACGTTGGTTACTGCCCCTTGTGCAGGATCCGGAGTTCGAGAGATCAAGGTCGGGAAGTTGAAGATTAGTTCGAGGATCGTGTTTCCAGGATCGTGGCATTCAGACATATACCCGTTCCCGTGCACACATCCAGAGCCCGTTCGTGGAAAAGAAGCCCGAAGCTACCCAAGTGGAAGCAGACTTAACACATACCTTTTAGCTTTCCTTCCCAAGAACGATGTGGAGGGAGTTCTGATCCTCCGGTCGGAACCACGTGCAAGTTCTTCGTTAGAAGAAGTCCCACGGGATGTAGCTTCACAACAATACCTCTGATCGATTCTTCAACGGAGATGGAACTTCGGACTTGATGTTGATGGTGCTGAAATATCTAGGGTGACAAGTTTTCTCAATGGAGATCCTTGTTCTTAAAATGTGTGTTTAAACCCTTAGGAGTCACCCCTATATATAGTATTGGATGGAGTTGCCAAAAGGCAACTCCAACCAATGTGGTACTAGGGTTTCGGCCGAACCATGCATTAAAAGTGGAGAGGCCCATTTTGGGCCTCCCTTGTCAATTACTAATTGGATTTGGCCCAATTAGCCCAGATTGACAATTACCTAATTAAGTTAGGTAATTCCCTTAATTAACGGGCTCTTATTACGGTGCCACGTCACCATATGCTAACAGCTCCCACTCGCCGGAATGGGAGGGTGCTCATTAATCTATACGGTTACGCAATAGTATCAACATCTCAGTCTTCAGTCTTCGTCTCCGTCTCCAAATAGTTCATACGAGGCTTGTCGTGCGTCCGGCGGATACGACGGGCATCGTGCTACTCATCTGTTAGGAGTATTGTAGCGCCCGCAGAACGTTGATTCCCTTTCATGAACCAAACATGTTTGAAATAAAACTATGTATCGCACTGTATCCTTGGTCAACTGTTAATTCTCCAATTACCCAGTTTTCCACAAAGGAATACTTCTCCAGGGCATCCGTACAAGTGTTCACAACCTTCAACTAATATCCGGTTGGCGGCCACCTAGTGAACACGAGAATCAGTGAATTAAAGGTGAACTTGACCATCCCCATCGCTTATACCCTTAGTCTGACTCAACCGGTTTCCAAGACGAGGTCACTTGGCTGTTTTCTTTGGCACTACGCTCGTACGCCGGGAAGCGGGCATTGAGCCAGACCTTAGGTATAAGTTCTGAGTCCGTGAGGATACTTTGGATGCCTCTTCATAAGGCATCCGGGATCAATCACACGCTCAAGGTGAAGAAGTATGCGCCCTTTTGAATCACAAGTATTCAAGCTAGCACAACCGAGCATGACCCCGTGGTCGAACGTGGCACGCGCAGTATGAAGCACGCGTCGATAGCACACCTGGTAAATCCAGGGATGGGATATGTCAATAATGCTATCGCAGAATCTCTCATCTGGCCTTGAATGTGATATATAGTGATGGACAAAGTCCAACTCGGCGATTTACAAAATGAAGATTAAGTCATACTGTTAAGAGTGACAGTGTTATCGTTTTGTTTAATCAGGTTTATCCCCCTCGATTCTTAGCCAATCTTGTTATGGTAGAGGTCCCTCTCTCCTTACAAGATGACCGTGCCTGTGTGACGAGGAAATGTTCACATTCGACAAAATTTTGGTGGAAGAATTTTACTTCTTCCTACGATTTAGTTTATATACCGTAAAATCCGATGTTGTTAATCATTATGACGTCGATAAATCATAAAATCAAATTGAAATTCTTTTATTCAATTTAAACATAATTTCAAATGTCAAAATGTTATCACTTTTACAAGCCACAGAGTTTAAGCCCTACGTAATCTAAGCAGTTTTACGTGCTTTTAAAAAATATCCATACGTAACGACTTAGTTAAAGGGTCTGCGACCATACTGTCTATAGGCAAGTATTCTAAAGCGATTATGTTGTCTTCCAGAACAGATTTAGAATAATTGTATTTCACATCAATGTGCTTTGTCCTACTATGGTACTTTGGATTCTTAACTGGCGCAATGGCCGCCTGACTGTCGGAGTACACCTTCACAGGTTTACTCTTCTTGTCGGTGCAAATTAATGCAGTAAGAAGCCTTTTCAACCAGACCGCTTCTTGTGCATTTTTGGAGAGGGCAACGAATTCCAATTCCATAGTTCAAAGCGCGACACAAGATTGCTTCTTGTTTACCCATGATATGGCAGCATTAGCAAGGAGGAAAACTCCTCCTGTGGTGGACTTACGATCAGCCGGATCGCCACTGTTGTCGGCGTCACTATAACCGGTCAATTCGAGCCGTTTTCCCTCATAGCACAGAACGTAGTCAGCAGTACCTTTCAGATATCTGATAATTCATTTTACGGTCTTTAAATGTTGATAACTAGGATCTGATTGGAATCTTGCTACTAGGCCCACAGCGTAATAGATGTCTGACCGAGTACAGAGCATGGCGTACATTAGACTCCCTACCATGCTCATATACTCTGAATTCTTTATCTGTTCACGCTCCTGCTGGTTTTTCGGGCCATCACGCTTCGATAGCGCGCACCCGAACATAACCGGCGTATCCACGGGTTTAGCATCCACCATTCTGAATTTGCAGGCTCCGTTCGCTTCAAAATAGAGTTGAAAGTGAATCTGACTTCACTAAAAGTTTCGTAAATCCTCGGCTCCACGCAAGTTCAAGTCCCGACCGTATAGCTCCTAATTTTGCACACACGGAGGTGGCCACCCCGAGGCTCTTCATGAAGCTTCCAAGCCAATTTCCTGCCTCATCCCGAAAAATTCCACCCGCACCAGTTGGACACGGGTTCCCTTTCGATGCACCATCTGTATTCAATTTCACCAAACCACTATTCGGTTTCACCCAGCCAACGACTTTCTCCACTCTCTTTGATTTGCCCGAGGTTACTAGATCAAACTCGAAAGAGCGAGCAAAGGTCGCATCATTATCACCAGGATCCTGTGGGGTACTGGCCCCCTATCCCTACTACCGCTTACCGCAACCTCCATAGAAGTGGTGCCTAGGCTAGTAATAGGGATGGGTTTGGTAAGAGTTTATGCTCTATTTTTGTGTTGTAGTAGAGGCGCGAGGGATTATATTAGGATTGACCCGAGTAAATCCTGGCACCTTGCTTGTGCTTGGTGGACACATGTGCCAATGCTGAATCGAGGTGTGGCGCACCGCACTTAGAGTGCGTTAAGGATGGGTCAAATGCATACACCCTCTTTCCAAGGTCAGAGATGTTAGCCTAATTCATTTCCTTCGTCCAACGCGTAGAACTACTTTTCTACGCCCTTTCGAGAGAACAGTTGCAACCCTCAGCCCCCCAAGGACATCGTACGAAAGGTCAGATCTGGGAACAAACTAAGAGCTAGGAAACCATACTGACCACCAAACTAAACTTTTAGTTTGGCAAACCAAATATTTCATTGATGAAATTAGCAAGTTCGTTTTACACAGGTAAAAAACAAGCGAAAAACAGACATATTATTTAGGCTCCTTTCCTAAACCTTTCTTGATTATACTTTTCTCATAGCGCGATTTCCTTATTTTTGGCTATAAAGCGCTATACAAAATTAGTTTTTTAGGTTATCAAAACAGCAGCACTTTTCTAAAAAAAAAAATGTGCATTTAGCACAGCGCGAAAGCTACCTTTTTGTCGTTTTCTGCCCTAAACACAAAGATTGGTTACTTGATTTCCTTGTCTGGATCCTGATCTTCACTTTAAAAATCATGTTTGTACGAGTTTTAATGTGAAGCAGATAGATTCTTCTTCAGCAGTTCTACTTTCATCCACAACCGGCTCCTAAGAAGATGGAGCAGATCCACACTCACAGACGACTGTGACCCTTTCTTTTATTTTCCCACAATTTAAGGGTGGCTGTGGCCCTTTCTTTGTAGTCGTTTTAGGGACGACTGAGGCCCTGTTTATTTGTAGTTGATGTAGGGACAACTGTGACCCTTTTATTTCTTCATGCTCTCACAAAATTAGCATGAGCACTCTCTTTATTTTTATCGGTAGCCAATTAAAGGGCGGCTGTGACCCTAAATTTTTATTTTTATTTTTTTGTTTTTGCAGCTCACCTTTTGCCATGACTGCCCTTGCGGGTTTTCAATCATGCCCCTCTCCCTAACTCTTGTCTAGTTCGCCTATACAGGTTTTCAACCTAGGAGGAATTTATTTATTTATTTATTATTATTATTATTATTTATTTTTTTCTTTCTTTTTTCAAATGGAAAGAAAAATTTACAGAAACTAATTAACAACAACAATTATGTACATGCCCCTAGTGGCTGATTAAAATCACCTGATCCACGTAACTTCTTCAAGACGAGGACTCGGTCACTCAAATAAAATAAGTTGATTATTTCAGTTTCTTGAGTTGTGTATCATCTGATGGACGACACTCGCGATAATGTTTTCCTTACTTGACATCTTAAATGCTCATTGTTCGGAACATTGAATCTTTACGGGACTCTCAATGATCTCTTGATATTTTTCCATCTTTGGACATGTCTGATCTCAATGGGAGGTGCCCCTTGGTTACCACTGACCGGTTTACACCTTACCGTAAAACAGATGTATGGCTTGGTTCGGGAACGCGTATGAATTCCACACATGGTAGGTGAAATTTTTGTATGGAAGTTCTTTGAAGCAGTCACGTTTCACGTGGTTGCGACCTCGTCGAAGTGGTCGTCTGTTCTGAGCGTTGGATATCCCGAGTGCGAAATTTGTTCTTTGTGCAACTGGATGACTGAACGTTTTTTTTTACTGCCCCATTTGGCCGGCAGAACTTATATGTAGAAGATACCTAACCAAGGGTACCTGAAAAGAGTAAATGAAAAAATCAGTGTAGAGAAAATAAGAAATCATGCATGATTTTTTTGAAAACTCTAATGTCATTCATTTCATAATTTTGATTGCATTTCATAAAGAATCAAAATTTATGATCTAATGTGTTTTGCACCATCATGGAGTTTGCTGAGTTTGTTGAGTGCACACTATCTGGCTCGAACGCAGGACAGATGCTCAAAACAAAGTTTTTTCAAAAGGATTTTCTCGTCCTTTGTTTAAACTCGAATAATCGCAATCAACTGCACAGTTAAACTATTTTCTTAAAAAAAAAATAGAATCAAATCTCTTTTTTAAAACGCTAACTCATGCGAATGTTGAGACGATCTTGCCGAAAAAGTGCAATACACCTTGGATAAAACGAATGACACTTTGAGTTTTTTTTTTAATGCTCATGCATGCTCGAAATTTAAATTTCTACGGTTAAGAAATTTACAAGTTACAACCAGTTTACCTGAATGATACATATGGAATGAATGTACGAAATGAAAAATCCAGGTAATTTTTTTTTTTTTATAAAAAGAAATGCAAATGCAATGCATGTTTGGAATTAAAAGCTCAACAAACTAAGAGAAGTTTTACAATCTATCTAAAAATTCTTTTTTCCTATAACAATGCCTATGAGATGTACATGAGATGAAAGTTGTACAGTTAAGAAAACTTACAGGATACCTAAATTTTTTTATTTTGTTTTTTTTAAGAGGAAAATGAAAAATCAATGCATCCTAGTTGCTCAAAATAAAAAATTCAAGTGAAAAGTTTTTTTTGAAAAGAATGCATATGAGATGCACAAAAATAAGATGCAAACTTAAAAATAAAAGTTCTAAAACTAAAAAAAATTACAATTTACCGGAATTTTTTTTTTCGAAAAAAATGCATACGAGATGCATGTCTTTAATAAAAAATTTCAGGTAAAAGGTTTTTTTAACATAAGAACTCTGAAACTAAGAGAGCTTACGATTCATCTAATTTTTTTTTTTAAAATTAACAGATATCAGATGCATTATTAAAAATAAAACAATTCATATGAAAAGTATTTTGAAATGATGCATATGAAATGCACATTCGAAATTAGAAGTTCTAATAGCTAAAGAGAAATTACAATTTTTCCTAAAATGTTTTTTTTTTTCTTTTTCTGCATACGCGACGAGCTAACCAAAATGACAACTTACCTGAAGAGTTTTTTTTTAATTCGTATGAAACGCAAGTTTGAAATAAAAAAAATATCCAGGTAAGAGGTTTAAAAAAAATAATGCATATGAAATGCATGTTTGGAAAGAAAAATTCTATCTAAATGACACGCTGCAGAGCTGAAAATGTTTATTTTGGTTTTTTCTTTTCTTTTTTAAAAAATGAATGTGATGCATGCTTAAAAAAAGTTACATAGATAGAAAAAATTACAGTTTACCTGATAACATTTACAACAAAACATGGATGAAAAACGACATTTAGCGGGGTCTAAATAGTGTGTGGCTTTGCTCTACAAGGTAGGTTCCACTGACAAGCTTTCGACACGGTGGTTTCCTCACCCCATCATAGGGATCACAGGACCTTCACAAATGGTGGAGTTGTTCTGAGTCGTTTCGGCGGCTCGGCCTCGCGGTCGTAACCTTACTAACTCTCCGGGGTTCTTAGTTACCCTGGGTTTTAGGCATTTTGGATATTACACTAAAGTGGTGTGTGCGAATTCAAACAATGCCACAAAAAAGAAAAAGTTAGTTTAAATTCTTCACTTTGTACCTGTAAAAAAGAAAAACAAAGTTAGATTATTAAAAAAAATTAAATTAAAAAACATGTCATATAAGCGAATATAATGAGCCCGAACCCTCTAAAACATCCCCAGCAGAGTCGCCAAATTGTCAGACCTAAAATCTGACATAAAGGCGATAACGTTTTTAAAGCGTGGATTTTGAAAAGAGTCGCCACTAGTTAATTAAGGCTAACTAAAATCCTAAATTACCTAAGCGAATAACAAATTAAACACATAGGTATAAAATCGGTCTACGATTAGAAATTCGAGTTCAGGGGTTCTATTACGAATTAAAAATATTATTTTTAACCGCGCTCTTTCGGTACTCAATTCACTTAATTGCCAACTTTATTTTTTACATATATTATATCAGATTAATCTAACGACGTCAGGATCTAATTAAATGTATCATACGCAAAAATATTTTCAATAATTAACCTAAGTCTAAAAACTGATTATAATCTATAAATCTTAATTAAGACGAAATCTAAAACCCAAAACTATCTAACACGCTAAATACATACCTATTCTAGCATATATGACTTTGAGCAATTAAACATGCTATCTAATTAAATTTAATTAACTACAATTAAACTACTAATCACATTTGACCAACTACATTTAAAATATTCAATATAATATAACAATAATAATAATATAATAACAGATTAATAATAAATATATAAATAAAAATAATTAAAAAAAAAAAGGAAAAGAAAGGTACGGGACCTGCAGTCTGCACCAGGGAAGGACGGCGGCAGCTCCGGCGTCCAGGGCACGCTCCGGCTGACAACGGCGAGCCAAGGGCGGCGTCGGGTAGCATGGGGCGAAGTGGTTTGGGACAGAGTCGTTGAGGGAACTCCGGTGGAAGGCAGGTGGTCCGGGACGGGTCTGAGCTGCAGCGGAGGTCCTATGGCCGGTGGCGCGACGGAGTCAGACGGAACGGGCGCGGTCGATGGATGGCGGAGCTCCAGCGCGGTCGAGGACGGACGGATCTTGTGGCTGGGCGAGCAGACTCCGGTGGCTGAGCAGGTGCAGAGAAGATTGGCGAGGGAGATAGAGAGAAGGAGAGAGAGAGAGAGAGAGAGAGAGAGAGAGAGAGAGAGAGAGAGAGAGAAAACCAGGCGACGACGGGGTGAAGCTGGTGGCGCGACCGGTCCGGAGATGGCGTCGGGAGAGGGTAGTGGTGGTCCGGCCACCGGCGGGGCTAGACAAACGGGAGGAAGACAACCAGCCATAAAAAAACTTTTTCACTAGAAGACAAGTCTGCACGGGTTACGAGATCTGATGTATTATTATTGATGTTGTTGTTTTTATTACATGTAAAAGGAGTCTATTTATAGCTAAACTAAGACCCCTAAACTAAGAAAATAAAATCTGAAAAATATATTCATTAATATTCCAAAAATATACATATATATTTAAGTATTTCACCATAACTACACATAATATATTTTCTGAATATTTTTCAATAATTAATGCATATACACTGTCCTATTTTAACCAGTCATATCTTTAGAAACTTCGCGACCTTCCATATTTAAATACTTCATTTTTAACGCGTCACATATGACATTTTGAACGTGCCACGTGCGTACAAAAATTAGGTGTTTACAGTTCAAGATGAGAATAATGAGCCTAGACGCAGTCAAATGCAGAGAACTTCTCCCAAGAAGTTTCCCATCGAGAAGAGTGATTTATTCACCCTGACTTCAGCTGATGAACCGGTCACAGTTAAACAAGCTTTGGAAGGTTCTCAAGCGAAGGAATGGAGGAAACCAATGGAGGAAGAGTTTGCCTCAATGGATGCCAATTCGGTTTGGACGTTAGTTGATCTGCCTGCTAACCGCAGGGCGATCGATGCAAAGTGGGTTCTGAAATTGAAACTCACTGCTGATTGAAACGTTGAACGGTGCAAAGCTCGAGTCGCGAAATGATATACCCAACTCCACGAAGTGGACTTTGGTGAGACTTACTCACTAACTGTGCGTTAAACCAAGGTCTGGGCCATTTTGGCCATGGTTGCTAGCCTCGATATCGAGCTGCATCAGATGGATGTTAAGACTGCCTTCCTTCTTGGAAACTTGGAGTAAGAGATCTACATGGAGCAACCAGAGGGTTTCTCATTCCCTGGAAATGAATGTAAAGTTTGTAAGCTCCAAATATTGATTTATGGTCTTAAACAATCGTCCTGACAATGGTACCGCAGCTTCCACGAGGAACTCGTGGGCAAAGGATTCATGAATCTTCACGAGGATCCTTGCGTGTACACTAAGACCTCATGGTCAAAGTATGTTTTCTTGACGTTATACGTTGATAACATCTTTCTTGCCACCAACGATGTGAGTTATTTGAATAAGTCAAATTCCTAGTTAGCATCTGTATTTGAGATGAAGGAAATGGGGGAGGCCACTTACATCTTAGGCATTAAGATTGCTAGTGATCGTGGTGCTCATATATTATGTCTTTCTCAGGAAGCCTATATCACAAATTGTTGAGAAGGTCCAGTCTCTATGATGCTAAACTCGTGGAGACACCAGTTGTATATGGGAGTGCGATGTCAAAGCGTGAACAGATGAAAAGTGCAGAGTACCTCAGTATGGTAGGAAGTCTGATGTACGCGATGTAATATACCCGTCCAGATATCTGTTACGTTGTAGGATTAGTATTGTTTCGAACCCCGGTTATCAACATTTACGAGCCGTGAAACGAATAATGTGATATCTGAAAGGTAGGGCAGACTACAGACTGTGCTATGAGGGAAGTAAGCTAGAAGTGATAGGATATAGTGACGCCAACCATGGTGGTGATCTAGATGATCGTAAATCCACCTCAGGAGGAGTGTTTCTCCTTCCTAATGCCACCATCACTTGGATGAGCAATAAACAATTATGTTTCGCGTTGTCCATTATGGAATATGAATTCGTAACTCTCTCAAAGAATGCACAGGAGGCTGTCTGGCTAAAGAGACTCTTGGCCGCCCTGCTTGACGTCAAGGACGAGAATAAGCCTTTGTGCATTTACACTGATAGTCAAGCTGCGATAAGGGCAGTCAAGAATTCGAAGTACGAAGTGTGTGGTAGAAGACAAGCTGATCACAGTCGAATTCATTCCTTCGAAAAATATGGTTGCGGACCCTTACGCAAGTATGTTTTCGAAAAGCACGTAAAATTGCTTCAATTTTGTAGGATTTATATGGCTTGTAATGTGACAGTAACATTTTGTATTTAAAGTAATATTTGAATAAAAGAATTCCTATTTGATTTTATGATATTTACGACGTCTTAATGACAATATTACATCAGATTTATGGTCTATAAACTAGTCGGTGAAGCGTAAAACACCTTAATAAAATATGTCGAATGTGGATCCAGCCATGTCACACGGGCACGATCGTCTTGATGGAAGGGAAACCTCATCCATATCAAGACCAGCTAAGAGCCATGGTATTTCTAAAGAGAAAATTGTTTATGAAAAATGATCATTTGGTTTCGGGGTACACGATATGATCAAAATTATGCATATTTCCGTGACGAACTTTGTTCGTCTACCACCACATTCTGGGCTAGATGAGAAACTACAATAGCATATGACATTCCCACTCCTGATATAAAATAAGTTCAAGCTATGCTATCGACGCGCACTTCATACTGCGCGTGCCATGTTCGACCACTAGGTCAAGCTTGGTTGTGCTAGACGGAATCTTCCAAGATTCTGAAGGAAACAATTTTTTTCACCTTAAGCGTGTGAATGATCCCGGGTGCTGAATAAATCAGCACCTGAAGTACTCTTACCACTCGGAGCTCATGTCCAAGGTTGGGCTCAATGTTCGCTCCCGGGCGTACGAGTGCAGTGCCCGAACAAAATGGCCAAGTGACCACGTTTTGGGAACCGGTTGAGTTTGACTAAGGATATGAGCAATGGGGATGGTCATGCACATATGTAATTCTCCGACTCTTTTATTCACTAGGTGTCCACCAGCCGTATATTAATATAAGTTTGTGACTACTTGTACGGATGCCTTGGAGAAGTATTCCTTAAGAGAAACTAGGCAATTTTAGAATAACAGTTGACCAGGGGTACAACGCGGCACAAAGAAGAAACAGGTTGGGAATCAACGTTCTACGGATGCTACAATAATCTTAACCGATGAGTAGCGTGAAGTCTTTTGTGTCTATCGGACACACGGCAAACCTTGTATGAAAAATACGGAAACTGGATTGGATCAATGAATAAATGTTTATGTGTTGGACAACAACATATTAATAGGCACCCTCCCATTCCGGCGAGTGGGAGTTGTTGGCATTTGGAGTAAATGGGCCACCGTAATAAAAAAAAATTAATATAAGTCCAACATTCTAAGTCTAATTTGGGGTATGACACGTATGGGATTTCATTTTAGGCCGAAATACCCATGGTCCATGCGCGGCCCATGTGGGCCGACCCTATTAGACTAATGGTTCAGCCGAATATGGTGACCAATCCACCAAGGGTTTTTCTCACCTCTTCTTATAAATAAAATGTGTTAGGGATTTCTTAGGGTTGGTCACTCTCTCCCATTTAGTTGTCAGAAAAGAAATCTCCTCTCCGTTTTACCATAGGGTTCGGTCGAACCTATACCACCATAAGTAGGTGTCGAATTACTTAAAGTAATTCACCCCGGAGATACATTCTCCCCTCATTCAAGACAACCTCCCTCGGAAGAATCAACAACATCACTCGACTGCGTAGATGAGGTGGGAACAGAGCCTCTCTTCTTTTTTTTCTTGGAGAAGTACTCTTCAGTATCCTTAGAAGTTTCATCTCATCCAATCTCCTATTATATATGGCGACAAGCAGTGGTCTTCACACATGTCATCCTCGCGTTAGAGTCTTGACGGAAGTGACAGGTTCAAGTATCTCAGTTGAGTCAGGGGCAATACTTGCTCCAACATCTCTGTGAGCAGTAGTTGAGCTACCCACAACAACCCTTGAAAGATCCACGCCAGCTGCCGCCTGTCGTGCAAAAAGTGATTCTATCAGACCTACAAAAGAAAATAAGAAATGTCACTAAGGAGATAGAGAAAAATATAAAAATTTCTACCTAATTAATAGAAACGATAGAAAGCCGTTGGCGGATTTCTGAATGAGTCAAAATGTCTTCAGTATGATCCTCCACTGAATCCGAAGGTTTGAAGCCTTTTTGAAGAGAGGTGCTAATCATCTGTATATACTTAAGCTTCATTCGGCAAGCGTCTCCAAGAAAGGCACCCCATATGTTGATCAATGAAAAACGACCTCCTAGGGAACTCTGGTCCTACAATAGAAATAGTTGTTCTTCCAATTGGCGTTTGTCGACTTGACACGGCCAATGAATCCCTCCTTGACTTTTCAAGACCAACACTCAGCCTTGGGCCACCGAGGTTTGAAATGCATAGTGCGCTACTAGAGTGCATCTCAAATCTAAAAAAGCACCGAAAAACTTGAAGACCATACACCCATCCATGGACATCGCATAAACAACAAAAAATGATCCAGAAACGGATAGCGTTCATAGAAAACTGGCAAGGCTGAGTGCCATAAAAACTACAGAGCCCGCAAAGGTCGGGGAAAAAAGGAAAGCGAAGCCCCGCCTCGATCATCTTGGGAAAAATCACCACTTCCCCAGGAAGGGAAATGTGGATCTTGACATCAGCATCATCTGGAAACCTAAGGCATTCCTCATCTGATAAATATCCTAAGAGTACTGATTCTACGGAATCCTTTAAATAAAGAGAATTCCCCTTAGGGTCCTTAGGAGCAGGGGAAAACAAATAAAATACCTGTTCCTGAAGGGGCAGCGCTGCCTAAAGCTATTGGAGTCTTGGAAAGAGAGTGGCAGAACGAAGCTTCTTTATAAGAATTGGGAGATTCTGGTGAATAAGTTCCAAAAAGAATCCTCTCGCAGGGAGAATAGGGATGATGATGATTGAGATTATTAAAAAAACAGAGAATTGATTTGCCAGAATGAAAAAAACGGTAACTTCAGAGGTTTGATCACGAACTATGTAACAGTTACCACTGAAGGGGTTTATATAGAGAAAGAGGAAGCTTCTCCAGGAAGAAGGATGTAACAGTTATCAGAAGCAATGATAACTGCAACAGTTATATTCCTAGGGAAAAGTTACAATGGTAAAGAAATTCTCGAAAAAAGCCAGCTCCAATAGTCAAAAAAATTATCGCCAAAGGCAAATCAAGTAAGGAAGTTCAACAGATGGTCACGACTTGAGGATAATTTCCAAGGGCAAACACCTAGAGGAACCCAAGATCGACACCACTACTTACAAATTTAAAAGATGGTCATGAATTAATGAGAATTCCTAAGGGGCAAGTACCTCGATGAACCCAAAGTTAACGCCATTCATCATGAAGGCAAAAGTAACAATTTTCTACAAGCCAACGCCATGACAAGTTCCAGTTTAAAAAAAAAAAACAGAAAATACTACTCGACACACGCTGACTCCTCCTTTTTAGGAAAAAAGTGTTGACACCAAATGTCTCGGTGGCAAATGTTGGAACCATGGTATACTAAGCCAAATTCGAAGAATGGCAAAAGATCAATGAAGAGGTGCTCTGAAGGAATGAGCTCCAAGTGACGCCGAATAATATATCCACAAGGATGCAACAAAAAGGCGACGCCGCTCATAAATCCATCCTATTAAGGAATGATGAGGTGGCGACCAGCTTAGTACCGACTTGGAGTAAACCCATCCTATTAAGGGATAGTGAGGTGGCGATCTACTTGACACTGCCACAGAAGAAAAACCATTCTCTTAAGTAAAATTGAGGTGCCGACCTACTTGTCACCTGCTTGACTACGTCGTAAGGAAACCCACCCTCATAATTATAGGTGAGGTTGCGGCCTACTTGTCACCTTCTTGGCATCGCCACAAAGGAAAACCATCATAGGAAGGTAACACCGCCCAAATTCGGTTCAAAACCTATATAAATAGTAAGAAATTTACATTCATTTATAAGATTTCTACTCTAAATACACTTATACTAAATCTTCGGAGTGTAATCAAGGGAACAACCCCGCCTTTCTCAGGTTTCGCCAAGAATAGTCCCGCCAAGAAGAACAAGCTAGCCCACAAAGCTTCAAACTTCAGAGATACGTCTAGGCGAGAACCAGAAGAGCCTTCAGCAGGCTTAGATAGACTTAGACGATCCAACAACAACAAAATTGAGTTTTCACAAACATCAAAAGATTTTTTTGAGTAAAAAATGTGTCACTATTGTTCTTCATAAGGAAAACCCATGTAGTTATTGAACAATCATCAACTATTGTCAAGAAATGTTGATAACCTTTGATTGCAGGAACACGATATGATCCCCAAAGATCCAAATGTAAAAAATCAAAGGTATTAGCAGGGAACACGATATGATCCCCAAAGATCCAAATGTAAAAAATCAAAGGTATTAGCAGCACCTGAACTACTACTATCTGGTAATGATAGTCTATTTTGTTTGGTCATTGGACATACCATACAATTATTTATACAATTAGTAAACTTATTACTAAACAGTAAAATCTGCAAATGAGCCATTTGAGTGGATGAACTTTTTCCAAGACGCGTGTGCCATAGCGAACCCTAATAAATCTTGAAGCATGAGTTGGTAGTAATGCACTTATTCTTCGTAGAAATTCTAGCAACATCATATTTAGCTAGTAAATTGTAGAAACCCTTATTCTTGGTCACAATCTTTAGAATACTCCCATCGAAGATGCACCAAATAGGTAAAGAATAAGAAGTGAATATCACCTGATATTCAATTGACGAACGCTGAAATGAGGTTATATTTGAAGTTGGAACTAATAGCACCTCAGTAGAGCAATAATTAGGAGGAATATGAAAATTGCCTATATGAGTAACCTTGCATTTGCTTCCATTTGGTAAATAAAAAATTGATAAGAGGTTTGATTAATCCTTAAATCAGTTAACCAATGTGCATTATGCTATATGATTCAATGTGATTTGTAATTGATCTCTCTTGTAAATTGAAAGATATGAGTTCCATCGACTTTGTCAAACATTTTTCTCAAATCATTACAGGTCGAGAGAATTATAGGATTATAAACCAATCCATTGACAAGATCATTGGCCACGGTATTCTGAAGCCAAGGCTTAATAACTGCATTTGCGCAATCTCATTTGATCCTCTAGTTAATAGGATTTGATGAAATGAAAGATTACTTCTCATGTAAGTTACAAGTATGAGAGTTAGCTATATACTCCTCGTTAGTATGTATGACATCAACATTACATAGATCATGACATCAACAACACTTTACTTAAGTAACTAAGCTAACTAAGTTTAAAATAACTAAAAACTAAGTTAATCTCTACTTCTATGTAAGAATATATTACGCAACACAAGTTGATATATAAAAGACTTTATTTCTCCGTTAAGTGGTCCACATGTCACATATATTTATTAGGGTATCTGGTGTAATATTCTAATTTTGTGAAACTAAATGTTTAAGTCTTGTGTGGGAGGACTTATAATGCTATTATTATTTACTTAGCGGTCTCTGACTTCGCCTATAAATAAAGGGGCAGTGTCATTCATCCAGACGTCTCATATGGTTAGGCAGAAGTCGGAAGGCCGCTATCTTGACATTCACTCTGCAGGTTCTCATCAATGTTCTAATCATGTTCAACCAATCATAACCGGAGGTACGATCCTAAATCCGTTGCGTATTGATCTGATAATATTTTTCTTACCTGTGGTATCAGAGCGATCCTTCGTGTTGTGTTTGGATGAATTTGTATTTTATTGTTTTGATTGTGTACTCTCGATCGTCTTTTACTATTGGACGATTTGTGTGAATTTCTATGTTGTATATAGAGATTTATGCATGAATTTGTTTATGCTGCCCTTCATATATAAATACATTTGGTTCTGTAATGGAAATCTATCGTGTCTTGGTCCCTGGAAATTGTATCTGTTGTTTTTCGAGGATGAATCTATTCATGTCTTCGGCTCTTTGTCGGAGTCGAATTCATTTCTCCGGTAGCCTCATAAGGGAGATGGTCACTCAGGAGAGGTTGATTTCAAGACCCGACGAGACTCCACTGGCCACCAATACATCAGTCGCTGTTTCGTTAGGTCTCGTGGTATCAGGTTTTCAGAATGGTTGGTTTCATTTGGCCGTGGTTGACCCATTTGAGTCAGCAACGATTTCATTGCAGTGAAGCACGGAATCGGACAGGTAGGTTTTGGTGAATAAAGCAATTAATTATGTTTTCCTATTCGGCTCTGTTTGTGTTTTCCGGATCAGTTTTTTTTTTTTTTTACTCCATAACATTCTCTTTTAATTATTTATTTTGACTGAATTTTACTCTTTCAAATTAAAAGTTTCGATTCTACTTTATTGAGTTGTAGAAGGCAGTTACTACTTTTTTTTTGGATTCTAATTTAATGAGTTCATTTTTATTAAGTTTCATGGGCCGAGAGCTACAGACTATCAATCTCAAGTATTAATGGCCAATTACTTTTCCAATTGTGTTTGTCAATTTTTTTTTTGGGGCTAATATCGTTTTTATGTGTTGATATTGACTGTGAATATGTAAAATGTCCTTGTACACATGCGTACATGTCTAAATATATAAATTGTATTATACATTTTTGACCGCTTGCAATTTTTTTTTGTGTTTATCTGAGGGACAATACAATTTACTTAATATTTTATGGAGTCTTAAAGTTTACAAAGTACGTGTTGGATCACGGGCGAAGCTCCATTATGTTCTTGACGGAAAGGCTTGAACTCTTGGGCTCCGCGTAATCCTGCAAAAGGGGATGACCTGGGTGGTGACCTAGAATCCCTCTCCGATGCTTAAATGAGTATATGAATGATGGGATGGTAAGCAATAATCTAAGCTCGTATTAGAATGTGTGTTTTTTGAGGTAACTTCCTCCTTTATATAGGAGGGGAAGTTACTCAGTTACCTGTAACTGCGCCTGACAGTTTTATCCACGATTCCGTATATCTCGTTCGGGATTCCGTGTATCTCGCCCCACGCTCCGCGTATCTCGCCCACGTTCCGCGTATCTCGGGCACGCCCTGCGTATCTCGGGGGAGGTTATCTGTATCTCAACCGTTTCCCCACTACTCTATCTAGTAGGCGGGTTTCTTGGTCTTATCCTCTGATCACAAGTCCCAATTCATATCGGGGACTCCAGAGTTATCTCATTCTAGGTCACCACCCAGGACCCCTTGTCTCACGAGACAGGTCCAATTTCCTCGGGGCTTTATTATCGGGGCCTACTCAGAGGCATATCGGGACCTACTCAGAGGCTTCTCGTCGGGAGCGCTCAGCTCATATATCGGGACCGATCTCGTCGGGACTCTTCATACTGGGCTTCTGGGCCTTCCAGGCCTTTCACGAGGCCCACTGGACTTACTCGCCGTCTATTGACTGTTAACGGGGCTAACGATTACATCGGAACCCATCATTTGCCCCCAAGACACGGGGGACTTACAGTCCGTCGTGTCTACCAATTCTAGTCCTCCCGACCTCATCGTCGGAGGATTTTGTCTCCGTACCTCCCGATATTGCCATCAGAGGCTTTTATCTTCAGACCTCCTGATATCTCCATCAGAGGCTTTTGCCTTGGGCACAATTCTTGAATAAAAGAGCTTCTCACTCATGATAGCCTTAGGCCCACTGGACTCTAAGGACAGTTGCCAAATCCGAGGAGACTCCTCGGTTACTGCAGCATTAAATGCTGGGGATAATAAAACGACGCCTAAACCGTCGTGACTGCTGCTTTCTGAGAAAGCACTCATTACGTCACTAACGTCTCTTCCGTACCGTGCCTATAATCTCGGCGATCAAGATTGAGTCGTTTCATCTTCAACAGTCCAGATTAATCCGTCCAGCTGTCCTTTTGCCTATAAAAGCCAAAACCCTGGCACTATTCACTCTTCCTTACCGTTTTGATTTCTGGAAATTCTGCCATTTCCAAACCTCGAAGATTCTTCTCCAAGTTTCGTCTGCTCTTCCAGTGATCCAAGGCCTCCAGCCCTCCAGATCTTTCTTCATCTTTTCCGAGCAACCATCGACAATGTCTGGTAAGGTTTTCCTTCTTTGCTTCTCTGGTTTATTGACATTACCTTCTCTTCTCTTCCTAATTTTTCCTGTCTGTGGCCGTTTTTAGACGAGGCCAGTTCCGGGGAAAGGACCCCTTTTATCTTTGAGCTTGCTATTAACGAAATTTCTGAGACCTCGTACGAGGCTGCTCTCCGAGAGGGCTGCATTACTTCAGACTGGGAACCCCGCTTTCCCTGCGAGTCTCATCCAGCCACCCGGAGAAAGCATATTGTCACACGTCCTCGGGAAGGAGAGGTGTTCGTCTCCACCGGGCAGATAAATGCTGGGATTCGATTCCCTTTTTGCGGGAACCTGGTGGAGATGTGCAACTTCTACCAGACGCATCCCTGCACCTTCTCTCCACATGCTATCCGCGTGTGGAATGCTTTCCAGGTTCTGTGCCTCCGCCAGCAGTGGACGTACAGCTTGCTACTCTTCCGCACCTTCTACGGGATAAAGTGCAATAAGGCTGGTGTTTGCTCCTTCACTCCCCGACTCCCCAAATGGACAAAGGAGCAACTTTCACGGTTCGGCTGGGATAGTGAGACCTGGAAGTTTAATAAGGATCGGGTGCTGATTCGCGATTCGGGGTCCGACAATAGCGGATGGAAGAAGTATTACTTCTTCGTCCAGAACAGCTCTATCCCATGGCCCCGATGGGAGGTTGCGGCGGACCCTGCCCCCAAGCTCGAAGTCTACTCCGAGGATGACTTCAACACTCTTCAGCTGGTCCAGCTTTACCGTTGGGGGGAATCCTTCGTTCCCCTCGACGCCAACAAGCTCGTGGAGGGGGACTTGATCCAGATCGGAGCCCAGCTCCTTGATTCCGTTTCCAAAAATTTGGTTATCTGGGTAACACTTCTAACCGCTTTGTATTTTCATTTTTGCAGCCAAGAAGGCATCTCTGCTGACCCATCTCGTGTTGAAGCAGGGGGAGACTGATGCTGTCCAGGGTGGCTCCAAGCGGAAGCGGAAGTCTTTGAAGAAGGGAGCTTCCTCTTCTGCTGCTCCTCCGACTGAAGAGCAGGTCGGGACGGCCAAGCGGGCCAGAAGGGAGGAGATAGACCAAGCCTTCGGTGTCACCACTGCTGAGGAAGGTAAGCGCGTTCGCCACGCTATTAAGAAATATAGGAGGTTGGTTCCCAAGGAGTTTATCCCCGCTGATCGGGAGTCGCGGGTCCGAGAAATTAAGTATATACTTCGAGGAGAAACCCCCCGCGTCCTCAAGGCGGGATACTACAACTTCTTTGGAAAGGACCAACATGTCGCGCGCCAAATCATCTGGTGCCCCCATAATACTCTGCCTGACTTCATTCGTCCCGCAACCGCAGGTCCGTCGGAGGTTGCTACTCCAGCAGGGGCTGCAACTCCACAGGAGCCGATGACTGAGGATGCCCCGACGGAAGCTCAGTTCCGTCGGGTGACCAACTTGGAGGCTTCCCCCTCCTCCGAGGAGCCAAATGAAGGCGGCTTGCTACCCCGCCAAAGGCCAGGCCGAAGCATCCTGAGGCCAGCTGTGGAGGAGGACGTGTCTCGGAGTCCTCCCCTGGATCTGCGCTCTCCAACTCCGGAGCCTCCGACCGAGGCTCCTCCGACCGAAGATTCTAAGGTCATCCCTCCTCTCCCCGTGGATGAGAACCTTTACAAGGTTTTTACCCCCGACCAAGAGACGGTTCCCTGGAACCCGATCGAGTCTCTCCAAGGGGTCTCACTCCATCGGGGAGACCTTCAGCCTGAATTGGCCTTGCATCTGCTGGCAGGGTCAATTCCACCGGCCTTGAGGCGCCCCATCTCCTTGGCGCGGGAGGACATCGAGGAAGAGCTTCGCAGCATGGCTATCCGTCGGATGGAGGTAAACTTTACTCTTGCTTTTATTTTTGCCTTCATTGTTCTTGCCTTCGATTATCGGATTTTAATCCTTTTTCCCTTTCGTCTTAGGAAACCGCGGACCAGCAGCGCTGCTTTGGCTTCATCCTGGCTCTGAAGGGTGCTTTGGAGGAGGCACAGGCCAAGTCGGACCCCGACCCCTTGGCCAAGCTCCAAGCGGACCTCGACGAGGCTGTGGCGGCAAAGAACAAGATAGCCAAGGAGCAGGCCCTCCTTGGCGAGAAGGCTCTGGGCCTGCACAAGCAGGTCCAAGATCATGAAGTCGTGCTGCGTCGGGAGCGGAAGATGCTCAAGGAAGAACAGCAGCGGCACGAGGCGGAGAAGAGGCAGCTCATCTTCGAGAAGGACATTCTCGCGGAAGCCAAGGCGGGACTTGAAGCCGAGAAGGCCGAATTTCCCGCCAAGCTGGCTGAGGCAAAGGCTCAGGGTCGCGAGGAGTATCGGAACTCCGATGATTTCAAGGAGGATGCCGTGGGGTTCTGCAAAACCGAGGTGGAGAACGTTCTGTTCAATGCCGTCGAGGAACTTTACACGGCATACGAGGATTCCATCGACTTCAAGAAGTCCGAGACCCTCGCCCTCTTCGCGGAGAAATACTTCAACCTCTCCGCGGAGAGTGATGAGGCTGATGCCGTGGACCCGACTTCGCGGACTGCGGAGCCTTCTGCCCAGGCCACCTCGAATCCTGCTCCCTCCAAGGCTGCTGAGGACCCAGCTTCCAACAAGGACCAAGCTTAATGTTCTATTCTTTAAGTCCTTATAATTTTTCTCCTTGTATCCTCCCTGTTTCTTTGTATCGGAACCCTTTGGCCTTCGAGCCTTTATAAGAAATTCCTTTCATCTTTTTTGGTCTCGATAATCATTGCACTACTTAAAGCGACTTTAGATTCGTTACTTAAAACGTTCCAACGCATGCTTCCGATGCTTTATTCGGGACTTCACCACTTAAGGTTTCTCATCCATATCACTTAATGTAATTTCGTATGTCCTTCGCGACATTTTCCTCGGGACTTTACCACTTAAGGTTTCTCATCCCTGCCATTCAAGGCAATTTCACACATCACTTAAGATGATTTTTCCGCATCCTCTAAGGCTTTTATCGCGCCATTCCAGACGACTTAATCGTACCCTTTAGGGCTTTTATCGCGTCATTCTAGACGACTTAATCGTACCCCTTAGGGCTTTTATCGCGTCATTCTAGACGACTGAATCGTACCCTTTAAAGCTTTTATCGCGTCATTCTAGACGACTGAATCGTACCCTTTAAGGGCTTTTATCGCGTCATTCTAGACGACTTAATCGTACCCCTTAGGGCTTTTATCGCGTCATTCTAGACGACTGAATCGTACCCTTTAAAGCTTTTATCGCGTCATTCTAGACGACTGAATCGTACCCTTTAAGGCTTTTATCGCGTCATTCTAGACGACTTAATCGCACCCCTTAAGGCTTTTTGCTGCATCATATAGACGACTTATGCGGACCCGTTAGGGCTATTTCATACCTAGGCTTTTGGTTGCATCATAAAGACGACTTACTCATACCCCGTAGGGCTTTTGTCCGTACCTCGAAAGGCTTTTTATCGCGCCATAAAGACGACTTACTCGTACCTCGTAAGGCTTTTATTGCATCCTTCAGGACGTCTTACTCGTACCTCGTAAGGCTTTTAATTATACCTCGGAAGGATTTTATCGCGTCCTTCAGGACGTCTTACTAACAGTTAGAATAAATCTAAAAGCATTTGGATCGGAAGCAGCTTCTTTTATTCATTAATAACTCAAAGCTGGCTTACATCGGATCAATCGATAGACAATTTGCGCCATTCGCGGCGGCTTAATATCAAACATGATACTTCTTCAAGTGTGCGCCACTGAAGGAATGTTTCGACGCCAATGTTGGATCACGGGCGAAGCTCCGTTATGTTCTTGACGGAAAGGCTTGAACTCCTGGGCTCCGCGTAATCCTGCAAAAGGGGATGACCTGGGTGGTGACCCAGAATCCCTCTCCGATGCTTAAATGAGTATATGAATGATGGGGTGGTAAGCAATAATCTAAGCTCGTATTAGAATGTGTGTTTTCTGAGGTAACTTCCTCATTTATATAGGAGGGGAAGTTACTCAGTTACCTGTAACTGCGCCTGGCAGTTTTACCCACGATTCTGTATATCTCAATCGGGATTCCGTGTATCTCGCCCCACGCTCCGCGTATCTCGCCCACATTCCGCGTATCTCGGGCACGCCCTGCGTATCTCAGGGGAGGTTATCTGTATCTCAACCGTTTCCCCACTACTCTATCTAGTAGGCGGGTTTCTTGGTCTTATCCTCCGATCACAAGTCCCAATTCATATCGGGGACTCCAGAGTTATCTCATTCTAGGTCACCACCCAGGACCCCTTGTCTCACGAGACAGGTCCAATTTCCTCGGGGCTTTATTATCGGGGCCTACTCAGAGGCATATCGGGACTTACTCAGAGGCTTCTCATCGGGAGCGCTCAGCTCATATATCGGGATCGATCTCGTCGGGACTCTTCATACTGGGCTTCTGGGCCTTCCAGGCCTTTCACGAGGCCCACTGGACTTACTCGCCGTCTATTGACTGTTAACGGGGCTAACGATTACATCGGAACCCATCAGTACGCTTCAATTTTACGTTATTACGCTTCCGTTCCCTTATTCAAGGGTATACAAGTAAGTGTCTCTTTATAATTAAGTTGAATCCAGTTTATATATACATAAGTTATATGCATGTTTATTATTATATTGCTGCGACATAGATTATTTTAATTTAGAATGAGCATAAAGCAATGTATCTTGTAGTGTGATTATAAAGTATAATCGTAGCAAGCCTTTAAAGAATCACATAATAATAAACTACAAGTAAAATGTTTTCGAGTCTTTTAAATATTAGATTTCAATAAAGTCAGCATTATTGTGTCAAAGTTGTCACAACACCTTTTGCACAATAGTGTCATAATCTAAAGTAATAGAACATCAATTTTGCTGGAGTGTAGCCACAGCAGCTCTATGCAGTTTGATGTGTGAATTTAAATATCTATTCGCATCCAGATAACATACTTTAGATTATATGAAGTCTTGACGTCTAACTTCAGTAGTTACCCGGTTATAGTCATGAGTACCTAAGAAATTTTAGTTGCTCCAAATATAGTTTACTCATGACTAATTAAATTAAATAAAGATGCTTATGCAATGTGATTTCAGACGTAGGTGTAGCCACAGCAGCCTACTGACGAAAAACACATATAGTAAAATTGCAATGTAGTAACAAGCATCGAATTGTGGTTAAGTTGTGAGGTTAATGACTCGGCCCACAGGAGGTTGTTAATTGAATAACTTAATCAGTTTGGGAGAATGAATTTGGTATTGCGGTACAGTGGTCCTATGCCCACAGGATAACGGACAACTCAGGGTCGTGATATTAAATTCATTTGTCTCACTAGTAGATTCGTGCAGATTGCCCCGTCGCCCACAGGCCGGATGAATTTACTATATAAAGTAATTACTTAAAATTACCTTGGTTTAGCAATTTCCCTCAATTATGTTCATGTGCTTATTAAAACTTCATATTTAATGTTGTTATATTTATTGCGGCTATTTAAGGGTTTAGAGTAAATTTTGGCAATTTAGTTTGGTAGCTATTGTTTATAAAGTAAAGAAAATATATCTATGAGTCGTATAGAGTAATTTTATCCAAACAAATACTATTTGAAATAGGTTAATCAGGTATAACGATTATGTGTAAAGGATGTGGTCAATTAGGAATCCAGACCCCGATTGCGTAATCTTGAAGAAGGGATAAAATATTATTCGACATTAAGTAAATAATCATACTGAGATCAATAAGTGTTGCGTCCAAATCCAACCGGTCAGTCGGACTCTTCGGCACTTCGGGTTGGGGACACGTCGTGTGTCGGAAATGGACTTTCTGGTGTCGGCAAGGGGCTGTCAGCAATGTGCACTTGTCAGCAAGGTACAGCTGTCGGCAGTGTAAGCTTGTCAACAAGGTATGGCTGTCTGCAGTGCAAGCTTGTCAGCAAGGTAAGCTTATTGGCTTCGCGCGCTCCTAACCTGCAAGAAGGGCGATAACCAGCACGGAGGGGGGTGGTGCCGGTTAAGCCCTCTCCGATGCCTAAATAAGAATCTAGATAGAGAAAATTTCTAGAGAGAGGTCAGAGCTCCAAAGCCAATGTCTTGAGAATGTGTCAAAATGGGTGGCCAATGTCTCCAATATATAGGCAACCTTAGAACCGAACCCGGTTTTTGTGCGGTTCGACGCCGGTTTAAAGGAAAGTAAGAGCCGTCGTCTGGTTTGTTTAAGTTTGGCCTAGGAGAACTCCTTTTCTCAGTGTTCGGACGATAAAAAAGGATCCGTGCGGTGTTCGACAGGAGTCCGGACCTCATCGGACTTAGAATCCGACGGGGTCCGGAGTGCTTGGGACAATCCGGACCGTCCGGATTGCCTAAGGCAATCCTGCTCGGTCCGGACGCGTACGCCGCGCCTCCGGACCGTTTTCGAACCTCGGATATTGTGTTTGAGCCCGTTATGGGATTTTTGACGTGTTTACGAAGTCCTGAATGTAAATACGAACCCGAATTGGGCAGATATCCATCACTTGCCCCCGAGTCAAGTAGCGGTTCAAACCATACTTGACTCTATTTTAAGATAGGATATAAGCCCAATTTAGGTTCGGAGCTGACCTCAGGGGTGGCTTGTTTGACAATTGGGCACGAAAGCTTTGATTTTGCTCCACTTTAATTCTTGTCAGGAGACTTATTGACTGCTGACATGATTAGTGCAACGAACAATACACATATAGTAATGCACAATGGATAGCGTACACATGATAGTAGACGGTCCATAGTGGACAGCGGACAGTACACACATGACGGTGAACACATAGTAATGGACTTAAGCAATAATTCTCTTGGAAACATGCAATCATGATTTATGATGTTAACATGAATGTGATGTCAGCATGATTGTTAAAGATGCGAATAGACGATTGATAATTAAATCATGCAAGTAATCATGTAATAATAATAAAAGATATGAATCATGCATGTAAAATGATATAACACGTGTGAAGTCATGCGCGCGTTGTGTCATGTACGCACTAAATCATGTACGCATAGTATCTAGTCATAGCATACTTAGAAAATTCTAAGTGTTGAAATAAGGAGATGACAACATGTAAACATGCTATTTGAGGACTTAGTAATAAATAATTAAAGTTTTAGGATGTACCCATAGATAATGATGGATATCTGTAGGAGAGAGAATATCCATTAGTTAATCATCCACCATTAGTAGCTTTTACTATTCTCTCATTTCTTGAAGAAGAAGTAAACTTTTGGAGAAGCAAATTCTGAGGCTAAGCATATTTGTAGACCAAGCAATTTTGGGGTAGCCATTGGAAGACCATCACCGGCAGAACTCCGGCGAGAAGAGGGATGATTGTGGAGCAGCTTACGGCGGCGCATGGCTCTCCCGTGGCGGCGTGTGTCCTTCCGGCGACGGCGGGTGGCCTCAAGCTGTGGTGGACAGCTTTCCGAGGTCGTCTCGTGGTGTCGAGTCTATTTCCGGGTATGGCTAAAACATTTGCAACCTTATTTAGGCTCAATTGGATCTTGATTGTCTCTTGAAATTGATTACTCTAGTATGCCCACAAGGTGTTTGATAAAATTCCTACAAGAGGTTAGTTCCACAAATCGGCCAAAATTTTGCTAAGTGCTGGAAATTTTGGAAAAATAGCGATAAGTTATTAAACTTCCCTTATGCATTGTGATTGTTGTTAACACGTTGCACTATGTCTTGAGTGATGTTTTGGCATGCTCAATGTTGATTGTTAGCCGGTGTCCGGACATAATTGTCTGTCGTTATATTGATCCTTGTTCATTGAGCTCATATGTTGTCTGCAACCACGATAAAACACTTAGCAAATATTTTTTTAAATATTTAATGCTTGTTACCATGATTGTTGTTGACTGCCGTCATAGGAGAATACTTAGAATATATTCCTTGATAGTTGACATCTTGTTGGATGTCGACAGCTGTTGATTGCCGTCAACTTGTTGCTCGTTGACGGTTGTTGATTGTCATCAACTTGTCGCACGTTGACGGTTGTTAATTGTCATCAACTTGTCGCGCGTTGACGATTGTTGATTGTCATCAACTTCTCGTGCGTTGACGTTTGTTGATTGTCATCAACTTGTCGCGCGTTGACGGTTGTTGATTGTCATCAACTCTCGGCGCGTTGACGGTTGTTGATTGTCGTCAACTTGCCGCGCGTTGACGGTTGTTGATTGCTGACATGGTGGAACACTTAGAAAATATTCCTGACAGCCAGTGTTGGGATCAAAATGACGTGGTCTTGAACTTCGGAGAATGGACTTCCAAGTATCGCCTCGGACTTAGCTCTCTCAAAGGCTAAGTTTTTCCTCTAAGAGGTTATGAGGGGCGAGAACCTGAAAAATGGTTGGGGATGGCCCCTGATTCCACTCCGAAGCTTAAGTCAGTAATGGATTTGAGAGTAATAATATATGAACGTATTTAGAACTGATTGAATGTAATAAAGTAAAATAGAAATAGTCCATATTTATAGGGATAAGTTACCGACTTTATATGGCGGTTACCCTCCTTGGGGGGTTTCTCTTCAGAGTCGGTCAAGCAGGTGACAAGCAGGTCACCACCTCATCTTTACTTCTAGAGGATGGTTTCCTCTGATGACGGTTGAAGCAGGTCGCCACCTGTGTTTACTTCCAGAGGAAGGTTTCCTCTGATGATAGTGACAAGCAGGTCGCCACCTGTCTTTACCTTCGAAGGAAGGTTTCTTCTGATGATAATGACCAGCAGGTCGCCACCTGTCTTTACCTTCGAAGGAAGGTTTCTTCTAATGATAATGATAAGCAGGTCGCCACCTGTCTTTACCTTCGAAGGAAGGTTTCTTCTGATGGTGGGTAGTCATACTTTGGAAGTCGACTTTTTCATAAGTTGTCGTCGATGTTTCATCCCTATCTCGTTAAGACGAGTCAGAAAGGTCGAAAACTCTTCTTTCCCTGCCCTTTGAACGTGCTCGACTCTTGTGCTTAATGGCGAGTTTAATTAATCATAACCCAACAGCCAGCATCTCGTTGTATGCTCACAGCTGCTATGGTTTGATCACTTAGAAAGTATTCCATATAGCCGACATCTTGTTGTATGTCGACAGCTGTACGTGCGTGCTCGTATGTGCGCACTTGCCCCAACACTTAGAATCTTTTCTCTATCCATTGCTATGTACGTTGTATCCATAGGCTTGATGTAAACATAGGATGTATGTTGTCATGGTGATTGTCATGAGTAAAGTGTTCGTCATTTGTCGTTTGTAAACTAACGAACGTTGACTCGACTGTCGGTTGTATTTTCAGGTTGCAAGGTTGAAGTGACTTTGGTTTGTATTGATTCCTTCGTCGAAGTTGGTATCATGGTGAAATACTTAGAAAATGTTTCTTGATTGTTGACACCCCGTCATGTGTCGACTGCTGACACGGAGGAACACTTAGAAAATATTCCTTGATGGTGGACATCCCATCATGTGTCGACTGCTGACATGGAGGAACACTTAGAAAATATTCCTTCATAGTTGACATCCCGTCATGTGTCGACTGCTGACATGGAGGAAAACTTAGAAAATTTTCCTTGATGGTCGACATCCCATCATGTGTCGACTATGCATGCGACCTCTTCGATATCATAATCATGATTGTTGTAGAAGTTGAATTTGATCTTCTCCCGATTAATCACATGAATAGGTATGAGCATATATCTTGGACATTATCATTATACGCGTCGATTAATGCTAGCGTTGCTTGTTATATACATGACCATAACATGTGTGATATAGTATCTTGAACACTTAGAATTTCTTCTTTGTGCGTCAGTATGCATGTTGTAATCCTGCGTTAACTTAGAAAATACACACAAGTATAAATGTTAGTGCCATAATCATATTCACACTTGTTACCTTGAGTAAAGGCATAATATCACGTAGACGTGCATAGAACACATAAAACATGCGAGTGTCGGGATGAGGCGCATGTTGACATAGGATTGACGTTGGCATGGAGCCGATGTTGACATAGTAGTTGATATGTTCGGAGGGTTGCCCCCCTCGTGGGATGTTTGCTCTGTGATGTACAAAGACAAACAAGTTTGCGTGTACATAGTTATTCCTGAATGGAGTGTTCACTGCTTAAATGACTGCGCGGGTGACTGTTGAGTATACACAAGTTGATCGAGTTGTTGGTTATCCTTGTAGACTGAGTTGTCAAAACGTAACTTCCAGAGTACACCTCCAGACTTAGGTGATTTTGCGGACATAATAGCCGCTTAGAGACATGCAGACATGATAGCTGCTTGCTCCTAAAGTAGTAAATCGCGCGCGGGTGGGTCGACATGCGCGCATACGTTCTCACGATCATGGCAGCTGAACTTAGAATTTTGAAAATGAATTGTTACCCCTCTTGTCGACGTGTCGAAGAGTGAGCACACTATATCATGTTTGCTGTCAGTATATTTAGTTTTTGAAAAAGATATGTCATCTCCGCTTCTCAAAGCGTCGACACATGCGCGTTGCGCTTGACGTCTTCATACTTAGTTTGTGAACAATGTGTCTTTCTGAATCCAAGTTAGGATCGAGGTTAACTTAGCGCCGCTGTCATTAGCGAAACCTTTACTTGATCCGGAATAAAGTGATTCGACTTCGAGATCCGTCCTTCGAGCAACTCCGAGTGATCTTAGTTTACTGCCAGTGGACTTACCCATCTGCCCCCGTGTCGAAGGACCGGATCTTGGCGGAGGATTCGCTTGAAGCGAGCATATTGCTTATGTTGCTGATCTTCCATTTTGCATCTAAACCTTTTTCTTGCTTGTTTGATGGTAATATTTCTGAGGTGTCATGCGCGTGTTAAGGGGTTACGCGCGTGTTAAGGGATTGCGCGCATGCTGAAGGTGTGCGCGTATGCTAGTCCGTTTTGCCCCCGTGCCGTGATGACATCCAAAGAAGCGTTGGCATCTTGATGTATGATTTATGGAGGGTGTGTACACTTTTGCCCCCGTGTCTTTGTTTTGTCAACTTGGTATTTTGGTGAGTCTCCCATTGATTGAATGGCACCCTTCGCGCACTTAAGGCGTTATTGTACATTGCGCTATAGGGGCCGCGTGGCTGCGCACGTAAGGGTTGCACTGCTGTGTACGTAGATGTTAAGTAGAATATATCACTTGCATCCTGTATGAAGTTGATTGTGCTTTTCCAAGCTTTGTACATAGTTGTTGTACATCATGTCGGGGTTGAGGTTACACCGTGTGTTGTTCCCTGAAACTTTTATATGTTTGATATCGTCGAATAGACCTGTCATGATCATAGTCGAAATGCATGATAACTCGTTAGTAGTATTTCATACCTTGCGTTATCTATGTTGTCTGTATGCTTTGAACTTGGATGATAGGATAGGTATCCTAAGATAATGAACATGATGTCCGTAGTTGTGACTGGATGTCCGTAGTTGTGACTGTATGTCGCGCATTGTTGAGTGTTATGAGCGCCCCTCTTGGTTAGATTCCAAGGCATGGCAGGATGCGTACACTAGGTACTTATAGCGTTGTAAGTAGTAATGTACTCGGCGCGGGCACTTGGCACTTGGCATTCGGCACTGGCACTTGACATGTAGGAGAATCGTCTTGACGAGGCAAGACATTAGTTTATACCGTCTCTTAGTTCCATTCTAAGGCGACGTTGTGACAAGACGCTACTTGTTGTATTTGGTGCGTTTTTCCATCCGTCAATTTGGGCATATCCCGCGTGACGTTGTTACAAGGTTTTCCGTGGCTAACCCAGTACTTACTATGTGATGCTACAACGCCTAAACTTAGTTAATCCAAGGGGCGGGACAAAGGTCGTATGATCACGCCTTGTAGTTTTTACCGTCTCTTGAACCATTTCAAAGCAACGTTGTGGCAAGACGCTACTTTCTCTATGCTATGCGTTTTTCCATCCGTCAGTTTGGGCACACCCCGCGTGACGTTGTTGCAAAGTTTTCTGTGGCTATTCCAGTACTTTCCTTGCGATGCTACTGCACCTCTCCATGGTTAGTCCAGAAGGGTTGCACAAGACCGCGTTGAAGCGACTTGCAGTTTTTACCGTCTCTTGGTCCACTCCAAGGCGACGTTGTGGCAAGACACTACTTACTGCATATGGTGTGTTTTATTTGATGTGTTTGGTTCGCTCCTGCTAGCGTGAAATTATCCTAACATGGAATACATCTTCACAGAGTATGCACCCTTGAGTGAGTATACATACTTTTATAGTACATGAAGCTGCCCACTTAAGGAATGAGTCTTCATGAAGTATGATTCCGTGATTGGTTGTTCATACTTTGTCGATTTGTGGAGTTGTCGTCTATCAAGAGGACTTCCGCCACAATGGGGTGATCAGTCCCACCTATGTGCTGCATCCTGTTTTGTATTCAGGGAATAGCTTATGAACATGGGGGTTTCCCTCAAAGGAGGATGTCACAGCATGTCACTTTGATAGATCTTGGTTTAAACTCAAGATATAGTATGTTGTTGACGCTATCGGGGTAGTCGTCATTATAGATAGAGAGTGTTTATATACTCTTTGTTGATGTTGATATTTGATTTGTTGTCGTATGATATAAGCCGTTTGTTGTACATAGCGCGATAGCTTGTATTGTCGATGACGTTTTTGGTGTAGCCGCCGTTATGGTTAGAGAATGTTTATATGTTCTTTGTTGCTGACAATGCCCATATATTGCTGAATATAAGTTGATTGTTTGCACGTAGCGCGATGGCTTGTGTTGTTGATGTGAGCAATACGAGCGTAGTTCGCATAATTCCAATGTCGTGTGCATAATATAGTGATGTACCTACGAAAGTAGATTAACTTCATTAGATACTTGGAGTATGTACAATGGGTTGCAGGAAGGCGTCAACTGATCGCTCCTTCCGAAATGTGGTAAGGCTAATAAGCATAAACTACACTTAGAGTGCTAGTTGTATTTAATCTAAGAAGACTTAAAGTAGATATGCAAAAATGAAGATAAAGGGATGGATGATATGTTTGCCGGTATCTTTATGGCTGAATTGACGACAAGTTGGTTCCGCCACGTGCCACATAGTTCCTCAAAGCGCCTAGCGTAATGAGCTCTTCAATCTCTACCCTTAGGGACAGGCAGTTGTTGGTGCTATGCCCCCAAGTTTTATGGTGCTTGCACCATTCTTCAACGTTGTTGCCAAGGAAGGCAGTCATTGGCTCAAGTGGACTGGGAAGCTTGTTTTCCAGGAGTTTGACATATATTTCTTCCACTTCCGATTTCAAAGGAATGAAGAAGTCGTTGTAGTTGGCGCTTGTCCCTCCTGGTTTTGTTGTTCTTTGAGCTTCCCAATTTGAACTGAGAGGTGTACCCCATCCCAGGTCGTCTTCACATGAGATTGCCATCTCTAGCTTGTCTTTCAGGTCTGTCATTGTAACAGTTGTTCGCCACCCATGGATTCTTCCAAAATTGAGGAAAGATGATGCATTCATATTTATAAAGAATGCGTTTATCACATCTCCCTTTGTTGCTCTAGCCGACGCAGTGTTGTAGGCGAACCTTCTGAAATAACTCATTATGGGCTCATTTTGTCCTTGCTTGATATCCAAGACATCGCGCCCTACTGGGGAGCGAGCTCTTTCCGGTAGAATTGCGAGTGTTTAAACTCGTTCATTCCTTTCTTCATCATTAGACTTAGTATTCATTTTCCCCTTCTTGCAAGTGTCAATGCTGACGTCTCTTACATTTGATATGTGTCTTCCAGCGGCTATGATTTCATGAACGACGCTGATTTTCCCACGCTTGGCGGGAGGTGGATTATCATTCACCTTTTCTTTTCCTTTTCTCGACGACTCTGCCTTGACGAGGCAAGACATTAATTTATACCGTCTCTTAGTTCCATTCTAAGGCGACGTTGTGATAAGGCGCTACTTGTTGTATTTGGTGCGTTTTTCCATCCGTCAATTTGGGCATATCCCGTGTGACGTTGTTACAAGGTTTTCCGTGGCTAACCCAGTACTTACCATGTGAGGCTACTACGCCTCAACTTAGTTAATCCAAGGGCGGGACATAGGTCGTATGATCACGCCTTGTAGTTTTTACCGTCTCTTTAACCATTTCAAAGCGACGTTGTGGCAAGACGCTACTTGGTCTATGCTATGCGTTTTTCCATCCGTCAGTTTGGGCACACCCCGCGTGACGTTGTTGCAAGGTTTTCAGTGGCTATTCCAGTACTTTTCTTGCAATGCTACTGCACCTCTCCATGGTTAGTCCAGAAGGTTTGCACAAGACCGCGTTGAAGCGACTTGCAGATTTTACCGTCCCTTGGTCCACTCCAAGGTGACTTTGTGGCAAGACACTACTTGCTGCATATGGTGTGTTTTATTTGATGTGTTTGGTTCGCTCCTGCTAGCGTGAAATTATCCTAACATGGAATACGTCTTCACAGAGTATGCACCCCTGAGTGAGTATACATACTTTTATAGTACATGAAGCTGCCCACTTAAGGAATGAGTCTTCATGAAGTATGATTCAGTGATTGGTTGTTCATATTTTGTCGATTTGTGGAGTTGTCGTCTATCAAGAGAAATTCTGCCACGATGGGGTGATCAGTCCCACCTATGTGCCGCATCCTGTTTTGTATTCAGGGAATGGCTTATGAACATTGGGGTTTCCCTCAAAGGAGGATGTCACAGCATGTCACTTTGATAGATCTTGGTTTAAACTCAAGATATAGTATGTTGTTGACGCTATTCGGGGTAGTCGTCATTATAGATAGAGAGTGTTTATATACTCTTTGTTGATGTTGACAGTTGATTTGTTGTCGTATGATATAAGCCGTTTGTTGTACATAGCGCGATAGCTTGTATTGTCGATGACATTTTTGGTGTAGCCGCCGTTATGGTTAGAGAATGTTTATATGTTCTTTGTTGCTGACAATGCCCATAAATTGCTGAATATAAGTTGATTGTTTGCACGTAGCGCGATGGCTTGTGTTGTTGATGTGAGCAATACGAGCGAAGTTCACATAATTTCAATGTAGTGTGCATAATATAGTGATGTACCTACGAAAGTAGATTAACTTCATAAGATACTTGGAGTATGTACAATGGGTTGCAGGAAGGCGTCAACTGATCGCTCCTTCCGAAATGTGGTAAGGCTAATAAGCATAAACTACACTTAGAGTGCTAGTTGTATTTAATCTAAGAAGACTTAAAGTAGATATGCAAAAATGAAGATAAAGGGATGGATGATATGTTTGCCGGTCTCTTTATGGCTGACTTGACGGCAAGTTGGTTCCGCCACGTGCCACATAGTTCCTCAAAACGCCTAGCGTAATGAGCTCTTCAATCTCTACCCTTAGGGACAGGCAGTTGTTGGTGCTATGCCCCCAAGTTTTATGGTGCTTGCACCATTCTTCAACGTTCTTGCCAAGGAAGGCAGTCATTGGCTCAAGTGGACTGGGAAGCTTGTTTTACAGGAGTTTGACATATATTTCTTCCACCTCCGATTTCAAAGGAGTGAAGAAGTCGTTGTAGTTGGCGCTTGTCCCTCCTGATTTTGTTGTTCTTTGAGCGTCCAAATTTGAACTGAGAGGTGTACCCCATCCCAGGTCGTCTTCACATGAGATTGCCATCTCTAGCTTGTCCTTCAGGTCTGTCATTGTAACAGTTTTTCGCCACCCATGGATTCTTCCAAAAAGGAGGAAAGATGATGCATTCATGCTTATAAAGAATGCGTTTATCACATCTCCCTTTGTTGCTCTAGCCGACGCAGCGTTGTAGGCGAACCTTCTGAAATAACTCATTATGGGCTCATTTTGTCCTTGCTTGATATTCAAGACATCGCGTCCTGATGGGGAGCGAGCTCTTTCTGGTAGACTTGCGAGTGTTGAAACTCGTTCATTCCTTTCTTCATCATTAGACTTAGTATTCATTTTCCCCTTCTTGCAAGTGTCAATGATGACGTCTCTTACATTTGATATGTGTCTTCTAGCGACTGTGATTTCATGAACGACGCTGATTTTCCCACACTTGGCGGGAGGTGGATTATCATTCCCCTTTTCTTTTCCTTTTCTCGACGACTCTACGTGAGTCTTCTTTTGACGCTTATTGCCTTGGTCAACATATTTCTTCATTTCTCCTTTCAAGATTAAGTTGTTTACATGGAACCTTAATCTAACAAAGCTATCCGTCTCGTGGCCATACACTTCGTGGTTTTCACACCACTTGCTTTCATCTTTTCCCAACGGACCTCTGCGGAAATTGGGAGGTTTTTTCCACAATTTGGTTTCCTTCATTTCTTTCAAGATTGCAGACAGCGGTGCGTTCAATGGATTGCATTTGGCAAGATTGGTCTCTTTGAGCTTTTGGATGTCTGATTTGAATGGCCTCTTTCGTTGTGGTTGTCGCTGCCTGTTTTGTTGACTATCCTGCGGAGGTCTTGCTGGCTTGCTGTTGTCCTTTTTTCCGGGAAGTATTCGTCTTAGCCTTGTTTTGCTCCCTACACCTCTCCAGTATTGTGACGTCTTTTGCTCTTAATGCCAGCTCTTCAAGTTTCTCATATCCTTGGCTCCTTAGAGTTTCTATGAATGCCAACAATTCTTCAAGTGCAGCCATCATGACGGTAGTGACTGTTGGTGGTGGATTTGTACCTTCTTCTTGTTGCTGAATTCCTTCAGCTGGCATCCCATAAGGGAATTCTTTGTTAATGTACGCCCTAGGCTTGAATCCTGGCGGAGGTGTAACGTGCGCTGCATTGTGGACTCCTGAGCCATGCTGTGCGGAGGGCACACTTCTTGTTGGCATGAGGGAAGCAATGGATGTGGCAACAGGAATGTGAGAGGGTCCAGACTGACTCCTTGTCGGCTTCTGCGTGGTTATGATCAAGGCGTCGTTCTGTGGGTACACAATGTGCTCTTTGTCTTTTGACGAGAAGCCATTGACATCTTCTATGTCGGCATTTTTCATGACGACATCTTTCTTGACGGCATCTTCATTGACGGCATCTTGGGTCTTGCGCGTTGTCTATGCAGCGTACACTTCTCGCTTGTATGATCTCTCGCCTCCGGTGTCAAAGTATCCATGGATCACGTGTACGTTTGCCATCTAGCTATCGTTGGGAGCGATTTCTTCTTGTTCGAATCTCGCGGACGGCGCCAAGTGTTGCGACAAATCCAACCGGGCAGTCGGACTCTTAGGCGGGTTGGGGACACGTCAGGTGTCGGAAATGTACTTTCTAGTGTCGGCAAGGGGCTGTCAGCAATGTGCACTTGTCGGGAAGGTACGGCTGTCGGCAGTGTAAGCTTGTCGACAAGGCAAGCTTTTCGGTAAGGTAAGGTTATCGGCTTCGCGCGCTCCTAACCTGCAAGAAGGGCGATAATCGGCACGGAGGGGGGTGGTGCCGGTTAAGCCCTCTCCGATGCCTAAATAAGAATCTAGAGAGAGAAAATTTCTAGATAGAGGTTAGAGTTCCAAAGCCAATATCTTGAGAATGTGTCAAAATGGGTGACCAAGGTCTCCTATTTATTGGCAACCTTAGAACTGAACCCGGTTTTTGTGCGATTCGACGCCGGTTTAAAGGAAAGTAAGAACCGTCGTCTGGTTTGTTTAAGTTTGGCCTAGGAGAACTCCTTTTCTCAGTGTTCAGACGATAAAAAAGGATGCGCGCGGTGTTCGACAGCAGTCCGGACCTCATCGAACTTAGAATCCGACGGGGTCCGGATTGCTTGGGACAATCCGGACGTCCGGATTGCGCCCGGTCCGGACGCGTACGCCGCGCCTCCGGACTGTTTTCGAACCTCGGATATTGTGTTTGTGCCCGTTATGTGATTTTTGACGTGTTTACGAAGTCCGGAATGTAAATACGAACCCGAATTAGGCAGATATCCATCAATAAGCATGTCATCTAAAATGGGTGGAAATTGAGTAATGTGTCTGTCTATAAAGAAAATTTTGAGTTTATAAAAGAGTCACTTAAAATGGGTTGAATGAGACTCATACGAATGATTATTTCTAAAGTTGTCACATATAAGATTAATGTCTCAAAATAAAATAATCTCATAAAGACAGTACTCAGTATTCATATGGATTGATTAAGTCAACTCAATTCATTACCTGCTTTACCAATAGTTTCTCTCACATAAAGAAGAAAATATATTAAAACAATGTGTCTTTAAATCAAGTATTTTTCACTACATAATTTTTTATTAAAGGCACGTCTGTTTTATTATTTTCTAAACGAATAAAAGATTTTTTAAGTTGTTTTATCATCTTTTAAAGAGAGTTTAATATATCTGCTGGTATAAAGTAGAATCTTATAAGTATTAGTGCATCTTTAATAAGATCCTATAAAGACAATTGAGATTCTTGAGATCATATTTGTGTACAGTTTCTTAATATAATTTGGTCAGAGATTTTATTTCATCAGTTTGATCATCAAAATATATGTATTTCTCCTTCATAAAGAAAGGTGGTCTATTGTGATTTAAAACCATTTTTACACCGAAGATTAAATACTACCTAAATGAATTTAAGATCATTGGATTTTATAAAGTAGGAACTTCAGTATATACACAATCAATCACATACAAGTGTTGGTCTACTAAGGAAATTCTTTCTTTGAACCACATAATGGTTATAAGGAGTCAGTTTAATTAATTTAAACGTGGCTAGAAAAATTTATATGGTAATAGACCTCTAAGGAACCATAAATTTAGTATTTTGCTACCGATCTTTTAGAATTGCTTTAATGTATTAATTCTAGATATAAGAAGAAATATCAAATTTCTCTTAAAGAGCCATTGTTGGTCCTTATTAAATATAAAAGTCGTATCAAGATTCTCTTTTGTTGTCTTTGACACATTTGAGTTAAAGTTAGAATCTAGAGAAGTTAAGGATTTATAATCCTTATAAAGTAAAGATCCTATAAAGTTAATGACTTTAAGCTAAGGATTTCAAATTCATCTACAACCCTATAATAGTTCACGAAAATAAAGTTTAGGTATACTGAACCTAGTAGGAGGATTGATTTCCAATAAATTCATTCTTGAATGTTGTTCCTGAAAGTATTTTTGTTGCAATAATAAAAAATGGATCATTAAGGTAGAGTAACCAACTTAGGAACAAATTCATAAAGAGGTTCAATTACAGACGACTAATTAGTTATATATATTCTACATAACACCTTATAGATAATATATTAGTTTGATTATGGAAGTCTACAATATTTTGACAATTATATTACATCTCATTAAGGTTGTTTTGTACGACAACATAAGGAATGTTCAAAATTTAAGTCTTGTATGTTGTTAAGGTAAACTTGAGTATATATAACTGAAAGTCAAGTCAGCAAACTCATCAAATTACCAGAAGGGGTGGCATCATAAAACTTCTGGTAATGTTAATGATATAAAGTCAGACTTTGGTGAATACTCAGATGAAGGGCATTACATGTAGCTTACTCATAGATGTAACTGTTTTGGAGAGATGTATATGGAGAAACTTAAGGAATTGTATAATTGTCAATAAGGTAAATTAATTACACATGTTTTAAATTAAATCTCCTACAAATAGTATCTGAGGCTTTTCAATATAGTTCTCATTAAAGTTGTCACATCTTTGATCGTTGAAAATCTCTTTAGTAAAATAGGTACTCTTAAGTCAGTTGGAGTTTCCCTAAGGTTAGTGGGAGTTTATGATATACAAAATCACCAAAGATTACCGTTTGACTATTTGAGGGTGGTCACATACGTAGGGTGGAATTCGTCTAACACAAATAGATATCAACAATACCACATTCAGAGGGTTACACTTTTTAGGAGTATCAAGTGCCCATCGTGGTTTATCTATCGTGTAAGATGAATTCTTTTGTATGAATGTAATGACACAGGCTCTAAAATAATCATAAAGTGGTCTTCATGTGTCGGTATTAAGATTAGACTAGTAAAGATTCTCTGAAATAATACAAATATAAAGACGTATGTTATGACAATAATAGCTAGCTTTAAGAGGCATGTTTATCGATAATTACCTCTTGACGAGGGAAAGAATTTATTGAGAACTTGGTGCTCAAACACCAATACAATGGTGACTACACTTGATCCATTCTGACCAAAAGTTTACTAGTAATCAAGTTTTATGGTCAATTTTGGATATAGACCTATCTACGGTATGTTTCTCTCATATGCCTAACTTGTACAGAGAATAATGACGAACTATCCCATCAAGGTATGCGTATATAAAGTAAAAGGAGTTCGTCGGGATATAAAGTTGGACCGAAGTGACTTTTGCAGGTCATTCATAAAGTTTTTCCCTAAAGTGCTTATTTCTGAATTATTTATGTATCGTGGCTCATGGAAGGGAAGTACCCGACATATAGTAATGGGTATCACCGCCATGGCTCGTATATGATATTTTAGGAATTAGTGGGAGGTCTCCACAATCCGGAGAATATTTATTTTGGCCAATTCAGAACACCGATATATGAAATATATGTGTCATGGGACAAAGTGGGAGAATGTAAGAATATATTATGCGACACAAGCTGATATATAAAAGACTTTATTCTCTCCGTTAAGTGGTCCACATGTCACATATATTTATTAGGGTATCTGGTGTAATATTCTAATTTTGTGAGACTAAACATTTAAGTCTTGTGGATGGGAGGACTTATAAAGTTTTTATTATTTACTTAGTTGTCCCAGACTTCGCCTATAAATAAAGGGCCGGTGTCATTCATCCAGACGTCCCATACGGTTAGGCAGAAGTCGGAAGGCCGCTATCTTGACATTCACTCTGCAGGTTCTCATCAATGTTTTTCCAATTATAACTGAAGGTACGATCCTAAATCCGCTGCGTATTGACCTGAAAATATTTTTCTTACATTCTACACATTGATCGTCGCTTCTTTTAATAACTAAGGGTTTTCTTTCGAGATGTGTGCTATGTAAACTTTACATAATGATGATTTTATTCTATCAGATTCAGGAGAGGAAGTACATCTTCGTGTACGGATGCGTGTACAGATTGGATCAGGAAATTCAGCACGTCGGCTCGCCAGGTGGCAGCAACAGCCTGAATCCCACTCGAGATGATGCACACCACGACAGCTATCAAGGTGGAGAACCTTGGCCACTGCTGGGACGACACAGCTATCAAAACATATTAATACGTAATTTGGTCGAGCTATCTGTTGGATCACAGGCGAAGCTCCGTTACGTCCTTGACGGAAAGCTTTGGACTCCTGGGCTCCGCGTAATCCTGGGAAAGGGGATGACCTGGGTGGTGACCCAGAATCCCTCTCCGATGCTTAAATGAGTATATGATCAATGGGGTGGTAGCAGTAATCTAAGTGCGTATTAGAGTCTGTGTTTTCTGAGGTAACTTCCTCCTTTTTATAGGAGAGGAAGTTACTCAGTTACCTGTGAACGTGATTGGCCGTTTTGCCCATGATTCCGCATATCTCGCTACGATTCCGTATATCTCGTTCAGGATTCCATATATCTCGCCCCACGCTCCGCGTATCTTGCCCACTCTCCGAGTATCTCGGGCACGCCCTGCGTATCTCGGGGGAGTTTATCTATATCTTTAACCGTCTTCCCACTACTCTATCTAGTAGGCGGGTTTCTCGGTCTTATCCTCTGATCACAAGTCCCAACTCTTGTTGGGGACTCCAGAGTTGTCTCATTCTAGGTCACCACCCAGGACCCTTTGTCTCACGAGACAGGTCCAGCCTCCGCGGGGCTTTATTATCGGGGCCTTCACTAAGGCATATCGGGGCCTTTACTAAGGCATATCGGGGCCTGCTCAGAGGCTTCTCGTCGGGAGCCTTCAGCTCATATGTCGGGACCGCTTAAGTCGGGACCCTTCATGCTGGGCCTCTGAGCCTTCCAGGCTTTTCACGAGGCCCACTGGACCTACTCGCCGTCCATTGGCTGTTAACGGGGATAACGATTACATCGGAACCCATCATTTTCCCCCAAGACATGGGGGACTTTTAGTTCGTCGTGTCTTCCAGTTCCAGACCTTCCGACCTCGTTGTCGAAGGCTTTTATGCCCATACCTCCCATCGGAGGCTTTTGTCTTCAGGCCTCTTGATATCTCAATCGGAGGCTTTTGCTTTGCGTGTAAGACAGAGTTTCTCACTCATGATTACCTTGGGCCCACTGGACCTTATAGGCAGTTGCCAAATCCGAGGAGACTCCTCGGTTATCGCAGCATTAAATGCTAGGGATTGTGAAACGACGCTCAAATCGGCGTGACTGTTGCTTTTTGAAAAAGCGCTTATTACGTCATAACGTCTCTTCCGTACAGTCTTCTCAATCTCAACGACCACGATCGAATCGTTTCATCTTCTACGGTCAAGATTAAATCCCTCCAGTTGTCTTCTTGCTTATAAAAGCTAAAACCCTGGCATTATTCACTTCTTCTTCACCCTCTCTGCTTCTGGAAATTCCGCCATTCTTGAGTTCAAAGTTTTCTTCTCCAGAGTTCTTCTGCGCTTCGAGTGATCCAAGGCTTTCAATCTCCCCGATCCTTCTTCATCTTCACCAAGCATCCATCGACAATGTCTGTTAAGGATTTCCTTATCTGTTTTCGTGGTTTGCTGATGTTTGCTCTTCTTTTCTCAAATTCTCTTGTTTATAACCGTTTTTAGACGAGGCTAGTTCTGGGGCCAGGATCCCTTTTACTTTTGAGTATGCTGTTAACGAGATCTCTGAGACCTCATATGAGGTTGCTCTCCGAGAAGGCTGCATTACCTCGGATTGGGAACCTCGTTTCCCCTATGAGTCTCAGCCTGCTGTCAAGAGGAAGCATATCGTCACGCGTCCTCGAGAGGGAGAAGTGTTCGTCTCCGCCGGACAGATAAGTGCGGGGATACGATTCCCCTTCTGCGGGAACCTGGTGGAGATGTGCAACTTCTATAAGACGCACCCTTGCACCTTCTCTCCACACGCCATCCGCGTGTGGAATGCCTTCCAGCTCTTGTGCCTCCGTCAGCAGTGGACGTACAGTCTACTGCTCTTCCGCACATTCTACGGAATGAAGTGCAATAAGGCTGGTGTTTGCTCCTTCTCCCCCCGACTCCCCAAGTGGACAAAGGAGCAACTTTCACGTTTTGGCTGGGACAGCGAGACCTGGAAGTTCCACAAGGATCGGGTGTTGATTCGCGACTCGGGGTCGGATAATAGCGGGTGGAAGAAGTATTACTTCTTCGTCCAAAACAGCTCTGTCCCATGGCCCCGATTGGAGGTTGAGGCGGACCCTGCCCCCAAGCTCGGGGTCTACACTGAGGATGACCTCAACACCCTTCAGATGGTCCAGCTCTACCGTTGGGGGGACTCCTTCATTCCCCTCGACGCTAACAAGCTCACGGAGAAGGATTTGATTCATATCGGAGTCCGGCTCCTCGATTCTGTTTCCAAAGATTTAGTCATCTGGGTAATTCTTCTAACCACTTTGTTTTTTTTTTATTTTTGCAGCCAAGAAGGCTTCTCCGCTGACTAATCTCATGTTGAAGCAGGGCGAGACTGATGCCGTCCCAGGTGGCTCCAAGATGAAGCGAAAGTCGCTGAAGAAGGGAGCTTCCTCTTCCGCCACTCCCTCTGCTGCTCCTCCGACCGAGGAGCAAGTCGTGGCCAAGCGAGCCAGGAGGGAGAAATTGACCAAGCCTTCGGGGTCACTACCCCCGAGAAAGGTAAGCGTGTCCGTCGTGCTATTAAAAGATATAGGAAACTGGTTCCCGAGGAGTTTATCCCCGCCGATCGAGAATCGCGGGTTCGAGAAATCAAATACATCTTTCGAGGAGAAACCCCTCGCGTTCTCAAGGCGGGATACTACAACTTCTTCGGAAAGGACCAGCATCTTGAACGCCAAATCATCTGGTGCCCCAACGATACTCTTCCTGATTTTATTCGTCCCGCAACTGCAGGTCCCACGGAGGCCCTCACTCCGAGGAGGGCTGCTACTCCTGCCCGGGCCACGACTCCACCGGTGCCGATGCTGGAGGATACCCCGACGGAAGCTCAATTCCGTCAGGTGACTGATCTGGAGGCTTCTCCTTCTTCCGAGGAGCCCAACGATGGTGGCCTGATTTTCCGCCGAAAGTCAGGTCAAAGCAGCCTGAGGCCCGTCGTGGAGGATGTGTCCCGGAGTCCTCCTCCCGAGCTCTGCACTCCGACTCCCGATCCACCAGCCGAGGTGGCTCCTCCGGCTGAAAGTTCCGGGGTCATCCCCCCTCTCCCCGTGGATGAAAATCTTTATAAGATTTTCACCCCCGACCAGGGGACGATGCCCTGGAACCCGATCGAGTCTCTCCGAGGGGTTCCACTCCAGCGGGGAAACCTTGATCCTGAATTGGCCCTGCATCTGCTGGCGGGGTCAATTCCTCCAGCCTTGAGGCGGCCCTTATCATTGGCGCGGGAGGACATCGAGGAGGAGCTCCGTGCTATGGCCATCCGTCGGATGGAGGTAAAACTTTACCTTTGCTTTATTTTCGTCATTGTTCTTTGCCTTCGACCATCGGATTCTAATCCTTTTTCCCTTCCATCTTAGGAAACCGCGGACCAGCAGCGCTGCTTCGGCTTCATCCTGGCTCTCAAGGGTGCTTTGGAGGAAGCTCAAGCTAAGTCGGACCCCGACGCGTTGGCCAAGCTCCAGGTGGACCTCGACGAGGCTGTGGCGGCCAGGAATAAGATGGCCAAGGAGAAGACTCTCCTTGACGAGATGGCTTCGGGCCTACTCAGGCAGGTTCAGGACCACGAGGCTGTCATGCGTCGGGAGTGGAAGATGGTCCAGGCGGATCAGCAGCGGAACGAGTCGGAGAAGAGGCAGCTCATCCATGAGAAGGGTGTTCTCGCGGAAGCTCTCGCGGAGGCCAAGGCGGGGCTCGAGGCCAAGCTGGCTGAGGCCAAGGCCCAGGGCCACGAGGAAGGTCGCTTGCAGGGTCGCGAGGAGGGTCGTCTACAAGGTCGCGAGGAGTATCGGAATTCTGAAGATTTCAAGGTGGATGCTGTGGGGTTCTGCAAGTCCGAGGTGGAGAACGTCCTGTTTAATGCCGTCGAAGAACTCTACACAGCCTACGAGGATTCCATCGACTTCAAGAAGTCCGAGACTCTCGCTCCTTTCGCGGAGAAGTACTTCAACCTCCCAGTGGAGAGTGAAGAGACTGATGCCGTGGACCCGACTTCGCGGACTGCGGAGCCTTCTGCCCAGGCCCCTCCGAACCTTGCTCCCTCCAACGCTGCTGAGGACCCGACTTCCAACAAGGACCAAGCTTAATGCTCTATCTTTTTAGTCCTTGTAGTTTTTCTCCTTTATCTTTTTGTATCAGAAACTTTAGGCCTTCGAGCCTTTAGATAAGCAGTTTTCTTTCATCTGTTTTGGTCCCGATAATCGTTTGCACTATTTAAAGCGACTTCATACGTCCTTCCGATGCTTTACTCGAGACTTTACCACTTAAGGTTTCTCGTCTATCGGGACTTCACCACTTAAGGTTTCTCATCCAATCGGGACTTCACCGCTTAAGGTTTCTCATCCAATCGGGACTTCACCACTTAAGGTTTCTCATCCAATCGGGACTTCACCACTTAAGGTTTCTCGTCCAATCAGGACTTCACCACTTAAGGTTTCTCGTCCAATCGGGACTTCACCACTTAAGGTTTCTCATCCAATCGGGACTTCACCACTTAAGGTTTCTCGTCCCTGCCTTTCAAGGCCATTTTGCAGATCACTTAAGATGATTTTTCACACCCCTTAAGGCTTTTTACCGCATCATATAGATGACTTACGCGGACCTGTTAAGGCTTTTTCCGTACCCGTTAAGGCTTTTGGCCGCATCATATAGACGACTTACGCGGACCCGTTAGGGATTTTTCGTACCCGTTAAGGCTTTTGGCCGCATCATATAGACGACTTACGCGGACCCATTGGGGTCTTTTCGTACCTAGGCTTTTGGTTGCATCATAAAGACGACTTACTCATACCCCGTAGGGCTTTTGTCCGTACCTCGAAAGGTTTTTTGTCGCGCCATAAAGGCGACTTACTCGTACCTCGTAAGGCTTTTCTATCGTACCTCGGAAGGCTTTTTGTCGCGCCCCTCAGGACGTCTTACTAACAGTTAGAATAAATCTAAAAGCAATTTGATCGGAAGTAACTTCTTTTATTAATTACTCAAAGCTTTGCTTACATCGGATAGCTAGATAACTTGCGCCATTCGCGGCGACTTAATATCAAACATGATACTTCTTCAAGTGTTCGCCACTGAAGGAATGCTTCAACGTCTTGCCATCCAGGTCCTCTAGCTTGTACGCGTTCGGGGCCGGCATCCCTACGATCTTGTAAGGTCCCTCCCATTTCGGCGATAGCTTGTTGATCTGATCTTGATGAAAGAACTCGTTCCTCCGCCAGACAAGTTCTCCAACGAAGAATTGTCGGGACTTGACACGCCGATTATAATATCGGGTTGTTGCCAGACGCATCCGAGCCTGAACTTCATCAGCCTTCCACCTTTTCTCCTCGAGCAAGTCTAAGTCTAGACGTCTCATTTCCTCATTCGTCAGAGGCTCGTAATATTTCGCGCGATGGGACGCCACCGCTATCTCCACGGGAGCGACTGCCTCCGTGCCATAAACCAGGTCAAACGGAGTTTCTCCCGTCGATTGCTTGGGTGTTGTTCTAACAGCCCACAGCACGTTTTCAAGCTCATCCAGCCAATGGCCCTGCAAGGCATAGACTCTCTTCTTCAGGCCATCCATCACGATCTTGTTGGCTGATTCTACCTGGCCATTGGTCTGAGCATGGCGGACGGAAGCTGTCCGATGCTCAATGTTCAATTCTTCCAGGTACTCCTTCAACTGAGCCCCATTGAACGGAGGGCCATTATCGCTGATCAACACCCGAGGAACCCCATACCGGGATATGATCTGGGTTTGGAGGAACTTGAGGATCTGCTGCCCCGTTGTCTTGGCCAACGCCTTAGCCTCTATCCACTTCGAGAAATAATCGATGGCTACGAGCAAGTACTTGCACTGACCTTTCGCTTGGGGAAGAGGTCCCACCAAGTCAATGCCCCATTGCGCGAAGGGCCAGGCACTCCTGATGGGCATCAAGTCCGCGGCGGGAGCCACGATATTCGGAGCGTACCTTTGGCATGCATCGCAGGATCGGACCATCGCTGTCGCTTCCTTGTTCATCGAAGGCCAATAGTAGCCTAGATTCAACGCCTTTCTCACGATGGATCGGGCCCCTTCATGACAGGCGGCGACTCCCTCGTGCAGCTCTCTCAGGATCCGATTTGTATCAGGCTCTGCCACACATTTCAGAAAAGGCTTTACGTGCCCCCTCTTGTATAACTGGTTGTCCACCATCACGTAATCGTTCGCAATTCGACGTAGTCTGACAGCTGCCACTTCATCATCGGGGAGTGCTCCCGTAGTCAGGTATGTGGCCATCGGGGTCATCCAGGTGGGTTTCTCTTCTTCTTCCGATCTTGCTTCAATAGCGCAAACCTCCGACGGATCGATGGTTGAGAGAATTACTCTTTCCAGAAAATGCACCTTCCGATTCTCCTCAGGGGCCACTCCTAGAGCAAACTTGCTTAAGGCGTCTGCCTCCGCGTTTTCGTCCCTCGGGATAGCCTCGATATCGAAGCTTTTGAAGCTTCCCTTCAAAGTCTGCTCGTGCAAATATTTCCTCATTGTCGGGCTCTTGGTTTCATAGTTTCCCTGGACTTGATTCACGATCAAGCTGGCATCACATTTCACTTTCAAATGGTCGACTCCTGTACCCCTGGCAATTTTAAGGCCCGATGAGAGCTTCATACTCCGCTTCATTGTTGGTGGCCCTAAACGTTAAGGCCAAGGCATATCGCAAGGGTTCACCTCCACCGGGCGGTATCAATACGAATCCTGCCCCCGATCCTTCTACACTTGATGAACCATCAGTGTACATCTCCCAAGTGTTCTCCTCATTTGGCTGTTCTGGCTGTTCTGTTGTCGGGACCTCCATGGTTGCCCCCTCTGCGGAACCCATTACTTCCAGATCGGGTGCCGTAGACTCAGCTATAAAATCTGCCAATGCCTGGCCCTTAATAGCAGTTCGCGGAGCAAAATGTATACGAAACTCCGTAAGCTCGATGGCCCATTTCACCAATCTCCCCGACGCCTCCGGTCGGTTCAAAAAGTGCTTCAAGGGCTGATTTGTCAACACTGTAACCTCGTGGGCATGGAAGTAAGGTCGGAGCTTTCGAGCGGCAACAATTAACGAAACGAGATACTTCTCAATAGCGGGATAGTTCATTTCTGATTTGGCAAATGCCTTGCTTACATAATAGACGGGCACTTGGTTGCCCTTGACAATCTTAATCAAAACAGAACTAACAGCAACATCAGAAACAGCCAAATAGAGATAAAGCGGCTCGCCTGGAACCGGTTTCGCCAACGACGGGAGAGTACGGAGATGCTGCTTGAGTGCTTGGAATGCCTCCTCGCACTTGTCGGACCATTCAAACTTCTTGTGAGCCCTCAGCACATCAAAAAATGGCATGGATCTGTCACTCGCCTTGGATAAGAATCGGTTCATCGCGGCCAACCGGCCGTTCAGCACTTGAACCTCCCGATGGGTCTTCGAGGACTGCATCTCCTCGATTGCACGCAGCTTCTCAGGATTCACCTCGATTCCTCTCTGGCTCACCATGAACCCTAGGAACTTCCCCGAGTTCACCCCGAAAGCACACTTGTCTGGGTTTAACCGAACCTGATGAAACCTCATCTGTTCAAACGCCGCCGCCAAGTTTTGGACGTGGTCTCCTGCCTGTCGGGACTTCACGAGCATGTCATCCACATAAGCCTCCATGGTCTTCCCCAACATGTCTCCGAACAACTTGTTTACCATCCGCTGGTAAGTTGCTCCGGCATTGATTAATCCGAAGGGCATCACGTCGTAGTGGTAGACGTCGCTGTCAGCGTAAAAAGCTGTGTGGGGTCATCCTCCTTTGCCATCTTGATCTGGTTGTATCCGGAGTAGGCATCCATGAAGCTCAGCAGCTCATGTCCCGATGTGGCATCCACCAACTGGTCAATCCTCGGGAGTGGGTAGCAATCCTTCGGGCAGGCCTTGTTCAAGTCTCGGAAATCGACACACATCCGCCACTTCCCATTACTCTTTCGCACCAGGACTGGGTTAGCGACCCATGTCTGGAATCGGAGCTCCTTGATGAATCCAGCGTCGAGCAGTCTGCCTACCTCCTGCTGGATCGCGATCCTCTTGTCTGCGCCCATCGGACTCCTCCTCTGCGCGATAGGTTTGATCGCGGGATCAATCTCAGCTCGTGCACGATCACATCGGGGCTGATTCCTGGCATATCACTTGGTGACCAGGCAAACAGCTCCTTGAACTCCTTCAGGAGCTCGATCAACTCTCGGGCTCTTTACTCCGACAAAGCAGACCCGATCTTCACCTTCCTTCGAGGTCCATCAATCTCAACCTCCTTCAGATCCTCCATGGGGGCAGGCCGCCCAAACTCCTCTCGAGGATCGGCATCGGTTTGCAGGACAGCCATGGCTTCCCTTCTTCTCCGTCGAGTGGCATTAACATAGCATTTTCGTGACGCCACCTGGTCGCCCTTGACCTCTCCGACACCATGGTCCGTCGGGAACTTCATCTTCTGGTGGACGGTTGAAGCAACTGCCATGAGAGGATTGATGGTGGTCCTCCCGATAATGGCGTTGTATGTTCCCGCGGATTCTACCACAACGAAGTCCACGTTCCGCTTTTCCATCTTCCAGCCACTACCAAACTCCACCGGTAAGGTAATCATCCCCAACGGATAGGAAGTCGATCCGGAGAAGCCCACCATCGGGAAGTTCCCCTGCGTCAGGTCCTTCTTCGTCTTTCCCATGGCCTCCAGGGCATCCATGAAAAGAATGTCGGAGGAGCTCCCTCCGTCTATCAGGATCCGCTTCATCTCGAATCCGTCCACGTCCAGGGTCACGACCAAGGCGTCATCGTGGGGGCTTTCCACGCCTATCAAATCCTCCGCTGAGAAAGAAATCACCATTTCCTCCTTTAGAGTCCACGACCGGGACCTCTTGCCTAGCACCACAGCAGCGGAGATGCGAGAAGCATAATTCTCCCTAGAAGCAGTGGTGTCACCTCCCGCTACCATTCCTCCGTGAATGACGTTAATGGTCCCCCGTCTCTCCTTACGGGCACCGGAACCAGAGGGCTCCGACTCAACCTTCTTCTTCTTCGGGGATCGATCACGGGACTTGGAACAGGACCGTGACCGACTTTTGGAACGGGATCGGCACATTCCTCTTCCGACGAACTCCTTAAGCTTCCCCTTCTGGATCAGCTTTTCTATCTCCTTCTTCAGCTCCCGACAGTTATCCGTGTCGTGACCATTGGCTCGATGGTACCGACAATAACGATCTGAGCGGCCTCCCAGGAACTCTCCTTCCTTCCTCGAGGGGTATCGGGCGAGACCCTGCCGATCCATCACAGCTAGCACAGAGGTCATCGAGCTGTTGATGGGAACACTACGACCTTCGCGGTTATCATTCTTCGGAGGACGCCTGTCCTCCCTTCTCTCGGGGCGACCGCGGTTCCTACTCCCCTCCGACTTGTCGCTCCCTTTGCGATCATCCGACAGCTTGGACGATGGCTTTCCTCTTGCTGACTTCGGAGGATCCAGCTCTCCAGCAGCAATCTTCGACTCCTGCACGTCGATTTCTGTTTCACCCTTGCTTGCAGGGCCTCCATGCTCCACACAGCCTTCGCGGCCACACTATGCATCAAATCGGAACCATAAGGAGCAGTCAAGTTCCGAAGGAAAGTTCGGATGGTCTCCCCTTCCGATATCTCCTCGTCAATCTCCGCGGCACTGGCAGTGAACCGTTGGTAGTAGTATGCTAACGATTCATTGGGTCTCTGCACCACCTGGGTCAGGGACCTTACACTCTTCAGGAGATGCCTCCGACCTTGGTATTGCTTGATGAATCGATCATGCATGTCCGCCCAGCACGTAATACTCCCCGGCGGTAGGCTGAAAAACCATGTCATGGCCCTTTCTCCCAGAGTGATCGGGAACAGTGAACATACGAGGTCATCGTTCGAGGTCCTTCCCATGCAAGCCTGGACATGTCTCTGCACATGGCGGACCGGGTCTCCTTCACCATCGTACTCCTTGATGGTCGGAATGCCTAGCCCTGGCGGGGCGACAGTATCTAGCAGCCGCGGGGCGAAAGGATGGCTGGATCGATCCCTCAACTCCGATGTCATCTGCTTCTGGTCGCCCATGCAGATGCTGACGATCTTCACCACCTGATCGGGGGTTATGGGGCCATTCAGGGGAATGGTCCTGTTTTGCACTGGTCCCGGGCCGTCAACCATGAAATTCTCCAAGTGCGCGGGTTCCTTACCCCTATTCCTGGGCTGAACCTCCTGTTCCTCTGGAACCACCCTCGGAGGAGGTGGGGGCAGCTCTTCTCGCGGAGGTAACTCCTCCGCTCTCCTGGCAGCTTCTCTCTTATCCAACAAAAGCCTCCATGGCCGCCAAGAACATAGGCATGGCATCTGCTACTACCTTGGCCAACTCCGAATTTGAGGAAGAGCCTACTTCCCTTCGCGGGATGTCCTCTCTGTGCACCATCGGGTTTGGAGGAGCATCCACCTCCCTTCGCGGGATCTCCGGTCTGATTGCCGCCGTGTCTCGGACTGAGATCTCATCATCGCCGTGCCCCCCTGTCTGAGAGACAGCAGGGTGCTCACCCTGTTCAGCAACATGTTCCAACAACGGGGAATTGACAGTTCCAGCGGGGCGAGAACTGCCGGCCTGAACTTGCTTCTTCTTGCCACCACCGGCCATTGATCTGGTAGAAACTATTTTGGCTTTTTGTTAGTTTCCCACAGACGGCGCCAATGTTGGATCACAGGCGAAGCTCCGTTACGTCCTTGACGAAAAACTTTGGACTCCTGGGCTCCACGTAATCCTGCAAAAGGGGATGACCTGGATGGTGACCCAGAATCCCTCTCCGATGCTTAAATGAGTATATGATCAATGGGGTGGTAGCAGTAATCTAAGTGCGTATTAGAGTCTGTGTTTTCTGAGGTAACTTCCTCCTTTATATAGGAGAGGAAGTTACTCAGTTACCTGTGACCGTGATTGGCCGTTTTGCCCATGATTCTGCATATCTCGCTACGATTCCGTATATCTCGTTCAGGATTCCATATATCTCGCCCCACGCTCCGCGTATCTTGCCCACTCTCCGAGTATCTCGGGCACGCCCTGCGTATCTCAGGGGAGTTTATCTATATCTTTAACCGTCTTCCCACTACTCTATCTAGTAGGCGGGTTTCTCGGTCTTATCCTCTGATCACAAGTCCCAACTCTTGTCGGGGACTCCAGAGTTGTCTCATTCTAGGTCACCACCCAGGACCCTTTGTCTCACGAGACAGATCCAGCCTCCGCGGGGCTTTATTATCGAGGCCTTCACTAAGGCATATCGGGGCCTTTACTAAGGCATATCGGGGCCTGCTCAGAGGCTTCTCGTCGGGAGCCTTCAGCTCATATGTCGGGACCGCTTAAGTCGGGACCCTTCATGCTGGGCCTCTGAGCCTTCCAGGCTTTTCACGAGGCCCACTGGACCTACTCGCCGTCCATTGGCTGTTAACGGGGCTAACGATTACATCGGAACCCATCACTCTCAAGGTGGAGAACCTTAGCTGTCGTATAGCCACTTCAGACATTATCCACATCAACAGTGGGCTCCAAGGTTACCCTAGAATTACCTATTAATATAATCAAATAACCAACTAATCAAATTTTAACAAAACTGAAACTTCACGACATTGCTTGATCATGCTGCCGGTTTGAGTTCGACCAGGGCTAGCCGGATCCCAGACCGGCTTAAGTTTCCTGAATGAACAAGGGTATGGAGAAGCTCTTCACCTTCATGTACTGTCATGACGACAGCAGACACGTCTCGGGAGCTTCTAGAAGTGATCGCATGCATGGTTCTTTAATAGATGAGAATTTTGAATAAGTCAGAATATTTCATTTTTAAATAGGGTTAGAAACCTATAAACTCTCTGAAGTTTGCTCCATTTGAAATTTTGGTGTCTGGAGTTTAAAATGTTGATGTAAAATGTCTGAAGTTTCACTTTTGTTAAAATTTGATGTCCACATCCAAATTTGCAGTAAATTGACAAAACATTGCTATGTACTTGCCACATGACTTGATAAAAAAAAATCTCAAAATTGCCCCTAATTAGGTGGTGGCCAGTCGGAGTAGAGTGGTGGTCGGCCGGAATAGAGTAGTGGACGGTCGAAGTTGGATGGTGGTCGGTGGCGTGTCGGAGTAGGATGGAGGCCGGTCACCGTAGTGGGAGGTGGCAGTGGCCGGAGTTTTGATGGTGGTGGCCTGCCGGCAGTGACGAATCCAGGACTTAGTAGTCAGTGGGTGCACAATAGGTTTTTTTATAGTTATAAAAAAAAATACGTCGGCAAGATCAAATATTATTTCGGGTCGTATTAACAAAAAATAAAATTGTTAAAGTACAATTATATATATATACTCCTAATGAATAAAAAAATTCAAACATAAATAATATCGAATACAAATATGAAATATTATTATTTTGGCCATAATATAAATATAAAAGACATAAAAAAAAAATTACGTTTGCTCTAAGTCAATCAAAAAAAGAAATAATCAATTGGAATTGGATAAATAAAAATTAATGATGTTTATGTCTTTAAAAATGACTTACTAAATTGTTAAAAAGGTTTTTCAATTACAAATGAAGAGAAAGAAGACATAAAAGAAAAAGAATAGATGAAGAAATGACAATTAAGAAAGATTTAAGAAACAATAGATTAAAACTTTGTATACTAATATTAGAAAAAAAAAAACAAATATTAATAAAGAAAAAGAATATTTTGTAATATAGTTTAAAAATGAAAAAATTGCATAAGATGTTAGAAATATTTAAAAAAAAAAATAGATTAAAACTTTGTATACTAATATTAGAAAAAAAAAATATTAATACATAAAAAGAATATTTTTTAATATAGCTTAAAAATGAAAAGATTGCGATGAATTAGACTAGATTATATATAACAATAAATATAGATAAAAGTGTGTTAGTTGAGACTTGAACTATGGATTAGTGAATTAACAAGCCTTTCGCAATACCAGCTGACTATTAATGATTATTTGACATTTGTGTCTTTGAAATTGTTTTATAGTGTCATGTGCAATTTTTATATGGGGTCCCTGTCGAATTTTACTTTTTTTTACTCTAGCTCGGTCGAGTTAAGTGGTGTCCTGTGACCCCTAACTTGACATATGGATCCTTCGTGACAGCCGGAATAGGGTGGTGGCCGGCCAGAGTAGGGTGGCGGCCAGTCACCGGAGTGGGTTGTGGCCAGAGTTTTGGTGGCAGTGGCCTGCCGGAATAGGGTGGTGGTCTGAGTAGGGTGGTGGCCGGGCAGAGTAGGGTCTGAAGTAAACATAATAGTATAAGGGGCAATATTGCGTCCAAATCCAACTGGGTAGTCGGACTCTTCGGCACTTTGGGTATGGGGACACGTCGGGTGTCAGAAGCGGATTGTTTGATGACGGCAAGGGGCCATTGACCGGTGCGCGGTTGACGGTTGTCGGCTGTGCACGGTTGTCGGCTGTGCACGGTTGTCGGCTGCTGGTTGACGGCTGGGCAAGCTTGTCGGTAAGGTAAGCTTATCTCCTTCGCGCGATGTCCCCTGTACACAGGACAATAACCAGCACGGAGAGCGGGGGGTGGTGCTGGTTGAGCCCTCTCCGATGCCTAAATGAGAGTTTAGAGAGAGAAAATCCTAGAGAGAGGTCAGAGCTTCTAGGACAAATCTCTTGAGAATCTATGAGAGAATGTCTGAAAATGGGTGGCCAAGGTCTCCTATTTATAGGCAACCTTAGAACCGAACCCGATTTTTGTACGGTTCGACGCCGGTTTAATGGAAAGTAAGAACCGTCGTCTGGTTTTTTGAGTTTGGCCTAGGAGAACTCTTTTACTCAGTGTTCGGACTATAAAAAAGGATGCGCACGGTACCCGCTAGGCGCTAACGGTCCGGACCACGTCGGATTCGACATCCGGCGTGGTCCGGACCGCCTAGGGCAATCCGGAGGTCCGGTGTGCCTTAGGGCAATCCGGACCTCCGGTTTGCCTTAGGGCAATCCGGAGGTTTTGGTCCGGAGGCATTTGTGCGTCCGGACCGTTTTGTTCCTCGGGTGTTTGTTTTTCGGACCCGTTTGTGGTTTTCGACGTGTTCGCAAAGTCGTGAATGTAAATACTAACCTGAATTGGGAAGATATCCAACACTTTCCCCCGAGTCAAGTAACGGTTCAAACCATACTTGACTCTATTTTAAGCTAGGATATAAGCCCAATTTAGGTTCGGAGCTTACCTCAAGGGTGGCTTGTTTGACAATTGAGCGCGACGGCTTCGATTTCCTCCACTTTAATTTTTTTTCGAGAGGTATGTTAACTGTCGACATGATTAGCGCAACCAGCAATATACATATAACAGTGAATAATAAACAATGCGCACATGTTTATGAACTTATGCGATAATCCTCAAGGAAACATGCAAACAAGACATATGATGTCAATATGAACGTGATGTTAGCATGATTGTGAAAGATGCGAATAGTCGACTGATAATTAAATCATGCAAGTAATCATGTGATAATAATAAAAGATATGAATCATGCACTTAAAATGATATAACGCGTGTTTGAGTCATGTGCGCGTTATGTCTTGTGCGCACTAAATCATGTGTGCACTAAATCATGTGCGCATAGCATATAGTCATAGTATAATTAGAAAATTCTAAGTGTTGGAAGAAGGAGATGACGGCATGTAAACATGCTATTTGAGGACCTATTAATAAATAATTAAAGTTTTAGGATGTACCCATAGATAATGATGGATAGATATAGGAGAGAGAATATCCATTAGTTAATCCTCCACCATTAGTAGCTTTTAGTGTTCTCTCCTTTCTTGTAGAAGAAGAAAACTTGGGAGTGACAAATTTGGAGGCCAGATATTTGAAGACCAAGCAATTTCCGGGCAGCCATCAAACCATCACCACCGGCGAGATTTCCGGCAGGAGGAGGAGGCCACGGCGCGGCGGAGCACGGCGCCGCGTGACACCGGCGACGGCGCGTGACGGTGGCGGGCGACTTTGGCGGCGGCAGGCAGCTTTCCAGTGTCGTCTCGCGGTGGTGAGTCCAATTCAGGGTATGGCTAAAACATTCGCAACCTTATTTAGGCTTAATTGGATCTTGATTGTCTCTTTAAATTGATTACTCTAGTATGCCCACAAGGTGTTTGATAAAATTCCTACAAGAGGTTAGTTCCACAAATCGGCCAAAATTTTGGTTAAGTGCTGAATTTTTTTGAAAAATAGAGATAAGTTGTTAAACTTCCCTTACGCATTGTGATTGTTTTCAACACGTTGCACTATGGCTTGAGTGATGTTTTGGCATGCTCAATGTTGATTGTTAGCCGGTGTACGGACATAATTGTCTGTCGTTATATTGATTCTTGTTCATTGAGCTCATATGTTGTCTGCAATCATGATAAAACACTTAGCAAATATTTTTGAGATATTTAATGCTTGTTACCATGATTGTCGTTGACTGCCTTCATAGGAGAATACTTAGAATATATTCCTTGATAGTCTAAATCTTGTTATATGTCGACAGCTGTTGACTGACGTCAACTTGTTGTATGTTGACGGTTGTTGATTGCCATCAACTTGTCACTCGTTGACGGTTGTTGATTGTCATCAACTTGTCGCGCGTTGAAGGTTGTTGATTATCATCAACTTGCCGCGTGTTGACGGTTGCTGATTATCATCAACTTGTCGCGCGTTGACGGTTGTTGATTGCCGTCAACTTGCCGTGCGTTGACGGTTGTTGATTGCTGACATGGTGGCATCCCGTTGTATGCTCACAGCTGCTATGGTTTGAACACTTAGAAAATATTCCTGATAGCAGACATCTCGTTGTATGTCGACAGCTGTACGCGCGTGTTCGTATGTGCGCGCTAGTATGTGCGCACTTGCCCCCATACTTAGAATCTTTTCTCTATCCATTGCTATGTACGTTGTATCCATGGGCTTGATGTAGTCATAGGGCATATGTTGTCACGGTGATTGTTACGAGTAGAATGTTCGTCGCTTGTAAACTAACGAACGTTGTCTTGATTGTAGGTTGCATCTTCAAGTCGCATGTGGTTTCGGCTGCAGTGATTCCTTCGACGAGGTTGTTATCATGAGTAAGTCTTTCATTCCTACTCCGCAGACTGCTTTAAGTTCCGATGATAGTAGTGAGTCGGATGCCTACATGATTGCTCTACTGGACAAAACACTGAATGTGGAAGCCGAGGCTGTTATCGAGACTCCTGTCACGCCGGAAGCGGCGAAAGGAGCTGGGGTAAAATAAGATATCTCTCGAACAGGATGGAGAGATAGAAGTTTATACTGGACGCATCTACTTCTGGGCTTGATCCGATTTTTGAGGGTATGTTTCCCCGCGACGTGTTGCCCGATGTCGCTAAGGGTGAAGCTACTATCCCTCCAAGCGACTTGACCACTGTGTATTCTTCACAGGTTAGGGAGGTTTTACGCTTTCCCTACTGCCCCGATTAAGTTGATTTGTGTCGCTTCTATCGGATTTCTCCTCTGGATCTTACACCCACAGGCATTCGTGTATGGACTTGTTTTCGGGTGTTATTTCACCAACAGTCGTGGCCTTACTCGACTACTCTCTTCCGCTGCTTCTACCAGCTTTTATTTCCGGACATGACAAGGTTGTGTAGCATGAAGATACGTTGGCCTTGCCTACGTGACAAAGGATTTGAGCAACTTGGACTTGGGGACGCGGAGTGGAATCGTACTCATCGACTAGCGGTTGAGACTGACCGATCTGGTACACATTGGCGACATCACTACTTCTTCGTGTGTGATGACAGCATTACTTGGGATACTGAGGAGGTTAACGTTGATGATCCTTCCCCTGCCTTTTTCGAGCTTTCTTCAAAGGACAATGCAACTATAGTGCGCATCTATCGATGTCAGGAAGCGCGCAGCTTCCAGTGTCTGTTACGGGCATCGGATCAAGAATTGCTTGATGCCCGAATTCAAACGCTTCCTTCTGAAACTTTGGTATGCTGAGAGTCTTTATAACTTTCATTATGTTGTGATGTAGGTTGGTTTGACGGAAAAAGCTCAACTTTGCAGACAGTGGCTGCGCGCGATGTTCCTCCTGTGATGCGGGTTGTCTATCCTTCCCAGCAAGGGTGCCTCGTGTTGTTGCACGTGTTTGATTGGATCTCCCTTTCCTCGATACATGTCTCCTCCCAGTCTATACAGAGCAAATGGATGCGACGCATTCTCTTCCAACGCATGCATTCCTTTCAACTTTGACTCTCGCATCTTCTTTTCAATTATTGCCTCCAAGGCCTTTGCTGTGAGACCTGTGATTGGTATGTCTTCATTGATGACAGGTCTTCACTATCCAACATTGCGATGGATGTCAGCATTGTTTTGACTTGTTTCTTGGAGGGAGACTTCCTTGTACTGCTGCTGCGAGCGGGTACGTGGAGGTTGTCTCCTTGCTTCTTCTGGATGCTGCATACTTCCGTACGGAGTGTATGAGCGTGCTTGCTCCTGCCTTGGTTGCTGGTACTGGAATGTACCTTCTGTGTATTGGCCTCCTCCTCCTTGTTTTTGTGACTCTTGTCATCCTGTGTCGGGCGACACTGCTCTTGCCGGGGCGTCTTGGCCGTTGACCGGTGGTGGAGGTGGTGGTGGCGGAGCAAATCCTTGGTTTCTCAAATTCTCTCTGAATGCTATCAATTCTTCAAGAGCTGCCATCATGGCGGGTGTGACTGGTGGCGTTGGGTTGGCACCTCCTTGTTGTTGCTGAACACCCTCAGCTGGCATCCCGTAAGGGAACTCTTCATGCCTCCTTGGCTCGAATCCGGGCGGTGGTGCTCCGCTCGGTGTGGTCTGGACTTCTGGGCCGTGCTGTGCGGCAGGCACACTCCTTGCTGGCACGGAAGAAGCAGTGGACGCTGCTTCGAGGATGTGCGAAGGTCCAGGATGACCTCTCATCGATTTCCTGGCTGTTGTATCAGCTTTCCTTGGGCGACCGTGGCCTCTCTTCTTCTCTTGCGGGTTGACATCATCCGGAGGAGGTTGACAGCTTTCCATAGCTCGTGGTGCGATACAGCTTTTTGTTCGAATCTCGCGGACGGCGCCAAGTGTTGCGTCTAAATCCAACCGGGTAGTCGGACTCTTCGGCACTTTGGGTATGGGGACACGTCAGGTGTCAGAAGCGGATTGTTTGATGATGGCAAGGGGTCGTTGACCAGTGCGCGGTTGACGGTTGTCGGTTGTCGGCTGTGCACGGTTGACGGCTGCCGGTTGACGACTGGGCAAGCTTTTCGGTAAGGTAAGGTTATCTCCTGCGATCGATGTCCCCTGCACACAGGACAATAACCAGCACGGAGAGCGGGGGGTGGTGCTGGTTGAGCCCTCTCCGATGCAAATGAGAGTCTAGAGAGAGAAAATCCTAGAGAGAGGTCAAAGCTTCTAGGACAAATCTCGTGAGAATCTATGAGAAAATGTCTGAAAATGGGTGGCCAAGGTCTCCTATTTATAGGCAACCTTAGAACCGAACCCAGTTTTTGTGCGGTTCGACGCCGGTTTAATGGAAAGTAAGAACCGTCGCCTGGTTTGTTTAAGTTTGGCCTAGGAGAACTCTTTTACTCAGTGTTCGAAAGATAAAAAAGGATGCGCGCGGTACCCGTTAACGGTCCGGACCACGTCAGATTCGACATCCGGCGTGGTCCGGACCGCCTAGGGAAATCCGGACTGGTCTGGACAGCAGGATTGCCTTGTGGAAATTCGGAACTCCAGTTTGCCTTAAGGCAATCCGGAGATTTCGGTCCGGACGCATACGTGCGTCCGGACCGTTTGTTCCTCGGGTGTTTGTTTTTCGGACCCGATAATGGTTTTCGACGTGTTTGCGAAGTCCTGAATGTAAATACGAACCCGAATTGGGCAGATATCCAACAGGCAATTTTGACATTTCACATCATTCTGTCAATTTTAACAGCAAATTTGGATGGAAAACCAAATTTCAACAAAAGTGAAATTTCAAACATTCCATATCAATATTTTAAACTTCAGACACAAAAATTTCGCATGGGAAAAACTGTAGCTAGTTTATAGGTTTTTAACCCTTTTAATTATGTTATGTGTATTTGATTTTGATGGATCTTTTTGTTGTGAGGTTCCAATGGATACTATTTGTATCAATTATATATTATACATTAAATAAATATTATATTACTCTAATCTTCTTTTCTATATATATAGTATAATTCTGATATTTTTAATAAGGTGTTGACAAGTAATGTTTTTTAGCATTGATGTGTCAAAATAATGCATTGTGGTTGGACAATGAAATTAACTCCCTCTCCTTGATGATATGTCTTTGTCCAAATAAGCTCACTCATTACTAGGTGAGCTCCAAGGTTCCACATTCAGAAACAATGGACGTTACTTATCTTACATACGTTACTTTTTAACATTGTATATTTTATGATTGTATATAAAGTCTTGATGTAAAAAGTGCATGGACTTTTTTTTAAAATAAAATTCCAACCCTAAAAAAAGTATTCCAAATTTGCACATTATCTTATTTAAAGCCAATTAATTTTGTTGTGTTTACTTATTAAAAATACAACTATTATATTATAAAAAGTTATTGCATAAATTTGTTAGTATTTGATTTCGATTATATTGCTTATTTTTCAAAAATTATAAATATGTTCTAAATAATGTTTATTTCTTAATACTGATATTAATGCATTTGCTGGCAAAAATAAAATAAAATTAATACATTCTAAATTTGACAACTAAATTGATTTCTTTCATAAATTATGTCGATTTTTAGCTTTACTTTAAAATTAACTTGATTTATTTGAGTTTATATTATAACTAGGTGATCGGCCTGCGCTATGCGCGGTATGTATATAACATAATGTAATCGTATTTTATTTATTATTTTTAATTTTTTTTATAATACATAATTTACAAAAATAGTTTAAATTCATGAAACAAAAAAAATAGTTATACACTGGGTGTATTAACTGAATATATATAAGGGTTAAGAACCTATGAAAGGTCTGAACTATCACCCATGTTAACGGGTGAGGTCTGAAATTTAAAAAGTTAATAACGGAGGTCTGAAATTTCAGTTTTGTTGATAACAGCGGTCTCCGTTAGTTTTTACCGTTAAAACTAACGGAAGTTGGTCACATGCTTGGCATGTGACCGGAAATAAAATAAATTTCCAAAAATACCCTTCTATCAAGTGTGCCCCTCACATGCTTGAAGTGAAAAGACCAAAATGCCTTTGAAGCCACCACGGCTCCACTAACCGTACTCCGGCGACCACCAACTGTACTCCGGCGACCACCACCGTACTCCGGCGACCACCACCAAGGCTCCGATTGGGCCCAAATCGGAGCCACCGGCCCCGATTGGGCTCCGATCGGAGTCAAAAAGCTCCGATCGGAGCTCTGTGGCTCCGGCCGGGGCCATAGAGCTCCGATCTGGAGCTCTGTGGCCCCGGCCGGAGCCACAGAGCTCCGAATCTGGAGTTCTATGGCCCCGACCGGAGCCACAGCTCCGATCGGAGCTTTTTCGGCTCCGATCAGAGCTTTTCGGCTCCGGTGGTGGCCGGAGTCGGGTCGCCGGAGCCAAGGTGGTGGTGGCCGGAGTCGGTGGTGGTGGCCGGAGTCGGGTGGCGGTGGCCAGAGTTTCGTGGTTTTAATTTGACTTTAGGGGAAAAATTGTCATTTCACGTTTACTTAAATAAGATATTAAATAAAACAAAATATTAAAGGGGCAAAAATGTCATTTCACACAATTCTGTTAAATTTAACCCTAAAAATGGACGGAAAACCTCAAATCAACAAAATTGAAATTTCAGACCTCTGTTATTAACTTTTTAAATTTCAGACCTCTCCCGTTAACATGGGTGATAGTTCAGACCTTTCATAGGTTCTTAACCCTATATATAAAGTAATTATTTATTCATTTAATTTTTTTTTCAAATATTTTATGTTGAAATTTGAACTTTCTAATATTAGGATGCAAAGTGACTAACATGTAAAAAAACAAAAACTGAAATTGAATAAGAGTTTTGACAAAAAAAAAATGAATGAGAATGATCGATTAAAAAATAGTTAAACCATGTAAACTCATATTGTACTTTTTTTTTTTTAATTTTTATTCAATATTTATATATATCCATATCTAAATATTATTTTAATATTAAGATAATAGTAAAAAAAAAATGAAGCATAAGTGATTTTTTTAGTGGATTATTAAGTAACATTGTTACAAAAAAAAAATATAGTAGCTACCATCAAAATCGAATAAGGAGCTTATGATTAATTTACCACGTCCATATATGCACAAAAATGACGTCACATATGTAAATTTAAATCATGAATTAGGTGGATCGATGGATTTGTATAATTTTTTAAATTTGATTATTTTTTATCATTATAGAGGTTTTAAATCAAAATGTGTTATATGTATATAAATGGTATTTCATAGGTACTATTAATATTTGTATCGTTATTATTTTAACATATTTATTATATGTGTTTTAAATATATAAATGGTATTTCATAGGTACTATTAATATTTGTGTCGTTATTACTTTTACCATATTTATTATATGTGTTTTAATTTTTTATTTTCCCCGTATGTTAGTGCAATTTGTTAAATACTTTGTTAAATTTTTTTTTATGGTGCAATTGCAACTTTCTAATGTGAGGAGGCAAATTGACTAACATGTAAATGAAAGAGAATTTTAAAGTGAATAAGAGGTTTGGCAACAAAAAAAAAATGGATAACGGTAATAAAAAGAATAGTTAAACAAATATGTAAATTCAAATTATATTATATTATATTTTTATATTAAATATATATATTTATATATATCCAAATATAAATAATATTTTAATATTAAGATGATAGTGCAAAATGAAACCTATATGTGGATTTTATTTTATTTTAGTATTTGAGTGTATTATTAATTTATTTTACTATGTAACATACTAAAAGAAATGTAACTCCCATCAAGATTGAATAATGAGCTGTTGATGAATTTTAGCATGTCCACATAAGTACAAAAGTGATGTCACTTATGTAATTGTAACTTATGAATTAGGTGGACCAATAGGTTTGTAGAATTGTTTTCAATTTGATTACTTGTCAAAATTTTATGAGTTTCATTGAGATTATATTATATATAGATATAGATATAGATATAGATAATTTATCTTTTATATAATATAATTATGATATTTTTAATAGGGTTTTGACAAGTAATATTTTTTAGCATTGATGTGTCAAAATAATGCAATGTGGTTGGAAAATGTCATTCATTCCCTCTCCACATTCACAAACAATAGACTTTACTTATCTTACATACTTACTTTTTAACAATGTATATTTTATGATTGTATATGTCTTGATGTAAAGGGTGCATGGACATATGATTGTATATGTCTTGCGTTTACTAATTACAACTACCACTATTATGTTATAAAAAGTTATTGGAATAATTTTTTAATTTTGTTATTTTATATTGCTTATTTTTCCAAAATTATAATTATGTTCTAAATAATGATTATTTCTTAATACCGATATTAATGCATTTGCTGGCAAAAATCATTCTAAATTAGACAACTAAATTGATTTCTTTCATAATTATGTCGATTTTTAGATTTACTTTAAAATTAACTTGATTTATTTGAGTTTATATTATAATGATTTGTCTAATATATAAATTACATTATTCTTAGAAAATATACATATTTTAATTGTTACTATTTTGTTATTAAAAGCAGTTATTTATATTAATTCATTATTATTAGAATAATGTATTACATTTTTCTATTCATGTTTATTTAGTCATTATCACTTTATAATAATGTATTGCATTTTCATATTCACGTTTCTAATTATTTCAGTTTAACGTATTTACTAAAAATTAAATTAAAGATAAATACATTTTAATTGTTACTATTTTGTTAAACAATTGTTTAGACTAATTCATTATCATTTTGGAATTTTGTACTGCATTTTGTTATTCACTTTTATTTAGATATTATCACTTTATAATAATGTATTGCATTTTTGTAATCACTTTTTTATTTATTTTAGTGTAGCGTATTTCTTATAAATTAATCTGAAAGATAAATACATAATTAGGATATAACGTTACATTATGTTAATTAAGTACGTTATTCATTTAGTACCTTATATTCATATTATATAATGCAATAGAGCAGTTTAGCTCGGGTTTTTCTACCATGCTTGTGGAGCACCATGCTTTTGCTTTTTTTATTACTAGGTTGGACTTAATTGTAATATATGTAAAACTTTAAAAGTATGAATTTTTTTTAACTACACCTAATATTTGCATCATACTATTAATAATATTAATTTTCCTATAGAGTTCACCTTTAGGGCAAAAGAAAAATGCAAAAAAAAATATACCAAAAGCATGGTGCTTGTGGAGCATGATAGAAAGTATGCATTATAATTTTTTTATAACAATACTTTTATGACCAAATAAAATTAGTGTACTTGCTACACTCATATTTTGGTACTATAAAATATTGATTGTCATTTACTTTCTTAATTAATAATATATAATGACTTCATTGTCTTGATGCTTCTTTCTAACATTATCGATTGTTAATCAAGTGATTCAAGTTTTGGCAAATAAAAAATAAAAAAAATCAAGTGATTCAAGTCTATTCTTATAGAAGTTCATGTCTAATATCTAACTTAATTATTATCAATTTTCTTATTCAATCATGACAACCAATTACTAAAATAAATGGCATTGTTAATTTTATCATATTAAGTTATATATATTATTTATTCTTATTACTGTTGAATATATTATTTATTCTCTATTTGAAATATTAATATATATTATAGGCTATTATTGTTTTAATATTTTCAAGTTTTTATAAAACTTTTCATGGTGATACAATTATTTATTAGATATTATGTTTTCATTTAAATAAATTAAAACATCTAAATAGTGTATAACATTTTAATCATATAATTCTAATTAAAGTCTGAAAATCAATTAAATTTTAAATGTAAAAATTACGCTTAAAGATATCTAAAAAATCCGCTATTAGATAAATCAATTAAGATTAACATTTAGTAAGTATTTTCTTAATATATTGATATAGTTTTTATATACTCAAAAATTCGTAATGTTATTGTATGCATACATTCATTAACTAACAAAGTATTATATACGTTAAACGTGTATATAAGTGTTTCATTTTTCTATTATTTAAAATAAAAACCATAAAATACTTATCAATATAAAATTTGAATTTTCGTGATATCCTAACAATTCTATTAACAAATTACTTATCGCGCAACGCACGTGTTCAACCACCTAGTTTGCGTACAAGTCACACAAAAATTGAAAAATTCACCAAATAGCGATATTTGAACAATCTTACAAAAAAACTAGCTGCTATGAATATACGGGAATGCCTACAATCATTTCAAAGTACCCATGCTTTCTTTTTTATGCAATTATTTTATTTATTGTTTTGTTTTTCAATTTTTTAACGCACTATACTTTGTCTTTTATTATTAATTATTCTATTTGCATTTTTTCCTCGAAATGTTTTTTTAAAATAAAATCCTTCATTTTATTTTCTATTATATATACCTTAACAAATAAATTTGAATATTAAAAAAAAAATATGAAAAATATTAATATTTTTCATAATATATTTTTTTATTTAAATATTAAATTTAAAATTGCGAAAAATTAAGAAAAAATATAAATAATATTTAAAAATTGGTAAAAGTATTTAAAATTTTGAAATAATATAATGGATCACTAAAAATCTAAAAAATATAACTTATAATAAAAAAACGAAAAAAAGAGTCAATCTCAACCCTATCCAAATCTAGTCGAACTAAGGATCAACATATTGATTTCATTTTTTAGATCCATTTTTTTAGACTTTAAAAGTGTATAGCTATTTTTTCCATAATATTTTATTTCGTTGTACTAATATATTTCAAAATATATTTTGTTCTTCATTTTGTATTCTTATTTGCATAGATATATTTTTTTCTACCATTTTATAATATTTTTAACCATTTTTAGATAAATTTTACACTTTTTAAATTCTAACTAATTAATACTATTTTATTTGTCAGCAATATATTTTCATACATAAATTTATATGTAACAATATGCTCCACTCCTTGAAGCGGGTGTAGAGACACATGAGTTATCACAAAAAAAAGTGTGAATTAGCATATGCACGAGTGCTCGATGCTGAAATATATCAAGATGTGAATTGAGAATGAAAATTATATGCATCTCCTCACTAGATATGCTTAACTCCCTGAAGTGAGTGTTACAATTTATGATTATAATGAGAATTAATTTACCTCACTCCCTGAAGTGAGTGTCGTAGTTAATGAAATAACGATGATATTCTCCACTTCGTGAAGTGAGTATTACAGTTTATGATTACAATAAGGATATCTTTCAATCCTTGAAGTGAGTGAGGCAATTTACGAATTTGAAATAATTACTATAATAATAAACATGGTTAATTTTGAAATAGATAAAATAATTAGCATCATTATAATATCAATAAAGAACAATGATGCATCTTACCAAGAAAGAAAGCATGAAAAGAATGCAAAGTCCAATTGATTTGGAAGAATGATAATTTTGAGAAGAGCGGTGTCATTAGCAGAAAATTGATGATATTATGCAGTGCGAAAATTGATAATATTATGCAGCTCGAAATTTGATAATTTTGTGAAGCGCAATGATACTAGGCAAAGTTTGGCATCAGTGATAGAACTGTAAATGAAATATTTGCATATATTATTAGTTAATACACAAGAAACATTGCATTCTTTATTAATATCTTATCTTGAAGATCTGATATTACGATCTGGAAGATCAAGATTATGAATATTAATATTTATTTTAAAATTCTGCATTTACAGTTATATTTTATATTTCCTGCACTACAATTACGATTACCTTTTTATTTATTACAATGCATTATATTTATTATATACATATATTCTTATGTTTATTGTATTTTATTAAATGATCCAGAAGATCAAGATTTATTATCTATCTATATATAATATAATTCTGATAAGTTCTCCATAAGATTGACAAATAATAAAACTCACCATTGACATGTACAAATTATCAATTCTTATTGGTACAACTCATTTATTCTCTCACTTGGTAGATGTTTCATTGTCCACATAAGCATTATCATAGCTTAGATGAGCTCCAAGCAACATCATTGCATGTTGAGAGCTGTTACATAACTTTCTCATTTTTTCCAATTAATTAATACAAATCTTTAGCAATCCACCTTAAATTTAAAATAAAATGTTATTTTTATACTCTTATGCTAATTATTAAGAATATCAATTCTTTATGGATTATCAAATTTATATAAAATTTATTGTTTGATATATATCTTTATACCAATATAAAATGTGAGAGTTGTCCTCACCCCAAAAGGTACCTTTTGAATATATTTTTTTAATTTTATTATTATTATTATTATTATTATTGTATATATATATATATATATATATATATATATATATATATATATATATATATATGTTATATTTAGTTCCTATATTTTTTATTATATTATATTATATATATATATATATATACGTGTTATATATATATATATAAGTACCTTTTGAATATATTTTTTTTAATTTTATTATTATTATTATTATTATTGTATATATATATATATATATATATGTTATATTTAGTTCCTATATTTTTTATTATATTATATTATATATATATATATATACGTGTTATATATATATATATATGTTATATTTAGTTCCTATATTTTTTATTATATTATATATATATATATATATATATATATATACGTATTATATTTAGTTCCCCTATTTTTATAAAATGGCGATTTAGTCTTTTTATCTTTGAGACCCATCTATTTATCTTTACTATTTATATTACTAAAAAAACCATTTAATTACATTTTGTTATTTTTAGTTTTAGGTCGCTTAATTGGTAGGTCACCGTAGTTATTATTAATTTCTCCATCAAATATATATCAATTAGAGTCAACCATGCATTTAATAGGTGCAAATGTCAGGTAGATGCATTTTTTCATTCACTATATCACTGATTCGAGGATATTCCGCTTGTTAACATTTTTGTAGCAAATAAATTAGTCACTTGCTAATTCAAATAACATATCAAATATGGATCAAACGTGGTTCTTGAAGTTTGACTTTACATATAACATGTTACTGAATCTTTAATACTTATTGACTCGAACTATCGATTTAGTTATTGCGCTTGTAAATTCAATCATATTAGGTATCTCCTAAATGGTAGTTGAATAAATAGTTAAGTTGAATTCAAATATAAACTTTAGGCATTAGTGTTTTAAAAAATTGATGATTTAGTCCCTACAATATTTTTATAAAATGGCGATTTAGTCTTTTTATCTTTGAGACCCATCTATTTATCTTTACTATTTATTACTATAAAAACCATTTAATTACATTTTGTTATTTTTAGTTTTTTAGGTCGCTTAATTGGTAGGTCACCGTAGTTATTATTAATTTCTCCATCAAATATATATCAATTAGAGTCAACATGCATTTAATAGGTGCAAATGTCAGGTAGATGCATTTTTCCATTCACTATATCACTGATTTGAGGATGTTCCGCTTGTTAACATTTTTGTAGCAAATAAATTAGTCACTTTCTAACTCAAATAACATATCAAATATGGATCAAACTTGGTTCTTGAAGTTCGAATTTACATATAACATGTTACTCAATGTTTAATGCTTATTGACTCGAACTATCGATTTAGTTATTGCGTTTGTAAATTCAAACATATTAGGTATCTCCTAAATGGTAGTTGAATAAATAGTTAAGTTGAATTCAAGTATAAACTTTAGACATTAGTGTTTTAAAAAATTGATGATTTAGTCCCAACAATATTTGAGTATTACTAAAAATTTCATTAGATAAATTGCATTAACTTTCTTGTTAAGGATGCTTAACTGACATGTTACATAATTATCATTAACTTATTAATACGATATACCTATAAATTTGAGCCACCCATAAAGTATGATATGTACTCAACTCGTGCAAACTTCGAGTACATGCTGAGATTTTTTTTGTATCACATAGATCAGTCACTTGTCAAATCATATCAATTGTCAAAATATGGGTCAACCACGGTCCTTGAATTTTGACCTTTTACGGATAACCTGGTACTCATCGTCCAACATTTAGGTTCTTGAATCATTAATTTAGTTCTTCCTCTGTCAATTAAATCAAATTGTGTACAACCTAATTAGTAGTTAAATAAGTAATTGACATAAAATCAAGTATAAATTTAAGATTTTACTGAATTGAAATTTCCTTTAGCATTAAATCAATTTTTGTTGGTATTATGATATAAAATTGCATGAAAAGTGTATAGTTACGTTTGTATATGTCAAACTGCTCCACCGAAGACTCTAAGTGGTTAATTGCGGGATTACATTCTTCACTCCTCAAGTTGATAAATTAGATACAACTTTGTCGTTAATAACTCACGTCATACTCAATCCAACTCATTATTAGTTATAACAGTAAATAAGTATCGTAATTTAAAACGATAGTTAATTTTTGACATAATTATCTTCTTCTATTTTCCCGTTTTGAATTACTTTGTGTCGGTCTTTTCGATCACAGATTCATTTCTCGCAACCCCTAAACTTGGCCATGTATTAGTTACATATTATCATATTAGAAAACTGAAGATAAATTATGTATTTTGAAACTTAGATGATTTATGCGCGTGCAACGCACGCGCTAATAACTAGTATATATATATATATATATCTTAATATTTAATATAATAATACAATTTCAACTTAACAAATATTTTTTATTACGATATTTCAATTCGCAGATCCACCTAATATTCAAAATATTTATAAAACTAAAAAGTTGTGCTTGATGAAAAATAAGTATGTGTCCACATATTCAATTTATTACATATATAAATTTTAGTAATTAAAAATATAAAAATAATGTTGAGATTTTCATATATTACATTTGACTTTCATGGAAAACCAGTTTTAGAAAAAAATTACATCTAAAGAAAAAATGTCTGAAAAATGTATTAAGTATTTTTTTTATAGATTATTCATACAAAAATTAATATTATTACATGATACAATATGCATAGATATGTTATTGTATATATATGATCAACATATTAACTATTAAACTAATATATAACTCTAACACACGATAATTATATATAGCAATCTCTTTTTCCTAACTATTTTATTGAGTTATTAGAGCAACCAAAGATTAGTAACAGGACGTCTTACATATGGTTGTCGGTTATCCTCGCATCAGATCCAAGGGTGAGCTGAAATTTGCTAGAATCGTCATGGAATGAAAAAATAAAGACGATGAAGATGAATAATATTTACCTCACATTATGAGATAATATACAAAAGGAGATGACTATTGCTATCAAAACATATTCAAATAATACTTTCTCATATCATACTTTAGACATCACATTTATATTTTTATTTTTATTTCCTTTTATACATTGTACTATAGATGGAATTGATTACAATTATAATTCTTATTACCTTTCATGGATCTTTAATTTGAAATTGTAATAATTAGTTTATATATATAAAAAAATTTGTTTCATGAATAGTTTATTTCATTAAGAAAACGTTAAAAGTAATAATTTAATTTAGTATATTTTTTATAATGCATTTAATTAGTATAGATTTATATGTATATATATGAAATTATATTGTATTTATAAAGATGTTATATATATTAATAGTACTATAATAACTTTGTTATGAATTTGAAATTATTATTAATTTTTATTAAACTACAATTTCACTAATCAATTGTTTTTTTTTCATTTCATGGAAAAATGTTAAAATCACAATTTGCATCCACTATATTTGTTATAATACATTTAATTAATAAAAATACACATTTATATGTTTTTTAAATGGTATATAGCTATATATATACATATATTATATAGTTATATATTGTTGTTATATAATGTATGATGTAGCTTATATAATGTATGTATGAAGATGCTACATTAATGACGTTGTTATATTTAATTTATTGTTGTATTGATGATTTTATATATATTTTTTTTTCCTTTTATAGATATTTTATTTGTTCTAATTAATAGTAAAAATAAAATAACCATTTCAGCATATTGCATTTCTTTCCATTACTACAAGTATATCTATATTGAGATGTAATACGCTATAACTAATTTCTTTGATTTAATACTATTAGTAAAAAAATTCTAAATAAATAAGACATTACATGTAAATAATTAAAATAAAATAAAAATTAAAGTGTCCTTTTGTATTTTGATAACACATGTAAACAAATAAAAATGTAAATTAAGATGATAACATATGTTAAATGTTTTAATTTTTTCTATGTATTTTTTTACTCGGGATTTTTTATGTTAATTATATTTACGAAACTAATTTGTAGTTATTTATTAATTATATCAGCTTAAAAGTATATCAAATATAATTTATTGTAATTTTTAAACTTCATTTTTTATTTAACATAATTGCTTCCTCGGGGTTTTTGAATATATAATATATGCACAACATAAATCGAATATATGTGTATGTATATATATTTTAGTTTATTTTTAGTTAATATCTTCATTAATAATTAATATAATGTTTTCATTCGTCATAATAATTTCACAATTTTTTAATATATAATATATACACTCTATAAACCTAATATACTTATATATATATATCACTTTATTTTTAATTAATTAACCTTACTTTATGGTTTTATAAGCTACAGTTAAATGCATTATTTATGAGAATGAATTTAGCCGTTTCTTGGCCAAAAAAATGTAGCCGTTTAGATTTATTTATTTATCATAATGAAATTTAAATTATTATTATTTTTTAAATTAAACCAAAACAGAAATTAAATAATAAAAATTAAATTAATTTTTTTTAAAAAAATTACTTATATATATACATACACACACACATACACACACACACACACATATATATATATATATATATATCACTTTATTTTTAATTAATTAACCTTACTCTATGGTTTTACAAGCTACAATTAAATGCATTATTTATGAGAATGAATGTAGCCGTTTCTTGGCCAAAAAAAAGTACCCATCTAGATTTATTTATTTATCATAATGAAATATAAATTTTTTTTAAAAAATTAAACCAAAATAGAAATTTAATAAAAAAAATAATTCAGTGGTCGTGAAATAGACTAATTTTTTTCCACATACGTTTTATTATCAAGCATCTTATCTACATTCTCTCATTATATGATTTCACTTAAGTAAAAATTATTTTTTTTCCAAAAAATAAATAATTATATTCAATATTATTGTTTGAAATACTAATTAAATTTACAAATTACTATTAAAGATGTGTATACGGTACATAAAAAATCTATCAGATACTACAATTATAAGACTATAATTAATAGTAAAAAATTATTTCTTTAAATAATTTATAATTTGTAATGGGTATACCAAAAAATTCATAAGATCATATTAAATTTACAAATTAGTGAATTACTAATAAAGATGTGTATACAGTACATAAAAAATAAATCAGATACTACAATTATAAGAATATAAATAGTATTAAATATTTATTGCTTTAAATATTTTAATAATTTGTAATAGGTATACCAAAAAAATCATAATATCATATGTGTAAACCTATTAACTAACAAATAGAACATTTGTTCGCACATGCTGAGATAGAATTATATAAGTTAATATATACACATTAAATAGTAGTGTTATTTCTTTTGTATATAATGAAATTAATTATCAATATCATATTTGAATTTTTATAATATCCTACAATTTATATAAACATATTACTTACCGCGCAACGCGCGGGCAAGCCATCTAGTTTATAAATATTTATGAAGCTCAAGAATTACTACTTTTAGGATCCATAATATCCTATAATGTATGAGAAATGATTTTACGAAGTAACGATCTTGAAGTATGAAAAAAGAATCATGAGTTATATATAAATAATCATGAAGATTCTAAGAAAACATGAATTATTATAAATAAATAAAGGATTATGAAGATCCTAAGAGTTCACAAGTTATAACAACAGATTCTAAAGATCTTAGAAGATCTATGAATGATGAATCTTAGAGATCCTAGAAAATTCGATTCATGAGATTTGAGATGTGAAAGATCTTGAGCTGTGCGAACAAGGACCTTGAAGATCCTAAACGATATTGAACTATAAATAAATGATCCTGAAGATCATGAATTACGAATTTTTATATGAAGTTATATAATTATTTTTACACTTTATGTTTTTTTATTAATGTTATTCATATGTTTCATATACTCTATTTCTTATTATAAAAAATTGATTACTCCGCAATCATAATTGTGATGAAGATGAATAAAATAACAGTATACAGATTATGTTACAAGAGATACATGTCATATCTCTTACGAAAATATGAAAGATATACATATCAGTTAAACCAGAAGTTTACTGTTGCATAGAGAGGTAAACCTGAAGTTTTACCTATATAATACAATATTTGGCGTGAACGGTTACTTACCATCCCGAGTCACTTACGATGTGAAAATTATTATCTGGAATAACCTTAAGATTCTCCATAAATCATTATGATGCTTTCTCTCAAGGAAAATTTATTATGTGATCATCATCAATTAAGTTCGGATAAAATTCCCTTATGGAAATTATAAAAGGGGAATATGAGCCCTGTTGCGTCCAAATCCAACCGAGTAGTCGGACTCTTCGACACTTCGGGTTGGGGACACGTCGGGTGTCGGAAATGGACTTTCTGGTGTCGGCAAGGGAATGTCAGCAATGTGCACTTGTCGGCAAGGTACGGCTGTCGGCAGTGCAAGCTTGTCGGCAATGTAAGCTTATCGGCTTCGCGCGCTCCTAACCTGCAAGAAGGGCGATAACCATCACGGAGGGGGGGGGGTGCCGGTTGAACCCTGTCCGATGCTTAAATGAGCGTCTAGAGAGAGAAAATATTCTAGAGAGTGGTCAGAGCTCCAAGGCCAAAATCTAGAGAATGTGTCAAAATGGGTGGCCAATGTCTCCTATTTATAGGCAACCTTAGAACCGAACCCGGTTTTTGTGCGGTTCGACGCCGGTCTAACAGAAAATAGGAACCGTCGTCTAGTTAGGCTTTGGAGAACTCTTCACTCTTCGTACATAAAAAAGCGTGCTAACAGCAGTCCGGACTTCATCGGACTTAGAATTCGACGAGGTCCGGACCACTTGGGACATTCAGGACCGTCCGGATTGCCTAAGGCAATCCAGCCGGTCCAGATTGCTTGGCAATCCGGAGCCGGTCCAAATTGCCTAAGCAATCTGGAGGTTCGGTCCGGACGCGTATGCCGCGCCTCCGGACCGTTTTCGAACCTCGGATATTGTGTTTGGGCCCGTTATGTGATTTTCGACGTGTTTGCGAAGTCCTGAATGTAAATACGAACCCGAATTGGGCAAATATCCAATACTTTCCCCTCGAGTCAATTAACGGTTTAGACCATACTTGACTCTATTTTAAGCTAGGATATAAGCCCAATTTAGGTTCGGAGCTGACCTCAAGAGTGGCTTGTTTGACAATTGAGCGCAACGACTTCGATTTCGCTCCACTTTAATTTTTGTCGGGAGGTATGTTAACTGTCGACATGATTAGCGCAACCAACAATATACATATAACAGTGAACAATAAACGATGCGCACATGTTTATGAACTTATGCGATAATCCTCATGGAAACATGCAAACATGACATATGACATGAACGTGATGTCAGCATGATTGTAGAAAATGTGAATAGACGATTGATAATCAAATCATGCAAGTAATCATGTGATAATAATAAAAGTCATGAATCATGCATTTAAAATGATATAACGTACGTGAATTCATACGCGCGTTATGTCATGTGATCACTAAATCATGTGTGCATAGCATATAGTCATAGCATACTTAGAAAATTCTAAGTGTTGAAATAAGGAGATGACAACATGTAAACATGGTATTGGAGGACTTAGTAATAAATAATTGAAGTTTTAGGATGCACCCATAGATAATGATGGATTTATATAGGAGAGAGAATACCCATTAGTTAATCCTCCACCATTAGTAGTTTTTAGTGTTCTCTCCTTTCTTGAAGAAGAAGTAAACTTTTGGAGAAGCAAATTTTGAGGCTAAGCATATTTGAAGACCAAGCAATTTTGGGGTAGCCATTGGAATACCACCACCGGCGGAACTCCGGCGAGTAGAGGGGTGATTGTGGAGCAGCTCACGTCGGCGCGTGGCGGCGGGTGTCCTTCCGGCGACGGCGAGTGGCCTCAAGAGGTGGTGGACAGCTTTCCGGGGTCGTATCGTGGTTCTAATTCCGGGTATGGCTAAAACATTTGTAACCTTATTTAGGCTAAATTGGATCTTGATTGTCTCTTGAAATTGATTACTCTAGTATGCCCACAAGGTGTTTGATAAAATTCCTACAAGAGGTTAGTTCCACAAATCGGCCAAAATTTTGGCTAAGTGCTGGAAATTTTGGAAAAATAGAGATAAGTTGTTAAACTTCCCTTATGCATTGTGATTGTTGTCAACACGTTGCACTATGGCTTGAGTGATGTTTTGGCATGCTCAATGTTGATTGTTAGCCAGTGTCCGGACACAATTGTCTGTCGTTATATTGATCCTTGTACATTGAGTTTATATGTTGTCTGCAATCATGATAAAACACTTAGCAAATATTTTAGAGATATTTAATGCTTGTTACCATAATTGTCGTTGACTGCCGTCATTGGATCTTTGTCGACTATCGTTGAGTGTCGACATAGGAAATACTTGGGAAGTATTTTTGATAATTGGAACTTCGTCGTATGTCGTCATGGTAGAACACTTAGAGAATATTTCTTGATAGTCGACATCTCATCATGCGTTGATTGCTGACATGTAGGAACACTTAGAAAATATTCCTTGCTAGTCGACCTCCCATCACATGCCGACATGCTAACATTTTGACATGTAAGAACACTTAGAAAATATTTCCTGCTTGTCGACCTCGCGTCACATGTCAACATGCTGATATGTTGACATGTAAGAACACTTACAAAATATTTCTTTCTTGTCGACCTCCCGTAACATGTTGACATGCAAGAACACTTAGAAAATATTTCTTGCCTGTCGACCTCCTGTCACGTGTCGGCATGCTGACATGTTGACATGTAAGAACACTTAGAAAATATTTCCTGCTAGTCGGCCTCCCATAACATGTCGACATGTATGAACACTTTGAAAATATTTCTTGATAGTCGACATCCCATCATATGTCGACATGCTAACATGTATGTGCACACTTGTTCCAACACTTAGAATTTTTCCTTGTTGGTTGCCACGTGTGTTGTCACTGCGAGTTTGAAATAGACATAGGGTGGATGTCGTCTTAGCGATTGACGTAGGCTAACAAGTGTTGCCCCCGACTGTCTGTTGTACTTTTCAGGTTGCAAGGTTGAAGTTTCTTTGATCTGCATTGGTTCCTTCGTCGAAGTTGCTATCATGGTGAAATAATTAGAAAATATTTCTTGATTGTTGACACGTGCTATCTGACATATGGTAGAGCACTTAGAGAATATTTCTTGATAGCTCACACTTCGTCATATGTCGACTATGCATGCGTCCTCTTCAATATCATAATCATGATTGTTGACACCCGCTATTTGATATATGCCACCATGGAGAAGTACTTAGAAAATATTTCTTGATAGTTGGAACTTTTTCATATGTCGACTGCTGACATTGCAAAATACTTGGGAATATTTCTTGATAATCGAAATCTTGTCATGTGTCGTCTGCTGACATAATGGAACACTTATAAAATATTCCTTGATAGTCGACGCTTGTTATCTGTCGCACGCGTTGTTCACTGTGCGCGTTGCTCGTTGTGTACATGATCATAGCATGCGTGATGTAATACCTTGAACACTTAGAATTTCTCCTTTGTATGTCAACATACATGTCGTAGTCCTGCATTAACAGGCAAATACATGCAAGTATAAATGTTAGTTCTATAATCATATTACACTTGTTACCTTAAATGAAGGCGTAGTATCATGTAGACGCGCATTGATTATGTAGAACACGTAGGTGTCGGGATGAGGCCCATGTTGACATAGAGTCTTATGTAGATGCGCGTAGATCACATAAAACATGTGAGTGTCCAGACGAGGCCCATGTTGACATAGATTTACCCCCCGAGGGGGATGTTCGCTATATGATTTATAGAGCCTAACAAGTCTTTAGATATGTAGTTGTCTCCATCGGGAGAGTGTTCGTTCCTTAGTGCTTGCATTGATGACTGTCGTGTATACACGCGCTGATCAAGTTGTTGTTCATCCTTGTAGACTGAGTTGTCAAAGTGTATCTTCCAGAGTACACATCCAGACTTAGCTGATTTTGCGGACATGATAGTCTCTTAACCCTGAAGTAGTAGATCTTACATTGGCATGTCGACACGTGCATACGCGTACTCGCGATCATGGCAGTTGTACTTAGAACTTTGAAAATGAATTGTTACACCTCTTGTCGACGTGTCGAAGCATGAGCGTACTATATCCTGTTTGCTGCCACTATCTTTAATTTTGAACAAGAGATGTCATCTCCGCTTCCCAACGCGTCGACACACGCGCGTTGCACTTGACGTCTTCATACTTAGTTTGTGAACAACGTGTCTTTCTGAGTCCAGGTCAGGATCGAGGTCGACTTACCGTTGCCGTCGCAAGCGATACTTTCACTTGATCTAGAATAGATCCGACTTCGAGATTTGTCCTTCGAGCAACTCCGAGTGATCTTAGTTTACTGCCAGCGGACTCGCCCATCTGCCCCCCGTGTCGAAGGACCGGATCTTGGTGGAGGAGTCGCTTGAAGCGAGCATACTGCTTATATTGATGATCTTCCATTTTGCATCTATCCCTCTTTCTTGCTTGTTTGATGGTAATATTTCCGAGGTGTCCTGCGCGTGCTAAAGGGTTATGCGCGTGCTAAGGGGTTACGTGCGTGTTAAGGGATTGCGCGCATGCTGAAGGTGTGCGCGTATGCTAGTCCGTTTTGCCCCCGTGCGTCTTGTTCTTCACTCTAAGTATATGCTGCTTAGGTGCTTAGGTTGTTGTATTGGAGACTTTTGTCTTTGTTTGATAGGCTCAAATCGTTATTCTTGATTCCAAGGTGACTATCCTTCGCACGAAGGCTGCTGATGATAGCGAGGTGCGCAATTATGCCGTGATGACATCTAGACAAGAGTTGGCGTCTTGATGTATGATTTATGGAGGGTGTGTACATTCTTGCCCCCGTGTCCTCGTTTTGTTAACTTGGTATTTGGCTAAGTCTGCCATTGATTGTACGGCACCCTTCGCGCACTTAAGGCGTGATTGTACACTGCATTATAAAGGCCGCATGGCTGCGCATGTAGATGTTGAGTGGAATATTTCACTTGCATCATGTATGCGGTTGACTGTGCTTTTCCAAGCTTTGTACATAGTTATAGTACAACATGTCGTGGTTGAAGTTACGCCGTGTGTTGTTCCTTGAACCTTTTATATGTTTGATGTCGTCGAATAGACCTGTCATGATCATAGTTGAAATGCATGATAACTCGTTAGTAGTATTTCATACCTTTCGTTATCTATGTTGTTCGTAGTTGCGACTTGTATGTCACGCATTGTTGAGTGTTATGAGCGCCCCTCTTGGTTAGATTCCAATGCATGGCTACACTAGGTACTTGTAGCGTTGTAAGTAGTAATGTACTCGGCGCGGGCACTTGACACTTGGCACTCAGCACTGGCACTTGACATGTAGGAGAGTCGTCTTGACGAGGCAAGACATTAGTTTATGATGGGTCTCGCTATGGCCGTTAGGCCCTTTAACGACGAGGAAACGGTGAACAGGCCCACTGGGCCCTAAAAGGAGGTCAAGAAGACCAAGTCGAAGGGTCCCGACAGAGGGAGTCCCGATGATGAAAGGTCCCGACAGAGTTGGTCCCGATAGGCGAGCTGGATGCTCCCGATGAAATGCCTTTAAGTAGGCCCCGATGAAGAATCCCTGAAAATGATTGGCCCTGTCACGATGACGAGGGGCCCCGAGCGGTGACACGATGAGATAACTCTGGAGTCCCCGATATTAGTCGGGACTTGCTATCAGAGGTTGAGGCCGAGATACGCGGAGCGTGGCCGAGATAAGCGAGATCATGGCCTAGATAGGCGGGATCGTGGCCGAGATACGCGGAGCGTGGCCGAGATAAGCGAGATCATGCCCGAGATACGCAGAATATGGGCTAACCACCCCAACGGTTCACCAGGTAAATGAGGTACTTCTTCGCCTATAAAAGGGAAGAGGTTACCTCAGATCACATACGATTACATACTGAGACTCTTGCTTACCAGTTCATACGAGATACTCATTTAAGCATCGGAGAGGGATTCTGGGTCACCGTCCGGTCTATCCCCTCTTGCAGGATTACGTGGAGCGAAGGAGCTCGGATCGCCGTCAAGGACCGTACCAGAGTTCCACCGTGATCCAACATTGGCGCCGTATGTGGGAAGCGTGACAAAAAGCTAGTATGACTTCTACTCGATCAATGGCGGCTGGTAAGCAGAGAAGACAAGGACAATCTGGTGGTTCCCGTCATCCTGCTGGGACGACTCAGAATTCGCCACCGGAGCGTGCTGAGGACCAGAACCTCCCTGCTGAGGTCTCCCAGACAGGGGGGCAATATGATGTCCCCGAAGATGCTGCTCAGCACCAAGAGAATAGGGAGCAGGAAGCTCCTCTCAATGCGGACCTGACGAAGGCTGTGGCGGATGCCATGCCGATGTTTTTAGCGGCCGTGGAGGCTCTTTTGGATCGAAGAGAGGCTGCGAGGAGGCAAGAGGAGGTGCCCCCACCAAGGGAGGAAGTGCCCCCGCCAGCAGAGGTTCAGAATGTGCAGGAGGCCCAACCCCGGAGCCAGGATAAGGGTAAGAAGCCTGCTCAGTCGGAGCGATTTGTGGTCGATGGGCCAGGACCAGTGCAGCATAGGACCATTCCACTTAATGGTCCCATCACCCCCGATCAGGTGGTGAAGATTGTGAATATCTGCATGGGAGAGCAGAAGCCGTTGATGTCGGAACTGAGGGATCGATCCACCCATCCCTTCGTTCCCCGACTAATAGACACCCTCGCCCCGCCAGGGCTGGGTATCCCCACAATTAAGGAGTATGATGGCGAGGGAGATCCGGTTCGTCATGTCCAGAAGCACCTCATGGCGTGTCTGGGCAGAGCCCCGAATGAAGATATCGTGTGTACACTGTTCCCGAACACACTTGGTGAGAGAGCCCTGACTTGGTTCTTCAGTTTGCCCCCAGGGTGCATCACCTGCTGGGCTGATATACACGACCGCTTTATTCAGCAGTACCAGGGTCGCCGACGTCTGTTGAAGAGTGTGAGGTCCCTGGCCCAGGTGGTGCAGAGGCCCGATGAGTCGCTGGCACACTATTACCAGCGATACACTGCCAGCGTGGCGGAGATTGACGAGGAGATTTCGGAGGGTGAGACCATCCGTACCTTCATTCGGAACCTAACAGCCCCCTACGGTTCCGACTTGATGCACAGCGTGGCTGAGAAGGCTGTGTGGAATATGGAAGCATTGCAGAAAAGGGTGAAGCGGCAAATCGACGTCCAGGAGTCGAAAATAGCCGCTGGAGAGCTTGAGCCCCCGAAGTCAAATAAGGGAAAGCAGTCGCTCAAACCCTTGGACGACCGTAAGTCGAAGGATAAATCCGAGAGAAGTCGGAGTCGAGGCCGCTCTGATCGAAGGGAGGATAGGCGTTCCTCGAGGAAGGACAGGCGGGAGGATCATAACATTCCTCTCAACAGCTCTATGGCGGAGGTGTTAACGGTCATGGAACGACAGGGTATCTCCAGGTACCCCCCGAAGAAGGAAGGAGAATTTTTGGGATCCCGTACCGATCGTTACTGTCAATTTCACCGCGCAAATGGTCACGACACTAATCATTGTCGGGAGCTGAAGAAGGAGATCGAAAAGCTGATCCAGAAGGGGAAGGTTAAGGAGTTTGTCGAGGAGAAGCGGTGTCGATCCCGTTCTCAATCCCGATCGCAGTCCCGTTCCCGATTCCGCGATCGGTCCCCAAAGAAGAAGAGGTCTGAGCCGGAGTCTTCTGGTGCCCGTAAGGAGAAGCGGGGCACTATCAATGTGATTCACGAAGGATTTGCTGCGGGAGGTGATACCTCGGCCTCTCGGGAGGTTTATGCCTCTAGAATTCCCGCTGCTGTGGTGTTGGGTAAGAGGTCCCGATCTTGGACCTTGAAGGAAGAGATGGTGATTTCCTTTTCATCGGAGGATCCGATAGGTGTGGAGAGTCCACACGATGATGCTCTGGTCGTGACCCTGGACGTGGATGGGTACGAGATGAAGCGGATTCTGATCGACGGAGGGAGCTCCTCCGATATTCTGTTTATGGATGCGCTGGAGGCCATGGGGAAAACGAAGAAGGACCTGAAGGAGGTGAACTTCCCGATGGTTGGATTCTCTGGCTTTACCTCCTATCCGCTAGGAGTGATCACCTTACCAGTGGAGTTTGGTAGTGGGTGGAAATCGGAGAGGAGGAACGTGGAGTTTGTGGTAGTTGAGTCCGCGGGGACCTATAACGAGATTATCGGGAGAACTACCATCAACCCGCTGATGTTAGTTGCCTCGACTGTGCACCAGAAGACGAAGTTCCCGACTGACCACGGAGTCGGGGAGGTCAAGGGCGACCAGGTGGCCTCCAGGAGGTGCTATGTTAATGCCACCCGATGGAAGAGACGAGAGGCCATGGCTATCCTCCAGACCGATGCCGATCCCAGAGAGGAGTTTGGGCGTCCCGCCCCCATGGAGGATTTGAAGGAGGTCGAGATTGACGGACCTCAGAGGAAGGTGAAAATCGGGTCCGCCCTGTCTGACGAGAGGGCCCGAGAATTGATTGAGCTGTTGAAAGAGTTTAAGGAGCTGTTTGCCTGGTCCCCGAGTGACATGCCAGGAATTAGCCCCGATGTGATCGTGCACGAGTTGAAGATTGATCCCGCGATCAAGCCTATCGCGCAGAAGAGGCGTCCGATGGGCGCAGACAAGAGAATCACAATCCAGCAGGAAGTGGGTAGGTTGCTCGATGCTGGGTTTATCAAGGAGCTCTGATTCCAGACTTGGGTCGCTAACCCGGTGCTGGTGAAGAAGAGCAATGGGAAGTGGCGGATGTGTGTTGATTTCCGCAATCTGAATAAGGCTTGCCCGAAGGACTGTTACCCGCTCCCGAGAATCGACCAGTTGGTGGATGCCACGTCGGGACATGAGTTGTTGAGCTTCATGGATGCTTACTCGGGCTATAATCAAATCAAGATGGCTAAGGAGGATGCCCCTCACACTGCCTTTTATGCCGACAGTGACATTTATCACTACGATGTCATGCCTTTCGGATTGATCATGCCGGGGCAACCTACCAGCGGATGGTGAACAAGCTGTTCGGAGATATGCTGGGGAAAATCACGGAGGCTTACGTGGACGATATGCTGGTGAAGTCCCGACAAGCTGAGGATCATGTGCACAACCTAGCCACGGCGTTTGAGCGGATGAGGCTTCATCAGGTTCGCTTGAACCCGACAAAGTGCGCCTTCGGAGTCCACTCGGGGAAGTTTTTGGGCTTTATGGTGAGTCAAAGAGGAATTGAGGTGAACCCCGAGAAGCTGAGGGCGATCGAGGAGATGCAGTCTCCGATAAATCATCGGGAGGTGCAAGTGCTGAATGGCCGACTGGCTGCAATGAATCGCTTCCTGTCCAAGGCAAGTTACCGATCCATGCCGTTTTTTGAAGTTCTGAGGGCCAACAAGAAGTTTGAGTGGACTGCCAAGTGTGAAGAGGCGTTCCAGGCACTCAAGCAGCATCTTCGCACCCTCCCGCCGTTGGCGAAACCGATCCCAGGCGAGCCGCTCTATCTATATTTGGCTGTTTCCGAATTTGCCATTAGCTCTGTGTTAGTGAAGGTTGTCGAGGGTAATCAAGTCCCCGTTTATTATGTAAGCAAGGCGTTTGCCAAATCTGAAATGAATTATCCTGCCGTTGAGAAGTATCTCTTTGCGTTGATTATTACTGCTCGGAAGCTGAGGCCTTACTTCCACGCGCCTGAGATTACTGTGTTGACGAACCAGCCTCTTAAGCATTTTCTGAACCGACCTGATGCGTCGGGGAGATTAGTAAAATGGGCAGTCGAGCTTAGTGAGTTTCGCATACACTTTGCTCCGAGAACGGCTATTAAGGGCCAGGCGTTGGCGGATTTCATAGCAGAGTCTACAGCGCCCGATCTGGAAGAAGCGGGCTCTGTAGAGGGGGCAACCATGGAGGTCCTGATAGCAGGACAACCAGAGATGGCGGGACAACCAGAGATGGCGGAGCAATCAGAACAGCCAAATGAGGAAAATACCTGGGAGATGTACACGGATGGCTCCTCGAGTTCAGACGGATCAGGAGCAGGGTTTGTGTTGATACCACCAGGCGGGGGTGAGCCCCTTCGATATTCTTTGGCTTTAACGTTCAGAGCCACGAACAACGAAGCTGAGTACGAGGCTCTTATCACAGGCCTGAAAATTGCCAAAGGTACGAGAGTTGCTCACTTGAGAGTGAAGTGTGACGCGGGTTTGATTGTGAATCAAGTCCAAGGGCGATATGAGGCGAAGAGCCCGATGATGATAAAGTACCTTCGTGAGGTGCAAGTCTTGAAAGAGAGCTTCAAAATTTTCGACATTGAGGCGATCCCGAGGGAAGAGAACGTGGAAGCGGATGCCTTGAGCAAATTTTCCTTGGGGACACCCTTGGAGGAAAACCGGAAGGTGAACTTCTTGGAGAAGGTGATCTTTTCGACCACCGACCCGACGCAGATGTGTGCTATTGAAGCAGGATCGGAGGAGGAGCCCACTTGGATGACCCCGATAGTCGCGTACCTGACTACGGGGGCAGTCCCCGATAATGAAGTGGTAGCTGACAGGATACGTCGGATCGCGGTTAACTACGTGATGCTGGACAGTCAGCTATATAAGAAGGGTTGGTTCTCGACTCCGTACTTGAAGTGTGTGGCTGAGCCTGATACAAGTCGAATCTTGAGAGAGGTGCATGAAGGGGTCGCGGCTTGTCACGAAGGATCCTGATCCATTATGAGGAAAGTGCTGAACTTGGGCAATTATTGGCCTACAATGAGCAAGGAGGCGACGGCGTTGGTCCGATCCTGTGACGCGTGCCAGAGGTATGCCCCGAATATCGCGGCTCCGGCTGCTAATCTGACGTCTATCAAGAGTGCTTGGCCCTTCGCGCAGTGGGGCATCGACTTGGTGGGACCTCTCCCACAGGCACAAGGTCAGTGTAAATATTTGCTGGTGGCTATCGATTATTTTTCGAAATGGATAGAAGCTAAGGCGTTGGCCAAGACGACGGGGAACCAGATCGTCAAGTTTCTCCAGACTCATATTGTATCCAGATACGGGATTCCCAAGGTGGTGATCATCAACAATGGTCCACTGTTTAACGGGGCTCAAGTGAAGGAGTATCTGGAGGAGTTGAACATCGAGCATCGGACAGCCTCTGTCCACCATGCTCAGACTAATGGCCAGGTGGAATCAGCCAACAAAATCGTGATGGATGGCCTGAAGAAAAGGTTCTATGCCTTGAAGGGCAAATGGCTGAACGAGCTGGAAAATGTGCTTTGGGCTGTTAGAACGACACCCAAACGATCAACTGGGGAGACTCCGTTTGGCCTTGTTTATGGCACGGAGGCTGTTGCTCCCGTGGAGGTAGCTGTGGCGTCCCATCGGATGAGATATTATGAGCCTTTGACAAACGATGAAATGAGACGTCTGGATTTGGACTTGCTGGAAGAGAAGAGGCGGGAGGCCGATGAAGTCCAGGCTCGAATGCGTTTGGCGACGGCCAGGTATTACAATCGGCGAGTTAAGTCCCGACAATTCTTCATCGTGGAGCTGGTTTGGCGTCGGAACGAGTTTACCCTTTTGGATCGAATCAACAAGATGTCACCAAAATGGGAAGGACCTTACAAGGTCGTGGGGATGCCAGCTCCGAATGCGTACAAGTTGGAAGACCTCGATGGCAGAGTATTAAAGCATTCTTTCAGTGGCGAACACTTGAAGAAATGTCATGCTTGATGAAAAGTCGCCTTAAGTGGTGCCCGATGAAAAGTCGCCTTAAGTGGTGCCCGATGAAAAGTCGCCTTAAGTAGTGTAAATTATTTATCGTTTGATTCGATGTAAGCAAATTTTGTGCCATTAATGAATAAAGAGGTTGCTTCCGATCAGATTATTCTTAGATTTATTCTAAGTGTTGTTAAGACGCCTTAAGTGGTGCACGAGAGAAAGTCGCCTTAAGTGGTGCACGAGAGAAAGTCGCCTTAAGTGGTGCACGAGATTAAGTCGTCTTAAGTGATGCACGAGATTAAGTCGTCTTAAATGATGCGCGAGATTAAGTCGTCTTAAGTGATGCACGAGATTATGTCGTCTTAATTGATGCACGACACTAAGTCGCCTTAAGTGGTGCACGGAAGTAAATCGTCTTAAGTGATGTGCGAAAATATCTTAAGTGTCGAGGTTTCGCCTTAAGTAAGTATAGTTAAGTCGCTTTGAGAAGTGCAATGGAAAATCGGAACTAAGATAGTCTGATATTCATGAGGGCTCAAAGGCTCAAGGATTACAAAAATGAGGAAAAATACAAGGACTCTAAAGATAAAGCATTTAGGCTTGGTCCTTGTCGGCAGTATCAGCGGGAGCAGGGTCCACAAGATCTGTGGCAGAAGGCTCCACAGGTTCAGCCGCTGGAGGGTCGATTATCGGGGCGTCGGCATTTGGAGGTTCCGCCGTGTCTTCAACAATCGGGGCGGTGCTCCCCTCATCACTCTCCTCCGAGAGGGCAAAGTATTTCTTCGCGAAGGGAGCGAGAGATGGAGACTAGTCGAAGTTGATGGCGTCGCCATACTCCAGGTGGAGTTCCTCGACTGCGTTGAAGAGGGTGTTCTCCACCTCCGCGCTGCAGAACTTCACTGCATCCGCTTGGAAGTCTTCGGACCTCCGATAATCCTCCCGGCCCTTGGTCTCGGCCGCGACCAGTTGTGCAGGAACCCCAGCGATTTGCTCCTCCAGGGCCTTCTTTTCAAGGGCAAGCTTGTCCTCAGCAATCCGCCGCTCCTGCCGCTCCCGCTTTAGGAGCTCCTCGAAGTCACGAACCTGCTTTTGGAGGTCCCGAGTCTTTCGGTCGAGGATGGCCCGCTCCTTGGCCAGTTTTCCCCGCGAAGACTCGGAGGCCGCGAGATCCTCCTTAAGCTTAGCTATGACAGCGGGAGCCCCCTTTGCCCGCTCCTGCTCCAGGGCCTCCTCGAAGGCAAAGATGTACTCGAGGAAACGGTTGATGTCCCCCATCTCCTGCGAAGGAAGGGAGAGAAGTGTCAGCAGATGAGAAACCGGTCTTATTGATGAAGGAGAGAAAAGTGAAAGTCTTACCTCTATCCGACGCATGGACATCTCTTGAACATCCCGGCGGATGTCCTCCCGATCCAAGGAAATCGGATACCTCATAGTGGGCAGGATTGAGCCTGCTAGCAGATGTGGAGCCAGCTCGGGGTACGTGTCCCCCTGTCGGAGCTGGACCCCTTGCAGCGTTTGGATCAGGGTCCAGGGAGCATCCTTCTGTGCGGGGTCCAAGACCTTGTAAAAATCCCGTCGAGGGGGAGAGGAGAAGGGCCGACTCGAGTCGTGGAGGGGCGTGCCCCCGACTCGCCCCGGGCTGGGGAAGGAGTGAAGTCATGGATGGGCGACGGCTGTCGCTGTTGTGAAGAAGGCGAGGGGGGCAGCCCCTTGGAGGTTGGTTTCAGTGGGGACTGCCCCGTCCTCTGACGATGGATAAGGGAGCCGCTCTCATCAGTCAACTCGGAGGAGTCCAGGTTCTCCACCCGACGAAATTGATCGCCGGTCGGGGTCTCTCCACCAGAGAAAAGTGGTGCCCCTGCCGAAGAAGGCGCCCCTGCTGAAGGTGGTGCACCTGCTGAAGCTCCAGCACCCGACGGAGCTCCCGAGTGACCTGCACCTAGAGGACGAGAGGAGGCTTCAGAAACATAATCAGGAAGTTCGGTAGGGCCCTTAAACCAAACGATGCGCCGAGAAACATATTGGTCCTTCCCGCGGTAGTTGTAGTAGCCCGCCTTCAGGACACGAGGAGTTTCCCTTAAGGACACGTTTGACATCTGCGATGCGGGCCTCCATGGTCGCAGGAACCAACTCCTTGGGAACTAGCTTCCTGTACGATTTAATAGCTAGGCGGAGCTTTTTACCTTCTTCAGCAGTCTGGACATCAAAGAGTTTGTCCACCTCCACGCGGCTCCGCTTTGGCCTCTCCGCGGAAGGAGATCCCGATGGAGCAGCAGCCTTCTTGGCTGACTTCCTCTTCCGCGTAGGGCGGACAGCATCGGTCTCCCCCTGCTTAAGGATCAGATTGGTCAGCACGGATACCTTCTTAGCTGCAAACAATAAAAAAAAAGAGGTTAGAAACGTTACCCAAGGAACCATATTGGAGGGGCCGTCGAAGAGTTGACCCCCGGAGACTATGTCGAGGAGTCGGATCCCGACATTCACCAGGTCCCGCTCCGTGAGAGAATTGGCATCGAGGGGAGTATAGGACTCCCCCCATCGGTAGAGCTGGATGAGATGAAGGGTCCGGAAGTCTTCATCAGAATAGGTGTGGTAAGCAGGAGGAGAGTCCGCTTCCACCTCCCATCGGGGCCACGGGATCGAGGAGTTCTGGATGAAGAATTAGCACCTCTTCCACCCACTGTTATCGGACCCTGTGTCGACCAGGAGTCCCCGACCCTTGACCACCTTCCAGGTGTCGCTAGTCCAGCTGCACAACGCGAGTTGCGTCTTGTTCCACTTGGGCATCCGTGGGTAGAAGGCACAAACCCCCGCCTCGTTGCACTTCATCCCGTAGAAGGTTCTGAAGAGCTTGAGGCTGTAAAGCCACTTCTGTCGGAAGCAGAGGACCTGGAAGGCGTTCCATAGGCGGATGGCGTGAGGAGAGAAAGTGGTTGGATGCGTCTAGTAGTGTTGGCACATCTCGACCAGGTTGCCACAAAAGGGGTATCTAATCCCCGCCGATATTTGCCCCGTAGAGACAAATACCTCCCCTTTCCGGGGACGGGTAACCTCAAGGTTACTCGAGAGGCGGGGCCAAGGATACGGGAAGCGAGGTTCCCAGGTAGAGGTGATGCATCCCTCCCGGAGAGCTGCATCGTAAGCAGTGCTGAAAATCTCGTTGAGAGCATAGTCGAAATTGAAGGGCTTTCTCCCCTCGGAACTAGATCCACTGTCTGAAAATCAGCCACGGCAAGGAAAGGCACATTGGGTTTTTCGGAAAATTACAAATGAACTAATCGAAGAGGAAAGAAAAGGTATGCGAGCAACGAGGAAGAAATCCTTACCAGACATGATGACTTGAGGTAAGAAGGATGATCTGAAGGTTGCCGGAAAGTTGCTCAACAGGAGGCCGGAGAAGCACTTGAGTCTTCGAAATCGCAGAGTTTGAGTTCTCAGAGTTGCAGAGAGCTTTTGAAATTTCGGGAACGGTAAAAGCGAAACTGTGCCCAGGGTTAGGGTTTTATAGGAGAAGAGGACAGTCGAATGGACGTTCTAATCTGAATCGTCGAAGTCGAAGCGTTTTAATCTGAACCGTTGAGATGAAACGTGCAGAATGGCAACGGGCGTAATGATGAAACGGCCTGAAAAGCACTTTTTCAGAAAAAGCAGGCGCGGAAAATCAGGCACGGGTGCCAAAGACGTCGCTTCGTCATCTGCTGCATTTAATGGCTGGGGAACCGAGGAGTCTTCTCGGATTTGGTGGTTATCCTCAAGATATCGAGGAAATGTGAACGAGAAGATTCGTATCAAGTGACTGTACCAAGGGAAAGGTCCCGGACTCCGATGTCGGGAGGTCGGGAGTTGAAAGACACGACGAACTGTAAGTCCCTCATGTCTTGGGGGCAAATGATGGATCTCGCTATGGCCGTTAGGCCCTTTAACGGCGAGGAAACGGTGAACAGGCCCACTGGGCCTTAAAGGGAGGTCAAGAAGACCAAGTCAAAGGGTCCCGACAGAGGAAGTCCCGATGATGAAACGTCCCGACAGAGTCGGTCCCGATAGGCGAGCTGGATGCTCCCGATGAAATGCCTTTAAGTAGGCCCCGATGAAGAATCCCTGAGAATGATTGGCCCTGTCACGATGACGAGGGGCCTCGAGTGGTGACACGATGAGATAACTCTGGAGTCCCCGATATTAGTCGGGACTTGCTATCAGAGGTTGAGGCCGAGATACGCGGAGCGTGGCCGAGATAAGCGAGATCATGGCCTAGATAGGCGGGATAGTGGCCGAGATACGCGAAGCGTGGCCGAGATAGGCGAGATCATGCCCGAGATACGCGGAATATGGGCTAACCACCCCAACGGTTCACCAGGTAACTGAGGTACTTCTTCGCCTATAAAAGGGCAGAGGTTACCTCAGATCACATACGATTACATACTGAGACTTTTGCTTACCAGTTCATACGAGAGACTCATTTAAGCATCGGAGAGGGATTCTGGGTCACCGCCCAGTCTATCCCCTCTTGCAGGATTACGTGGAGCGAAGGAGCTCGGATCGCCGTCAAGGACCGTACCGGAGTTCCACCGTGATCCAACAGTTTTACCGTCTCTTAGTTCCATTCTAAGGCGACGTTGTGACAAGACACTACTTGTTGTATTTGGTGCGTTTTTCCATCCGTCAATTTAGGCACATCCCGAGTGACGTTGTTACAGGGTTTTCCGTGGCTAACCCAGTACTTACCCTGTGATGCTACTACACCTCAACTTAGTAAATCCAAGGAGCGGGACAAAGGTCGTATGATCACGCCTTGTAGTTTTTACCGTCTCTTGAACCATTTCAAGGCGACGTTGTGGCAAGACGCTACTTGCTCTATGCTATGCATTTTTCCATCCGTCAGTTTGGGCACACCCCCGTGACGTTGTTGCAAGGTTTTCTGTGGCTATTCCAGTACTTGCCTTGCGATGCTTCTGCACCTCCCCATGGTTAGTCCAGAAGGGTTGCACAAGACCGCGTTGAAGCGACTTGCAGTTTTTACCGTCTCTTGGTCCATCCAAGGTGACGTTGTGGCAAGACACTACTTGTTGAATTTGATGTGTTTTATTTGATGTTTTTGGTCCGCTCCGGCTAGCGTGAAGTTATCCTAACAAGGAATACGTCTTCACGGAGTATGCACCCTTGAGTGAGTATACATACTTTTAGAGTACATGAAGCTGTCCACTTAAGGCATAAGTCTTCATAAAGTATGATTCCGTGATTGGTTGTTCATACTTTGTCGATTTGTGTAGTTGTTGTCTAACAAGAGGACATCCGCCACGGTGAGGTGATCAGTCCCACCTATGTGCCGCATCCTGTTTTATATTCAGGGAATGGCTATGAACATGAGGATTTGCTTCTAACAAGAGGATTTCGCAGCATGCCATTTTGAGAGTAAACTCGGTTTTTTTCCAAGACATAGTATGTTGTTGACGCTATTCGGGGTAGTCGTCATTATAGATAGAGAGTGTTTATATACTCTTTGTTGATGTTGACAGTTGACTTGTCGTCGTATGATATAAGTTAACTGTTGTACATAGTGAGATGGCTTGTATTGTTGATGTGAGTAATATGCTTGTAGTTGTTGTTTGGCGTAATTCCAAGGTAGTATGCATAATATAGTGATGTACCTACGAAAGTAGATTAACTCCATTATATACTTGAAGTATGTACAATGGGTTGCATGAAGGCATCAACTGATCGCTCCTTCCGAAATGTGGTAAAGCTAGTAAACATAAACTACACATAGCATGCTAGTTTCATTTAATCTAAGAAGACTTAAAGTAGATATGCAAAAATGAAGATAAAGGGATGGGTGATATGTTTGCCGTCTTCATGGTTGACTTGACGACAAGTTGGTTCCGCCGCGTGCCACATTGTTCCTCAAAGCGCCTAGCGTAATGAGCTCTTCAATCTCCATCTTTAGGGATATGCAGCTGTTGGTGCTATACCCCCAAGTTTTATGGTGCTTGCACCATTCTTTAACGTTCTTGCCAATGAAGGCAGTCATTGGCTCAAGTGGACTGGGAAGCTTGTTTTCCAGGAGTTTGACATATATTTCTTCCACCTCCGAGTTCAAAGGAGTGAAGAAGTCGTCGTAGTTGGCGCTTGTCCCTCCTGATTCTGTTGTTCTTTGAGCTTCCCAATTTGTACTGATAGGTGTACCCCATCCCAGGTCGTCTTCACAGTAGATTAACATCTCTAGCTTGTCCTTCAGGTCTGTCATTGTAACAGTTGTTCGCCACCCATGGATTCTTCCAAAAAGGAGGAAAGATGAGGCATTCATGTTTATAAAGAGTGTGTTTATCACATCTCCCTTTGTTGCTCTAGCCGACGCAGCGTTGTAGGCGAAACTTCTGAAATAACTCATTATGGGCTCATTTTGTCCTTGCTTGATATCCCAGACATCGTGCCCTGCTGGGGAGCGAGCTCTTTCCGGTAGACTTGCGAGTGTTGAAACTAGTTCATTCCTTTCTTCATCATCAAACTTAGTATTCATTTTCCCCTTCTTGCAAGTGTCCATGCTGATATCTCTTACATTTGATATGTGTCTTCCAGCGGTTGTGATTTCATGAACGATGCTGATTTTCCCACGCTTGGCGGGAGGTGGATTATCATTCACCTTTTCTTTTCCTTTTCCTGACGACTCTGCCAGAGTCTTCTTTTGACGCTTATTGCCTTGGTCAACATATTTCTTCATTTCTCCTTTCAAGATTAAGTTGTTTACATGGAACCTTAATCGGACACAGCTATCCATCTCGTGGCCATACACTTCGTGGTTTTCACACCACTTGCTTTCATCTTTTCCCAACGGACCTTTGCGGAAATTAGGAGGCTTTTTCCACAGTTTGGTTTCCTTAATCTCTTTCAAGATTGCAGACAGTGGTGCGTTCAATGGAACGCATTTGGCGAGATTGGTCTTTTTGAGCTTTTGGATGTCTGATTGGAATGGCCTCTTTCGTTGTAGTTGTCGCTGCCTGTTTTGTTGACTATCCTGTGGTGGTCTTGCTGGCCTGCTGTTGTCCTTTTTCCGGGAAGCATTCCTCTTAGCCTTATTTTCCTCCCTACACCTCTCCGGTCTTCTGACGTCTTTTACTCTTAATGCCAGCTCTTCAAGTTTCTCATATCCTTGGCTCCTTAGAGTTTCTTTGAATACCAACAATTCTTCAAGTGCAGCCATCATGACGGGAGTGACTGTTGGTGGTGGATTTGCACCATCTTCTTATTGATGAATTCCTTCAGCTGGCATCCCATAAGGGAACTCTTTGTTGATGAACGGACTAGGCTCGAATCCCGGCGGAGGTGTAATGTGCGCTGCATTGTTGACTCCTGAGCCATGCTGTGTGAATGGCACACTTCTTGTTGGCATGGGGGAAGCAATGGATGTGGCAACAGGAATGTGGGAGGATCCAGGCTGACTCTTTGTCGGCTTCTGCGTGGTTATGACCAAGGCGTCGTTGTGTGGGTACACAATGTGCTCTTTGTCTTTTGACGAGAAGCCAACGACATCTTCTATGTAAGCATTTTTCACGACGACATCTTTCTTGACGGCATCTTCATTGACGGCATCTTGGGTCTTGCGTGTTGTCTGTGCAGCGTACACTTCTCGCTTGTATGACCTCTCACCTCCTGCGTCAAAGTCTCCATGGATCACGTGTATGTTTGCCATCTAGCATCGTTGGGAGTGATTGCTTCTTGTTCGAATCTCGCGGACGGCGCCAAATCCAAACCGGGTAGTGTTGCCAAATCCAAACCGGGTAGTGTTGCTGGGCAATCCGGAGCCTGTCCGGATTGCCTAAGCAATCCGGAGGCTCGGCCCGGACGCGTACGCCGCGCCTCCGGACTGTTTTCGAACCTCGGATATTGTGTTTGGGCCCGTTATGTGATTTTCGACGTGTTTGTGGAGTCCTGAATGTAAATACAAACTCGAATTGGGCAGATATCCAACAAGCCCGTTCACCTACCATGTGGACTGCAATATTATTACTAAAAGATTAATCTACTATATTGCCACATGTGCATTTATGAAATTGCAAGAGAAAAGTTTCTAGAATATATAGTAAATTGGAAGTTGATACACATTATAAGAATCAGATATTTGAGTGTCAATACTTGTAGTTTAACATGAGAGTTACAAAGAACCTCCAATTAAATAGCTAAACTGATACTAATGAGAGAAAATTGAGTACAAATGCATGCTATTATGAAAGCATCATTATAATTGCGCATGAAGCCAATGATTAAATCACAGTTCTCTCATTCACAACCATTTTTTGGTGAAGATACAAATTTCCATGTATGAATTTTATTATGTACGACATATATATTTAAATTGCCCCATCGCATCGCACAAAGATGGGTCTGGAATGTTGGGAATAACATGTTGTCTGTAAATCAATTATTTGAGAACAATGACTGATATATATTTAAAGCACGAGTTGTTGATTGTCAATGTTGAACAACTTTTTCCAACATTAGGGGAGAAAAGATGCAGCTGGCAGAAAATAGATCGGCTGAAAAAAAAATTGTATTATCTCATTTTGATCCTCGTACAATGATAATATGAAACTAAATTTCAGAGATAAATATTTACAAATACAGCAAATCAAGTATCAGTGACATTATGAAACCCAAAAAGTCATAAGTCAATTACCGGGTGCAAATGCTCCAATTTGAAACGTCCCTGCATGAAAAATTATAATGAAAAATAATTCATGCCTGAAACATGTGATATCTGATCCTAATTTTTTTAAGAAGAATGAAGCATGGAAAGAGAAAAGATAAATATGATATTACTATGGAGGTGATTTCCTATAAACAAAGTAAACCCATAACTAAATATGAAACCCAAAAGTAGTTCAGGTACCTGAAAGTAAGTATAATAAAGAGATATCGATGAGTTATATCATTAATAGAAATTTATAGAACCAGAGATATCAAGTTGTAGACAACAATTTTGAATATTATTCACGAGTGAAATCATAAAATAAGACGAGGATTTTGAGGTCAGTTTTTCAAATAATCATTATGATTGACCAAACTTTGAAAAGACGCGGGTATTATCATGAAAATGCGGAAGGTGAAAGCCAGTGGATAAAAATAATTTTTGCATAAATAAATTGCGTCGTAAGATATAGACGCATAACATGTGGTACTAATGTTATATGCAGAATCTTGGCAATTATCATATGGACCATTTGGTGGAGCAATCACCTTCGAGTACATTATTAAGTTGGCAGTACATAAAAAGTTTTAATATGCGTCTCATGATATCAATTACTTATAGCCTATTTTGGTGTCTAAATAATGGAATCCATGTAAAAATCCAAGAATGATTTAAAATGTTCAAAGTATGAAAAAAAATCAAGGATAATGAATAATAAAGTCCTCGTAACGTTAATAATACAAGTTTCTTATGGTATATTCTCCACATTGTATAGTTCAATTGAGCTAGGTTGTATCGAAATCTAATATGAGAACGAAGAAGGAAAATGATATTTAATAAGTTGAACTATTCACACTATAGCCGAAAGGGGCATCGCGTGAGGTATATAATTTGAAGATATTGAAACTCATGTAGAGTTTTTAAATACAATCAATCTATTGATGATGTTAAGATTTAGACAAAATATATTGATAGAACAAAGGTTTGACTCAGCCTGAAGATCGAGAACTTAAGAGTTTTATAAGATCCGTTTTATATAAAAAATGTAATGAATTTATTTTCATGGATAAACCACATCTATTGAATATACTAATGGTTATAAAATTGTTAGATGTGATAAATAGAGTTTCCGTTCTCGTGAGATTTATGAAGAACACAATGGTCGAGATGTACCTTATATAATGCTACATGAGTTCCATTATAGCTTTCTAATGACATTGGACACGATATATTATTAGTTGTAAGAAATATTTATTCCCTCTCCAACACATACAAATTCAAAGAGTTAACAAAATATTTATGTATCTCCGAGGGGCATAGTCATGAGTTTATTATCAAAATGAATCAAGACATGAATTAGTTGGTTATGCAAGTGTGAGCTATAGAAAACGTACAATTTTCATGTGTACCATTATACTATATATATTTATAAGGATAATGCATGTTATATAACTCAAACTGAAGAATTCTACATCAAAGGAGACATGACGAAACACATTCTCTCAAGTTGTTCTTCATCCACGATCTTAAGAATAAACGTGACATTGCCATCAAACAAATTTGTTCCATTGGTTATTTAGTAGATATTTTCACGGAGCCTTTACCGACTGCGACATTTGAAATATTTGTGAACAAGATCGAACTGCGTCTACTTAAAGATATTATGTGACGTCTACATCAGGGGGAGAATCTATAACGCTGCACTCTTTTTCTCTTAACCAATGATTTATCCCACTGAGTTTTCCTTGTAAAGTTTTTAACGAGAAATCTTACAAAATGGATCCATAATTGTGTACTATTTTTCCTTCACTATATTTTTATCCCACTGGCTTTTTTCTAGTAAGGTTTTAACGAGATAAAAATTCCCTTATGAGCATCCAATGAGGAGTGCTATCAATTTACATTTATGAATGTTCATTATGATGTGCATATATTATATTCCTTATATATACTTTTCTTGTATTAATTTTACTTCTTCTCCAAGTCTATGCAATGCTATATAAAAGCTCATATGTATAATAATAAGAACATTCTCAAGTTCTCTCTTCTATTACATCTACAGTTTCACAACACTAGCTAATTATTCACAATTAATATCAAAAGTAACACTTTCTAGAAATGAGATTTCCGACACAACACGTTTTTTTGTTTTCTGCCACATAGGGCATAATACATTCTTGTGTTTTGCCATGTGGAGCAACACAATGTTCTACATCACGTGGCTATATATATCATGGTTTAAATATTTTTAGGGTTTATGTAATTTTAAAGTTTTTTTTAACTTTATTAGAATGTCTGAACAGTTTGACCATGTGAACTCTAGAATGCTAAAATTAAATTATTTAAAGCACAATTTTAGCCATCTAGACTCGGTGAAAATATATATCCAATTTTATCCCTCTAAAAATCACTCTAACAAAATTGTTAACTAATCTTAATAAGATTTTGAAAACAAAAGAAAAAACCAAAACAACAAAAACTCATATTCGAAATCATTCATTCCTATATATATATATTATCATTCTCAAAAAGTTCTCAATTATTATAATATATATATATATATATATATATATATATATATATATATATATATATATATATATATATAATTTTTTAATGCATCATTGTTACAAATCCACTATTTTTTTTACAGATTGACAATATTGTTCATATTAAAAAAAATTGCATAATTTAATTTCTAATTTTATATTGTGTTGTTACCATAAGAATAAGTGGTTGAGAGATAATCAGGTAATGACCTCAAGAAAACCTTCCCCTTCCATTGATTCTCCTAATTTGTCTCAAAATCCACAACTATAAATATTTGTCCAAGGCAGTCTTCATTTTCAAGTTGTGCAGTCTTTCTCTATCTCTCCTTTTAGAGAAACACTGTACTCTTCCCACCTCCATATCCAATCGACAACAATAATATTTAAATAAATCGTCGCTTCCGTCTTCGACAATAATCAAATGGCTCGCCTTGCTGTGGTAGCTTTCATCTTGGTAGTGGTTAGCTTTGCCTCCGTAGCAGGTCAAGCCCCCACCACCTCCCCCACCATCGCCCCTGCCACCGCACCATCCGCAAGTTCCCCCAGTATGAACCCCGTCAGCGCTCCATCAGCAGAAGGCCCTGTATCAGCCGCCGCCCCCGTTGCTGCCTCCTCTGGCGACGCTCCGGCCACATCCCTCGGCCCCTCCGCCGTGTCCGGCACCCCATCCATGGCACCTGCTGGATCTCCCGTCGGAACCAGTGACCTATCTTCCCCACCAGCACCCGCAACCGAGGGACCAGCCACTGGCCCTGTCGCTACTAATGGTCCTGCTGCTGCTGCTTTGACCGATGCTCCTGTCCCTGCTGCCAAGGCTCCGTCTGGCGGTGCTTGCGCATTGCAAATCTCCGTGACTTCCGTTGCTGTCGTTGTCGCCGGATTCTTCTTCTTCTAGACGACTATTACGAGCTGCATAAAATGCATATGACATGTTTCCCGTTTTGTATGTATATGTTGTCGATTGGTTGTTCATGTTATGATATAGTGGTAAATAAAAGAGAAGCTTACTTCTATATAAACGTCTAACACAGTATAAAAAATTATAATTCTCCTTAATTTCACAAATTAAACTAAATAATGACAAACTAAATTAAATAATGACATGTAAAGAAATTAATAAGTGTTGTTGTAACCACTATAAATGTACGATAAAGTTGACGACAAAATAAGATAGAGTATGGAATCGCGACTAGCTTACAACCGCTAGAGGAAACTCCATCACGGTAAGTTATCATAAGATGGAAACCAGCTTACAATTGTTAGAGGAAAACTCCTCATAGTAAGTAAACTTGAGATGTCAACCAGCTTACAACCGCAAGGGGAAAACCTGCCATAGTAAGAATTCATGTGGTTGTTAGATTAGAGGGAGTAATCACTACGGATACTATAAACATGGTACATGCTAGTAATCGATATTACGCAGCGGAAGATTCGCACATACCTCACAAATAGTCCATAGTCCCAAGATCCTTGCAGAAGGGAGTTAACGATCCTTCGGTTGGCACCCTAGAGGTTCTTGTGAAGGAAGCTCTACGCGGTATATTCTCCACGACAAAGCCTCATATCGATTCTTGGTAGGGGAAGGATCTCCGGAGTTTTTGCTCGAAGGCAAATTGGCACACCCTTTGGTGGTGGTAGGTTCGGCCGGACTTAGGGTGTTATGGGGGGAGAGTTTTTTTCTCTCTAAAACACTCTTAGAAGGAACTATGACTAACCCTAATAAAACCCCTAACACCTCATATATATAGGAGGAGTAAAGTGGACAAAAGTCCACTTTATCCTCACTAAACAATTCGGCCGGCCACATGTATAGGAAGGCACAATTTTGGGCCTCTCATGTCAGTTGGGTTTTGGGTCTGGCCCAATGTCCTAATGTGACATGTACCTAATTAACTTAGGTAACATATACACATAATGGGCTTCCATTTACGGCGCCCATCACCATATGTTTACAGCTCCCACTCGCCGGAATGGGAGGGTGCCTGTTAATGTATTGTCGTCCTAATCTGAATCAACATTTCACTCCTTTGATCCCGCCCTTGCTTCCGAACAGTTCATACGAGGTTTGCCGTGCGACTGGCGGACACGACGGGCATCGTGCTACTCATCTGTTAGGAGTGTTGTAGTACCCGCGGAACGTGGATTCCCTTTTCTCCAATCAACCTGTTATAAACAACATATATATAGTGTCGCATTGTATCCTAGGTCAACTCATAATTCTCCTTTTGCCTAGTTTCCATATAGGAACACTTCTCCAAGGCATCCGTACAAGTATTCACAACCTTCAACAAATATCCGGCTGGTTGCCACCTTAATGAATACAAGAGTCGGTGAATTATAGGTGAACTTGACCATCCCAATCGCTCATATCCTTAGGCAAACCCAACCGGTTTCCAAAGACATGGTCATTGGGCCTTTTTGTTCAAGACTACGCTCGTACGCCGGGAAGCGAACATTGAGCCTGACCTTAGATATGAGTTCCGAGTCCGCGAGGATACTTTGGGTGCATCTTCATAAGGCTCCCGGGATCAATCACACACTCGAGATGTAGAAGTTTTCGCCCGCTGGAATCACGAGGATTCATATCTAGCACAACCGAGCTTTGACCCAGTGGTCGAACATGGCATGCGCAAGTTTGAAGCACGCGTCGATAGCATACCTGAACATTTAAGTTGGCAAGAATGAGATATGTCGATCATGCTATCACAGATTCTCATCTGGCCCATAATGTGGAATAATGACGAACGAAGTTCATCACGCAATTTGCAAAACGAAGATCATGTCGAGTTACTTCGAGACCAGATAATCATCCTGCGTAATCAGGTTATCCCCCTGATTCTTAGCCAGCCTTGCTTGGTAGAGGCCTCCCTCCACATTTGACATAGTTTTGGTAAGACCCATATTCGACATAGTTTTGGCAGAGGATTGCGTCCTCCTACGACTTAGTTTATAGACCTTAAATCTGATGTATTCAAAACACTATGGCGTCGATTGATCATAAACTCAATTTCAATTCTTTCGTTTCAAAAATGTAATGTCAGACCCTAAAAATCCTACCTAAGGTGAATTACGTTTTGAAAACATGGATTTTGAAAGAGTCGCCACTAGTTAATTAAGGCTAACTAGAAACCTAAATTGCCTAGGGAAAAAAAATGATTGATCACCTAGGCCTAAAGTCGGTCCACGATTAGAAATTCGGATTCGGGGGTTCTATTACGAATTAAAACACATGGAATTAATCACGTCCTTTCGGTAATCAATTCACCTAATTTGTCATTTTATTTTTTTATATCATATATTCTTTTATTTTTATATTTATATTGTCTAAAAAAGACCTAAATCGAATTATACTATAAATTAGTTTTCAAATAAAATAATTATTATTATATAAAAGCTTATCACAAAAATTATAGCATTTAGCTTAATTATTCCATTAAGAAATCATCTAAAGTCGACAATAGAGGACAAGAAATTGAACTTGCAGAGAATTAATCAAAAGAATGTTGAAAAGGTAACCTTGAAGGAACAAGGCCATTGATGCTGCTGTTGTGGCTGGTAATGGACGAGCGGAACTGACAGGAGGTGGCGAGATTCTTGAAGGAGATTTGAGTAGTTTTCCTGAAGCAACCAGCAGAGGACTCACGATCCAGATGAACGACCAGTATCGCCAGGGACGGTCCGAGGTGGATTTATGTGAGCAGAAGACTTGTGCCTATCGGAGATGGCACGGCAACTTGCTCGTGGTGGCTCAATGGATGGCGTCTGGTTCTGGGGGAACGGTCGGACGACAGCAGCAGAACGTGAGCAATGGAGGTGATGTTTAGACTCCGTTCTTCTTCACAAGGAAGTCCCACTTCCATTGTCTGTCTATGATCAATTTTGATCAAACTCGATGGACGGAATGCTGAAATTGAACGACTTTTCCATACAGTTGACATGAGATGCGAGATCGAAACTGGAGGTGGTGAAGTCGGAACGCTTGATGATGCTCGAGGCGAAGTGGCCGGTAGATTTCGACGGAGATCGGAAGTGGAGGGTCGGTGTAGATGCTCGATTTGGATCTGATGGTGGAACTTCGATGGAAGGTGGGTGGATGGAATTTCATTCGTCTTGGTCGGAGCTGGGGCGCTTTGAGGATTAGAACGAGCGAGGTCTTCGGAAATAATTGGATAGTGGGGACTGGTGGAGCATCAGAGACGGCGGGCTGCCATGGCCGGAACAAGCAGGATTTAAACCCTCTCTTACAGATGGAGACTTGGAATATACACTTCCATCCCTAGAAAACCTCGACACGCTCCTTCCACCTTTAGGAGTGCCATGGGTCGGGTTCCTTTACCAGGACGACCACGAACGACAAGGACCGCCGAGTCAGGGAAGATACTGGTTAAAGCGTGGTCTGGTGCGGCGATGGACAGCGACGTGGCGAGCCCGTGGTGACGACTCCGGTGAAGGGAAGTACAGGGCAGCGCTCCGACGGGTCAGGATTGGTGCGGTGGTGATGGTCAGATCGGAGCGATGCCGAAAGGAGGAACGCCGGTGGTCTCCAGCAAGGTGGCGGGCAGACAAGGTTGGCTGGAGATGAATGTGTCTCTCCTTCACGAAGATAACAATGAAAATAATAACAATAATTCAAATAGGTGTTATAAAATCAAAACTAATAAAACAGATCAATGTGTTAAAATAAAGGCCTAGCATTTGGTCCACATCAATTATTTTCTCTCTCCGGTGACATCTCATTGACATGTGTGTAGCTCTAATGAGTTAGATTTGCTCCAAAGCTCCACATTGCTTCTTAGGAGACGTTTCTTTTTTATTAAATAAAATATCACATACAATCCTCTAAATTTGATCAATTTTTATTTTTGTCCTTAGTGATATGTTTTTATTATCATTCTTACTATCTATTTATTTCAGATATTTTGCTCACAATTTCACTATTAAACTCTAAAAAATATCTCAAACAAAAAATGTTAAAATAATATACATATTTTTATTAAATATTGCACACTCCCTCATAAAAATTAATCTCAATTACACTAAAATTTAGAGGATCGATAATTTTTATAAAAAAAATAAAACATAAGAAACTATTAAAAATAATTAAAATATTTAATATAGAATATTAAAAAAAATATAATTAGAGATTAAATATTAACTAATTGATCAAATCCTAACATAAAAAGAATTCAAATTTTGCACCATTATCAAAGTTATTTGCTATTGCACACACTTTTAATAAAATTATTTTCAATTGTTCAAAAAATTAGATGATAGAAGGGGTTTTAAAGAAAAGTGAAACACAATAAACTATTAAAAAATAATCAGAAAATCAAATATAGAATATTAATAAAAAAAAATATAATTATAAAACTAAATACTTTATGAATGAATATTTATTAGATCCCACCCGGAAATGCAACAATGATATACAAAATATACTTTATCATCTATACTATTTTAAATATGCATAATGCACTCATTTACCTCCCATCAAACATGTTAAGCCCTAGCATATTCACCATCTCCTTAATGTTGATCATCAATCTCCTCGCAACCTCTCCATAGAACTCTTCATCCACTGCTTATGCTACATCTCCAAACGACACCACCATAGATCACCATCTTCTACTTCTCATTCATCGTCACTTGAAGCGACAGAGAATGTACATGTTAACTTTCCAAATTACACTCCCCACTATCAGATTTGGCTCAATCTGCTTCCACACCTTCCACACGTTGAACATGTACTCCTGAATCTGATCCAACCTCACTTGCCCTCTATGCCGATTAAGCGTTGATGTCGTCTCAGCCTCTAATCTTGACAACAGCTTCCACATTGAGTGTGGCTCTGCTAAACATCTCAATTTCTAATGTTGTTATTTGTACATTAGATTAACCAATCTTTAGAGAATATGTAATTATATTAAAAAATGAAAAGAGTATACAAATCAAATATTGTATAAAAATCCATTTAGATAAACTACTTTATTTGGCCAAACAATAATGATATACCTTATTTGTAATTTCATTATAATTAATATACATTTAATTGCAATCAATTTGTTCATTTATTATAATGATATTTCATTTCTTATTAAAATTTCAATTTGTAGATAAATGAATAAATTTCTTTTTATTTTTATGGAGTTTTTATTTTTTATTCCAGTTGAAAAATAAATCACATATACATATTACAATAGATTAATTTTATTAAATAATAATATATCATAGATGGCAAAAAATAATAATATAGCATAACGCAGTACATATATTTGAAGCGTGTTATATATATAAACAAAAATTATCATTTTACATTATAATAATTTTATCTTTAGCTTTGATCTTATTGTTGTTTATTCAAATATAAAATTTAGGATTAAAATTCAAATTGAAAATTATAAAGAGGTAGGAGCTTTAATCTTATTGTTGTTTATACATTAGATTAACCAATCTTTAGAGAATATGTAATTATTATATTAAAAAATAAAAAGAGTATACAAATCAAATATTGTATACAAATCCATTTAGATAAACTACTTTATTTGGCCAAACAATAATGATATACCTTATTTGTAATTTCATTATAATTAATATACATTTAATTGCAATCAATTTGTTCATTTATTATAATGATATTTCATTTCTTATTAAAATTTCAGTTTGTAGATAAATGAATAATTTTATTTTTATTTTTATGGAGTTTTTATTTTTTATTCCAGTTGAAAAATAAATCACTTATACATATTACAATAGATTAAGTTTATTAAATAATAATATATCATAGATGGCAAAAAATAATAATATAGCATAACGCAGTACATATATTTGAAGCGTGTTATATATATAAACAAAAATTATCATTTTACATTATAATAATTTTATCTTTAGCTTTGATCTTATTGTTGTTTATTCAAATATAAAATTTAGGATTAAAATTCAAATTTAAAATTATAAAGAGGTAGGAGCTTTGAAATTTCATATTTCGTTTCGAAAAAAGTTCACAATTAAAATGTTCATAATAAAATATATTTTTTCTTGATAAAAAATTCAGAATTTTTTCACTATAATGTAGTATTTTAGTATGAAATATTATAAAATTTTCCTTAATCAAATAATTATAACTCATGTAATTCAATAAATAAATTAGTTTAAAAATTCCAAATTAATATTGTAATTAGGGAAAATCATATAATAATGATAAATTTACCTTTACTTTCCCAGCACTATGACATACAGACTGAATTAATAATCTAAATAAATTTAATTACAACATTATTATATTTATTAATGACGAAATTCAAAATCACTTATTCCATATTGATCAGTTCAAAACATTGTATTAAATATTGCGTTAGTAATGGAAATTACTATCTTATGATAATAAAATTAAATATTGAAAGTTTTTATATTAATTAAAATCTAAATAATAAACTGGTATTAATAATATTTGAACTAATGAGATGTTTAATAAATTCTATACCTGGACTATATAAAAATAATAATTATTAAATTTACTGTACAAATTCTTCATTAATCAACTTAACGAAAATGTAAAATTAATTTATTTTCGAATTATTTATAAATATATAACCATATATTCATTGGTAAATTATAATACTGATGATATATAAGTAACTAGAACCAATACTAAAATAAACTTGGATCAAATAAATGGTTGGATGGTTATTATTTTATTTTCTATCATCATATCTTCAATACAAAATCTATTAGTAAAAAGTTTTCCAAATATAGAATGTATTTATTATATTAAAAATAAATTTATAATTTGGATAATTTTTATATTTTTTCAATAGAGAAGTCGAAATTTGCCCAAAAAAAAAATAGAGAAGTCGAAAGTGATAGATTTTTATCTTTTATAAATTTATCCTCTAAACTATATATATATCATGTTTACTTAAATAAATTTTAATTATCTATATATCTATCTATCTATCTATGTATCTATCTATATTTATATAATTTCAATAGAACATATATAAACATGACAAGTAAGTTTTTAATCACATTTTATCTGTCATAATGTCAATTTTATAACTTTTGCTTAGTCCATTTCAAACATACGATAATCATTCTTACATGCTTGGCACATGGCTAAATTCTCATGGCTCCAAATGCTCTCATTCACTCCCAAAAGACATTTTTTTTTACAATACTATCAAAAAAACGTTATAAACGTCACAAATGTTACATAAGTATACTAATATTTATTTAAGTATTATAAAATAATATAAAATTTAATAGTATAAATATCTTTCGATTTGAATTAATTTATATATATATATATATATATATATATATATATTGAATATAAAAATATAATATAATTTGAACTTATAAGTTTGTTTTTTGCATCCTAACAATATAAAGTTGCAATTGCACCCTAACAAATTTATTTAATAAATTTGACTAAAATATGATGCATAATAAATACAATAAAATAAGCACATAATACAATACATTAAAATAATAAGATTAGATAGAATTTTTTTTTTTTTTTATCTTTAAAGATAGAATTATTAAAAAAACCGTAAAAATACCATTTAAAAAGAAATAAGTTATTAAAAAAAAATTCAACATATTAGACTTAGTTGATATATCTTTTATTAAACAAAATCATTATATAATTATATTTAGCTTGATGAATTTATAAAATGGAAAAAAGATGATAATTAGTAAGTGAAGTCAATTGTTTAAAATACATAAAATTTAGGAAGCACAATTTTTGTTTCGCTTATATGTTAGTCACTTTGCATCCTAACAATAGAAAGTTGGAATTGCACCCTTACAAATTTATTTTTAAAAATGCATGAAAATATGAGGAATAAATAAACACAAAATAAAATTTGTGGAAAATAAAAATATTATATAAAAAATAAAAAATAAAATATATAGCGTAATATTATATGTGTAAATCCATTAACTAACAAATAGACATATGTTGACACACGCTAAGATAGAATTATATAAAGATGTATACACCTTAATAGTGTGTAGTAGTGTTTCAATTTCATTAAATAAATTATTTCAAATAACAAAAACCAATCAAATTAAGTATCTATATTAAATATGAATTTTTGTAATATCCTAACAATGATATAAACAAATTACTTACCGCGCAACGCGCGGGTTAACCAGCTAGTAATATTATAATAATAATACTAATAATCTATATATAATAATAATAAAGAACAAATGTAGTTTGTTTAATAGTTCGGCCCTCTTCGTCATCTTTTTTGTGTCTCCTCCCCTTTACATATAAACATAAACTCCTATATATAGTGTTTAGGTCTAGTTTAATTTAAGCAACAAATATAACTGATTTATTTTGCTAATAAATACTATATATTTAGAAAATATACTCTAAATATTCAACAAATATTCTCAGCAATAAATACAAATAACTATCCTAATTTTTCAAGAGCATTCTTGGAAGCTTCGCGACTTGCCATATTTAGACATTTCCTCATTTAGCGCGTCGCACGTCACGCGTTTCGCGCGTGGTCCAAAATTAGGTGTTTACATGTAACTTTCAATTATCAAAATGTTATCACAGATACATGCCACTTTTAAACCCTACGCAATCCAAGCAGTTTTACGTGCTTTTCGAATATCGCCATGCGTATTGGTTTAGTTAATGGGTCCGCAACCATGTTATCAGTGGACAAGTATTCCAAAGTGATTATATTGTCTTCTACCATAGATTTAGCATAAAAATATTCCACATCAATGTGTTTGGTCCTACTATGGTACTTCAGATTCTTTACTGCCACAATGGCTGCCTGACTGTCAGAGAACACCTTAATATGTTTACTCCCAACGTCGCCATCAAGCAGCGCAGTAAGAAGCCTTTTCATCCAGACCGTTTCCTATGCGTTCTTGGAGACGACTACAAATTCTGATTTCATCGTAGACAGCGCGACAAAGGTTTGCTTCATGCTCGTCCATGAAATGGCTGCTTTAGCAAGGAGAAAGACTCCCCATGTGGTGGATTTACGATCATCCGGATCGCCACCATGGTCGGCGTCACTGTAACCGGTTAATTATAACTTTCCGCCCTCATAGCACAGTGCGTAGTCGGCAGTACCTTTCAGATAACGAATTATTCGTTTTACAGCCTTTAAATGTTGATAGCCAGGATCTGATTGGAAACGTGCTACTAGGCCCACGGCGTAACAGATATCCGGACGGGTGCATTGCATGGCGTACATCAAACTACCGACCATCTTAAATACTCCGCACCCTTCATCTGTTCACGCTCTGCCAGGTTCTTGGGGCCGTCAGGTTTTGACTGTGCGCACCCAAACACCACCAGCGTATCCACGGGTTTGGCATCATGTAATCTAAATCTTTTCAACAGTTTGTTTATATAAGCTTCTTGAGATAGACATAATTTCCGGGTAGCCCGATCTCTAGCAATTTTAATGCCCAAGATGTACTTGGCCTCTCCCATGTCTTTCATCTCAAATACAGATGCCAACCATGACTTTGACTTGTTCCTAAAGCTCACATCGTTTACGGAAATGAGTTTGTCATCGACGTATAAGGTTAAGATGACATACTTAGACCCGGAGGTCTTATAATACACGCACGGATCCTCGTGAAGATTTACGAATCCGTTTCCTACGATTTCCTCATGGAATCCGCGGTACCATTACCGAGATGACTGCTTAAGAACGTATATGGACCTTTGGGGTTTACAAACTTTATGTTCGTTACCAGGAGTAATAAACACTCTGGTTGCTCCATGTAGATCTCTTCCTCCAGGTTTCCATGTAGGAATGCGGTTAACATCCATTTGGTGCAGCTCGAGATCGAGACATGCGACCAGGACCATGACTGGCCCTAACAGTGGTTTTACGCACAGTCGGTGAGTGTGTTTTGTCAAAGTCCACTCCGTGAAATTGGGTTTATCCTTTCGTAATAAGTCGGGGTTTTGGACCACCCAACTTTTTTCCATCAGTGGTGATCCTTCTTTCAGGACTCACCGTATCCTTGTGCCCCTCTGGTTAGCAGGTAAATCAACTACAGACTATAATGACTAACAATCGTTAGAGTGAGGTTATAACCCCACTCAATGGGTTCGACGCCTTTGACTTTCGTCTAGACTTGTTAATCCTTTCTTGAGTCTGAACGTTTCTCCCACTCAGAATAATGCCTCTTATCGTAGCATCACTTACATTGTGAACAAGAGGAGTGCTTAAACCTTGACCTACAACTTTCCTTGAACGACCTCTTGGTCTCGGGGTTTTATTTCCGAGATGAATTCCTTGATTACTAAAACCTGGAACCAAGTTGGTCATATCACTCCCACTGGAAACAATGGGTAGTCCAGGCAGTTGTGGCATTCCTGCGGCAACAGTGATCTCATCTGGTATGGTTTATTCCTCCCACTAGATTTACTATGAAAGTGTTTCCATTATCATTAACCATGTCATTCACTTGAGTTGCTGGTTCAAATCTCTCCCACTCGAATTAAGTGGGACCTGATCGTTAGTGTTATCCTGCTCCGGTTTGATCAAGACTACATTACTTTGAAACCGACCATGCATTTGGAAATTCGTCCTCAAGTGATGTAATGTCACATGTTCGACCACGACACCATTTTTTCAAAAGCTTTAAACAGGTAAGTTCTAAGAATTGATAACGTACTCTTGTCCTAGATATGTGTTTAGTGCGTAATTTAATGTCGCACGATGATATGATTTAACTCATTATCATTCTTTAGCTTTTATGGCGTCGTGCTCTATTGATTTCATTGGAACACAATTTATATATATGTGAGTCATCTACTTCATTCTGTAGGGTACGTCTGATAGATTGACTCTAACATTATGTTCTTGAACTGTGTTTCTTGAAGTGTTCATCACTTGATTTGAATGCTAAGCCTTACTTATCGTTCCAGGCGTTTGGAAGGAAAATCGTTTAACCAACTTTATCCTTCTTCGTTTGCAAACTTATCTCAGAGATTTCATCCCATCTCCGAACTGAGCATTTCAGGTTTTCACCTTATGCGTCGGTTGATACTTTTACAAGGTCGTGGTAGCTTATGAAGCATACATCTTTCTGTTGTAAACGTTATCAGTAAGTTATTTCTGAAGGGATGCAAACGAAAATTCAGCACTTAATCATTCAAAACACTTCATTATTAAACTCGTATTTTGAAACGATGTGTTCCGTCTTTCGAGGTCCACTCGCGCATTGCGCTATTTACCAAAGCTTTAACCCATGGTTATATCGTTTCATTTCCGAATTTAATTCAATTTAATCCAATCGGTTTCGCACATGATTATTATTACTGATTATCTCATTCAATGGAGTACTAACAATTAAGAAATACTAAATCTTTCGATCTAGCTACGCAATCGATGTGTGTGTTCAGTTCAGTTGTCCCGACTGAGATTTCGAAGTACGTGAATCGTTTCGTTTTATTCGACCACTTTTACATGGACGAAATTTCATTTCGGGTCAATCCTGTTTAACCGGGTCGATTAATTTTGATAAGTAGATCACATTTCGAATCGAACGGAAACTAATTTATTCAATAAATCTGAATCTCGAAAAAACCAAAATTTTAGTAACTCAAACGAACGATAAATGACAATGGTAGTGTTCTTGATATGAAGTTCCCGTATTTGATCCATGATTGTTGCATAGATAGTCGAGAAATTTAAGCCACGTTGAACAACACATTTGAGTAAATTCACGAGTGAATCACATCAAATGGTCTGTGTTTGTATAAAATATTTACTGCTTCATACACATGACCTACGAGGCGTACTTGAGACGCACTTTATCAACATGGTTTAACCCACCGGATTATCGTTTAAGATCTTCATGGTTCAATTCTCTCTATGATACGGAGATCATGGTTGACTTCTTTCGAACTCAGTATGGTAAGCAGAGAAGGTTTCCCTTTTTACTGCTGTGGTTACTGTATTTGATTAGGCTCAAAGTCATTGAGTCCTGTCAACATCAGACAACCATATACATTTTTTCCATGTTGACCTTTCATTCTGAAGATCCGATGCGGGTTTTACGCCAATATCTATGAAAAGAGAGAAGACCATCATGTTAAACCGAGACGTTTAGTTTTTGCATCCTTGCTTCCACCGAGGCAGACGAAAGAGATACTAAGTTGCAACATTGCCTGGTTGCAATTGAATGTATACCACATACGCGTTCACATTATTATCGTCTTCAATCTTATAGATCGGTCTTTTAAAACGATTTTAATCGCAAATTACCGGAACGGGGATTTTAAAACAAGCATACCCGATCTTGGCTTTCCCAAGGCCCTTTTTATTTTGGAAAAATATTCTGATGAATTCACTCATGCATATATAATTCTACCATCCATGTAAATTATCATACGCCAGTAACATTCATCACACAAACCACACCCATGCTTACGCGTCATGCGTCTAATGTTCCGAGGAACTCATGCTTGCATATATAATTTTACTTCCAAGTAAATTATCAAATGCGGCTACATCCTCAACATTCTCACATACGTGTCAAACATGAAATTTCCACATCAATCATACATATTTGGCGACTGTTTTCGATTTTAAAATAATTTTAAACATTAGGGGCTGATTTGCAATTCATGCTTATGTTTAATTACACAACATTCTAGACATGAATCATAGGCATTTCCAACCAACACAGCATGTCTATCCTAGTACGCATTCCATATATTTAACCAGAGCTCCGCCCCCAACATGTAATTATCCAGCTAGCTTGACTTAGTCAAGACGACAGTTCTAATCATGCATAAATATATATTGAATAATAAACAATTGCAATTCAGCCCACTAATTAATCATGTCCCAAAAACATGTATCTCTGAGATCCATCCTAATAATCGAAACAAGGTATAAAGGTTAACAACCCTTGAGCACTGTGTAGGCCATTTAAGGTTAAAAAACATTTGGATTTTAAAACTTGACGTCCCTATTTTAATTGACTTGAATTCGGTTTTGAAAATTCAGTTCGGTTCAGTCAATTTTGGTCCGGTTTGGTTCGGTTCGGTCCAGAAATTCCAGTTTGGTTAGATCCACTTAGTTACCCCGGTCCGACCCGACCCGACTAGGTCGAACCGATTGAGAAAACCCGGTTCGATTCAATTCATCCCGGTTTGACATACTGGACCGGCCCATTAATTTAAAAAATAAAAGGTATGGGCTGAAATGTTTACTTGTGGCCTAAGTAATTTTGTGAAATCCATTAAAAAAAATTATTTAACTTAGCCACCAAGTAACATTAACTATATAAAATAATTTCAAATATTAAATATATATATATATATTTCGGCCAATATTTATAACATATATATATTTATTGCCAATATTTTATCTTTAAGACTTAATCAATCAACAATATATATATGTGTAAAATTCGGCTAATATATATAATACATATATTTTATTTATTGTCAATATCTTAAATAGGGAAACACATATATTGATAATATATTTTCTCAATCTTTTAGGAAACTAAATATATCAATAATATCTTTAAACCTATTAATTATTTAGATATATTGATAGTTATATATATTTCTATATATTAATGTGAATCTATCCTAATGTTTTCAATTATAGATATATTGTTACCTAGAATAAAAATTAAATTATGGTAAACAATATTTTTGATAGGTTCGGCCGAAATACACTTTCTTGGTGCCTGTTGGGATCAAAATGACGTGGCCTTGGAACTTCGAGTAGTGGACTTCTAAGTCTCGCCGGGAGCTAGCTCACTCAAGTATCTTTCTTGGTCGCGTGGACACTTAGTTTCCTTTCGTGGCTTTATGCTAGGCGAGGACCGGAAAAGAGGTGGGGATGGCCCCTGATTCCACTCCGAAACTTAAGTCAGTAATTGATAATCGAGAGAATAATATAGAGTAATTGATATATCTTAGAACTTAAATAATGAAAGTGAGCCCCTATTTATAGGGAGATCTTTACCGACTTTTTTAAGGAGGCGGTTACTATGCCTTGATTGGCTGTTTAATGGCGGTGGCTGCCTTTACTTGATTGGTTGAGAAAGACGGTGCGAAAATCAGTAGGTGACCAGCAGGTCGCCAGCTAGTGCCACTTTCTTCAGAGGAAGGTTTTCGTGGTATAGAGGGCGGCGAGCAGGTCGCCAGCTGGTGCCACTTTCTTCAGAGGAAGGTTTTCGTGGTATAGAGGGCGGCGAGCAGGTCGCCAGCTGGTGCCCCTTCCTTCGGAAGGAAATCTTCTCAGAGGCGGCGAGCAGGTCTCCACCTGTCATTTCATAAGAGGGAAGGTTTTCTCTAAGTATCTGATGGTCGACTCGACTTGACTCGTACTTTAATAAGGAAGCTTTAATCCTTAACTTATACTTCAACAAAGGGGAGCCTTGAATGAGCTTCTCGCCTTGTCCTTTGTTGTTTGGTGGGTCGATTTCTGTTTATAGGGTACTCGAACACTCATCTTTGTCTCCTTATTCTGGACTTGAATGGTCGATCATACGTTCTTTTGAGAACTCGACCTTTACTCAGTCGACTCGTATTAGGATGCCTCGAATCATATCCAACACTTGCCCACGAGACATAAGTCATTAGTCTTTTAAAATAAAGGGGAAGGAGTTATGTTGAGTACCTTTTTTGATGAGAGGACTTTGCCCCTCTGCAATCAAGGAGTCGGTAGGGACTAATCTCCTTCGTAGAGGCGACTTTCGGAAGTCGGGGGGAGTTAGTACTACGACTGATCTCTTAAGAAGGCTGGAGTCAGTATTATGACTGATCTCCTGTGTAGAGGCGACTTTCGGAAGTCGGGGGAGGGAGTCAGTGTTATGACTGATCTCTTGATCGCCACCGAGTGTAGGAAGTCGAGGAGTCAGTTATGACTACTCCTTTGTAGAAAGTTGAAGGAGTCAGTATTATGGCTAATCTCTTGATTACTGCCGACTGTATGAAGTCGAGGATTCAGTGTTATGACTGATCTCCTTTGTAGATAGTTGAAGGAGTCGGTTTTATGACTAATCTCCTGAATCGTCGCCGACTGTATGAAGTCGAGGAGTCAGTGTTATGACTGATCTCCTTTGTAGATAGTTGAAGGAGTCAATTTTATGACTAATCTCTTGTGTAGAGGCGACTTTCGGAAGTCGGGAGGAGTGAGTCAGTGTTATGACTGATCTCTTGATCGCCACCGATTGTTGGAAGTCGAGGAGTCAGTTATGACTGCTCATTTGTAGAAAGTTGAAGGATTCAATATTATGATTAATCTCCTGTGTAGAGGCGACTTTCGGAAGTCGGGGGCAGGGAGTCAGTGTTATGAGTGATCTATTGATCGCCACCGACTGTAGGAAGTCGATGATTCAGTTATGACTGCTCCTTTGTAGAAAGTTGAAGGAGTCAGTATTATGACTAATCTCCCGTGTGAGGCGACTTTCGGAAGTCGGGGGAGGGAGTCAGTGTTATGACTGATCTCTTGATCGCCACCGACTGTAGGAAGTCGAGGAGTTAGTTATGACTGCTCCTTTGTAGAAAGTTGAAGGAGTCAGTATTATGACTAATCTCCTGTGTAGAGGCGACTTTCGGAAGTCAGGGGAGGGAGTCAGTGTTATGACTGATCTCTTGATCGCCACCGACTGTAAGAAGTCAAGGAGTCATGTTTCATGCACTTTAGGAGGAAAGAAATTACATCTTTATTTATTTCATTGTATTCAAGATACATAAAAAAGGATCTTTCTAAACATATAATTTCTTCAAGTGCTCCGCGTTAAAAGTTCTGTTGAGGCGTTGCCACTGCGGATCCTCCAACTTGTAAGTGTTGGGGCACGGTATGCCGATGATTGTGTAGGGACCTTCCCACTTTGGGACCATCTTTCCCCTTTGATCAGTTGTTATGAATTCATTTCTTCGTAGGACTTTTTCCCCTAGAAAGAACTGGCGTCGTCCCACTTTTCGATTAAAATATCTAGCGGTGGCGAGCTTCATTCTCCCCTGGACTTCTTCAGAGGCCCATCTTCTCTCGTCGGCTAGATCTAGATCGATCCTCCTTTGTTCGTCGTTTTGGTCGACTTCGTACGCAACAACTCTTTGGGAGATATTGACTACTTCAATAGGTGAAACGGCCTCTGACCCATAAACCATGCTAAAGGGCTTCTCGCCCGTGGCTCTCTTGGGTGAGGTTCTAAGTGCCCATAGTACTTGCTCTAACTCTTCAACCCATTTCCCTTTCAGAGAGGCCACTCTCTTCTTTAATCCGTTAAGGATCGTTTTATTGGCTGCTTCCACTTGTCCATTTGTTTGTGCATGATGAACAGAACCAAATCGATGGTTAATCGACATTTCTTCACAGATGTCGGCGAGCTCATCGCTTGCGAACTGATGACCATTGTCGCTGATGAGGATCTTAGGGACTCCATATCGACATATGATTTGCTCTCGTATGAATTTAATCATTTGGAAAGTAATTGTATAAGCTAGAGCTTTGGCCTCTATCCACTTGGAGAAATAGTCGATGGCGACTACAATATGTGTGCGTTGACCTGTGGATTGAGGTAGAGGACCAATAAGATCAATTCCCCATTGTGCGAAAGGCCAGGCACTCATCATGGGAGTAAGATCCGCCGGCGTCCTTGCGATTCTAGGGGCATAAACTTGACAGGCAGGGCAGGCTTGTACTAACGTTGTCGCCTCTTTATGCATCGTCGGACAATAGAATTCCTGTCGTAAGGCTTTCAATACCAAGGTCTTGGCTCCTTCGTGACATCCCTGCATCACCTCCATGTAAGTCTTTCATTATCCTTTCTGTTTGAGGGGCGGCTATGCATCGGAGATAAAGGGTGGAGTATCCTCTTTTGTAGAGATATCCGTCCAAGATTACAAAACGCCCTGTCGCCCTTTGAATTTTGGTTGCTTCTAGAGGATCTTCGGGAAGAGTCCCCTTTTCCAGATAATTCTGGATGGGAGTAATCCATGAGTCAAAAGCTTGAATGTTGAGGACTTCAGATCCGGCTTCCATGGCTGAATAAAGAGAACTTTCAACGGAGTGCACCGCTACTGGTGGGGTGTTTCCCCAGGCGAGTTTGCTGAGGGCATCTGATTCTTGATTCTCATTGCGAGCAATAGCCTCTATTCGAAAATGAGGCATGTCTTTGATGAGTCTTCGTACCTCTCCTGCATATTTTTTCATGTTTTCCCCTTTGCGACATAGGCCCCATTCGTCTGATTGACAATCAACTCGGAGTCGCATCTTACCCTTAGGTTGGTAATTCCCATACCTTTGGCTATTCGAAGACCGGTGAGTAAAGCTTCATACTCGGCTTCATTATTGGCTGCTCGAAACGTTAAAGCCAAGGCGTAGCGGAGTGGCTCCCCATCAGGTGGTGTTAATACCAAAGCTGCCCCACACCCTAAGGTAGAGGACGATCCATCAGTGTACAACGACGATGGCATGATATCATTGGCTGTACTTTCTGGTGTAGCTTTGACATGCTCTTCTTGCTGGAGAATAATGGGTTTAGCATCTTGTGTTATCATATTCTCGGCTATGAAGTCGGCCAATGCTTGGCCCTTGACCGCCTTTCGTGGCTCAAAGTGAATACAGAATTCACTTAGCTCTACTGCCCACTTAACCATTCTCTGTGATACGTCGGGCTTCTGTAGCAGTTGCTTTAGAGGTTGGTTGGTGAGCACCGTGATTTCATGGGCGTGGAAGTAGGGTCGAAGTTTCCTGGCTGCTATCAACAGAGCATACAGGTATTTCTCGATCTCCATATAGTTAGCTTCAGCAACGCCACAGAGTTTGCTGACGTAGTATACTGGAATTTGGATGTTGCAAGTTTCCTTAATGAGGACTGAGCTCACCGCCGCTGAACTGACACTCAAATATAGGAGTAAGGGATCCTCTGGTAGAAGTTTGGCTAAGGCGGGAAGGGAGTGAAGATGTTTATTCAATTGTTGGAAGGCATCCTCACATTTTGGCGTCCATTCGAACTTCTTGTTAGCCTTTAGGATTTTAAAGAAAGGAAGGGACTTGTCCCCCAATCTTACCAGGCATCTCCCCAATGAGGCGAGTCTTCCATTGAGACTTTGCACCTCCCTATGGCAGGTAGGTGAAGACATTTCCTCTATGGCCGTCACCTTCTCGGGGTTAGCTTCGATTCCTCTTTGGCTGACCATAAAGCCCAAAAACTTTCCCGACAGAACTCCAAAAGCACACTTAGTAGGATTCAACCTTACTTCATGAAGTCTCATGCATGCGAATGCCTCCTCCAAATCTTGGACGTGGTCCTGCCCTCTCTTGGTCTTGACCAACATGTCGTCCACGTATGCTTCCATGTTTATTCCTATCATGTGTTTGAAGAGCTTGTTCACCATGCGTTGATACGTAGCTCCCGCATTTATCAAACCAAAAGGCATGACTTTATAATGATAGATATCACAATCGGCGTAGAAGGCGGTATGGGCCTCGTCCTTGGGATGCATCCGTATTTGGTTATACCCGGAGTATGTGTCCATGAAGCTTAGGAGTTCATGTCCGGAAGTGGCGTCGACCAGCTGATCAATTCTTGGAAGAGGATAGGAGTCTTTTGGGCAGGCCTTGTTAAGATCTCAAAAATCCACACACATCCTCCACCTCTTGTTAGATGTTCTCACCAAAACTGGATTGGCGACCCAGGTCTGGAATCGTATCTCCTTGACAAAACCAGCCTCAACCAGCTTTCCCACTTCCTGGCGAATTGCTGCCTTCTTCTCTGCCCCCATAGATATTCTTTTCTGAGCTATGGACTTTATGGCGGGATCTATTCTCAATTCGTGGGAGATGATTTCCGGGCTTATCCCTGGCATGTCGCTGGGTTCCCAAGAAAATAACTCCTTGTATTCCCTTAAGAGGGTGATTATCCTCTTGGCTAATTCTGGGGGGAGAGAAGCTCCAAGCTTGACCTTTCTCTCCTCTCCTTCCAAGGCGACTTCTATCAATTCTTCCATAGGGGCGGGTCGTCCTCCTTCTTCTCGAGGATCCTCATCTATGATGATAGAGAAGGTTTCCTTCTGGTTATTTCTCCGGAGGAAGATAGTATAACATAGGCGAGATGCCTCTTGGTCGCCCCATGCTTCTCATATAACGTGATTAGTGGGAAACCACATGACTTGATAGGCAGTGGAAGGGACAACGTAATTGGAATTAAGAGTTTTCCTTCCTAATATGGCGTTGTAGGCGTTGATCTGGTCAACGACCACAAAGCGCACATTTAAATGCACGGCTTTCCATCCTGACCCAAGATCACAGGAAGTTGTATTGCCCCCAGGGGGTAAGTTGTTCTCCCTGCAAATCCTACCAATGGGGAAGTCATTTTTGAAGATCTCCTTCTTTCTACCCATCGCGGTGATGGTCTCAAAGGTGATTACGTCAGTAGAGCTTCCTCCATCGACCAGTATTCTTTTAACCTCGAAATTACCTATTTGAGCTGTAATTACAAGGGCGTCTTCCTGGAATAGTGTTGCTCTCAACAAGTCCTCCGTAGAAAAGGTAACTATCATGGGTTCAAGCTACCTTGATCTCTTGCGAGTATCTGTTAAGGAGATGTCTTGAGCTGTATAGGTGTCTCGGGTTGTGCTCGACTCTTCTCTAGCGGCGAATCCTCCTGACAAAACATTGATGTTGTTGTCTGGAGGGGATCTCCATTCTCGACCCTCATAGGCTCGACGTCGGTGGTGTCGTTGAATTTCTCTTTGCATGAATTATAATTCCCTCCTCGCCAGGAGGCAATCTTCCGTGTTGTGCCCCTCTTCTTGGTGACTTTCACAGTAGGGGTGGGAACGACGAGTGCCTTCTGTTTCTAGAAGTGCTTCCATCCTCTGTCGAGTTCCCTGAAATTCTTCCGACGAAACCCCTCCTATAGATGATTTCTCGCCTCAATTTCTTGATGATCTTTGCGGATGATGGTGATTCATCCGGGCTTGCTCTGCTCCTACATGGATATTCGCCCGTTGAATCAACTCTTCCAAACTTCCCACTGGTTCAGTGTATTGAGTGATGGCTAAAGATCGGGACTGGGGTCCCAAACCTCCAAAGAACATTTGGATGGCTTCTCTTTCTGAGAGTTCACCTCCGGTATATCCTCCTTGAAATCGCCTGAAGTAATTCTCCAAGGTTTCATTCGACCCCTGGAATATACTCTCAGCTCTACGCGTTTGGTTCTGCCTCGCTCGACTCCTTGGTGGTGCCATGACTTTTCGATCCTGGTTCCCTCAGACGGTGCCAAATGTTGGAATCAAAATGACGTGGCCTTGGAACTTCGAGTAGTGGACTTCTAAGTCTCGCCGGGAGCTAGCTCACTCAAGTATCTTTCTTGGTCGCGTGGACACTTAGTTTTCTTTGGTGGCTTTTTGCTAGGCGAGGACCTGAAAAGAGGTGGGGATGGCCCCTGATTCCACTCTGAAGCTTATGTCAGTAATGGATATCGAGAGAATATAGAGTAATTGATAAATCTTAGAACTTAAATAATGAAAGTGAGCCCCTATTTATAGGGAGATCTTTACCGACTTTTTCAAGGAGGCGGTTACTATGCCTTGATTGGCTGTTTAATGGCGGTGGCTGCCTTTACTTGATTGGTTGAGAAAGACGGTGCGAAAATCAATAGGTGACCAGCAGGTCGCCAGCTGGTGCCACTTTCTTCAGAGGAAGGTTTTCGTGGTATAGAGGGCGCCGAGCAGGTCGCCAGCTGGTGCCACTTTCTTCAGAGGAAGGTTTTCGTGGTATAGAGGGCGGCGAGCAGGTCGCCAGCTAGTGCCTCTTCCTTCGGAAGAAAGTCTTCTCAGAGGCGGCGAGCAGGTATCCACATGTCCTTTCTTAAGAGGGAAGGTTTCCTCTAAGTATCTGATGGTCGACTCGACTTGACTCGTACTTTAATAAGGAAGCTTTAATCCTCGACTTAACTTATACTTCAACAAAGGGGAGCCTTGAATGAGCTTCTTGCCTTGTCCTTTATTGTTTGGTGGGTCGACTTCTGTTTATAGGGTAGTCGACCATTCATCTCTGTCTCCTTATTCCGGACTTGAATGGTCGATCATACATTCTTTTGAGAACTCGACCTTTACTCTGTCGACTCGTCTTAGGCTGCCTCGAATCATATCCAATAGTGCCTGAGAAATTAAAAAATTTACCTTGTGATTTACTTAGGGTTTCGGCCAAAAACACTATATTGGAAACAAGTGGTCAAATTTTAAGATGAAATTTTAATAAGATCTACAATTCAATGTTTGATTAGGATAAATATCACATTTTTCTTGAAGATCATGAACCATCAAATTTACCAAGAACATCATGAAAATTTCGGCACCATTAACATGCAAAATTTCGAAAATTTAAATTTTCTTATCTTAAAATTTTCGGCCAAAAAATCATATTTTCAAGAACACCAATTTATCAAAATCATGAACTCCTAACACAGGCTCTGATACCACTATTAGATTACGGGGAGTAGTCACTACAGATACTATAAACATGGTACATGCTAGTAATCGATATTACGCAGCGGAAGATTCGCACATACCTCACAAGTAGTCTGTAGTCCCAAGATCCTTGTAGAAGGGAGTTCACGATCCTCCGGTCGGCACCCGTAGAGGTTCTTGTGAAGGAAGCCCTACGCGGTATATTCTCCACAACAAAGCCTCAGATCGATTCTTGGTAGGGGACGGATCTCCGGAGTGTTTGCTCGAAGGCAAATTGGCACACCCTTTGGCGGTGGTAGGTTCGGCTGGACTTAGGGTGTTATGGGGGGAGGGTTTTTCTCTCTAAAACACTCTTAGGAGGAATTATGATTAACCCTAATAAAACCCCTAACACCCCATATATATAGGAGGAGTAAAGTGGACAAAAGTCCACTTTATCCTCACTAAACAATTCGGCCGGCCACATGTATAGGGAGGCCCACTTTTGGGCCTCTCATGTCAGTTGGGATTTGGGTATGGCCCAATGTCCTAATGTGACATGTACCCAATTAACTTAGGTAACATATACACATAATGGACTTCCATTTACGGCGCCCATCACCATATGCTTACAGAGGTGACTACAAACTTATTGACCACCACTCTATCAAACAATAACAATAAGAGACCAAGTCGCCATTTGCATGAAAGAACCCTCTTAAGAGTTAGAAAAAACCGTCATAAGGTTGGTTTATCACTACAAGAAAAATGAGTTTCAGGTGATATTTCAAAGGTGACGCTTGCTCAAACGTCATATATATCTTAGTTATATTGTAGTACAGCAACGCTATATAATAGCGGTGAGGGTGCCCGAAAGACTAATGGTGGTGAGGGTGCCCCCAGAATTCGTCACCGGAAAAATATTTGATTACATAGGGGAGGGAGATCCAGTCAAATATATCAACAAACATAACTCATCTCTTCTGGGACGAGGCGCCGCCGAAGATCATTACGCCGTCCTCTTCCGACAACTCTTTCAGAAGAAGCTTCATCATAGTTCTATGGACTGCCTAAAAATTTCATAGACTCATGGGAGGAGTTTAAAGTCAAATTTACATATAGACATATTGGCCAAAGGCAATTGCTGAAAACATGGCTCGCTCAATAAGATCGTGTAAAATCCGAGAGACACCTTGGCCGACTACTACAATCGATTTTATCGAACACTTGAACAAGTTGATGAGGATATAACCGACGGACAGGTTGTTGGATCCTTTTTCAGGGGTTTAGGGCCTCTAAGTTTACTCATGAGGAACAACTTGGTAATAGAACTTATCAAAAAGGTGGAAGTTTTGGGTTCTCGGGTAAAGCGTTATATTGACTTGGAACGATCAGGAAACAATAGTTCAAACGCCTCCAAGTTAAGAGAGTAGAGGCGACAACAAGAAAGAAGGTAGAAGAAAAGAAAGTAAGGGAATAAGAAGAAACAACTCTATGATCCTACATGAAATGGAAAACCAGAGTTTGGCCGACCCGACAATCACGAGGAGGAATCCAATGGTGGATTTATTGTACATACCATCTGGTTAAGAGTCACGATACTGATGATTGCCTCGTCCTTAAAGCAGAAATAGAGGCCCTCCCTCTTGTAAAGAGGAAATCTTAGAAAAATTGTGTGGCACAACCAAAAGATCTAAGCAGGAGTCCCAACCATCGATCCCCAACTCGCCCTCTACCACATTGAATGCGATTGCAGGATGATTCTCCTCCGGGGGTACCACCCATATGCCACTCAGGGACTGTTTTAAACGTTTCAAAACTTGGGACACTCAATTGCAATTTCTGAAAATTCATACTTCTAATTCTAAATTTCTAGGGACCAAATTGAAAAGAAAAAAAAAGCAAACTTGTGGATTAAATTGCAATATCCGAATATTTTAATTAATCAAGCACTTTTATAAACATGCATAAACGTCCTTAAAGTCTTAACCCGCTCAGTTCTAGTGCACAACTCATTAATTGAAATTACATCGATAATCATAATATAATTTCTATTAATCATGAATTCTACTAACATCACAATCATGTAAAAAGATTATATAACACAATTCGTCTTGAGTATATAAAACTTTGTAATTAGTCGTTTTAGCCCCAAAAATGTTTTCATTTTAATCTAATACCCTTGTTTAATTCCATCCCAAGTAACAAGCTATTAAGGTAAATATGTAATCTTTTTTATTTTTTTTATAAAAAATATTCAATCTTATACCTTTATTTTTTATTAAGATTCAATCAAAAGATCAAATGTAAATTCGAATTTATCGCGAATAACCAGATAATCATTAAAACTAGTTAGGATTTAGACACCAAAATCGTAACCCTAATTATCAAGATTTAATCCTGCAACATGGAGTCACTTTAAATAGGTCGTGACGAGGGTGTTGTGTGGCCAACCGCTCGACCTGACAACGACAACATAGGTGGTCGATCGGACCACGGTGAGGCGGTGGGCAGCGAAGCCATCCACAACGGCAGCTCAGATCGATCAATCTTGGTGATCGAATTTTAATTTGGTCACCCCTACTAAAACTAGCGCTTTATCCAAATCTATAATAGAATTTTTTTTTTTTCAATCTAGAATCCGTATTCACAACATTTACAAGCTCGGATACCACTGTAGAAAATAATATGATAAATCACAAACATTCTGATAAGTAAAAATGGAATTATAAACCGATAGTGGTGAGATAAATCCCACAGGTCTTCGGCGAAGAAGTGGTCCTTCCGTCTGGTTCACTCCACACGTAATTCTTCGAGTCCTTATGATCCCAAGCTTTTACAACTAGGTTGTATTGCGACGTGTCAACTGGGGTCCTTTAATCAATACTTATTAGGTAAAAAAATAGAGCACAAGTCTCCACAAACTAAAAATCACGACTTAGAAAGAAACAAACTAGGATATTACTAAGATCATGGCACTAATACTATAAGTTCGATCAAATTGGTCTATTTATATAAGGGAAGTAGTGACTTGTTTTTAAAGATATATATCTACTAAGATCAATGCACAATATACTCTTATGGATATAAATATCATCAATATTGATATATATATATATATATATATATATATATATATATATATCACATATATCTTTATATATACAATATATTCACTTCCCTAATATTGATGAGATTATTTCTTACCCACCAAGTAAGCTAGGCCAGCCAAACTATGTATGAATATGGGTCCTTAATGAACATAATCATTATAGTTAATGAGAAATCACAATATGACCCTAACCCTTTAATATTTCAACCAAGCCTACTAATTATATGGTTAGTTGCTTTCAATTAACTTACTTTTAATAGGATTTGGTTAATGGGCTACCATGTCGGGCGACCCAATCGTCCCAATTTCCTCCGCCTGATCCATGCGAGTGATAATCTCCTTCAAGAGCTCTTGGTCCACTGTCAGAGCATGCTCGATCTTCATCACATGTTTCTACAATCTGAAAACCAGCTCCATCGAACGACCTATCGCATGTTCCTCGACGATCGCCTCAGCAGACTTGTCCGTGTTGGTCTTGCTACCTTCGGCCATGCTATACTAGTTATGCAAGAAGTTGGCTCTAATACTACTTGTCACAAGATTGGAGAAAGTATATTGTTTCTTTTTTACTCGTGCAGTCTTAGGTTGTCATAAGTCTAGAATTTGGAAATATGAAGAACACTACTCTTGTATTCTCTTCAAATGTAATTGAGTTGATGATTTGCAAATGAAAGAATATCTCTCATATACACAAGCGATGATAGCTATTTAAGCAAACTATACACAAAATGAGGAAGTTAATATAGTAAGTGGAATATTCTACTACTATCCCCTATTATAACGAATCTAGACGAATACATTGAATCAGGAAAGCTAGAAGATTCTTCCTCATTTCATTTCATATTAGCACGGCTCCTTGCCTTTTCAGATTGATTCTAGGGTTTCGTCTCTAGTCAGTGGCACCCATTTAGGTAGCTGCACCAACAGTCTAATATAGTTAAGAGGCCGGCTCGTTAAGTTCTTTATCTATTTAATTTATCCATAAGACCCACTTAGCCCTCTGTAAAATATTAAATAAAATTAACACACAAAATACGGATTAGTAGACGTCTGATTGAACTTATTCTGGATGCCTCAATACAAGCTTTTCGGTCACATTGTTACCAAATTTGCGAAAAGTAAATATTTTTTCCACCAAGAAAATGGAATGAGTCCATCCCGCTACGTGCCAAACCCACTGTCTGGAGTTTTTTCTGGTTAGACTTAGTGAACAATCAACGCATGTACTGACCCCGTCAACATAGCCCACCAACAATCACGTGGGAGTAAATACTCTTAACCATTAGACCCAACTGCTGATGGTGAAAAAAAAAAAAAATTGGATATATTGAAAACGGGCAAATAATTTGAACCCGATTCTTCAATCAAAATGAATCACATTGTAGTTTCTCAATTTTCGTGCACTAATTTTGTACTGTCTGCATATTTGAAATAATGAGGATATAATTTTGATTCATATTATTGGTGTGATTATATTCTTATCCATAATTACTGACCTAAGAATCTAACTGAGACAACACACCGATATGATGATTTGTATGAATATTGTCCCTCAAACATCTAAACAATGCAAGTCACGTCAAATTCGCTGATCCATTATTATGTTCTTGAGATTCTTATATAAAGAGGACCTACTAGACAGCTAACTATATTTGCACCAACATAGAATCACCAAACAATGAAGGCAATGGTGGTAATATGTCTTCTAGCTCTACTGCTCTCTGTTCAGATGGGGAACCTGGGTTCCGTTCAAGCAGCCACTCGTCTTCCTCGGTTCCTTAGTTACCAAGAAAGGGACTACGTTACAGTAACAGGTGACAACATTGTACAATGTTCCATATATATTGGAAAAAGATCAAATTTTTAAAGGTCGTTCGTCTTCTACTTCTTCTGCAGGATGCAATAACAGCTGTGATACTGCTTGCTGCAACTGCGATATTCGCAGGCATCCTCCATTATGCATTCTGTGCTGCAAAGAATGGCGCTGAGTTGGTAGTTAACAAAAAAAACACATTTTTTTAGGACTTACACTAGAATTGTTCTTGTTGTTCTTTTAATAAAAGTGAAAATATCCCATAGCAAGATTCTGGAGTTAACAAGGAACAAAATCAAAATTACATCAAAATTACTTGCACTACAAGATTCTCAATACGGTTCTTTCTCCGACGACACTTGATCAATTAAGCTTCGATTCGATCATCGAATCTAGCTGTAACAGCAGTAACACAACAAAGCTGCAAAATTCATAATAAATGAGTCTTGGTCATATAGATTCCACTCATCCCTTCACCTTAAAAAAAACAGTTTTATCGTCCCAACTCCGATAGCCTTGGTCGTCTTGTCCAGTTGGAGCAATTGTCTTGGAACACGGTTGGATTGACCAGTCTTGATCGTACTTCTTAGATTTGGTGGCAAAATGATGACTTTCTCCCTCAGTTCTTGATGCATAGCTTCGGGCAGGTGACTGCCATCTATTATAAGCAACAAAAGCAAACAACTTTGTAAATTTCTGCAATTTTGAACTTCTTGAAGACATTTCGGATTTAAAAACAACGAACCCTTTTCTTGCTGTCGTCTGATTGAGCTTTTCCTTTCTGATCCGTTGAAGTTAAACCAGAATTGAAGCAAAGGCATTGGAACCATTTCCTTGGTTTCTTCTCTATTAGCTTCTTCTCTATCTCCTCCTGCATATACAATGACAAAGAACACTGCAATCAGCAAAAAAAAAAAAAAAGGTCCAGAAAATCAAAATTAAAAGGGATTAAGTACCTTTTCATACCACTTCTTTTCAAAAGTTTAGGGCGGTCACGTGCATTGCACATGCCACTTAACGGTTAATTTGGACGGAAAGTTAACGGTGGTACCAAAAGGATACAAAGTTGAAAACATTGGTACCAAAAGTATACAAAAAAATAGAAGTGGTACCAAAAGTGGATTCTGTGCAAAAAAGTGGTATGAAAAGGTACTTAATCCCAAATTAAAAATAAAAACTTTGGCTCAGTTTATAAACTAAGCAACATGAGGGACACGAAAAGTCTATAGTAAAAGAACTGGCTGCCTTGCCTTGTTCTTTCTTGAAGATTTGCCTTTGCTCCCAAGTCTGCTTGGAAGAGAACAAAGCAGTTTTGTTCGGCATTTGCTCCACAACTTAGAGAACCTACAAAAAAGGATCAAAGTCCAGCTCCTGTTTCTTTTGATGCCATAATAAAACAATGATTTCTTGTTTTACGGAGAGTTGAGTTCTTACTGTGCAGCTAAGAAAAACCTTTTCGGGTCGCTTTTGGTTTCATCAATAGCAGGAATATGACTCTTTGGAGCTCTACCAACAACATACAAAAATATCGATCAATTGTGAATTGAAGGCTAGGGTAAATTTAGACTGACGAATTAAAGATAGGTACTTTTTATCAGACTTAGCGATTGAGCTTCGGTATTTCGATGATATGGCTGCAGGTGATATGCACTCCGGCATGAGCCATGTGATGGTTGTTTTCCGCTTTTGAGGAGGAGGAGGAGGAGGAGGATTATCAGTTTCAGTTTCAGAGCTCTCCTCCTTTGTGTTGCCCAACAAGGCTTCTTGACTCAACTCCGAACTCTGTTTTATAAATTCTCGTTTCCTCAATTTTTCTCCAAGAAATGAAGAACAAACACAAACACAATCTGGGTTTTGTAAAATACGGGTGTTTTAACGAATAATAATTTAAACTGAGATGTACACAAAAGTTTGTTTCATCGTTGCCTTGAAGTTTCTACAATCAAGGAATGCTCAAAATCTTCTCCAAGAAATGAAGAACAAAAACACAATCTGGGTTTTGTAGAATAATTTTTTTAACGAGGATCTGGTCTATAAAACTGCAACTTAGCACGAAAGTTTCCACCTTTGACTTGTGATTCAAGTTTCTATGATCAAGGTATGCTCAAAATCTTCTCCAAGAAATTAAGAAGAAGAAAAAAAAATCATTTCTGAACAAGACAGGCAAAAACCGAAAGTTAACCTCAGAATAAGGCATTGAATTCATTTCTCCATGCTTCATCTCCTCTTTGGGTCTAATCTTTGTAAAATCGAGGGTACATGAATCGCCCACGCATTGAATGTGCATCGAAATATTGGAGGATTTCGACTCATTTTCATTGTGTCCGCCCATTCTCTGGAATTTACAGCGACGGATCCGGGGTGGGAGAATCTGTCGGCCTGTTCCACGTAGCGTTTGGAAGAAAACAAGGACCATCTATCCCATGCTAACGAATCCGACACGAACCTGCTGAATGGGTAAGCGCTTGGATAGGGTTTTTCTACAAGTGAAATCATCATCATAAATAAATAAGAGAAAATGATTGAATATAGTGAGTGAGTTAGTCGTACTATTACTTCAATACTACTACTACTACTACCATGGACATGATTGGTTGGCGGGAGGAACAAATGGATGTGTAGGTGAGGATGCAACTTGGTTCCCTCATGGCCTGGCCTCAGATTAAACCACAGAGCTAGGGAGGAGGAGGAATGTACCTTGCAGCCGAAGATTCCTTCAATAGCTTTGATGCCACCAAAAATGTTATCTTTTTTTCGCCTGACTGAAATCTCTCTGGAGAGAATGTTTTTTTTTTTGGGCAGTTTGTGGTCGGGTTGGGTGGGCCCCCTTTGGAGTTTTTTTTAGTAAACCACCCGTTTGGAGGTTGAAACTTAATTTTATATATAAACTTACCCGCCTCCGTCGGTATCGGTGGCATGTTTGGCTAATTTGAGGAGTCCGTGGCCTCGGTGTATATTATTTATTTTATTTAGCTATATATATTTGCGACTTTGATTTGATCAACTTTGACTTTGTCAAGCAGCTTGTTAGTTGGGTTTAATGCAGTTTTTGTATTCACAGTTACTTCTACCACTCTCTCTTATCATTCTGACCAAATCTGGCGGATCTTCATTATCATTTCACTAACGCTGCGAATGACAAATAATTCTGAAGAAGAATATATTCTCAAATTACTGATAAACTTGAAAGAGAAGAAGAGTTGTCAGTTGAGGATCTTCTCATTCTCAAAATCATGTATTTACTTTTCAAATAGAAAGCTAGCAGAGTGATGCAACTAAAACATCTGAAACTATTTTATTTTAGAAGAATTAAAGAATCGTTATACTTCTTTATTCTTTCTCTTTTATTCCTCTTCCTTCTTCATTGTTCAACAAATCTGAAAAACCATAATGGAGAAGCACTAACCTATGTTGTTTCTTGCAGAGAGCATTTGTCATAACATCTGCATTTGATCTTGGTACTGACATGATCAAGAATCACAACTCCTTCTAGAATTCTTTCATGTGCAAGTGACAGTCGATCTAGACTTAATGTGTTTAGTTCATTCATGGAACATGGGTGTTGGATTAAGATCGTCTGGCTAAACTTGGTGTGGACTTCTCTTGGTCTCGTCCTCACGCCTTCGGGTCTTTTAGGCGTTGCTGCCACTAGCTCCTCCTGACGAGAGTGTTTGGCGAGAACCTGAGAAAGGGGTGGGATTGTGCCCCTGACACTACAAGAAAAATTGGTTTTCTACATGCCAAATCGGTCGGAAACCTAATGGAGATGGCTTGTTACGTCTGTCGGATATGGCCTCTCGTTAAACATAATCCCGAATGCGGTCGGAATCGTTCCTGACAAGCAAATGCAGTCGGGAAACATTGCCTACGGGATATATCCGTCAGGAAGGGGATGGTACATTAAATCCATCGTTAAATTTTCTGACGGCTGTCCTGCCGATGTAAGGGTGGCCACAGAGGTTTGGGAGGCTGTGCTGGCGCCCTCTCGACTCCAATTGCCCGATGCTAAAGCTGTCCTAGGGAGCTGCAGCCTGGTGTTACTGAATATGCGTGTTTAGCAACTGATTTTTCGTTTCCGATAAAAGTCTTTAGAGTTTCATTAGGCAAACGTTAATTACGCACATTTAGTCACCCATTTTGTTAATACTGAAACCTTCCATTGCAGTTGCAGTATGTCGTCTTCAGTTGTTCGGGCTTCGACCTGAAATACTACTACGGGAGATATTTACGAATATTTGTTGTCGGCATTTAGCAAACCTGCACTTGATGCCAAATGTATTATGGCGATTCGGTATTAGGTGAATTCAAATTGTGTTGTTCAACACCACTGTATGTGATTCCAATGTTAGGCATTGGTCTTGATTAGTTCAAATAGACGGTTTCTGCGTGTAAACATGTGAAGATATATAATGCCTTCAGTGTAACGTCTGTCAATCCTGAATGTTAACTTTACCACCGCACGTTTTCATTGCTAATATCAACTTTTTGACATGCCAAATTCTGTTACGACAAAACACTTTTAGAATCGGCTGGGTTCAAGTCAAATTGACGGAATTAGCTAATGCGTGCAACTTCCCGTATGATGCTATCGGGATTATACTTTTTTTCCGTGTATGCTATGTTTAGCGTTGGACAACATCTGATGTAAAAATGTATTCATACATTCATAACGCATTTTACAGACTGTGTTTAAAGGGTAATTTCGACATATACAATGTCGCAAACCCACAAGGCTTGGATTAATGAAAATGGTGTCTACTTAGACAAAATCAAGCAGAACATTTTACAACCTGCAGGTCATTGTTGAGATGCCCAAATTATATATCAATAAAAGTCTCTTCTGGACGGTATCCCACCGCAGATGCTCTAAGGTTGATGTACAACCCGTCTGTAACTGAAGCTGCAGTGAACACGGTGCTAAGGCCTGAAGTGGTGAAGCTATTCATTTTGGAATTAGGAGATAGTTACTACGAACTAAAACACGTGTACATGTCAGGTAAACTAATTAAACAGCGGAAAGGGGCACATACCAGTTTCAAGCTTTCCGTAGACCCAAGATCGTGACGGAAGTTCGCGGTCCGCCGGACAGCTCCTGTAAGGATTCTGGTTAAGGAATCACCTACACGGATGGTCTCCACAGCAAAGCCTTTTTTATTCGTCAGCATGATGGATCTCTGGGGTAATTGCTGGAAGCAATTTTGCACCTCCTTGCTCCTATGGTTCGGCCGAAACTAGTCTACACGGAGCAGGGATTTCTTTTGTCTCAACAGTTAGGAGAAAGAGTGATTAACCTTAAATAAATCCTTAACACTCTCTATTTATATAGGAAGTGGGCATAGCCCACCTTAGAGATTTATCCTAGTTTCAACCGGCCACAATAGTAAAGGGGGAGGCCCAATTTTGGGCCTCTCATGTCAATTGAGATTTTAGGCCTAGCGCAAAATCTCAAATGTGACATTACCCAATTGCTTAGGTGTAGAGCTTATACTAAAGGGCTCCTATTACGACGTCCTATTCACCAAATGTCAACAGCTCCCACTCGCCGAAATGGGAGGTTGCCTATTAATATATTGTCGACAAACACATCAACATTTATTATTCGATAATGTCCAGCTTTCGAATTGTTCATACGAGGTTTGCCATGTGTTGGATATCTGTCCAATTCGGGTTCATATTTACGTTTCGGACCTTGCAAACATGCTAGAACCACAAACGGATCTTACCGCATCACCCCGGGTCAAAACGGTCTGGATACGCGTCGCACCCGGATCGGGGACTTCCGGATTGCCCCAGCAATCCGGACTGGTCCGGATTACCGATTAGTACTGCGCGTTTACCCCTGTTTTTACTAAGTATGAGAAGTTAGTGCGCATATAGCCAACCTCGATGTCAGTAAGCGTTTTCCTGTAAACCGACGTCAAACCGGGCACAGTTCTCAGATTTCCTATAAATAGGGGCCTAGACCTCCCATTTTGAGGGTATTAACTCGAAACTCTAGAGAATTGGCTATTTGTGCTCTGACCTCTCTCTAAACTTTCTCTCTCTAAAATCCTGACTTTAGCATCGGAGAGGGCACAACCAGCACCACCCCCCTCTCCATGCTGGTTATCGCCCGCTCTGCAGGACCTGGCGTATAGAAGACTGAGACAGAGATCAAAGTTAGTTCGAGGACCTAGGTAGGAGCCAAAGTTAGTTCGTGGATCGAGGATCGAGGTCCGTGAAAACCAGTTGGAGATATCCCAAGTGGAAACGATCTCGACACTTGGCGCCTTCAGCGTGATTCGAGCAAGAAGCCGTTCTATACTGCAAGTTATGACAGGCAGACGTACGAAGAAGGCAGTGCGAGCAAGCCAAAGCCGACGATAAGCCAACCAGGACCTTCTCACATTCCAGATCCAGAGTCTACCGCCTCCTCCATGCCAACCGCAAATGCGCCCTCCGTGCAGCATGGTCCCGACGTCCAGAACGAGGTACCAGTGCACGAGTTTGAACAAAAGGCGGAGAGGAATGAAGAGTTCCCACACGGGATGCCAGCTGACGGAGTGCAGCAACAAGCAAGAGGCGCAGGTAACCTGCCACCAGTCACACATGCCATGATGGCCGCACTATCCTCGCATTCAGGGAGACTCTGAAAAACCAGGGATACATGGCACCCCCGCCACCACCTCCGCCAGCTAATGAGTATGCTACACCTACGAGGGAGATGTCGCATGATGTCAACCATCAAGAGCCGCAGCATCCAGAAGGCGAAGTATTCTGAAGGAACCTACCAGTACCGGCAGGCAAGGCAGGATGCTACACATTCATACACTCCAAGTGTTGGTGTGAACCAGCAACAACAAGGAGTAAGATGGAGGCAACCCCCTGTGAACAACTCACAGCGGCCACAAAAGGAAGGCAACTTCAAGTCAGCAAGCCATGCCGACATGCACAAGGAAGGCCATTTCAAGGAAGCAACCCGTGCTCTTACATACAATGAAGGGTGGAGGAAGCCTGCGTGCAACAGTGACATCCCAGTCACGGGACTTACGGCTAAGGCTTTGGAAGAAATGATCGAGAAGAAGATGAAGCAGTCAAAGATGAAAGGGATGCATGCCCTTGAAGAGAACGCGTCGCATCCGTTCTCCGACGAACTAGTGTACAGCCGCGTCCCAGACGCTCTCTACCAAATTGGAGGAGAGAAGTACAGGGGAAAAGGAGATACGATTGAACATATTCAACAACATGAAGCCTCCTTGCTGGGACGAACTGACAATCCGCATCATGTCGCCATGACATTCCCCAACACCCTTGTGGGAACGGCTGCACATTGGTTCTTTTCATTACCATGCGGAAGTGTTACATCGTGGGCATACCTGAAGGCGAAGTTTATTCAAAGATACATGGCAGAGCGCACACTCCTAAAGGGACCAAATGCATTGAACGAGGTGGTACAGCAAAATGATGAGTCGTTAGCGGATTACTACATCCGTTTCAACCAAAATGTCACGGACATTCAGGGCAACCTCACTGAAGGAGAGATCGTGCGTGCTTTCATTGCGAACTTAGGCCGAAGAGGATTTTTCCTATAGCGGAGAAGATGTCGAGGCGCCCCGCGGAGACACTTGAAGAATTGGCGGCAAGAGTCAAGGAGTTCGTGGATGAAGAAAGATTCAGGGATCAGCATAAGGCGAAACTCAATGCAGCTCGTGCTAAAGAGAAGCAGGCGAGACCTCAATAAGGTTCGCAACAACCAAGGCAGTTCCTGCCGCAAAAGAGGCCGTTCCAGCCAGAGTTCCAAAGACCGAAGGAAGTGAACTTGGCAGACTGCGTTCCTTTGAATGCACCACTCTCTGTGATCCTGAAAAAGATGAAGGATGACAACATGTGGAGGGAGCCGACAAACTTCCGAAAAGGTCCACTTGGAAAGCAAGAAGACAAATGGTGCGAGAACCATGAAGTCTATGGCCACGAGACGGACAACTGGGTCAGCCTAAGATTCCGTGTAAACAGTTTCATCCTCAAAGGAAAGCTCAAGCAATACGTAGATCAAGGCGTCAAGTTCCAGAAGAAGAACCATGCTGAGCCATCCAAAAAGATGAACAAGGGAATGGAGAAAATGGACGTCAATCCGCCTCCGGCAAAGCGTGGCGTCATCAATGTGATTCATGGAGGACCAGCTGCTGGAGGAAGCATTTATAATGCTCATGATGTCTATGGTGCACAACTACAAGTTTTTCCCAAGTATGGGAAAAGACGCCAACCGAAGAAGGAAGACGTGATCATCTCGTTCTCAAACGCTGACAAGAAGCACATAGTCTACCCCCACGATGATGCTCTTTTCATTACAATGGATGTCAACGGATATGATGTACGAAGGATATTGGTGGATGATGGAAGTGCCGCGGATTTATTGCACATAGAAGTTCTCAAGAAATTGGGAAAAACGGTTGCCGATCTTTCGCCAAGTACGTTCCCGTTAGTCAGTTTCGCAGGAGCTGCAACTTACCCTTCTGGTATGATCACACTGCCAGTCATACTGGGAGAAGGTTGGAAGGCTTTTCATATCAATGTCACATTTGTAGTGGTGAGCACCCTAGGAGCATACAACGGTATCCTAGGAAGAACGACAATCAACCCGCACGACAATGTGCCATCCACTGCCCACCAAAAGATGAAGTTCCTAACTCCTCATGGGATTGGCGAGGTGCTGGGCGACCAAACAGCCGCACGGAAGTTCTATGTTAACGCTCTAAGGAAGATAAAGCAAGTGTCCATTGCCATAATAGAAGATGGTGTAAAAAGAAAGTTGTTCGCCTCAAATGATGATGATGAAAGGAAAAGAGAATTAACACCAAGAGCAGGACTCGATAGGACGCTCTTCCCAACAAAACAAAGCGTCCTAGATGTTAGACAAGGACAAGAAGAGTCAATCATAGCTTACTTCAGGAGGTTCGCCCAGAATGCAGCTGCACTAAGGATAACCAAAAAAGAAGTCATCACTGCGTTTTACTTGAACATGAACGCGCCAACGTTTTTGCTGTTCAGAATAATATATGGATGGCGTACAACCAAGACGATGGCTTGCCTGAAAGATAAGTTGGAAACCGCAATCTCTTGTGAACGCGAGCTGGGATGGGGTACACCTCTTAGCTCGAATCAGGAAGCTCAGACTTCAAGAAAACCAGGAAGCTCAAGCGTCGAATACCCTGACATCTTCACCCCCTTGAACAAGGAGGTCGAAGAGATATACATTAAGCTCCTGGAAAACAAGCTTCCAGGTCCACTTGAGCCGATGACTTCCTTCCTAGGTACATCTCTATAATACGCATTCTACTTTGGATTAACACCAAGTAACAAACAAGGAGCATATTACTCATATCCACAACTCAAGTCATTATGCAACTTATATTATGCGGCATCAAGAAGATTATTATCAACAATACAAGCTAAACACTATATAACGAGGAACTTATGGCATACAACGCCAATATATCTATTATCTACACCAACAAGGAGTATATTTCTCCATCTATAACGGCGTCTATCTCAAGAAGATGTCGGCAACACAAAGTCATCGCGCTATGTGCACAGTCAACTTATACGTCGCAATGACAACTTGCGGATTATCTACAAAAAATGGACTTATATAAATTCTCTATCAAAGTGACGAATATTCCAAAGGCGTCAACAACAAGCAATATCTTGGACAAACACCAAGATTTATTATCAAAATTGACATGCTGTGACATCCTCTTTGCAAGGACAAACCTCATGTTCACATCTATCAAAGTAGCATGCTGCGACATCCTCTTTGTAAGGGCAAACCCCATGCTTACTTCTAAAAAATGGCATTCTGTGAAATCCTCTTAGAGGCAAATCTTCATGTTCATAGCCATTCCCTGCATACAAACCAGGATGCGGCACTTAGGTGGGACTGATCACCCCATCTACAAAGTATGTATATCCCTCTTAAGGGTTCATACGCCATGAAGATACATTCCTTGATAGGATAGCTTCATGTATACTCAAACTATGCATATCCTCTTAAGGATGCAGACATAATGAAGACCTATACCTTAAGTGGGCAGGCTTCACTCAAAAACGCTAGCAGGAGCGCACCCTGTTTGAAAAACTCATTAAACTTACAAGTCGAGTCTTGTACAAAGTCGCCTTAGAGTGGAACTAAGAGACGGTATAAACTTAAGTCTTGCTTCGTCAAGATGACACTGCTACATGTCAAGTGCCTGTGCTAAGTGCCAAGTGCCCGTGCCGAGTACATTACTATCTACAATGCTACAAGTACCAAGTGTACATATCATGCCATGCCTTGGAAATTTTTCAAGAGGGGTGCTAATAACACCCTACAATGCGCAAGTCGCAATATTGGATGTTTATCCATTATAACAAGGAGACCAATCTCATCATGCAAGTCCAATACATACGGACAACAAATATAACTCAATGTATGAAATATTACTAGCAAGTTATCACATGTTTATTATTATTGAAAACAGGTCCAAGTGACGAAATACCATGCAAGCAAACGCATAAACAAAGGTTGGGACAAAACCCTCAACGCCACGTCAACCCGTTCACAAAGGGTTCAATATGCTGAAAGCAAACAACATGATACTATTCAAGAGATAACATCATCTCCAAAAGACTAAGATAACATCTTCATGAAGTTAACATCAAGCGCAATATCGTCATTACCATATCCAAAGATCACGGAGAGAGAAGCCGCTTCATCTTCTTTACGCTGTAAATCCGCAACATGGTTAACAGCAAACGAAGAATAAGGACCTAACTTGTCGAACGGAAAGCCGGGGGCAAGCGCGCGTACTCTGCCAATATAATATTTGGCAAACTCATCAACCATAGATGAAGACTTCGCCTTGGCGGCAGCAAGGATGGCGGCAGTGTGCGCAACAGTGCTGGGATACTCGGCAAGTCCCTTCTCAACCCCTGACTCGCGTGCTTCCTCATGTATAGAAGCAAGTGCGACATCATGGCCGCTACTACTCTCTGCAATTTGCTGCTTGATAGCAGCAATGTCAGCCTCAAGTTGCTCAACATGGGCGCGACGAGCAGCAATGAGTGTATCAAAATCAGCAACTTGGGAGTTCAAGTTTTGCACCTCCTTCTCGGACTGTGCAAGCTCACGAATAACTGCATTGCTCTTCTGGGCAGCAGCCCTCTTCTCGCGCACAAGCTCCAACACAAAGGATGACATGTTCATCATCCTTGAAATAGCCTAAGTACAATAAACCAAACAACAAGACAATCAACGCAAGGCATATGATTACAGCATGCGAACACAGAAGTTATAGGAAGGCTTACCGGGGCAAATTCAGCCAAGCTACTCTCAACATATGCTTGTGCTTCCTCGTTTGTAGATGGTTTAACGTCATGATCGCCAGGAGGAACGCACCTTTGAAGCACTCGCACCCCGAGTACCGGTGTGCTGAGCTTGGAATCCTTCGGAAAGTGAAGACCGTCAGTGGAGAAAGGTGACCAATCTTCTCCAGATACATCCATCCCGTCGGGTAGGGTCAAGTCATCACGCTTGATGCCTGGAAGTGCTGCAATAAGGCCAACATAAAACAAAGAAGATATTAACGAAAAATCCTAAGTAAAAGAAACACGTCGAAGTAAACAACACGTACCTCGACGAGAGGAACGCTCCTCCTCGGGCCGGTCCCTCGACCGGGGGGCAAGAGGCGCCACTGTGCGACTCTCGACTCCCTTCCCTTTATCACAAGAAGGAGTTTGAACAGTCGGACTCGGTTTGGAGCGCTTGGGATCACTCGAGGGACGCGCCCCTGTGGCGGAACTCTTAGGAAGAGCGCTAGTGACGGGAGCGGCAACAACGCGTTCAGTCATGAGTACAGAGTGACCTGAAAATGAAAGCAACATGAAGACAACAAAATTTGGAAAATTAACAAGTCCGAAGATGATGCAAGAAGGTGTCTTACTTGTAATCCCCTTATCGCGACTATGTCCGGAAGCTCCAGGAATAGCGAGGGCAGTAGTACGAGCATGCCGTCCGACAGGCGGATTACTGTGAACATCAGCTGTCTGCAAGGACGAGCTTTTTCCATCAGTTCGACCTACATTGCAACATGATACAGGTTATAAAGATTATCAACATACCAAACCGTCAGAAGAAAGTATGAAAATCCCGGTGTCAATCAACTCTTGCTCTGAAGCGCGTAGTAGACAACAAAAACTGCGCTCTTGCTGACATCGATAAATAGCCTTCACAGTCTCCTTGTCATCCGAAGAAAGCTCGGAGAAGATAGGAGCAGGATCAGCTCTCTCAACTTCCCAATTTGTGCCGACATCGCACACGAAGAAATAATGATGCCGCCAATGAGGACCCGAGCTATCAGCCGGAGCAGCTAGTCGCTGTCTATAATCCCACTCGGCGTCCCCAAGTCCAAGCTACTTGAAACCCTTATCTTGCAAGTTAGGCCAACGCATCTTCATACCACATAGTCCCGTCACGTCCGGACACAACATCTGATAGAAGCAGCGAAAAAGGGTAGTGGAGTTGTGCCAAGACTGCCTGTGAAACAGCACCCGGAAACAACTCCATACTCGAAAGCCGGCAGGAGAAAGTTACAAAGGCAAGATTCGATAATAACGACAAAGGTCTATCAAATCAGGAAAATAAGGAAAGCGCAAGCCTTCCCTAATCTGTGAAGTATAAACTGCGGACAAGTCATCGGGAGGTACGGTAACTCGCCCCTGTTGGGTGTCGGGTAACACGTCATAAGGAAATATACCTTCCAGCACTGGATCAAGTCCACAACAGGATTCATATAAGTCAAACATAGCTTCATCAATCTGGTTGGTGAAATAACTCACACCTGTTTCCTTAACCTTTATGACTTTGGGGAAAACATGAGGTTTTGCGACGACTTCGGCCCCTACACCTGGTGTAGTACCCAACGGCTCAATAATGTCGACATACGGCTCGACTATGTCGACATCCAGCTCATCATCGGTATCTGAACATAGCGTCACTCTCGGAATAGGGATAGATGACTTACTCATATTAACAGCTGTGAGAAGGCTTAAGTACGCGAAGATGACAGTGAGATGTGGTATCCTGAAAGGTAGAACTGACAATCCAATCAGTGCACAAGCACGCATCAAACACTTATGCAAACATCTATGCAATGAACGCTCCATGTGAGATAACTATGTACGCAATGACTTAATAGTCTTCGTGCAACAAATATCAACCATCATGCAAGGGGGGCAAACCCCTCAACTCATTGACTTACATGTCGACATCAAGCTCATGCTCACAATGTACATGATCACAATGGCGAAATATTTTCTAAGTATTTTGCTCAGGATGACAGTCAGCATATTGCAAGCGGTCAGCATACTATCAAATATCTACGTACGACAAGGAAATCAACTGTCAGAAAATTTTGTTTAAGTATTTCCTCGATGTCAATAATCAACAAGCGGCATGGAATCAACTATCTAGGAGCATTTTCCAAATATACTAGCATGACGACGGATAACGTACATCAAGTGGCAAACACCAACTACTACGAAGTATTTTCTAAGTGTTTCTATGCCGGCGATCGACAAGAATCATATGACGACATCAATGGTAATAAACACTAGATATTATTGAAATATTTTCTAAGTGTTTTAGCATATTTGCAGACAACGACCGATAATCAATACATGATGTTCAACATACATTGCCTATGTTATCACTAACAACATACAACCCATGACGGCCATGTACAAACAACTACCGCTCGTCAACATCGAGCATACTAAAACAACGGCTAAGGCACGGAACAACATGTCGGCAATGAACACTATGCATAAGGGAAGTATAACGATTCATTTGCACTTTTCTAAAATTTTCAGCACTTAGAAAAAATTTGGCTGATCGGCAATAAACACTATGCATAAGGAAAGTATAACGATTCATTTGCACTTTTCTAAAATTTTCAGCACTTAGAAAAATTTTGGCCGATTTGGGGCTAAGTATTCTAATGCATTTTATCAAACACCTTGTATGCATGTTAAGGTAACTAGGTACATAGTGATTTCAAGCTTGAATCAAGGCCAAACGAAGTCACAAAATGTCCAGCCATGTACAGAATTGGACTCACCGACACGAAGCAAGTCCGAATTGCTACTCGCCGTCACCCGGAAACCCACGCGCCGCCCCGAGGATCCACGCGCCGCCGCTGCAAACTCACGCGCCGCCCCTCCCTTCTCACGCGCCGCCCCTCCCTTCTCACGCGCCGTCGTGGTTTCCTCCTTGCCCGGATTAGACCTTGATCGATGTCAAATATGATATGACTACTCCAAATTCACGCCTCCATGAGCTCCTTCTTCAACAAGCAAGGAGAGCTTCTTGGAAAACTATCAAGGGAGGATGTAAGATAATGACTACTCTCTCTCCTAATTCTCATTAATAGTGTCTACACCATGTGCTAAGGACTAAACTAATATCTATTATCGCACAAGTCCCTAGTATCATGTATGTGCATATTTACATCTCTCATATGCTTGCACTACATACATGCTCCTTAATGTTGCATGACGCGCTACGTACGATCATTATCGCATGTTGCGTACGTATAGACTATTATGCATGTTATTATTTTTATATATGCATGAATCTAACTTATGATTACTACATGATTATTCTTATAATCTAAGTATGAATTGCATGTTTACATCATATTACATGCTTACATCATATTCTATGTTTACATCATGCTTCATGTTGATCAGCATGCTCTCCAATTTTATATTGCTCTAAGTATTTTGCTTACTGCGCGATTACGTCATCCATGTATTATGTTGTCATCTCCATGTTAACATCATGTTACACGTTCACGTCACGTACCAAGATGACACCACGTTGCATGATTACTTATTATCACAAGTATTTCGCTTATTGCATGTTATTATGAATAAGTCGTTAACTACACATTGTTATATGTATACCGTCTGTTACGCTAACCCTGTGAATAGATTATGTACGTTCATCGAAAAAATAAAGATGGACGAATCTGTGCTCCGCGCACTCGATTGACAAACAGGTCACCCCTGAGGTCAGTGTCGAACCTAAATTGGACGAATATCCTATCTTAAATAGAGTCAAGCATGGGTTTTGAACCGCTACTTGACTCGGGGGCAAGTGTTGGATATTTGTCCAATTCGGGTTCATATTTACGTTTCGGACCTCGCAAACACGCTAGAACCACAAACGGTTCTTACCGCAGTCACCCCGGGTCAAAACGGTCTAGATGCGCGTCGCACCCGGACCGGGGACTTCCGGATTGCCATAAGGCAATCCGGAGGTCCGGATTACCGATTAGTACTGTGCGTTTACCCCTATTTTTACTAAGTATGAGAAGTTAGTGCGCATATAGCCAACCTCGATGCCGGTAAGAGATTTCCTGTAAACCGACGTCAAATCGGGCACAGTTCTTAGGTTTTCTATAAATAGGGTCCTAGACCTCCCATTTTGAGGGGATTAACTCGAAACTCTGGAGAATTGGCTATTTGTGCTCTGACCTGTCTCTAAATTTTCTTTCTCTAAAATCCTGACTTTTGCATCGGAGAGGGCACAACCAGCACCATCCCCCCCTCTCCATGCTGGTTATCGCCCGCTCTGCAGGACCTAGCGTATAGAAGACTGAGACAGAGATCAAAGTTAGTTCGAGGATCGAGGTAGGAGCCAAATTTAGTTTATTGGATCGAGGATCGAGGTAGTGAAAAGCAGTTGGAGATATCCCAAGTGGAAACGATCTCAACACCAAGCAACCGACAAACACAACGGACATCGTGCTACTCATCGGTTAAGAGTGTTGTAGCGTCCACGGAACTTTGATTGACAACATGTTATCAGCCTGTTACTTCTTTGTGTCTGTACCTCTGGTCAACTGTTATTCTCCAATTGCCTAGTTTCCACATAGGAACACTTCTCCAAGACATCCGTACAAGTATTCACAACCTTCAACTAATATCCGGTTGATGGCCACCTAGTGAATACAAGAGTCGGAAAATTACAGGTGTACATGACCATCCCCATTGCTCATATCCTCAGTTAAACTCAACCGGTTCTCAAAATGTGGTCACCGGGCCTTTTTGTTCAGCGCTGCGTTCGTACGCCTGGAAGCGACCATTGAGCCTAACTTTTGATATGAGTTTTGAGTAGTAATGATATTTCATGTGCTCCTTCATTAAGCACCCGGGATCAGTCACACGCTCAAGGTGAAGAATTTTGCGCCCATCAGAATCTAGGAAGATTCCACCTAGCACAACCAAGCATGACCCCGTGGTCGAACGTGCCACGCGCATTATGAAGTGTGTGTCGATAGCATAACCTGAATTTACATATTGTCATGAGTGGGAAATGTCATACGATATCACAGATTTTCATCTGGCCCAGAATGTTGTTTCCGACGAACAGAGTTCATCACGGAGATTTGCAAAATAACCCGAAATCAAATCATCGTTTTGCTTAACCAGGTTCGAAACACCCTGGTTCTAAGCCGATCTTGACATGGTAGAGGTTCCGCCTCCATCAAGACGACCGTGCCTGTGCGACGAGGCAAGGCCCACATTCGACATATTTTATTGGGAGGTTTTACACTCCAACGACTAGTTTATAGACCGTAAATCCGATGTAATTCAGCCATTATGACGTCGTAAAATCACAAACTCAAATCGCAATTCTTTTGTTTAAAATATTCTTTCAAAGCTCAAAATGTTATTGAAACAATGCAAGCCTCCTAAACCCTACGCAGTGCAAGAATTTTGACATATTTTTCGAAAACTTCCCTGCGTAGAGGTTTGGTCAATGGGTCTGCCACTATATTCTCAGATGACAAGTATTATAATGATATCAGTTTGTCTTCTACCATAATTTTCGCATAATTATATTTAACATCAATGTATTTCTTCCTACTATGGTACTTCAAATTCTTTTTACTTCTGCTATCGCTGCTTTACTGTCAGAGTAAATCCTCACAGGCTTACTCCCGTCCTCAACGTCAAGAAGAGCAGTCAAGAGTCTCTTTAGCCAGACAACCTCATGTGCATTCCTAGAGAGGGCTACGAATTCGGATTCTATCGTAGACAGCACGACAAGGGATTGCTTCTTGCTCGTCCATGAAACGACGACTTTAGCATGGAGAAATACTCCTCCTGAGGTGGACTTACAAGCATCCGGATCGCCACCATGGTCGGCATCACTAAACCTAGTCAATTCAAGCTTACTACCCTCATAGCACAGTCTATAGTCGGCAGTACCTTTCTTATATCGAATAATTCGTTTCACAACTCGTAAATGTTGATATCCAGGGTTTTTTGGAAACGTGCTTTTAAGCCCACAGCGTAACAGATATCTGAACGAGTGCATTGCATGGTATACATCAGACTACTAACCATATTGAGGTACTCTGCACTTTTCATCTGTTCACGCTCCGCCTGGTCTTTTGGGCCCTCACGCTTAGACAACGCGCACCCAAAAACTACCGGCGTATCCACAGGTTTGACATCTTGGAGATTAAACCTTCTCAACAATATGTCGATATAGGCTTCTTGAGAAAGACATAGTTTACGAGCAGCCCGATCCCTAGCAATCTTAATGTCTAGGATGTACGTGGCTTCTCCCATGTACTTCAAATCGAATACAGTTGCCAGTTCATTCAAATAACTTATGTCGTTCGCGGTAATGAGTATTTCATCGACGTATAACGTCAAGATAACGTAATTCGACTCAGAGGTCTTCGTGTACACGCAGGGATCCTCGTGAAGATTCATGAATCTGTTGCCAACGATTTCCTCGTGGAACCTACAGTACCATTGCCGAGATGATTGTTTAAAACCATAGATCGATCTTTGGAGTTTACAAACTGTATGTTTGTTCCCAAGGGTCCGGTTGGTCCATGTAGATCTCTTCCTCCAAGTCCCCAAGAAGGAATGCAGTATTAACATCAATTTGGTGCAGCTCAAGATCGAGGCTAGCAACCAGGGCCAGGATGGCACAGACTGTGGTGTAACGCATAGTCGGTGAGTATGTCTCATCAAAGTCCACTCCGTGGAGTTGGGTATATCCATTCGCAACCAATCGAGCTCTGTAGCGCTCAACTTTTCCATCAACAGTGAGTTTCAATTCAGAACCCACTTCGCCCCTATAGTTCTGTGGTTACCAGGAAAATCAACTAACGACCATACCGAATTGGCTTTCATAGAGGCGATCTCTTCCTCCACTATTTTCTACCGTTCCTTCGCTTGAGGTCCTTCCAAAGATTGTTTAACCGTTACCGGTTCATTAACCGAAGTCAGGGTGAACAATTCATCCTTCTCGATGGGATACTTCTTTGGAGAAGTTTGGTGCCTTTGACTACGTCTAGGCTCAACATTCCGATATTGAAATTGAACTATAGTCCCACTAGGAACAATGCTCCCACTCAGAACAATACTCTCACTGGGAACAAGGGCATTACCATAACCTTCACCTACAACTTTTCTTGGACGACCTATTGGTTTCAAGATTCTACCTCCGAGATGAATTCCACGGTTACTAGGATCAGGATTCAAGTTGGTTGTTCCACTCCCACTGTTACCAGTAGGCAGTTGAAGAATTATAGGATTCTCATCCAACGGTTCAGCAACATGATGATCTGGTTCCACTTGATTCGCTGCCGCAGCAACAGTGATCAGCGTGGTTGGATTGATCCTCCCACTGGATTTAGTATGAAAATATATCCATTCTCATTTACCATGCTGTTCACTGGTGTTGCCGCCTCAAATCTCCCACTCGAAGTAAATGGGACCTGACTATCATCATCCTATTATAGTTCAATTAAGACTTCATTCGTTTTGATGTCACCAAGCTTAGGAAATTCGTCCTCAAGGAACGTAACTTCTCTGAACTCATGTTCGACCACACCACCATTCTCCTGAGCCGTCACAAACACATATCCCTTAGAGTTCTCGTAGTACCTTATAAAGATACTTTTCAGGCCTCTAGATCGCAACTTGCCGATCGGTTGTCGTTGATGCGTGTATGCTGCGCAACCCCAAGGTGTAGCCTGGTAAGATCCATCTCTTTACCAGTCCATAGCTCATATGGTGTCGTGTCCACTGATTTTGAAGGAACAAGGTTTACTACATGAGTGGCAGTCAACAATGCATCATCCCAGAAGGAGATCAGAAGTTCAGCTTGCGACATCAAAGTTATGACCGTGTCCATGAAGTGTATGACTAAGATGCTCCGCCAAGCTGATTCGTTAAAGGTGTATTCGGAATCTTCGTTTAACGGACATTTCCATTTTCATTGCATACTCATATTTGAGGTTTTTTCCATCTCCGATCGTGCATTAGGTTTTCACCTTTTGCTCGATTATAATTCTTCACGAGAAGTTATATGAGTAAGACCCGGAATGGGTATTTATGCAGATGAAAATTTATTTCGAGCTTCGTATCAAACACTTCACATTAAATTTTTACTTTGATTGATGTGTCCGATCTATCGAAGGACATTCGCGCTACGCGCGTGACGCCAGGTGTTACACATATTGTAATCGTTTTGTTCCCAAAATTTAATCTAATCGGTTTCGCACATGTTCGACGTTACGATTTATTTATTTATGGAGTACTAACAAATAAGGAATTTTAAATCTATTCGCATTCTAACTACACAATCGACGGGTTTATAACAACTATGATGGAGTATGTTAAACGTTTTGTTTTACTTGACCAGTTGTCCTGGCTGAAATTTTGGTTCCTAAACCGTAGGTTTGGATTTTCGTTTCGGATCGTTCCCTTTGACCGGGCCAATTATTGATAAGTAAATTGTACTTCGAATCGAATAACAATTACTTTATTTAATAATTCTGAATCTCATGGAAGCATATATGGTGATGGGCGCCGTATATGGAAGCTCATTATATCTATATGTTACCTAAGTTAATTGGATAAATGTTACATTAGGAAATTGGGCCAGACCCAAATCCCAATTGACATGAGAGGCTCAAAATTGGGCCTCCCTATACATGCTTGGCCGACCGTATTTTAGAAGGGGATAAAGTGGACTTTTGTCCACTTTACTCCTCCTATATATATGGGGAGTTAGAATTTTTATTAGGGTTAATCACAATTCCCTTTAAGTGGTGTTTTAAGAGAAAACCCTTCCCCCCAAGAACATCATATTTCGACCGAACCATCCACCTCACCAAGGGTGTTCCAATTTGCCTCCGAGCAAACACTCCAGAGATCTGTCACTTGCCAAGAATCGATCAGAGGCTTTGCTGTGAAGAATATACCACGTAGGGTTTCCTTCACAAGAACCCCTACGAGTGCCGACCGGAGGATCGTGAACTCCCTCCTGCAAAGATCTTGGGACTACGGACTACTGTTGAGTTATGTGCGAATCTTCCGCTGTATAATTTCGATTACTAGCATGTACCATGATTTAGTTTCCGTAGTGATTACTCCCCGTAATCTAACAGTGGTATTAGAGCCTCAGTTAGGAGTTCCTGATTTTGATAAATTGGTGTTCTTGAAAATTTAAATTAGGACCGAAAATTTTAAATGAAAAGGATTTAAAATTTAAAATTTTTAAGTTATACATGGTCCGAAATTTTTATGATGTTCTTAGGAAATTAGATGTTCATGTTCTTTAAGAAAAATGTGATATTTAACAAAATCAAACAATGGATTGTAGATCTTATTAAAATTTGATCTTAAAATTTGACCACTTGTTCCCAAATTAGTGTTTCTGGCCGAAACCCTAGGTAAATTACAAGGTAAACTTTTAATTTCTTAGACACCAAGGGACAAAATTTCGGCCACAAGTAAACATTTCGGCCCAACCTTTTATATTTTAATTATAATTATTGGGCCGGTCCAATATGTCAAACCGTGACGAATTAAAATCGAACCGGATTTTCTCAATCGGTTCGACCTAAACAGGTCGGGTCGGACCGGGGTAACTAAGTGGATCTAACCGAACCGATTTTGTGTGATGAACCGAACCCTATTTTTATTGGACCGGTTCGGACCGAACTAGATTTTAATTTTCGGACCGAACAGGACCCAAACCGGATTTTCTGGACCGAACCGAACCGGACCAAACCGGACTGAAATTGACTAAACCGAACCCTATTTTCAAAACCGAATTCAAGTAAGTTAAAATAGGGAGGTCAAATTTTAAAATCCAAATGTTTTTGAACCTCAATATTCCTACACAGTGCTCAAGGGTTGATAACCTTTATGTCTTGTTTCGACTATGGGGATGGATCTCGGAGATACATGTTTTTGGGACTGGTATAATTAGTGGGCTGAATCACAATTTTTTATTATTAAATATATATTTATGCATGATTAGAAATGTTGTCTTGACTAAGTCAAGCTAGCTTAATATTGCATATTGTGGGCTAAGCCCTGGTTAAATATATGGAATGCGCACTAGGATAGACATGCCGTGATGGTTGGAAATGCCTAGGATTCATGTCTAGAATGTTGCGTGATTGAATATAAGCATAAATTGCAAGTCATCCCCTAAAGATTAAAAATATTTCAAAATCGAAAACCACTCGCCAAATGTGTATGATGGATTTGAATGTTATATCTTTGACACGTATGCTAGAATGTTGAGGATGTAGTTGCATTTGATAATTTACTTGGAAGTAGAATTATGTATGCAAGCATGAGTTCCTCGGAACATTAGACGCATGACGCGTAAGCATGAGTGTGGTTTATGTGATGAATGTTACTGGCATATGATAATTTACATGGATAGTAGAATTATGTATGCATGCGTAAATTCATCGGAGTATTTTTCCAAAATAAAAGGGCATTGGGAAAGCCAAGATCGGGTATGCTTATTTTAAAATTCCCGTTCCGGTAATTTGCGATTAAAACCGTTTAAAAGACTGATCTATTGGATGGAAGACGACGATAATGTGAACTCTTTCACAGTCATCTTCCATTGGTTTACTGGTGGTTGGTTGGTTTAGATGACTGAGGAATCATTATTTTTCGGATTCCATCTTAATAGATATTTGATGTATGCAATTATTTCTCGAAATGTTATTGTCTCCCTGATTTATGCATGATTATCAACGTGTTGAGTAACGAATTACAGCATAGATGACATCATCTGTGCCAATGAGCTTTTGATTGAGACCAACTACGACTCGTGGAGCAAACGCTTCAGTGCACTGTTGGAGGATAATGGCCTAATGGTCACATTCAGAAGTCCATGAGCTGCCCAAATGCTGGTCTAACCAAAGACCTAGCATTTGCCCATTTTAAATGGGAGCAAGATGACAAAAAAGCAAAAGAGGTATTGCTGACTGATATGTCTCAGGAATTCCATGATGAGTATAAGAATGTTCCGATTACAAAGGACATTTGGGATGCCCTCTTCCTGAGATATGGAAACGGCATGGCAGCAATCCTGCACCCTTTTATACCAACAATGGAAGAAAGCTTAAACAGCTACAGTAAGAGTGTACTTGAAAATGTATATGATCTCATTGGCATGTTGAAACCACTGGAAGAAGAAGGTCGGGTGGGTGAATGGGAATAAAATTCAAGCCATCATTGGGGTCCTCCCGAAGTCTTGGAGAGCAGCCAAGGCTTTACTTACTGCCAGTGGTTCTATGTTAGATCTTGCATCAGTCCTGAAATTCATCGAGATGGAACGAGCTCGACTGAAATCAATACCAGGACGAGCTGGTCAAGGGAAGAGAAAGAGGTCGAACAAAGGAAAGAAACAACAGACTGTTGACGGTAAAATTTAGACAAAACCTAAACCTGGGAATCTCCGACTAAAATCAGAGATAGTCCGCGGGAACTCCATGTTAGATTACGGGGAGTAATCACTACGGAAACTTAAATATGGTATGTGCTAGTAATATCAATTACGTAGCGGAATGTTTACACATACCTCAAGAGTAACCGTAGTCCAAGATCCTTGCTCGAGGGAGTTCGCGATCCTCCGGACAGGACCCGTAGAGATTCTTGTTAGAGAAGCCCTACGTGGTGTAGCTCCACAGCAAAGCCTCTGATCAATTCTCAACACGGGGACAGATCTCTGGAGAGTTTGCTCAGAAAGCAATTTGGCACACTCTATGTGGAATATGTGGTTCGGCCGAAACACCTTGGTGTGGGAGGTGGGTTTTTCTCTCTTAAACTCTCTTGTGAGGGAATTATGATTAACCCTAAAATTTCCCTAACACCTCTTATTAATAGGAGGAGTAAAGTTGACAAAAGTCCACTTTACCCCAACCACAAATTCGGCCGGCCTATGTATTTGGGGAGGCCCAATTTCGGGCCTCCCATGTCAATTGGGATTTGGGTCTGGCCCAATTACCCTAATGTGAAATTTGTTAGAGAAGCCCTACGTGGTGTAGCTCCACAGCAAAGCCTCTGATCGATTCTCGGCACGGGGACAGATCTCTGGAGAGTTTGCTCAGAAAGCAATTTGGCACACCCTATGTGGAATATGTGGTTCGGCCGAAACACCTTGGTGTGGGAGGTGGGTTTTTCTCTCTAAAACTCTCTTGTGAGGGAATTATGATTAACCCTAAAATTTCCCTAACACCTTTTATTAATAGGAGGAGTAAAGTTGACAAAAGTCCACTTTACCCCAACCACAAATTCGGCCGGCCTATGTATTTGGGGAGGCCTAATTTCGGGCCTCCCATGTCAATTGGGATTTGGGTCTGGCCCAATTACCCTAATGTGAAATTTACCCAAGTTCATTAGGTAAACTATGCATATTATGGGCTACCAATTATGGCGCCCATCACCATATGCTTACAACTCTCACTCGCCGGAATGGGAGGGTGCCTGTTAATGTATTGTTGTCAAAATCCGCATCAACATTTCTCCCCTCTGATCTGCTCCATGCTTCCGAATAGTTCATACGAGGTTTTTCGTGCGACCGGCGGATACAACGGGCATCGTGCTACTCATCTGTTAGGAGTATTGTAGCGTCGCGGAACGTTGATTCTTTTTTCTTTAATCAACCTGTTATAAACAACATTTATATATTGTACCGCGTTGTATCCTAGGTCAATTGATAATTTTCAATTTCCTAGTTTCCACATAGGAACACTTCTCCAAGGCATCCGTACAAGTATTCACAACCTTCAACTAATATCCAGCTGGTGGCCACCTAGTGAATACAAGAGTCGGTTAATTACAGGTGAACTTGACCATCCCCATCGCTCATACCCTTAGTCAAACCCAACCGGTTTCCAGGACGTGGTCACTGGGCCTTTTTGTTCAACACGACGCTCGTATGCTGGGAAGCGAGCATTGAGCCTGACCTTAGATATGAGTTATGAGTCCATGAGGATACTTCGAGTGCCTCTTCATAAGGCTCCGGGGATCAATCACACGCTCGAGGTGAAGAAGTTTGTGCCCGCCAGAATCACGAGGATTCCTTCCTAGCACAACCGAGCTGTGACCCCGTGGTCGGACGTGGCACTCGTAGTATGAAGCACGCGTTGATAGCATACCTGAACCTTTTGGGTTGACTGAAAAGGGATATGTCAATCATGCTATCACAGATTCTCATCTTGCTCAGAATGTGGTTAAATGACGAACGAAGTTCATCACGGCGATATGCGAAATGAAGATCACATCGAGTAACTTCGAAACTAGATAATCGTCTCGCTTAATCAGGTTTATCCCCCTGATTCTTCGCCAGTCTTGTTTGGTGGAGGCCTCCCTCCACGACAAGACGACCGTACCTGTGTGACTAGGTAAGGTCCACATTCGACATAGTTTGGCAGAGGATTGCGTCCTCCTACGACTTAGTTTATAGACCGTAAATCGGATGTAATCAAAACATTATGACGTCGATTGATCATACACTCGGTTGCAATTCTTTCGCTTACAAAATGTAACTTTCTAATATCAAAATGCTGTCACAGATACATGCCATTTCTAAACCCTACGAAATCCAAGCAGTTTTACATGCTTTTCGAATATCTCCTTATGGGTTTCGCTATGGCCGTTAGGCCCTTTAACGACGAAGTAAACGGTGAATAGGCCCAATGGGCCCTAAAAGAGGTCAAGAAGACCAATGTGAAGGGTCCCGACAGGAGGAGTCCCGATGGTGAAAGGTCCCGACAAGGTCGGTCCCGATAGGCGAGCTGGACGCTCCCGATAAGATGCCTTTGAGTAGGCCCCGATGATGAATCCCTGAGGATGTTGGCCCTGTCACGATGATGAGGGGCCCCGAGCGGTGACACAATGAGATAGCTCTGGAGTCCCCGATATTGGTCGGGACTTGCTATCAGAGGTTGAGGCCGAGAAACACGCCCACTATCAGATTAGTGGGAGAGTGGATCGAGATAAGCGGAACGGGCCGAGATACGCGGAGCGTGGCCCAGATACGCGGAGCGTGGGCTAACTGCCCTGGCAGCTCACCAGGTAACTAGGGTAACTCCTCTCCTATATAAAGGAGGAAGTTACCTCAGATCAACATTACGATTTACATACGAATACTTTTGCTTGCTTTATCTGCCACGAGATTCTCATTTAAGAATCGGAGAGGGATTCTGGGTCACCGCCCGGTCTATTCCCCTCTTGCAGGATTACGTGGAGCGAAGGACCTTGGATTTCCGTCAAGACCGTACCGGAGTTCCAACCGTGATCCAACATTGGCGCCGTCTGTGGGAAACGTAACGAAAAGCAACAATGACTTCTACTTGTTCAATGGCGGCTGGCAAGCAGAAAAAGCAAGGACAATCGGGTGGTTCCCGACACCCTGCTGGGACTTTGAATTCAGGGCCACCGGAGCGTGCTGAGGACCAAAATCTCTCTGCTGAGGTCTCCCGAACAGGGGGGCACAACGAAGTTCCTGAGGATACCGCTCGACACCAAGAGAATAGGGAGGAGGATGCTCCTCCAAATGCGGACCTGGCGAAGGCTGCGGCGGATGCCATGCCGATGTTCTTATAGGCCATGGAAGCTCTCCTAGAGCGGAGAGAGGCTGCCAAGAGGCAGGAGGAGGTGCCTCCGTCGAGGGAGGTTCAGAGTACACAGGAGGCCCAACCCAGAAATCAGGACAAGGGCAAGGAGCCCGCTCAGTCGGAGCGATTTGTGATTGATGGGCCTGGACCGGTGCAGCATAGGACCATTCCCCTTAATGGTCCCATCACCCCCGACTAGGTGGTGAAGATCGTGAACATCTGCATAGGGGACCAGAAGCAGATGATGTCGGAGCTGAGGGATCGATCACCCATCCCTTTGTTCCCCGATTGATAGACACCCTCGCTCCGCCAGGGATGGGTATCCCCACGATTAAGGAGTATGATGGCAAGGGAGATCCAGTTCGTCATGTCCAGAAGCACCTCATGGTCTGTTTGGGCAGGGCCCCGAATGACGATATTGTGTGTGTGTTATTCCCAGGTACACTGGGTGAGAGGGCCCTAACGTGGTTTTTCAGCCTGCCCCCAGGGTGCATCTCTTGCTGGGCTGATATGCACGACCGTTTTATTCAGCAGTACCAGGGTTGTCGGCGCCTCTTGAAGAGCGTGAGGTCCCTGGCCCAGGTGGTGCAGAGGCCCGACGAATCATTGGCTCATTATTACCAGCGGTACACAGACAGTGTGGCTGAGATCGATGAGGAGATATCGGAGGGAGAGACTATTCGCACCTTCCTTCGGAACCTGACAGCCCCCTATGGTTCCGACTTGATGCACAGCGTGGCTGAGAAGGCTGTGTGGAACATGGAGGCACTACAGAAGAGAGTGAAGCAGCAAATCGACGTGCATGAGTCGAAAATAGCTGCCGGAGAGCTTGATCCTCCAAAGTCAAATAGGGGGAAGCAGTCGTTCAAGCCATTGGACGACCATCAGGGAAAGGATAGATCCGAGGGCAGTCGGAGTCGAGGCCGTTCTGATCGAAGGGAGGACAGGCGTCCCCCGAGGAAGGACAAGCGGGAGGATCATCACATTCCTCTCAACAGTTCTATTGCCTCTGTGCTGGCGGTGATGGATCGACAGGGTATCTCCAGGTACCCCCTGATGGGTTTCGCTATGGCCGTTAGGCCCTTTAACGGCGAGGAAACGGTGAATAGGCCCACTGGGCCCTAAAAGGAGGTCAAGATGACCAATGCGAAGGGTCCCGACAGAGGGAGTCCAGATGGTGAAAGGTCCCGACAGAGTCGGTCCCGATAGGCGAGCTGGACGCTCCCGATGAGATGCCTTTAAGTAGGCCCCGATGAGATGCCTTTAAGTAGGCCCCGATGACGAATCCCTGAGAATGTTGGCCCTGTCACGATGACGAGGGGCCCCGAGCGGTGACACAATGAGATAACTCTGGAGTCCCTGATATTGGTCGGGACTTGCTATCAGAGGTTGAGGCCGAGATAGGCGGAGCGTGGCCGAGATAAGCGAGATCATGGCCTAGATAGGCGGGATCGTGGCCGAGATACGCGGAGCGTGGCCGAGATAGGCGGGATCGTGGCCGAGATAAGCGGAACGTGGGCTAACCGCCCCAGCGGTTCTCCAGGTAACTGAGGTAGCTCTTCGCCTATAAAAGGGCAGAAGTTACCTCAGATTGAATACGATTACATACTGAGACTCTTGCTTGCCAGTTTATTCGAGATACTCATTTAAGCATCGGAGAGGGATTCTGGGTCACCGCCCGGTCTATCCCCTCTTGCAGGATTACGTGGAGCGAAGGAGTTCGTATCGCTGTCAAGACCGTACAGAGTTCCAACCGTGATCCAACATTGGCACCGTCTGTGGGAACCGTAATGAAAAGCCGACAATGACTTCTACTCGTTCAATGGCGGCTGGCAAGCAGAGAAAGCAAGGACAATCTGGTGGTTCCCGTCATCCTGCTGGAACACTGAATTCGCCACCGGAGCGTGCTGAGGACCAAAATCTCCCTGCTGAGGTCTCCCGGACAGGGGGGCACAATGAAGTTCCTGAGGATACTGCTCAACACCAAGAGAATAGGGAGGATGAGGCTCCTCCAAACGCGGATCTGACGAAGGCTGTGGCGGATGCCATGCTGATGTTTTTGGCGGCCGTGGAGGCTCTCTTAGAGCGGAGAGAGGCGGCCAAGAGGCAGGAGGAGGTGCCTCCGCCAGCGGAGGTTCAGAATGTGCAGGAGGCCCAACCCAGAAGCCAGGATAAGGGTAAGGAGCCCGCTCAATCAGAGCGATTTGTGGTCGACGGGCCAGGACCAGTGCAGCATAGGACCATTCCCCTTAATGGTCCCATTACCCCCGATCAGGTGGTGAAGATCGTGAACATATGCATGGGGGAGCAGAAGCCGATGATGTCGGAACTGAGGGATCGATCCACCCATCCCTTCGTTCCCCGACTAATAGACACCCTCGCCCCGCCAGGGCTGGGTATCCCCACAGTGAAGGAGTATGATGGCGAGGGAGATCCAGTTCGTCATGTCCAGAAGCACCTCATGGCATGTCTGGGCAGAGCCCCGAATGATGATATCGTGTGTGTACTGTTTCCAAATACACTTGGTGAGAGGGCCCTGACCTGGTTCTTCAGCCTGCCCCTAGGGTGCATCACCTGCTGTGCTGACATGCACGACCGTTTTATTCAGCAGTACCAGGGTCGTCGGCGCCTCTTGAAGAGTGTGAGGTCCCTGGCCCAGGTGGTGCAGAGGCCCGACGAATCGCTGGCACACTATTACCAGCGATATACTGCCAGCGTGGCGGAGATTGATGAAGAGATATCGGAGGGAGAGACCATTCGCACCTTCCTTCGGAACCTTACAGCCCCCTACGGTTCCGACCTGATGCACAGCGTGGCTGAGAAGGCTGTGTGGAACATGGAGGCACTGCAGAAGAGGGTGAAGCAGCAAATCGACGTGCAAGAGTCGAAAATATCTGCCGGAGAGCTTGATCCTCCGAATTCGAATAGGGGGAGGCAGTCGCTCAAGCCATTGGTCGACCATAAGCGGAATGATAAGTCCGAGGGCAGTCGGACTCGAGGTCGTTCTGATCGAAGGGAGGACAGGCGTCCCACGAGGAAGGATAAGCGGGAGGACTATAACATCCCTCTGAATAGCTCCATGGTGGAGGTGTTAGCGGTCATGGATCGACAGGGTATCTTTAGGTACCCCCCGAAGAAGGAAGGAGAGTTTATGGGATCCCGCACCGATCGTTACTGTCGGCTCCACTGCGCTAGCGGTCACGACACTAACCATTGTTAGGAGTTGAAGAAGGAAATTGAAAAGTTGATCCAGAAGGGGAAGCTTAAGGAGTTTGTGGCTGAGAGGCGGTGTCGATCCCGCTCCCGATCTCGATCGCGGTCCCGTTCCCGATCCCGCGATCGGTCCCCGAAGAAGAAGAAGTCGGAGCCAGAGTCTTCTGGTGCCCGTAAAGAGAGCGGGGCACCATCAATGTGATTCACGGAGGATTTGCCGCAGGAGGTGACACCACAGCCTCTCGGGAGGTCTATGCCTCTAGGATTTCCGCTGCTGTGGTGCTGGGCAAGAGGTCCCGATCCTGGACCGCGAAGGAAGAGATGGTGATTTCCTTTTCAGTGGAGGACCTGATAGGAGTAGAGACTCCACATGATGACGCTTTGGTCGTGACCCTAGACGTGGATGGGTACGAGATGAAGCGGATTTTGATCGACGGAGGGAGCTCCTCCGATATTCTGTTTATGGATGCGCTGGAGGCCATGGGAAAAACGAAGAAGGATCTCAAGGAGGTGAACTTCCCGATGGTCGGGTTCTCTGGTATTACCTCCTATCTGCTGGGAATGATCACCTTACCAGTGGAGTTTGGTAGCGGGTGGAAAGCAGAGAGGAGAAATATGGACTTCGTGGTGGTTGAGTCCGCGGGAACTTATAAAGCGATTATCGGGAGAACCACCATCAACCCACTGATGGCAGTTGCCTCGACCGTTCACCAGAAGATGAAGTTCCCGACTGACCACGGAGTCGGGGAGGTCAAGGGTGACCAGGTGGCTTCCAGGAGGTGCTACATTAATGCCACCCGAAGGAAAAGGCGGGAGGCTATGACCATCCTCCAAACCGACGCCGATCCCAGAGAGGAGTTCGGGCGTCCCACCCCCATGGAGGATTTGAAGGAGGTTGAGATTGACGGACCTCAGAGGAAGGTGAAAATCGGGTCCGCCCTGTCTGATGAGAGGGCCCGAGAATTGATTGAGCTGTTGAAGGAGTTCATGGAGCTGTTTGCCTGGTCCCCGAGTGACATGCCAGGAATCAGCCCCGACGTGATTGAGCATGAGTTGAAGATTGATCCCACGATCAAGCCTATTGCGCAGAAGAGGCGTCTGATGGGCGCGGACAAAAGGATTGCGATCCAGCAGGAGGTGGGCAGGTTGCTCGATGCTGGATTTATCAAGGAGCTCCGATTCCAGACTTGGGTTGCCAACCCGGTTCTGGTGAAGAAGAGCAATGGGAAGTGGCGGATGTGCGTCGATTTCCGCGACCTGAATAAGGCTTGCCCGAAGGACTGTTACCCGCTTCCGAGAATCGACCAGTTTGTGGATGCCACGTCGGGACATGAATTACTGAGCTTCATGGATGCTTACTCGGGCTATAATCAGATCAAGATGGCTAAGGAGGATGGCCCCCACACTGCTCTCTATGCTGATAGTGACATCTATCACTACAATGTCATGCCCTTCGGATTGATCAATGCCGGGGCAACTTATCAAAGGATGGTGAACAAGTTGTTCGGAGATATGCTGGGGAAAACCATAGAGGCTTACGTGGACGATATGCTGGTGATGTCTCGACAGGCTGAGGATCATGTTCACAACTTAGCCACGGCGTTTGAGCGGATGAGGCTTCATTAGGTTCGCTTGAACCCGACCAAGTGTGCCTTCGGAGTCCACTCGGGGAAGTTTTTGGGCTTTATGGTGAGTCAAAGAGGAATTGAGGTGAACCCCGAGAAGCTGAGGGCAATCGAGGAGATGCAGTCTCCGATAAATCATCGGGAGGTGCAAGTACTGAATGGCCGACTGGCTGCAATGAATCGCTTCCTGTCCAAGGCAAGTGACCGATCTATGCCATTTTTTGAAGTTCTGAGGGCCAACAAGAAGTTTGAGTGGACTGTCAAGTGTGAAGAGGCGTTCCAGGCACTCAAGCAGCACCTTCGCACCCTCCCGCCGTTGGCGAAACCGATCCCAGGCGAGCCGCTCTATCTATATTTGGCTGTTTCTGAATTTGCCATTAGCTCTGTGTTTGTGAAGATTGTCGAGGGTAATCAAGTCCCCGTGTATTATGTAAGCAAGGCGTTTGCCAAATCTGAAATGAATTATCCCGCCGTTGAGAAGTATCTCTTTGCGTTGATTATTACTGCTCGGAAGCTGAGGTCTTACTTCCATGCGCATGAGATTACTGTGTTAACGAATCAGCCTCTGAAGCATTTTTTGAACCGACCTGATGCGTCGGGGAGATTAGTGAAATGGGCAGTCAAGCTTAGTGAGTTCCGCATTCACTTTGCTCCGAGAACGGCTATTAAGGGCCAGGCATTGGCGGATTTCATAGCAGAGTCTACAGCCCCCGATCTGGAAGAAGCAGGCCCTGTAGAGGGGGCAACCATGGAGGTCCCGATAGCAAAGCAACCAAAAGTGGCAGAGCAATCAGAACAGCCAAATGAGGAAAATACTTGGGAAATGTACACGGATGGCTCTTCGAGTTCAGACGGATCAGGAGCAGGGTTCGTATTGATACCACCAGGCGGGGGTGAGCCCCTTCGATATGCTTTGGCCTTAACGTTTAGGGCCACGAACAACGAAGCTGAGTGTGAGGCTCTTATCACATGCCTCAAAATTTCCAAAGGTACGGGAGTTGCTCACTTAAGGGTGAAATGTGACGCGGGCCTGATTGTGAATCAAGTCCAAGGACGATATGAGGCGAAGAGCCCGATGATGAGAAAGTACCTTCGCGAGGTGCAAGTCTTGAAGGAGAGCTTCAAAACTTTCGACATCGAGGCAATCCCGACGGAGGAAAACGCGGAAGCGGATGCCTTGAGCAAATTTGCCTTGGGGGCACCCCTAGAGGAAAATCGGAAGGTGCATTTCATGGAGAAGGTGATCTTGTCGACCACCGATCCATCGGAGGTGTGTGCTATTGAAGCAGGATCGAAGGAGGAGCTCTCTTGGATGACCCCGATAGTCGCGTACCTGACTACGGGGGCAGTCCCCGATAATGAAGTGGTAGCTGACAGGATACGTCGGATGCGGTTAATTACGTGGTGCTGGACAATCAGCTATACAAAAAGGGGTGGTTCTCGACTCCTTACTTGAAATGTGTGGCTGAGCCCGACACAAGTCGGATCCTGAGGGAGGTGCATGAAGGGGACGCGGCTTGTCACGAAGGGGCCCGATCCATTATGAGGAAAGTGCTGAATTTGGGCTATTATTGGCCTTCAATGAGCAAGGAGGCGACGATGTTAGTCCGATCCTGTGACGCATGCCAGAGGTATGCCCCGAATATCGCGGCTCCGGCTGCTAATCTGACGTCCATCAAGAGTGCTTGGCCCTTCGCGCAGTGGGGTATCGACTTGGAGGGACCCCTCCCACAGGCACAAGGTCAGTGTAAATATTTGCTTGTGGCCATTGATTATTTTTCGAAATGGATAGAAGCTAAGGCATTGGCCAAGACGACGGGGAACCAAATCGTCAAGTTTCTCCAGACCCATATTATATCCAGATACGAGATTCCTAAGGTGGTGATCAGTGATAATGGTCCACCGTTTAACGGGGCTCAAGTGAAGGAGTATTTGGAGGAGTTGAATATCGAGCATCGGACAGCCTCTATCCATCATGCTCAGACTAATGGCCAGGTGGAATCAGCCAACAAAATCGTGATGGATGGCCTGAAGAAAAGGGTCTATGCCTTGAAGGGCAAATGGCTGAACGAGCTGGAAAATGTGCTTTGGGCTGTTAGAACGACACCCAAACGATCAACTGGGGAGACTCCGTTTGGCCTTGTTTATGGCACGGAGGCTGTTGCTCCCGTGGAGGTAGCTGTGGCGTCCCATCGGATGAGATATTATGAGCCTTTGACGAATGATGAAATGAGACGCCTGGATTTGGACTTGCTCGAGGAAAAGAGGCGGGAAGCCGATAAAGTCCAGGCTCGAATGCGTTTGGCAACGGCCAGATATTACAATCGGCGAGTTAAGTCCCGACAATTCTTCGTCGGGGAGCTGCTTTGGCGTCGGAACGAGTTTACCCTTTTGGATCGGATCAACAAGATGTCACCAAAATGGGAAGGACCTTAAAAAGTCGTGGGGATGCCAGCTTCGAATGCGTACAAGTTGGAAGACCTCGATGGCAGAGTATTGAAGCATTCTTTTAGTGGCGAACACTTGAAGAAATGTCATGCTTTATGTAAAGTCGCCTTAAGTGGTGCCCGATGAAAAGTCGCCTTAAGTGGTGCCCGATAAAAAGTCGCCTTAAGTGGTGCCCGATGTAAAATCGCCTTAAGTGGTGTAAGTTATTTATCGTTTGATTTGATGTAAGCAGATTTTGTGCCATCAATAAATAAAGAGGTGGCTTCCGATCAGATTATTCTTAGATTTATTCTAAGTGTCGAAAAGTCGCCTTAAGTGGTGCACGAGAAAAAGTCGCCTTGACTGGTGCACGAGATTAAGTCGTCTTAAGTGATGCATGATTCTTGGATTTATTCTAAGTGTTAAAAAGTCGCCTTAAGTGGTGCACGATAAAAAGTCGCCTTAAGTGGTGCACGATATTAAGTCGCCTTAAGTGGTGCACGATAAAAAGTCGCCTTAAGTGGTGCACGATATTAAGTCGCCTTAAGTGGTGCAAGTGGTTAAGTCGTCTTAGGTGATGCGGATTCAATTGCCTTAGTTGGCACGATTAAATCGCCTTAAGTGGTGTGGGCTAAATCGTCTTAAGTGATGTGTTGAAAGTCGCTTTGAGAAGTGCAACGGAAAATCAGAACTAAGATAGTTTGATATTGATGAGGGCTCAAAGGATCGAGAATTACAAAGAAAGGAAAATACAAGGACTATAAAGATAAAGCATTTAAGCTTGGTCCTTGTCGGCATCAGCGGGAGCAGGGTCCACAAGATCTGTGGCAGAAGGCTCCACGGGTTCAGCTGCTGGAGGGTCGATTATCGGGGGGTCAACCGTCGGAGGATCGACACTTGGAAGCTCAACCACGTCTTCAACACCCGCGGGAGTGTTCCCCTCATCACTCTCCTCCGAGAGGGTGAAGTACCTCTTCGCGAAGGGAGCGAGAGTCGCAGACTTGTCGAAGTTGATGGCGTCGCCATACTCCAGATAGAGCTCCTCGACCGCATTGAAGAGGGTGTTCTCCACCTCCGCGGTGCAGAATTTCACCGCGTCAGCTTGGAAGTCCTCGGACCCCCGATAATCTTCTCGGCCCCTAGTCTCAGCCGCGACCAGCTGCGCATGAACCTCAGCAATTTGCTCCTCCAGAGCTTTCTTCTCAAGGACAAGTTTGTCCCGAGCTTCTGCATCCCTTTGACGCTCCTGCCGCTCCCGCTTCAGCAGCCCCTCGAAGTCACGAACCTGCTTTTGGAGGTCCCGAGTCTTTTGGTCGAGGATGGCCTGCTCCTTGGCCAGTTTTCCCCTCGAAGACTCGGAGGCCGCGAGATCCTCCTCAAGCTTGGCTATGACCGCGGGAGCCCCCTTTTCCCGCTCCTGCTCCAGGGCCTCCTCGAAGGCGAAGATGTACCCGAAGCAGCGGTTGATGTCCGCCATCTCCTGCGAAGGAAAGAAGAGAAGTGTTAGCATTTGAACAAACTGCTTTATTGATGAAGAGGAGAAAAATAAGAGTCTTACCTCTATCCGACGGATGGACATTTCTTGAACATCCCTGCGGATGCCCTCCCGATCCAAGGAAATCGGAAACCTCAAAGAGGGCAGGATTGAGCTTGCCAGCAGATGCGGAGCCAGCTCTGGGTATGTATCCCCCTGTCGGAGCTAGACCCCTTGCAGCGTTTGGATCGGGGTCTAGGGAGCCTCCTTCTGCGCGGGGTCGTAGACCTTGTAAAAACTCCCGTCGAAGGGGAGAGGGGAAGGATCGACTCGAGTCGTGGAGGGCCGCACCTCCGACTCGCCCTGGGTCGGAGAGGAAGTGAAGTTGTGAATGGGCGACGGTTGTCGCTGTTGTGAAGAAGGTGAAGGGGGCAGCCCCTTGGAGGTTGGTTTCAGTGGGGACTGCCCCGTCCTCCGACAATGAATCAGGGAGCCGCCCTCATCCGTCTCCTCGGAGGAGTCCAGATTCTCCACCCGACGAAATTGATCGCCGGTCGGGGTCTCTCCAGCCCCGAAAGGTGGTGCCCCTGGTGAAGGAGGCGCCCCTGCTGAAAGTGGTGCCCCCGCTGAAGCTCCAGCACCCGACGGAGTTCCCGAGTGACCTGCACCTAGAGGACGAGATGCTTCAGAAACATATTCAGGAAGTTGGTCAGGGCCCTTTCACCAAACGATGCGCCGAGAAACGTATTGGTCTTTCCCGCGGTAGTTGTAGTAGCCCGCCTTGAGGACGCGGGGAGTTTCCCCCCGGAGGACCCGTTTAATATCTTCGATGCGGGCCTCCATGGTCGAAGGGACCAACTCCTTAGGAACTAGCTTCATGTACGATTTAATAGCTAGGCGGAGCTGTTTACCTTCTTCAGCATTCTGGACATCGAAGAGTCTGTCCACCTCCACGCGGCTCCGCTTTGTCCTCTCCGCGGAGGGAGATCCCGACGAAGCAGCAGCCTTCTTCGCTGACTTCCTCTTTCGCGCGGGGCGTTGGACAGCGTCGGTCTCCCCCTGCTTAAGGATGAGATTGGTCAGCTCGGATACCTTCTTAGCTGCAAACAATGGAAAACAGAGATTAGAAACGTTACCCAAGGAACCATATTGGAGGGGCCGTCGAAGAGTTGACCCCCAGAGACTATGTCGAGGAGACGGATCCCGGCTGTCAGACCTTAAAATCCGACCTATGGCGAATTACGTTTTGAAAACGTGCAATTTTGAAAAGAGTCGCCACTAGTTAATTAAGGCTAACTAGAATCCTAAATTACCTAAGCGAATAACGAATTAAACACCCAGGTATAAAATCGGTCTACGATCAGAAAGCCGAGTTCGGGGGTTCTATTATGAATTAAAAAATATAATTTTTAACCTCGCCCATTCGGTACTCAATTCACTCAATTGCCACTTTTTTAAAATTTAAACATTCGTTACGTCAAACTAATCTAACGTTATGAAAAAGAACTAAACTAATTTTTTACGCAAAAAATATTATTAACAATAAATATAAACCTAAAAAAAACTATTAAGCATCTAATCCTCCTAATTGAAATAAAATCTAAACAAAATTAAACATGCTCCAAACATGATACAATTTAGTATTTACATATCATACACATATATTCACAAAAACATGTTATCTAATTATATTTACATTTTAATTACCTAGCCAACATAATATAATAATAATAAAGAATAAACAGAAAATTTAGACAAACAAATTATTAAATAATAACAATAAAAAAAACGAAAAAAAAGCAGACCTGATGCACGGAGGGGACGGGCAGGATCGGAGCAGCAGCGATGGGAGGTCGAGTAGGGACGGCGGACAGCCAGGCAGGGCGACGGGCGGGGCGGAGTGCTGTGGGTCGAAACTCCGGCGCCGGCGGGGAGCCTTCAGCAGCGGGAGGAAGAAATAGAAAGGGAAAAAAAAAACTTGTATTCACTAGGAGACAAAACTGCACGGTTTTTAAGAACTGATGTATTATTATTGATGTGTTGTTTTTTTTACATGGACAAGGGGTCCTTTTATAGCTAAATTAGGTCCCAATATTAGGAAAACACATTTTTCTAAATATACACATTATTTATTCCGAAAATTACATATATATATTTATGAAAATTGTCATAAATATATAATATATATTTTTCCTGAATATTACATGATATTTAATGCATATATTCTATCCTAATTTAAGCTAAACCTATTTTTAGCAACCCTGTGACCTTCTATGTTTAAATATTTCCTTTTTTTTTTTTTTTAAACGCGTTACACATAACATTTTTGAATGTGTTATATACTTGTTGCGCGTACCAAAATTAGGTGTTTACAGCTTGCCCCTCTTTGGACTGACTCCCGTAGAATGCATTCGAGGGGGTTTGTCCAAAGACGAGTAAACACTAATTTTGGCTAGGAAGTATATCTTCTTCCGGGTCTTCAAGTCTCCAAGGTGGCCTTTGGCTTTATTAACGATGCGAAAAAGTTAAACTTTTGTCGGCGGTGCCCCTGTTGACAGTGCCTCCATTGGTATCGCAGAAAAGCCTCAGTCGGCGGTGCCCCTGTTGGCGGTGCCTCCATTGGTAGTGCAGAAAATAGAACCTCCGTCGACGGTGCCCCTGTTGGCGGTGCCTCCATTGGTAGTGCAGAAAAGTAAAGCCTCCAGTGGCATGCAGTAAAGTAAAACCTTAATCGACGTTGCCTCCAATGGCGAGCGACAAGGAGAAGCCTCCAGTGGCGTGCAATAAAGTAAAACCTTTGGTGATGATTGGTAACAGACCTCTACGTCAGACAGTACCAACAACCTCTGGTGAAGCCTCTAGTGGCGAGTGGTAACGGAAAAACCTCTACGTTAGACCGTACCGGAAAACCTCTGGTGATATCTCTGGTGGCGAAAGACCTCTACGTCAGACCGTACCGGAGAACCTTTGGTGATGCCTCTAATGGTGAGTGGTAACGGAAGACCTCTACGTCAGACCGTACCGGAAAACCTCTGGTGATATCTTTGGTGGCGGAAGACCTCTACGTCAGACCGTACCGGAAACACTTTGGCGATGCCTCTAGCGGCGTATGTCGGAGAAGAGCCTCTAGTGGCGTTCGTTGGAGAAGTGCCTCTAGTGGCGTGACTTGCGAAGGCTGAATACTAAGGCTTCGTTCGTCGGGGTTGACTCTCAGGAAGCTGGAAAACTTCAGATCCCGATTGTCGGTTGTGACATATAGGAACAGACTGTAACAGTCCTACTCGCCCTTGAATGGTGACTCGCGAGAACAGACTGTAACCGTCCTGCTTGCCGTTTGGAAGATGCTGTGTCATAGAAAACACGCTTGCGCTTGAGTGTTTGTCCTTAATTTTTGCCTAAATTGTGCATTGTTCGACAACCTAGCGGGATCTTTTTTTTTTTTTCTCTTTTTTCTTTTTTCTTTTTTCTTTTTTCTTTTTTCTTTTTTCTTCTTTTTTTTTTGTTGAGAATTTCTCTTTTCCTCTCCTTTTGCCATGGCCGATTGAGAGATTTCCGACCGTGCCCCTCAGCTTTTTATTTTCTCTCCTTTTGCCATGATTGCAATTCCTGAACTTGCAACCATGCCTCTCATTTCCTGATTTTGCCTAGGTCGCCCTTTCGGGTTTTCAACCTAGCGGAAGCACTCTTTATTTGGTAGCCGATTAAACGGTGGTTATGACCCGTACTTTATTTTCCGCCTCGATGCGGGAGTATTTGTAGCCCTTTGGAGGGTGACTGTGACCCTTTTCTCACCGTTATTGCAACCAAACTAATCGAAGATGAAAAAAAAAAGATATACAAGCATCAGGGAAGAAATCCTTACCAGACATGATGATTCGAAGTGGGAAGGATGGTCTTGATGATTGCCGGAAAGTTGACCGGAGAGCAGAAAGCCAAGGAAGAGCTTGAGTTCTCAAAGTTGCAGAGCTTTTCGAAATCAGGTAAAAGAAGAACAATGCCCAGGGATAGGGTTTTATAGGAGAAGGGACAGTCAAAAGGACGTTATAATCTGGATCGTCGAAGTCGAAGCGTTTTAATCTGAGCCGTTGAGATGAAACGTACAGAATGGCAAGGGGCGTAATGATGAAACGGCCTGAAAAGCACTTTTTCAGGAAAAGCAGGCGCGAAAAATCAGGCACGGGTGCCAAAGACGTCACTTCGTCATCTACTGCATTTAATGGCTGAGGAACCGAGGAGTCTTCTTGGATTTGGTGATTATCCTCGAGGTATCGAGGAAACGTGAACGAGAAGATTCGTATCAAGTGACTTTATCAAGGGAAAGGTCCCCGACTCCGATGTCGGGAGGTCGGGAGTTGAAAGACACGACGAACTGTAAGTCCCTCATGTCTTGGGGACAAATGATGGGTTTCGCTATGGCCGTTAGGCCCTTTAACGGCGAGGAAACAGTGAATAGGCCCACTGGGCCCTAAAAGGAGGTCAAGATTGATGGGCCCCGGCTGAGGCCGTTAGGCCCCTTAACGATTGGCAAACGGCGACTAGGCCCGTTGGGCTAGGAGCTGGGCTGCTGGAAGGCTAAGGGCTCCGACGGAAGGAGGCCCCGACATTGAATGGCCCCGAGTAAGCATGGCCCTGATAGGGGAGAGCCCCGAAGATATCGGACCTGGACGTAGTCGGTCCCGATATGGGAGTTGACACCACTCCCCGACACCGAATCCTCAACGACGCAACTTGGGAGTCTCCGATAATGATCGAGACTCACCAGTAAGGGCACAATCCCGGAAATCTCGCCATGATTACAGTAGTGGTATAATGGGCGAGATATGTGGGATACATATAACTGTACAGATACGTGGCAAGATATACGGCGAGATATTTGGGATAGTGGATCACAATCCAACCGCCTAATCAGGTAACTGAGATAGCCTTCCCCCTATAAAAGGAGGGAAGTTATCACAGGTTAGGGTTACGTTTTTTGACATACACACAAATACTGCTTGCTTGATCTGTTGACCACCGTACTTACGTTAAGCATCGGAGAGGGATTCTGGGCCACCGCCCTCTATTGCCCTTCTGCAGGATTGCGAGGAGCTAAGGAATCCGTCACCGTAACCGGAGTTCCCGCCGTGATCCAACATTGGCGCCGTCTGTGGGAATCGCAACAAAAAGCCAAAGTAAGTTCGCTTCCCTCTGATTCCATACCATGGCTGGCAACAGGCCGCAACGATCAGGCAAGCAGGTGCCGGCCACCAGCAATCCCCCTGAGGATGCTACACAGCATCATGATTTGAGAGACGATGGTGACAGCACTCGCCGAGACGACACCGCGCGAAGGAACAACCCCCCTGGTGGATCCAGGAACGAGGCACCTTCCCAGAATCCAGAGCTGGCCAGGGTAGTGGCAGAGGCCATGCCCCTATTCATGGAGGCCATGGAGGCCCTCCTAGACCGAAGAGAAGCTGCCAGAAGGCAGGCCGTAGATCTACCGCCGCTCCCTCCGCGGCGAGATGCTCCCAGAAGGCAGGTGGACGACAACCTGCCGCCACCCCCTCCGTTGAGGGAACAGCCCATTCCTCCCAATCCGGCACCGGCGGAGAATTTCGTGGTCGATGGACCAGGGCCAGTACAACAAAGGACCATTCCCCTGAATGGTCCCCTCACTGCCGATCAGGTAGTGAAGATTGTGGGTATTTGCATGGGAGATCAGAAGCCCATGATGTCGGAATTGGGGAGTCAGGAGACCCATCCTTTCGTTCCCAGACTGATCCATACCCTGGCCCCTCCAGGCTTGGGTATCCCGAAGATAGACGAGTATGACGGGGTCGCGGATCCGGTTCGCCACGTGCAGAAGCACCTGACAGCGTGCATGGGCAGGACCCCAGATGAGGATGTTATCTGCGCGTTGTTCCCGAGTACCTTGGGAGAGAAGGCGATGACATGGTTTTACAGTCTGCCCACTGGATGTATAACCTGTTGGAAGGATATGCATCAGCGATTCATCGCCCAGTACCAAGGGCGTCGACGGCTGCTGAAGAGTGTTCGGACCCTGCATGAGGTGGTCCAGAGGCCCGACGAATCGCTGGCCCAATACTACCAGCGTTACACGGCTGGTATGACCGAGCTGGATGAGGAGATATCGGAGGGCGAGGCCATCCGTACCTTCCTGAAAAACCTCAATCCCCCCTACGGCTCCGACTTACTTCACAGCGTCGCGGCCAAAAAAGTCTGGAACATGGAGGCACTTCAGGCGAGGGTAAAACAGCAAATCGACGTCCAAGAGTCGAAGATCGCCGCTGGAGAATTGGCTCCTCCCAAGGGGCGTGAAGGAAAGCAGTTGTTCAAACCATTGGACAACCGACACAAGAAGGATAGCTCCGAGGGTAGTCGAAGTCGTGGACGCTCTGATCGGAGGGAGGATAGGCGTCTGACCAAGAGGGACAGTCAGAGAGAGGAGTTTACCCCCCTCAACAGGCCTTTGAAAGAGGTCTTGGCAGTAATGGAAAAGCAAGGCCTCGCTCGTTTCCCCAAGAAGAAGGAAGGAGAAAAGTTGGGCTCCCGCACCGACCGTTACTGCCGATTCCATCGGGCCTCCGGTCACGATACTGACCAGTGTCGGGAGCTGAAGAGGGAAATAGAGAAGCTTATCCAGAGGGGTAAGCTGAAGGAGTTCGTGGGAGATTCGCGCTGCAAGCCCCGTTCCCGATCTCGATCAAGATCCAAATCCCGATCGAGGTCCCCAAGGAAGAGAAGGTCCGACGCAGAGCCTTCGGAGGGCCCATCAGGGTCCCGACAGAAGAGGGTCATTAATGTGATCCATGGAGGGTTCGCTGCGGGAGGAGACACATCGTCTTCTCGGGAGCGTTATGCCAACCAAGTGCCCGTAGCAGTGGTTTTGGGAAAAAGGTCTCGGTCATGGACCCCGAAGGAGGAGATGGAGATCACCTTCTCAGCGAAGGATCTGGAGGGAGTAGAGACCCCCCACGAGGATGCCCTAGTAGTGACATTGGATGTAGGGGGATTCGAAGTGAAGAGGATCCTCATTGATGGAGGAAGCTCCTCCGACATCCTCTTCTCCGAAGCCCTGGAGCAGATGGGGAAGAAGAAGAAAGACTTACGGGAGGTTAACTTCCCGATGGTAGGATTTTGTGGCACAACCTCTTATCCATTGGGGGTTATCACATTGCCCGTGTGGTTCGGCAGTGGCTGGAAGATGGAGAAGAGAGATGTGGAGTTCGTGGTGGTCGAATCCACAGGGACGTACAATGCGATCATTGGAAGAACCACTATCAACCCGCTGATGGCGGTAGCCTCGACCGTCCATCAGAAACTGAAGTTCCCGACTGAGAATGGGGTCGGCGAAGTGAAAGGCGACCAGGTGGCGTCGAGACGATGCTATGTCAACGCCACAAGGAGATCGAGGAAGGAGGCTATGTCGGTTCTCCAGACAGACACTGATCCTCGAGAGGAGTTTGGGCGTCCCGCCCCCATGGAGGACCTAAAAGAAGTCGAGATAGATGGACCCGAGAGAAGGGTAAAGATCGGATCCGCCCTATCCGAAGAAAAAGCTCAGGAGTTGATCGCCCTATTGAAAGAATTCAAGGAATTATTTGCCTGGTCCCCGAGTGATATGCCGGGAATAAGTCGGGACGTGATCGAGCATGAATTGAATATCGACCCCACGATCAAGCCGATCGCACAGAAGAGACGTCCGATGGGAACAGACAAGAGGATTGCAATCCAGCAGGAGGTTGGCAGATTGCTCGACGCTGGGTTCATTAGGGAGATCCGATTCCAGACTTGGGTAGCCAACCCAGTGTTGGTAAGGAAGAGTAACGGGAAGTGGCGGATGTGTGTCGACTTCCGCGACTTGAACAAGGCTTGCCCGAAGGACTGTTATCCGCTCCCTCGGATCGACCAACTGGTGGATGCTACATCGGGGCATGAGCTGCTAAGCTTTATGGATGCTTATTCTGGTTATAACCAGATAAAGATGGCGAAAAAGGATGCCCCACACACCGCCTTTTACGCTGACAGTGAAGTCTTCCAGTACGACGTCATGCCTTTCGGCCTGGTGAATGCAGGGGCGACGTATCAGAGGATGGTGAACAAACTGTTCGGGGATATGATTGGAAGTACCATGGAAGCCTATGTAGATGACATGCTGGTGAAGTCCCGACGAGCATCAGACCACGTTGGCAACTTGGCAATGGCCTTCGAGAGGATGAAGCTCCACCAGGTCCGCCTGAATCCAGCCAAATGTGCTTTCGGAGTACATTCGGGGAAGTTCTTAGGTTTCATGGTGAGCCAGAGGGGAATCGAGGTGAATCCCGAGAAACTAAGGGCGATAGAGGAGATGCAGTCCCCGACAAACCATAGGGAGGTGCAAGTGCTGAACGGTCGGCTGGCTTCGATGAATCGCTTCTTATCCAAGGCAAGCGACCGGTCGATGCCATTTTTCAGTGTACTAAGAGCCAACCGACAGTTCGAATGGACTGCTGAATGTGAGAAGGCGTTCCAAGCGCTCAAACAACATCTCCGCACCCTCCCGCCACTTGCGAAGCCAGCTCCAGGCGAGCCGCTCTATCTTTATTTGGCTATTTCTTCGTTTGCAATAAGCTCTGTTTTAGTTAAAGCTGTCGAGGGCAATCAGATTCCCGTCTATTATGTAAGCAAGGCGTTTGCCAAGAGTGAAATGAACTACCCTCCGATTGAGAAGTACCTCTTTGCGTTGATTATTACTGCTAGAAAGTTACGGCCCTACTTCCATGCGCATGAAATTACGGTGTTGACTGATCAGCCATTAAAGCACTTCTTGAACCGGCCTGACGCGTCGGGGAGACTAGTAAAATGGGCTGTGGAACTTAGCGAGTTTCGAATTCATTTCGCTCCGAGAACAGCTATCAAAGGGCAGGCATTGGCCGACTTTATGGTCGAATCTACTATTCCCGATCCTGAAGCAACGGAAACAGTAGAGGGGGCAACCGGGAATACTGAAGAAGTCCCGACGGCGGAGCAGTCGGAACAGCCGAATAAGGAGAACACCTGGGAGTTGTACACGGATGGCTCCTCAAGCTCGGATGGATCGGGTGCGGGGTTCGTATTGATTCCGCCAGGTGGGGCAGAGCCACTTCGATATGCATTGGCCCTAACATTTAGAGCCACCAATAACGAGGCGGAGTATGAAGCTCTCATAACGGGGCTAAAAATCGCAAAAGGCACTGGAGTCGAACATTTGAGGGTGAAGTGTGATGCAAGTCTGATTGTAAATCAGGTCCGGGGGCAATATGGAGCAAAGAACCCGATCATGAAGAAGTACCTTCAAGAGGCTCGGACCTTAAAAGAGAGCTTCAAAAGCTTTGATATCGAGGCAATTCCGAGGGAAGAGAATGTGGAGGCTGATGCCTTGAGCAAATATGCCTTGGGGGCACCTTTGGAAGAGAATCGGAAGGTACACTTCTTGGAGAAGGTGATTCTATCGACCACCGATCCGTCGGAGGTGTGCGCTATCGGAACAGGGTCAGAGGAGGAATCCACTTGGATGACCCCGATAATTGTGTACTTGACTACGGGGGCACTTCCTGAAGAAAAAGTGGCAGCGGAGCGACTGCGACGAATGTCAATTAATTACGCGATGGTGGATAACCAGTTGTACAAGAAGGGTCTGCTTTCGACGCCTTTCTTGAAATGCGTGGCCGAGCCCGATACGACTCGGATTCTGAGAGAATTGCATGAAGGAGTCGCAGCCTGCCACGAAGGTGCTCGATCCATCCTGAGGAAGGCGTTGAACTTGGGATATTATTGGCCTACGATGAATAAGGAAGCAACGGCGCTTGTTCGATCCTGTGACGCGTGTCAAAGATATGCTTCGAATATCACAGCCCCCGCTGCCGATTTGATGCCCATTGGGAGTGCTTGGCCCTTCGCACAGTGGGGCATTGACCTGGTGGGACCCCTTCCGAAAGCGAAGAGCCAGTGCACACATTTGCTTGTCGCGATTGACTACTTCTCAAAGTGGATCGAGGCTAAGCCGTTAGCCAAGACAACAGCAGGACATATTATCAAGTTCCTTCAGACCCGAATTTTGTCGAGATATGGGGTGCCGAAGGTGATCATCAGCGACAATGGTCCTCCATTTAATGGGGCCCAGTTGGAGAGGTTTCTAGACGAGTTTGGTATCGAGCATCGGACAGCATCCGTCCATCACGCTCAGACCAATGGGCAGGTGGAGGCTGCCAATAAAATCGTGATGGAGGGCTTGAAGAAGAGGGTTTATGCTTTGGACGGAAAATGGCTGGACGAACTAGAGAACGTATTGTGGGCGGTCCGAACGACACCCAAGCGGTCAACAGGTGAAACCCCGTTTGCACTTGTTTACGGGACGGAGGCGGTCGCTCCCGTGGAAATCGCTGTGGCGTCCCATCGAACCAGAAGCTATGAGCCTTCGACAAATCCAGAAAGAGCCAGGATAGGACCTTTGACGAATGACGAAACAAGGCGCCTGGAGTTATCCTTGCTAGAGGAAAAACGGCTGGAGGCCGACATAGCACAAGCTCGGATGCGTTTGGCGACGGCCAGGTACTACAATCGGAAGGTCAAGTCGCGACAGTTCTACGCGGGAGAACTGGTCCTACGTCGGAATGAGTTCGCCCTACAAGATCGGATCAACAAGATGTCCCCGAAGTGGGAAGGGCCTTACAAGATCGTAGGCATGCCGGCCCCGAATGCTTACAAGTTAGAAGACCTCGATGGCAAGGTATTAAGAAACACCTTTAGTGGTGAGCATCTGAAGAAATGTCATATTTGACAAGTAAGTCGTCCGTAGAGGCGCGAAGATGTAATTAAGTCGCCCTGAGTGGTGCACTCTATGTTAAAGACATCAATCAATAAAGAGGTTACTTCTGATCAAAGTATTCTTAAGTTTTTAAGGTCCGATTAAAAAGCGTCATTGGACGTCCGAAAAATCCTTAAGTTATTAAGGTCCGATTAAAAAGCGTCATTGGACGTCCGAAAAATCCTTAAGTTTTTAAGGTTCGATAAAAAGCGTCATTGGACGTCCGAAAAATCCTTAAGTTTTTAAGGTTCGATTAAAAAGCGTCATTGGACGTCCGAAAAATCCTTAAGTTTTTAAGGTCCGATTAAAAAGCGTCATTGGACGTCCGAAAAATCCTTAAGTTATTAAGGTCCGATTAAAAAGCGTCATTGGACGTCCGAAAAATCCTTAAGTTTTTAAGGTTCGATAAAAAGCGTCATAGGACGTCCGAAAAATCCTTAAGTTATTAAGGTCCGATTAAAAAGCGTCATTGGACGTCCGAAAAATCCTTAAGTTTTTAAGGTTCGATTAAAAAGCGTCATTGGACGTCCGAAAATTCCTTAAGTTTTTAAGGTTCGATTAAAAGCGTCTTAGGACGACGGAAAGCCTTAAGGTTCTTAGGGTCCGATAAAAGCGTTATGAAGAATATAATGTAGCTGGAGATGATATTAATAAAAGGCTCAGAGGCCTAAGGAGTTCCATACGAGAAAGATAACGATAAAAAACTACAAGGACTTAAGTTGTAACAGATTAAGCTCGGTCCTCGGATGCTGGATCTTCAGAGGGCTTCGGAGGGGCAGGCTCAGAGGGATCTGTAGGGGGGTCGTCGGCGTCTTCAGAGGAGCTCTCCGACGGGAGGCTAAAGTACCTTTCTGCGGCTCGGCCGAGAATCTCGGACTTCCTCAAGTCGATGGAGTCCCCGTAGGTTTCGTTAACCTCTTCGACAATGTCAAGGAGGGCATTCTGCAAATCCTCCTGACAATGCTTCGCCGCATCTGCTTTGAAGTCCTCCGAGCTCCGATATTCTTCGCGGCCCTGGACCTTCGCGTTTGCTATTTGGGCGGAATGCTCCGCCTTTGCCTCCTCCAGCTCCGCGATGACCCTCTGCTTCTCAAGCTTCAGCCGCTCAGCAGTTTCTTTCAATTCTGCTTTATCGAAGGCAGCCTGGCTCCGATCAGCCAAGGCCGCTTGCTGCTCCCGCCTAAGCGAGCTCTCAAGGCTTAGAATCTGCCTTTGCTGGGATTGGGCCTCTTGAGCAAGCTTGGCCCTACCCTCCTCGGCCTGCTGCTTACCCTCCTCGGCCTGCCGCCTAACCTCCTCGGCCCGCTGCCAACCTTCTTCGGCCTGCTTTCTGCCCTCCTCCGCTCGGAGCCTTGACGCCTCGGAGGCAGCTAGGTCCTCCTGGAGCTTGGTCAAGCTCTCGAGGTTGGAGTTGGCCCGTTCTTGCTCCAAAGCCTCCTGCAGGGACAGGATGTAGCCGAAGCAACGATCCTGGTCCGCCATTTCCTGATGACAAGTACAGCTTAGTATTTAAAAATCGGAATACTTCCAGATGAATAAAAGCAAAGTGTAACCTACCTCTATCCGACGGACGGCCATTTGACGGATGTCCGCCTTGATGTCCTCCCCTTCCAGAGAAAGGGGGCGCCTCAGTGAGGGCGGGATCGAGCCCGACACCAGGTGCAGGGCCAGGTTCTCCTCCTGGCACCCCCGACGTAGGGGAATCCCCTGCAGAGACTCCACCGGTCTCCAAGGCTCGGCACTTTGATCCGAAGAGAAGGCCTGGTAGTAGTCCCCATCCAAGGGGAATGGAGGTACTACCAGACGAGCCCCCCCATCTTCACTTATCCGGGCTTCGGGAGTCGCGCCCCTAACTGGTGACGATGGTGGCGCGAAGGGGAGCGGGGACGTCTCCTTACCAGGTGACTTAGCAGGAGTCGACCTCGATTTTCCTCGGAGGATTAGGCCTTCCTCCTCAGCTTGGTCCTCGGAAGGGGAGTCCTCCAAGCTAATCACCCGACCGAATTCGCCACGGACCTCCGTCGGGGCATCTTCCACCCCCGGCTCCGCTGCAGGTACGGAGTCTGAGGCAGGTGCAGCAGGGGCGACGTCCGTGTGACCTTCAGCGGGGCGAACAAGGTGAGGAAGTAAATTGACATCGGTATACCAAATCAGACAACGCTCCACATATCTCTCGCAGCCAAAAAAGTCATAGCAACCCGCTTCGAGAACGTGTGGAGTTTCCCCTCGGAGGATATTCTTGACATCCCTGATCCGCCCTTCCATGTCGGAGGCCTGAAGGTCTTGAGGAACTAACTCTCTATATCTTTTTATAGCACGAAAAACTTCCTTACCTTCCTTTTCGGAACGGACGCCGAAGGCGGCCCTAACCACGTCCGCATTAGTCTGCCCCTCGGGTGTGGGGGCAGACCTTGGTGCCTCAGAGGTCTTCGTCTTCTTCCGAGACGGCTCCGACGCAGCGGAAGACTTTCTCCTGGAGGAGGACTTCTTCTTACGCTTCAGCGAATGGGAGGCATCGGTATCCTCCTGAAACAGATGGGCGGTCAGCGATGTTCGATGGGCTGTAAGCAGTGGAAACAAAAAATAATTAGAAGATTACCCAGAAAATTACATTGGAAGGGCCATCACGAATCTTTCCCCCAGCTTCGGGATCAATCAGCATAATGGAAATTTTTATCCGCTGTCGGTCAGTGACAGAAGTGGCCTCGAAGGGCTGATAACCCTCCTCCCAGCGACGGGCCTGGATGAGCATCAAGGCCCTCTTGGTCTGCTCCGACCATGTACGGAAGGGCACAGGAGGATCAGCTTCCACGACAGTCTTCGGCCATTCGATGGGACCAGGTTTGATGAAAAAGTATTGTTCTTTCCAATTAGCGTTGTCATGCCCCTTATCGTGGATGATGGCTCGTTCCTTGCAAATCTTCCAAGACACCTTCTTATCCCAGCCCATCTCCTTATACTGCTCGTCGGTCCCCTCGGGCTGGCGGGGGGTAAAAGAGCAGACCCCATCCTTGTTACAGGTCATCTTGTAGAGGACCCGCCAAAGCTCCAGAGTATAGCTCCAGTCCTCTTTGTTGATATCACACCACACCTGGAAGGCAATCCATGTACGGATCGCGTGTGGAGAGAAGGTCGTGGGATAAGTTTTGTAATGGTTGCATAACTCCACCCAACTGGGACAAAAAGGGAGTCGGATTCCCGCACGAATTTGCCCTGGGGAGATGAATACCTCGTCTCCTTTGGGGAGTGTAACCCGGGTGTCGCGAGGATTGAATTGGAACTGCTCGTAGGGATAGCGAGCCCCGAAGGAGGATTCGAAGATACCACATTCTACGCAAGCCCTATCGAAGTTAATAGGCGCAAGCGAGTTCTTGAGATACTTGAAGACGAAAGGTGATCCAACAGGAGAAGACCCGCTGTTGGTGGCAAATCCCTCGGCTGAAAATCGTCGAGGGAAGGAAGAGGGGAAATTGAAACCTAAGAAGATCAAAGATGAAAGGGAAAAGAGTAATAAGGTGAAGAATCTTACCAGACATAGTGACTGAAGCGCTGATCGGAAAAATCTGGGTGCTGGAAGCGCCGGCGAAACCTTGAAGTGAGAAGAATTAGGGCTCTTGGGATCGCAGAGAAGAAGAAATAAAGGGAAAGTGAAACAACGTCTGGATTTAGGGTTTTATAAGAAAAGGAAAAGAGAACTGAAGGGGCGGGCAATCTGAGCCATAGAATTCAAAACGATTCAATCAGAATCGTCCAAAGGGAAACGTGCTAATTCGAAGAAGGCGAAACGGTTTCAATCTGAACCGTCAGGACGCATGGGACAGATAAGACAGGAATGATGACGTACCGGGGCGGTTGAAAAGTACTTTTTCAAAAAACAGGCGTGCAGAACCCGAGACGTTCCTTCACCTCCTATCAGCATTTAATGCTGGTCTGATCAAGAAATCCCCTCGAATCCAGGCTGGAGAGATGGCCAAAGATCTTGAAGAGATCCGAGGCAAAGGCCTCCGACAAAAGTAGGGCAATGGCCTCCAACGTTTTAAATAAAGACCCCCGACTGGGATGTTGAAGGGTCCGATACTGAAAGACGCGATGCACCACAAGTCCCTCACGTCTTGGGGGCAAATGATGGGCCCCGGCTGAGGCCGTTAGGCCCCTTAACGATTGGCAAACGGCGACTAGGCCCGTTGGGCTAGGAGCTGGGCTGCTGGAAGGCTAAGGGCTCCGACGGAAGGAGGCCCCGACATTGAATGGCCCCGAGTAAGCATGGCCCCGATAGGGGAGAGCCCCGAAGATATCGGACCTGGACGTAGTCGGTCCCGATATGGGAGTTGACACCACTCCCCGACACCGAATCCTCAACGACGCAACTTGGGAGTCTCCGATAATGATCGAGACTCACCAGTAAGGGCACAATCCCGGAAATCTCGCCATGATTACAGTAGTGGAATAATGGGCGAGATATGTGGGATACATATAACTATACAGATACGTGGCAAGATATACGGCGAGATATTTGGGATAGTGGATCACAATCCAACCGCCTAATCAGGTAACTGAGATAGCCTTCCCCCTATAAAAGGAGGGAAGTTATCACAGGTTAGGGTTACGTTTTTTGACATACACACAAATACTGCTTGCTTGATCTGTTGACCACCGTACTTACGTTAAGCATCGGAGAGGGATTCTGGGCCACCGCCCTCTATTCCCCTTCTATAGGATTGCGAGGAGCTAAGGAATCCGTCACCGTAACCGGAGTTCCCGCCGTGATCCAACAAAGATGACCAATGCGAAGGGTCCCGATAGAGGGAGTCCCGATGGTGAAAGGTTCCGACAGAGTCGGTCCCGATAGGCGAGCTGGACGCTCCCGATGAGATGCCTTTAAGTAGGCCCCGATGAGATGCCTTTAAGTAGGCCCCGATGACGAATCCCTGAGAATGTTGGCCCTGTCACGATGACGAGGGCCCCCGAGCGGTGACACAATGAGATAACTCTGGAGTCCCCGATATTGGTCGGGACTTGCTATCAGAGGTTGAGGCCGAGATACGCGGAGCGTGACCGAGATAAGCGAGATCATAGCCTAGATAGGCGGGATCGTGGCCGAGATACGCGGAGCATGGCCGAGATAGGCGGGATCGTGGCCGAGATAAGTGGAACGTGGGCTAACCGCCCCAGCGGTTCTCCAGGTAACTGAGGTAGCTCTTCGCCTATAAAAGGGCAGAAGTTACTGAGACTCTTGCTTGCCAGTTTATTCGAGATACTCATTTAAGCATCAGAGAGGGATTCTGGGTCACCGCCCGGTCTATCCCCTCTTGCAGGATTACGTGGAGCGAAGGAGTTCGGATCGCCGTCAAGACCGTACCGGAGTTCCAACCGTGATCCAACACCCCCCGAAGAAGGAAGGAGAATTTTTGGGATCCCGCACCGATCGTTACTGTCGGTTCCACCGCGCCAGCTGTCACGACACTAACCATTGTCGGGAGTTGAAGAAGGAGATTGAAAAGCTGATCCAGAAGGGGAAGCTTAAGGAGTTTGTGGCTGAAAGGCGGTGTCGTTCCCGCTTCCGATCTCGATCGCGGTCCCGTTCCCGATCCCGCGATCGGTCCCCATAAAAGAAGAAGTCGGAGCCAGAGTCTTCTGGTGCCCGTAAGGAGAAGCGGGGCACCATTAATGTGATTCATGGAGGATTGGCAGCAGGAGGTGATACTACAGCCTCTCGGGAGGTCTATGCCTCTAGAATTTCTGCTGCTGTGGTGTTGGGCAAGAGGTCCCGATCCTGGACTGCGAAGGAAGAGATGGTGATATCCTTTTCAGCGGAGGACCTAGTAGGTGTGGAGAGTCCACACCATGATGCTTTGGTCGTGACCCTGGACGTGGATGGGTACGAGATGAGGCGAATTTTGATCGACGGAGGGAGCTCCTCCGATATTTTGTTTATGGATGCACTGGAGGCCATGGGGAAAACAAAGAAGGACCTGAAGCAGGTGAACTTCCCGATGGTTGGATTCTCTGGTTTTACCTCCTATCCGCTGGGAATGATCACCTTACCAGTGGAGTTCGGTAGTGGGTGGAAAGCGGAGAGGAGGAATGTGGAGTTCGTTGTAGTTGAGTCCGCGGGGGCTTATAATGCGATAATCGGAGAACTACCATTAACCCGCTGATGGCTGTGGCCTCGACTGTTCACCAGAAGATGAAGTTCCCGACTGACCACGGAGTCGGGGAGGTCAAGGGCGACCAGGTGGCTTCCAGGAAGTGCTATGTTAATGCCACCCAAAGGAGAAGACGGGAGGCTATGACTATCCTCCAGACCGATGCTGATCCCAGAGAGGAATTTGGGCGCCCCGCCGCTATGGAGGATTTGAAGGAGGTCGAGATTGACGGACCTCAGAGGAAGGTGAAAATCGGGTCCGCTCTGTCTGACGAGAGGGCCCGAGAATTGATTGAGCAGCTGAAGGAGTTCAAGGAGCTGTTTGCCTGGTCCCCGAGCGACATGCCAAGAATCAGCCCCGAGGTGATTGAGCATGAGTTGAAGATTGATCCCGCGATCAAACCTATCGCGCAAAAGAGGCGTCCGATGGGCGCAGACAAGAGGATCGCGATCCAGCAGGAGGTGGGCAGGTTGCTCGATGCCGGATTTATCAAAGAGCTCTGATTCCAGACTTGGGTCGCCAACCCGGTTCTGGTGAAGAAGAGCAATGGGAAATGGCGGATGTGTGTTGATTTCCGCGACTTGAATAAGGCTTGCCCGAAGGATTGTTACCCTCTTCCGAGGATCGACCAGTTGGTGGATGCTACGTCGGGACATGAATTGCTGAGCTTCATGGATGCTTACTCTGGCTATAATCAGATCAAGATGGCTAAGGAGGATGCCCCCCCACACTGCTTTTTATGCTGATAGTGACATCTATCACTACGATGTCATGCCCTTTGGATTGATCAATGCCGGGGCAACTTATCAAAGGATGGTGAACAAGCTATTCGGGGACATGCTGGGGAAAACAATTGAGGCTTACGTGGACGATATGCAGGTGAAGTCCCGACAGGCCGAGGATCATGTTCACAACTTAGCCACGGCATTCGTGCAGATGAGGCTTCATCAGGTTCGCTTGAACCCGACCAAGTGTGCCTTCGGAGTGCACTCGGGAAAGTTTTTGGGCTTTATGGTAAGCCAAAGGGGAATTGAGGTGAATCCCGAGAAGCTGAGGGCGATCAAGGAGATGCAGTCTCCGATAAACCATCGGGAGGTGCAAGTGCTGAATGGCCGACTAGCTGCAATGAATCGCTTCCTGTCTAAGGCGAGTGACCGATCCATGCCATTTTTTGAAGTGTTAAGGGCCAATAAGAAGTTTGAGTGGACTGCCAAGTGTGAAGAGGCATTCCAGGCACTCAAGCAGCACCTTCGCACCCTCCCGCCATTGGCGAAACCGATCCCAGGCGAGCCGCTCTATCTATATTTGGCTATTTCTGAGTTTGCTATTAGCTCTGTGTTAGTGAAGATAGTCGAGGGTAATCAAGTCCCCGTTTATTATGTAAGCATGGCGTTTGCCAAATCTGAAATGAATTATCCCGCCGTTGAGAAGTATCTTTTTGCGTTGATCATTACTGCTCGGAAGCTGAGGCCTTACTTCCATGCGCATGAGATTACTGTGTTGACGAATCAACCTTTGAAGCATTTTTTGAACCGACCTGATGCGTCGGGGAGATTGGTGAAGTGGGCAGTCCAGCTTAGTGAGTTCCGCATTCACTTTGCTCCAAGAACGGCTATTAAGGGCCAGGCGTTGGCGGATTTCATAGCAGAGTCTACAGCCCCCGATCTGAAAGAAGCGGGCCCTGTAGAGTTGGCAACTATGGAGATCCAGATAGCAGAGCAACCAGAAATGGCAGAGCAATCAGAACAGCCAAATGAGGAAAATACTTGGGAAATGTACACTGATGGCTCTTCAAGTTCATACGGATCAGGAGCAGGGTTCGTATTGATACCACCAGGCGGAGGCGAGCCCCTTCGATATGCTTTGGCCTTAACGTTTAGGGCCACCAACAATGAAGCTGAGTATGAGGCTCTTATTACGGGCCTCAAAATTGCCAAAGGTACGGGAGTTGCTCACTTAAGGGTGAAATGTGACGCGGGCCTGATTGTGAATCAAGTCCAAGGACGATATGAGGCGGAGAGCCCGATGATGAGAAAGTACCTTCGTGAGGTGCAAGTCTTGAAGGAGAGCTTCAAAAGTTTCGACATCAAGGCAATCCCGAGGGAGGAAAACGCGGAAGCGGATGCCTTGAGAAAATTCGCCTTGGGGGCACCCCTCGAGGAAAATCGGAAGGTGCACTTCTTGGAGAAGGTGATCTTATCGACCACCGATCCATCGGAGGTCTGTGCTATTGAAGCAGGATCGGAGGAGGAACCCACTTGGATGACCCCGATAGTCGCCTATCTGACCACGGGGGGAGTCCCCGATGATGAAGTAGTAGCTGACAGGATACGCCGGATCGCGGTTAATTACGTGGTGGTGGACAATCAGTTATACAAAAAGGGGTGGTTCTCGACTCCTTACTTGAAATGTGTGGCCGAGCCCGACGCAAATCGGATCCTTAGAGAGGTGCATGAAGGGGTTGCGGCTTGTCACGAAGGGGCCCGATCCATTGTAAGGAAAGTGCTGAATTTGGGCTATTACTGGCCTTCGATGAGCAAGGAAGCGACGTTGTTAGTCCGATCTTGTGACGCGTGCTAGAGGTATACCCCGAATATCGTGGCTGTGGCTGCTAATCTGATGTCCATCAAGAGTGCTTGGCCCTTCGCGCAGTGGGGTATCGACTTGGTGGGACTTCTCCCACAGGCACAAGGTCAGTGTAAATATTTGCTTGTGGCCATTGATTATTTTTCGAAATGGATAGAAGCTAAGGAATTGGCCAAGACGACGGGGAACCAAATCGTCAAGTTTCTCCAAACCCATATTATATCCAGATACGGGATTCCTAAGGTGTTGATCAGTGATAATGGTCCTCCGTTTAACGAGGCTCAAGTGAAGGAGTATCTGGAGGAATTGAATATCGAACATCGGACAGCCTCTGTCCATCATGCTCAAACTAATGGACAGGTGGAGTCAGCAAACAAAATCGTGATTGATGGCCTGAAGAAAAGGGTCTATGCCTTGAAGGGAAAATGGCTAAACGAGCTGGAAAATGTGCTTTGGGTTGTTAGAACGACACCCAAACGATCAACTGGGGAGACTCCGTTTGGCCTTGTTTATGGTACGGAGGCTGTTGCTCCTGTGGAAATAGCTGTGGCGTCCTATCGGATGAGGTACTAAGAGCCTTTGACAAATGACGAAGTGAGACGTCTGGAACTGGACTTGCTCGAGGAAAAGAGGCGGGATGCCGATGAAGTCCAGGCTCAAATGCGTTTGGCGACGGCCAGATATTACAATCGGCGAGTTAAGTCCCGACAGTTCTTCGTCGGAGAACTGGTTTGGCGTCGGAACGAGTTCACCCTTTTGGATCGGATCAACAAGATGTCGCCAAAATGGGAAGGACCTTATAAGGTCGTGGGGATGACAGCTCCGAATGCGTATAAGTTGGAAGACCTCGATGGCAGAGTATTGAAGCATTCTTTCAGTGGCGAACACTTGAAGAAATGTCATGTTTGATGTAAAGTCGCCTTAAGTGGTGCCCGATGTAAAGTCGCCTTAAGTGGTGCCCGATGTAAAGTCGCCTTAAGTGGTGCAAGTTATCTATCGTTTGATTTGATGTAAGCATATTTCAAGCCATCAATGAATAAAGAGGTTGCTTCCAATCAGATTGTTCTTAGATTTATTCTAAGTATTGTTAAGTCGCCTTAAGTGGTGCAAGTTGTTAAGTCGCCTTAAGTGGTGCAAGTTGTTAAGTCGCCTTAAGTGGTGCAAGTGGTTAAGTCGTCTTAGGTGATGCATGGTTCTTAGATTTATTCTAAGTGTGGCTAAGCCGCCTTAAGTGGTGCAAATGGTTAAGTCGTCTTAGGTGATGCGGATTAAATCGCCTTAAGTGGCGTGTGCTAAATCGTCTTAAGTGATGTGTTGAAAGGTCTTAAGTGACGCGATCACCTTAAAGTGGTGTAGTGATAATCGGAACCAAAGAAGATATTATAAAAATCTGCGAGGTTCCCGATAAAGAAAGGAAAATTACAAGGACTATAAAGATAGAGCATTAAGCTTGGTCCTTGTCGGCATCAGCGGGAGCAGGATCCACGAGATCTGTGGCAGAAGGCTCCACAGGTTCAGCTGCTGGAAGGTCGATTATCGGGGGGTCAAGTGTCGGAGGATCGGCACTTGGAAGCTCCGCCATGTCTTCAACACCCGCGGGAGTGTTCCCCTCATCACTCTCCTCCGAGAGGGCGAAGTACCTCTTCGCAAAGGGAGCGAGAGTCGCACACTTGTCGAAGTTGATGGCGTCGCCATACTCCAGATGGAGCTCCTCGACCGCATTGAAGAGGGTGTTCGACCTCCGCGGTGCAGAATTTCACCGCGTCAGCTTGGAAGTCCTCAGAGCCCCGATAATCTTCCCGGCCCTTGGTCTCAGCCCGACCAGCTTGGCAGGAACCTCAACAATTTCCTGCTCCAGAGCCTTCTTCTCGAGGACAAGTTTGTCCCGAGCCTCCGCGTCCTTTCTCCGCTCCCGCTGCTCCCGCTGCAGCAGCCCCTCGAAGTCATGAACCTGCTTTTGGAGGTCCCGAGTCTTTCGGTTGAGGAGGGCCTGTTCCTTGGCTAGTTTTCCCCTCGAAGACTCGGAGGCCGCGAGATCCTCCTCAAGCTTGGCTATAACCGCGGGAGCCCCCTTGGCCCGCTCCTGCTCTAGAGCCTCCTCAAGGGCAAAGATGTACCCGAAGCAGCGGTTTATGTCCGCCATCTCCTACGAAGGAAAGAGGAAAAGGTTAGCACATGAGTATATTACCTTATCAATTAAAGAAAGAAAATGGGAACCCTACCTCCACCCGACGAATAGCCATTCCACGGATATCCGCGCGGATGTCCTCCCGATCCATGGAGATCGGAAGCTTCAGAGACGGCATAACCGAGCCTGCCAGCAAATGCAGACCCAGCTCCGGGTATGTATCACCCTGTCGAAGCTGGACCCCTTGCAGCGTCTGGATCGGGGTCCAAGGAGCCGCCTTTTGGTTGGGGTCGTAGGCCTTGTAGAAGCTCCCGTCCAAGGGAAGAGGAGGAGGACCGACTGGAGTCGTGGAGGTGCGCATCTCCGAGTCGCCTTGGGACCCGGAGGGAGTCAAGCTGTGAATGGGCGACGGCTGCTGCTGCTGCGAAGGAGGTGAGGCGGGCAGCCCCCTGGAGGTTGGTTTCAGTGGGGACTGCCTCGTCCCCCGACGACGACGAGTCAAGGCGAGACTCTCGTCTGTCTCCTCGGAGGAGTCCAGATCTTCCACCCGACGAAACTGATCGCCCGTCGGGGTTTCTCCAGCCCCCGATCCCATTGGGGCAGGAAGTTGAGGGAGACCCTCTCCAACTTGAGCACCGGAAAGTGGTGCCCCTGCTGAAACTTCAGCCCCTGACTGAGCTCCCGAGTGACCTGCACCTAGAGGACGAGATGCTTCAGAAAGATAGTCAGGAAGTTGGTTTGGATCCTTACACCAAATGACGCGCCGAGAAACGTATTGGTCCTTCCCGTGGTAGTTGTAGTAACCCGCTTTGAGGATGCGGGGAGTTTCCCCTCGGAGGATGCGTTTAATCTCCTCGACTCGGGCCTCCTTGGTGGAGGGGATCAACTCCTTAGGAACTTGCTTCCTGTATGATTTAATAGCTAGGCGGAGCTGTTTACCTTCTTCAGCATTTTGGACATCGAAGAGTCTGTCCACCTCCTCTACGCGGCTCCGCTTAGTCCTCTCCGCGGAGGGAGATCCCGACGAAGCAGCAGCCTTCTTTGCCGACTTCCTCTTCCGCGCGGGGCGTTGGACAACGTCGGTCTCTCCCTGCTTAAGGAGGAGATTGGTCAGCACTGATACCTTCTTAGCTGCAAACAATGGAAAACAGAGACGTGATCAGAAATATTACCCAGGGAACCATATTGGAGGGGCCGTCGAAGAGTTGACCCCCAGAGATTATGTCGAGGAGACGGATCCCGGCATTCACCAGGTCTCGCTCCCTTAGGGAATTAGCATCGAGGGGAGTATAAGACTCCCCCCAACGGTAAAGCTGGATGCAGTGGAGGATTTGGAAATCTTCATCAGAGTAAGAGTGATAAGCGGGAGGAGAGTCCGCTTCCACCTCCCATCGGGGCCATGGGATAGAACTGTTTTTGACAAAGAAGTAGCTCCTCTTCCACCCGCTATTATCGGACCCTGTATCGATGAGGAGCCCCCGACCCTTGACAACCTTCCAGGTGTCACTGGTCCAACTGCATCGGGCAAGCTGCTGCTTGTTCCACTTGGGCATCCGAGGATAAAAGGCGCAAACCCCAGCCTCGTTGCACTTCATCCCGTAGAAAGTTCGGAAGAGTTGGAGGCTGTAGACCCATTTCTGTTGGAAGCAGAGGACCTGGAAAGCGTTCCACACGCGGATGGCGTGTGGGGAGAAGGTAGTTGGATGCGTCTTATAATGGGTGCACATCTCAACCAAATTCCCGCAGAAGGGGAATCGGATCCCTGCCGATATCTGTCCAGTAGAGGCAAATATCTCCGCCTCCTCGGGACGAGTGACCACAGGGTCACCCGAGGCACGGTGGCGAGAGTAAGGAAGACGAGGCTCCCAGGTTTGGGTAATGCATCCTTCTCGGAGAGCTGCGTCGTAGGCAGTCACCGAGATTTCGTTGGGAGCGTAATCGAAGTTGAAGGGTTTTCTCCCCTCAGAACTGGATCCGCTGTCTGAAAATCAGCCATGGCAAGAAAAGGCGTAGTGGGTTTTTCGAAAAAAAAAATGCAAGCAAACTGATCAAAGATAAGGGAAAAGCTATGCTAACATTAGAGAAGGAATTCTTACCAAACATGATGATTTGGAGTGAGAAGATGATCTTGATGATCGCCGGAAGGCTGGTCGGAAAACAGGAAGCCGGAGGAGAACTTGCGCTTTCGAAGTTGCAGAGCTTTTGAAATCACAGGAACGGTGAAAGGAGAATAGTGCCCAGGATTAGGGTTTTATAGAGGAAGGGATAAGTGAAAGGACGTTCTAATCTGGATCGTTGAAGGTGAAACGTTTCAATCCGAGTCGTTGAAATAAAAGGAACATAATGGAAAGAGGCGTAATGATGAAATGGCCTGAAAAGTGCTTTTTCAGAAAAAGCAGGCGCGAAAAATCAGGCACGGGTGCCAGAACCGTCGCTTCGTCACCTGCTGCATTTAATGGCCAAGTAACCGAGGAGTCTTCTCGGATTTGGTGACTCTCCTCGAGGTATCGAGGAATCGTGGACGAGAAGATCCGTGTCGAGGAATTTTGTCAAGGGTAAAACCTCCGATACCGATATAGGGAGGTCGGGAGTTAAAAGACACGACGAACTGTAAGTCCCTCATGTCTTGGGGGAAAATGATGGGTTTCGCTATGGCCGTTAGGCCCTTTAACGACGAAGTAAACGGTGAATAGGCCCAATGGGCCCTAAAAGAGGTTAAGAAGACCAATGTGAAGGGTCCCGACAGGAGGAGTCCCGATGGTGAAAGGTCCCGACAAGGTCGGTCCCGATAGGCGAGCTGGACGCTCCCGATAAGATGCCTTTGAGTAGGCCCCGATGATGAATCCCAGAGGATGTTGGCCCTGTCACGATGACGAGGGGCCTCGAGCGGTGACACAATGAGATAACTCTGGAGTCCCCGATATTGGTCGGGACTTGCTATCAGAGGTTGAGGCCGAGAAACACGCCCACTATCAGAGTAGTGGGGGAGTGACTCGAGATAAGCGGAACGGGCCGAGATACGCGGAGCGTGGGCTAACTGCCCTGGCAGCTCACCAGGTAACTAGGGTAACTCCTCTCCTATATAAAGGAGGAAGTTACCTCAGATCAACATTACGATTTACATACGAATACTTTTTCTTGCTTTATCTGCCACGAGATTCTCATTTAAGCATCGGAGAGGGATTCTGGGTCACCGCCCGGTCTATTCCCCTCTTGCAGGATTACGTGGAGCGAAGGACCTTGGATTTCCGTCAAGACCGTACCGGAGTTCCAACCGTGATCCAACATCTCCTTGCGTAGTGGTTTAGTTAATGGGCCCGCAATCATATTATCAGTGGACAGGTATTCCATAGTGATTATATTGTCTTCTACCATAGATTTAGCATAAAAATATTTCACATCAATGTGTTTGGTCCTACTATGGTACTTCAGATTCTTAACTGCCGCAATGGCTGCCTGACTGTCAGAGAACACCTTCACATGTTTACTCTCGATGTCACCATTAAGCAGCGCAGTAAAAAGCCTTTTCACCCAGACTGCTTCCTGTGCATTCTTAGAGAGAGCTACGAAATCAAGCTACCAACCATGCTTAAAATTCTGCACCCTTCATCTGTTCGCGCTCCGCCAGGTTCTTGGGCCGTCACGTTTTGACAGTGCGCACCCAAATACCACCGGCGTATTCACGGGTTTGGTATCCTGTGATTTGAACCTTTTCAACAGCTTGTTGATATAGGCTTCTTGAGACAGACACAATTTCCAATCTCTAGCAATTTTAATGCCTAAGATATACCTGGCATCTCCCATGTCTTTCATCTCAAATACAGATGCTAACCAGGACTTTGACTTATTCATGAAACTCATGTCGTTTGCAGCAATGAGTATGTCCTCCACGTATAAGGTTAAGATGACATATTTGGACCCTGAGGTCTTATAATACACGCACGGATCCTCGTGAAGATTCACGAATCCGTTCCCTACGATTTCCTCGTGGAATCTGCGGTACCATTACCGAGACGACTGTTTAAGACCGTAGATGGACCTTTGGAGCTTACAAACTTTACGTTCGTTACCAGGAGTAGTGAAACCCTCCAGTTGCTCCATGTAGATCTATTCCTCCAGGTTTCCTTGGAGGAATGCGGTCCTAACATTCATTTGGTGCAGCTCGGGATCGAGACTTGCGACCAGGACCATTTAACGGCCCTAACCGTGGTTTCATGCACAGTCAGTGATTTTTTCTTATCAAAGTCCACTCCGTGAATTGGGTAAGTCATTTTGCAATAAGTCGGGTTGTTCGACATTTTTCCATCAGTGGTGAGCCTTCTTTTAGGGCTCACCTTATCCTTGTGCCCCTGTGGTTAGCAGGTAAATAAACTATAGACTATAATGGATTTCATTTAGGCGATCTCTCTCATTTATTATTTTCCTCCATTTCTCCACTTGAGGTCTTTCCAATGCCTGCCAACAGTTTGAGCGAGGCTTTCACCTTACTCAATGGGATACTTGCCTTTGACTCTCGTCTAGGCATTATGAGTCACATTTATTAGTCTGATATTTTCCCCCACTCGGAATAATGATTCTAATCGTAGCATCATTTCTATTGGGAAAAATCCTCACACTCGGAACAATGCTTCTTATCGGAGCATTGTCTCTATTGGGAACAAGAGCAGTGCTAGAACCTTGACTTACAACTTTCCTATGAACCTCTTGGTCTCGGGTTTTTATTTCCGAGATGTATTCCTTGATCACTAGGATCTGGAACCAAGTATGGTTGGATCAGTCCCACTGGAAACAATGGGTATTTTAGGTAGTTGTGTCATTCCTGGTTTAGCTATATGACTTTCAGGTTCAACTTGATTCGTCTCAACAGCAACAGTGTTTACGTGTGGTAGGGTTTATTCCTCCCACTGGATTTACTATGAAAATGTTCCCATTCTCATTTACCATGTCATTCACTTGAGTTGCTAGGTTCAAAACTATCTCCCACTTGATCATGACTTCGTTGATTAAAACTGTTCATGCATTTGGAAAATTTGTCCTCTTAGTGATGTAATGTCTCATGTTCAACCTCGACACCATTTTATAATCAAGCTGTAAACAGGTATTTTCTAAGAGTAATCGACGCACTATTGTCCTAAATACGTGTTCATTACGCAAATTAATGTCGCATGGTGATATGATTTAACTCATTATCACCTTTCAGCTATAATGGCGACGTACCTTAACGATATTAATGGAACACAGTTTTACGTTTATGTGAATCATCTTCATCATCCCATAGGGAACCCTTGATATGATGACTTCAACATTATACAAACTGTGCTTCTTGAAGTGGGTCTTTTAACTTGAATGCCTAGCCTAACTTTTCGTTCAAGGCTTATGGAAGGAAAATCGTTTAACCGACTTCATCCTTCTTTGTTTGCTAACTTATCTCGGAGATTTTATCCCATCTCTGAACTGAGCGTTTTAGGTTTTGACCTTGTGCGTCAGCTGATACTTTTACAAGGTCGTGGCAGCCTTCGAAGCCTCTACCGATGTAAATGTTATCAATAATTTGTTCCAAAGGAATTCAAACGAAAATTCAGCACGTCATTATTCAAACACTTCATTATTAAATTCATTTTATGAAAACGATATGTTTCGTCTACCGAGGTCCACTTGCGCAAGGCGCAATTTACCCTAGGGTTTAAACCCTTGGTTAAATCGTTTCATTCCTGAATTTAACTCAATTTAATCCAATCGGTTTCAAACATGATCATCATTACAGTTTATTTCATTCAATGGAGTAATAATAAAACAAGAGTTTTAATCGGTTAATTCTCAGAACGACGTAATCAATGGATTTAATGGCATATTGAAGTTACTCAAATGTGTGATTGAGATGCATGGAGGTGTTTGATTTTTTGGCCATGTTTAATAGCCTTATTTTTTCGGTTTTCTCGTTTTTCGGATCGATCTCGTTTCTAGCCGAGTCGATTAATCTTGATAAGTAGAACTCATTTCAAATCGAATGGTAACTACTTTATTCAAAAATTCCGAAATATCAATAACCAAAGTTCAAACATAAAATCGAACAGTATGAGAAATAACCACATTAGAAATATCTATATCATCCACGAAGTTTTAAAAGATAAGGTAGACCAATGATGGGAACTTAAACGAGACAATTTAATGTACTTTTATCACTGGCGTTCATCACATCGGATGATCGTTTGAGGACCAAAAAGATGATCCCAATTCCTCTGTATCTTCCCTTGATCTCTTGCGGTGAAGCGCAGAGGCACCCTCTGGTTGATCTTGTTTGCTATCAACAAACAGGGCCGTGATGAATTTGATTGATTCAATCGAGTAGCCAAGTCCGTTGTCGTCAGCCAACCATGATAGAGGGTACCTCTGCGCAATACTGAGTATCTTTCTCCAATTTGATCTCTCGTTCGTGAGATCTGATGTGGGTATAACACCTGCATCTTGAGAAATAAGGGCAACATACTAAAATTGCACTCATCTGGCTTCGGCTGCCCTATCTCCACAGAAGCGGAGTCTAATGGCACACCAAAGTTGAAGAGCACTAAAGTTGAGTTTGAAGTCCTCTGCATCCTCTATGTCCAAGGTTGCCAGTATCACCTTACAAGCTCTCTGATCCATAATGCTCCTTAACTTGTTCGGGTATGTAAGGACGCCTTTTTCATCACCAATGTTCTTCCTCTATTCACGTCAATACACTTATGTATATTTTCAGCGACAAGGAGTTCTCTTACATATTCACTCCACGCATCATAATCCATGCCATCCAGATTACGAGGTTTGTAGAAGGGAACCGATCCAGCCATGAAAACTTACACTTTAAAAATCATGCACAATCATGGAGACAATAACATTTTGAGAAAGAATTGCATACATCAGACATCTATTAATATGGAATCCGATAGATAATGATTCCTCAGTCATCTAAACCGACCGACCACCAGTAAACCAATGGAAGATGGTTGTGAAAGAGTTCACACTATCTCCGTTTTCTATCTAATAGATCAGTCTTTTAAAACGGTTTTAATCGCAAATTACCTGAATAGGAATTTTAAAATAAGCATACCCGATCTTAGCTTTCCCAAGGCCCTTTTTGTTTTGGAAAATCATTCCGATGAATTCACTCATGCATACATAATTCTACTACCCATGTAAATAATCATATGTCAGTAACATTCATCATACCACACACACATACTTACGCGTCATGCGTCTAATGTTCCAAGGAATTCATGCTTGCATTCATAATTCTACTTAAAAAGTAAATTATCAAATGTAACTTCATCCTCAACATTCTTGCATACGTGTCAGACATGTAACATTCACATCAATCATACATATTTGGCGACTGGTTTTCGGTTTTAAAATAATTTTAAACATTAGGGGCCGATTTGCAATTCATGCTTTATTCATTTACGCAAGCTTCTAGACATGAATCCTAGGCATTTACAACCATCACAGCATGTCTATCCTAGTGCGCAGTCCATATATTTAACCAGGGTTCCGCCCACAATATGCAATATCCAGCTAGCTTGACTCTCCAAGACAACAGATCTAATCATGCATAAATATATATTGAATAATAAACATTTGAAATTCAGCCCTCTAATTAATCCAGTCCCAAAAACATGTATCTCAGAGATCCATCCCCATAATCGAAACAAGGCATGAAGGTTAGCAACCCTATGAGCACTCTTCCATTTCGAGGTTCAAAAACATTTGGATTTTAAAACTTGACCTCCCTATTATAATTGACTTGAATTCGGTTTGGAAAACTTTGTTCGATTCAGTCAATTTCAGTCCGGTTCGGTTCAGAAAATCAGGTTCGGTCCGGTCTGGAAAATCCAGTTCGGTTCGATCCGGTTTTTAATTTTAAAATCTGGTTCGGTCCGAACCGATCCAAGAAAATAGGGTTCGGTTCGGTTCAACACTCAAAACCGGTTCGGTTAGATCCACTTAATTACCTCGGTTCGACCCGACCTGAATATTTCGAACCGATTGAGAAAATCCAGTTTGGTTTTATTTCTTCCCGGTTTAATATATTGGACCGGCCCAATAATGAAAATTTTAAAGGCTGGGCCGTAATGTTTACTTGTGGCCCAAGTAGGGTTTTAAAGTCCAAAAATATTTAACTTAGTCACCAAGTAACATTAATTATATAAAATAATTTCCAATATTAAAATATATATATATATATATATATATATTTCGGCACTATATAAAGCATATATATATTTATTGCTAAGATTCTATCTATAAGATTAAATCAATCAACAATATATATATATATATATATATATATATATGTGCAAAAATCGGCACAATATATAATATATATATTCATTTATTGTTATTATCTTTAATAGGGAAAAAAATAACTAACAATATATTTTCTCGATTTTTTAGGTAACTAAATCTATCAATAATATCTATAACCCTATTTAAATATTTAGATATATTGATAGTGATATACATTTCTATATATTATCATGAATCTATCCTTATGTTCCAAATTATAGATATATTGTTACCTTAGTCAAAATTAAAATATGGTAAACAATATAATTTTAAAATATTGTGCCGAAATTTACCCCTTTTTGTTTAAGGAAAATTAAAAAATTTACCTTGTAATTTCAATTAGGGTTCGGCACAAACACAAAAATTAGGAACAAGTGGTCAAATTTTAAGATCAAATTTTAATAAGATCTACAATCCAGTGTTTGATTTTGATAAAATCACATTTTCCTTGATGATCATGAACATCAATTTAACCTAGAACATGAAAATTTCGGACCACCCTTGAACTTAAAATATTCGAAAATTTAAATTCCCTTTTAAAAATTCAGTTCGAAAATTTTAAAACTCCAAGAACACCAATTTGTCAATATCATGAACTCCAAACCTCGCTCTGATACCACTGTTAGATTACGGGGAGTAATCACTACGGAAACTTAAATATGGTATGTGCTAGTAATATCAATTACGCAATGGAAAGTTTACACATACCTCAATACTAACCGTAGTCCAAGATCCTTGCTCGAGGGAGTTCGCAATCCTCCGGACGGGACCCGTAGATATTCCTGTTAGAGAAGCCCTACGTGGTGCAGCTCCACAACAAAGCCTCTGATTGATTTTCGGCACGGGGACAGATCTCTGGAGAGTTTGCTCAGAAAGCAATTTGGCACACCCTAGGTGGAATATGTGGTTCGGCCGAAATACCTTGGTGTGGGAGGAGGATTTTTCTCCCTAAAACTCTCTTGTGAGGGAATTATGATTAACCCTAAAATTTCCCTAATACCCCTTATTTATAGGAGGAGTAAAGTAGACAAAAGTCCACTTTACCCCAACCACAAATTTGGGCGGCCTATGTATCTAGGGAGGCCTAATTTTGGGCCTCCCATGTCAATTGGGATTTGGGTCTGGCCCAATTACCCTAATGTGATATTTACCCAAGTTCATTAGGTAAACTATACATATTATGGGCTACCAATTACGGCGCCCATCACCATATGCTTACTCCAGTCCACGCCGAATAGGCGAAGGTACACGGTCCAGCAAATCACATCCTGAAAAGGTATGCGACGTTGGTTATGTAATGGAAGCTCTTTTTTCCTCAACTATCATGTTAACTGACTCAAATCCTTCTTGGATTCTTGACTCAGGTGCGACAGACCACATAGCCAGCGACAAAGGACTGTTCGCCAAGTTTAGACGATTGCCAAAGGATTCTAAGAGGATATACATTGGCGACAACTCAAAAGTTGAAGTCATAGGAGTAGGGAACTGCTAGTTGTCTATGAACAATGGCAGGACCGTACTACTTGAAAATGTCATTTTTGCTCCTGGAATCCGTAGAAATGTTGTTTCTGTATCCGCTTTTATGAATAATAATTATATTTTATCATTTGAGAAGAACTTTGTACGCATAAATAAAGGCAGTGTCTTCTTTGGGCATGCTTATTCCTCTTATGGTCTCTTTATCATGTATTTAAATGGAAGTGTGGATTCGAATAGAATGTATGCATTATCCTCTAGAGAAGCAGAGACTGACGCAGCCGGATGGCATGCGAGGCTGGGACATATAAGCTATCATAGGGTCCATTCATTAGCACGAAGAGAGCTTTTGCCTGGTACTAGCAACGTGATTAAACTCACTTGCCATGATTGTCTAGCAGGAAAGTCCAACCGCAAACCGTTCGGAGAAGCTCGACGAGCCGAATATCCATTGCAGCTGATTCACTCCTACGTCTGTGGACCAATGAATGTAACCGCTAGGAATGGAAAACAATACTTCGTAACTTTCATTGACGACTTTACCCGCTACGGGTTTACTCATTTGATTACTCGTAAATCTGAGCAATAGATTGCTTTAGAAACTTTCTAAACCTCGTAGAGAATCAAAAGGAGCGAAATGTGAAAACCCTAAGCACTGATAGAGGTGGAGAATATCTCTCTAACGAGTTTGATAAGTTTTGCAAAGAAAGAGGGATATCCTGTCAAACAACAATCCCCAACACACCACAGCAGAACTGTGTGGCTGAACATTGTAATCGAACACTCCTAGACATGGTAAGAGCCATGATGTCGCAGGCACAATTACCAATCTCCTATTGGAGTGATGCGTTATTAACTGCCACTCATGTAGTAAACCTTGTCCCATCCAAAGCGGTAGACACAACGCAATATGAGCTGTGGCATGGAAGAGAATTAGATCTCACCAGACTCCGACCTTGGGGTTGCGCTGCCTTTACACATACAACTGACAGCCGTTTCGGCAAGTTGGGACCCAGAGGACTTAAGAGTATCTTTATAAGGTATTCAGAGAACTCTAAAGGTTACGTATTCGTGTTAGCTCAAGAAAATGGTGGCGTAGTCAAACTTTAATCTAGAGATGTAACTTTCCTTGAGGACGAATTTCCGACGCTTAGAGAGATTAAAACAGACGAAATATCGATTGAACTGGAGCAGGATAACATTGATGATCAGGTCCCACTTACTTTGAGTGGGAGATTTGAACCAGCAGCTCAAGTGAATGACATGGTTAATGATAATGGAAACATTTTCATAGTAAATCCAGTGGGAGGACCAAACCCTACCACACAAGTCACTATTGCTGCAAGGACGAACTAAGTTGAACCTGATAATCATATAGCTGGACCGATACCACAACCACCGATACTACCCATTGTTTCCAGTGGGAGTCTTCCGACTAACTTGGTTCCAGGTCCTAGTGATCAAGGAATTCATCTCGGAGATAGAATCCCGAGACCAAGAGGTCGTCCAAGGAAGGTTGTAGGTGAAGTTTCAAGCAATGCCCTTATTCCCAGTGTGATGCTCCGATAAGAAGCATTGTTCCGAGTGGGAGTACCGTTCAGAGTCAAGATGGGATCAACAAGCCTAGACGTAGTCAATAGCATAGAACTTAGGAGAAATCTTCACTCTAACATCTGTTCACGAATCGGTAACGGTTCAACAAGCGTTGGAAGGACCTCAAGCGAAGGAATGGAGGAATGCAATGGAGGAAGAGATCTCATCTGTGAAAGCTAATTCGGTATGGTCTTTGGTTGATTTACCTGCTAACCGCAGGGCCATAGGAGCAAAATGGGTTCTCAAATTGAAACTCACTGATGATGGAAAGGTCGAGCGATACAAAGCTCGACTGGTTGCGAAAGGATATACCCAACTTCACGGAGTGGACTTAGACGAAACATACTCACCCACTGTGCGTTACACCACAGTACGTGCCATTCTGGCCTTGGTCACAAGTCTCGATCTCGAGCTGCACCAAATGGATGTTAAGACCGCATTCCTCCACGGAAACCTAGAGAAAGAGATCTACATGGAGCAACCGGAGGGTTTCATTACTCCTGGTAACGAACGTAAAGTTTGTAAACTCCAAAGGTCCATCTACGGTCTTAAACAGCCGTCTCGGCAATGGTACCGCAGATTCCACATGGAAATCGTAGGAAAAGGATTCGTGAATCTTCACGAGGATCCGTGCGTGTATTATAAGACCTCCGGGTCTAAGTATGTCATCTTAACCTTATACGTAGATGACATACTCATTGCCGCAAACAATGTGAGTTTTATGAACAAGTCAAGTCATGGTTGGCATCTGTATTTTAGATGAAACACATGGGAGAGGCCACGTACATCTTGGGCATTAAAATTGCAAGAGATCGGGCTACCCGGAGATTGTGTCTGTCTCAAGAAGATTATATCAACAAATTGCTGAAAAGATTCAGATTACAGGATGCCAAACCCGTGGATACGCCGGTGGTGTTTGGGTGCGCACTATCAAAACGTGACGGCCCCAAGAACCTGGCAGAGCGTGAACAGATGAAGGGTGCAGAGTATTTAAGCATGGTCGGTAGTTTGATGTACGACATGCAATGCACCCGTCCGGATATCAGTTACGCCGTGGGCCTAGTAGCACGTTTCCATCATATTCTAGCTATCAACATTTAAAGGCTGTAAAACGAATTATTCGTTATCTGAAAGATACTGCCGACTACGCACTGTGCTAAGAGGGCGGGAAGTTAGAAATGACCGGTTACAGTGACTCCGACCTTGGTGGCGATCCAGATGATCGTAAGTCCACCACAGGAGGAGTGTTTCTCCTTGCTAACGCCGCCATTTCATGGACGAGCAAGAAGCAAACCTGTGTCGCGCTGTCCACGATGGAATCAGAATTCGTAGCTCTCTCCAAGAACGCATAGGAAACGGTCCGGCTAAAAATGCTTCTTACTGCGCTGCTTGATGGTAACGTCGGGAGTAAACCCGTGAAGGTGTTCTCTGACAGTCAGGCAGCCATTGCGGCAGTAAAGAATCCGAAGTACCATAGTAGGACGAAACACATTGAAGTGAAATATTTTTATGCTAAATCTATGGTAGAAGACAATATAATCACTATGGAATACTTGTCCACAGATAACATGATTGCGGACCCATTAACTAAGCCACTACGCAGGGAAAAATTCGAAAAGCATGTAAAATTGCTTGGATTGCGTAGGGTTTAGTAGTGATATGTATCTATGATAACATTTTGATATTAGAAAGTTACCTTTTTGTAATCAAAAGAATTGCAACTGAGTTTATGATCAATCGACTTCATAATGTTTTGATTACATCAAATTTTCGGTCTATAAACTAAGTCGTAGGAGGACGCAATCCTCTGCCAAAACTATGTCGAATGTGGGCCTTACCTCATCCCACAGGTACGGTCTTCTTGCGGTGGAGGGAGGCCTCTACTAAGCAAGGCTGACTAAGAATCAAGGGGATAAACCTGATTACGCAGAACGATCATCTAGTGTCGAAGTAACTCGACATGATCTTCGTTTTGCAGATCGCCGTGATGAACTTTGTTCGTCATTAATCCACATTCCGGGCCAGATGAGATTCTGTGATAGCATGATTTGACATATCCCATTCCTTTGAACTTAAAAGTCCAGGTATGCTATCGACGCGTACTTCATACTACTCGTGCCACGTCCGACCACGGGGTCACAGCTCAGTTGTGCTAGGAAAGAATCCTCGTGATTCTTGCAGGTGCAAACTTCTTCACCTCGAGCGTGTGATTGATCCCGGGAGCCTTATGAAGAGGCACCCAAAGTATCATCACGGACTCAGAACTCATATCCAAGGTCAGGCTCAATGTTCGCTTCCCGGCGTACGAGCGTAGTGCTGAACAAAAAGACCCATTGACCACGTCTTTGGAACCTGTTTGGTTTGACTAAGGATATAAGCGATGGGGATGGTCAAGTTCACCTGTAATTCACCGACTCTTGTATTCACTAGGTGACCACCAACCGGATATTAGTTGAAGGTTGTGAATACTTGTACGGATGCCTTGGAGAAGTGTTCCTATGAGAAAACTAGGCAAAAGAAGAATTATCAGTTGACCTAGGATACAGCGACACTTTATAAATTCTGTTTATAACAAGTTGATTGGAGAAAAGGGAATCAACGTTCCGCGGGCGCTACAACACTCCTAACAAATGAGTAGCACGATGCCCGACGTGTCCGCAGGTCGCACGGCAAACCTCGTATGAACTATTCAGAAGCAAGGACCAGTTCCAATGAGTGAAATGTTGATGCAGATTTGGACGACAATACATTAACAGGCACCCTCCAATTCCAGCGAGAGGGAGCTGTAAGCATATGGTGATGAGCACGTAAATGGAAGCCCATTATATGTATACGTTACCTAAGTTAATTGGGTAAATGTCACATTAGGAAATTGGGCCAGACCCAAATCCCAATTGACATATACATGCTTGGCCGGCCCAATTTTAGGAGGGGATAAAGTGGACTTTTGTCCACTTTACTCCTATATATATAGGGAGTTAGGGGTTTTATTAAGGTTAATCACAATTCCCTTTAAGTGGTGTTTTGAGAGAAAACCTGTCCCCCAAGAACACCATATTTCGGCCGAACCATCTACCTCACCAAGGGTGTGCGAATTTGCCTCCAAGAAAACAATCCAGATATATGTCCCTTGCCGAGAATTGATCAGAGGCTTTGCTGTGAAGAATATACCACGTAGGGCTTCCTTCACAAGAACCCCTACGGTGCCGACCGGAGGATCGTGAACTCCCTCCTGCAAATATTTTGGGACTACGGACTACTGTTGAGGTATATGAGAATCTTCCGCTGCGTAATTTTGATTACTAGCATGTACCATGATATGTGACACATCTTAAATAATCAAAATTCAATGATATGTGAATCATGTCAGATGATATGTGTCTGATAAAGCGTTTTACATCTTTGTATAGCAAACGAGGCGTACCTGAGACGCTATTTCATCGACAGTGTTTGTCCCACCGGATTATCGTTTAGACCTTTTGTTGCTGGAATTACCCAACAGCACGCTCAGAAGAGTGTTTACGTCTCGCGAATCATCGGATTCATTGGAGGAACTTTCTTTATTATGGTCGGCTTTGAATAGGTCTACAGATGTCTTGATTGATTTGATCAAACGTGTAAGCCCATCATCGTCACCAAACCATAAAAGAGGAAACATCCTCATCATTTTCTGAATCCTTTGCCATGTGTCTATTTCATCAGCGGGATCATGAACGGTTCTGAAATCGTCATCTGTGCAAAGAGTACCAGGATATTCAATCATCAGGTTTCCGCTTCAGCATTCTTTCCTCCGCCGTAGCGAAAGCGTATGGCACACCAAAGATGCAACGTGCTGACATTTGTGAATCCTTCCTCTACTTCATCTGTTAGGGTCGCACGAATCAAATCACGTGCAACCTGATCTCTTTGCGACCTTTTACTGTTGTTGTAGTACGGACTACCATATTCATCCGTGTCCATCCTCTTTGCTCTTGGATCTATTCGATCATCAACATTCGCATCATAGAGGATATCCATAACATAATCTTCTCATTCATCATAATTGCTACCATCGAGTACAGTATAGAACTGCTTTTTATCAGCCATCTATATTCACACATTGACAATCAAGCGATAATCATGCGAAAATCAGGGAAACAATAACATTTTGAAAAAGAATTGCATACATCGGATATCTATGAGATAGAAGGCGAACAAAAATGATTCCTCAGCCATCTAACCAACCCGATGTTAGCATATGGTGACTGGGCGCCGTAAATGAAAGCCCATTAATATGTATATGTTACCTGATACAATTGGGTAAATGTCATATTAGGGAAATTGGGCTAGACCCAAATCCCAATTAACATGAGAAGCCCAAAATTGGGCCTCCCTTATACACTAGGCCCGCTGAATATTAGGAGTGGGCAAAGTGGACTTTTATCCACTTTGCTCCTCCTATAAATAGGGAGTGTTAGGGGTTTTATTAGGGTAATTCACAATTCCTCCTTTGTGGTAATTTGACAGAAAACCCTCCTCCCTAACACACACATACTTCGGCCGAACCTCACATTCACAAAGGGTGTGCCAATTTGCTTTGAGCAAACACTCCGGAGATCTGTCCCTGCCAAGAATCGATCAGAGGCTTCGCTTTGGAGACTATACCGCAAAGGGATTCCTTAACAAGAACCTCTACGGGTTCCTTCCGGTAGATCGAGAACTCCCTCAGCAAGATCTTGGGACTGCGGAAAGAGTATAAGGTATGTGCACATCTTCCGCTGCGTAATTCTGATTACTAGAATGTACACTATTTGTGTTTCCGTAGTATTTAGCCACGTAATCCAACAGTGGTATCAGAGTCTATGTTAGGAGTTCATGATTTTGATAAATTGATGTTCTTGATTTTAATGTGTTGGCCGAAATTTTAAAGGGTGAAAATTTAAAATTTCCAATTTTTATAATTGTAAGTGCCGAAATTTTCATGATGTTCTTAGTAAAATTTGATGTTCATGATCTTCAAGAAAAACGTGACTTTTTATCAAAATCAAACATTGGATTGTAGATCTTAGTAAAATTTGATCTTGAAATTTGACCACTTATTTTCAATTGGTGTTTTTCGGCCGAACCCTAGGGAAATTGCTAGGTAAATTTTTTAATTTCTTAGGCCCCAAGTCACAAAATATTTGGCTGAAATATAAGTTAATATAGTTTAGCATATTTAAATTTTTATTAAAGGTAACATTATGTCTATAATTGGAAATATATGGATAGATTCACATTAATATATAGAAATATATATAACTATCAATATATCTAGCTAAATTATATGGATAGAGATATTATTGATAGATTTAGTTACCTAAAAGATTAAGAATATATTGTCAACATATTTATTTCTCTATTAAAGATTTTGACAATAATAAATATATATATATATATATATATATATATATATATATATATATGTGATATGACCGAAATTTATATATATATATATATATTGTTGATTGATTTATATCTTATAGATAGAATCTTGGCAATAAATATATATATAGATCTAGGCGAATTAAATGTATACATATATGCAATATTGGAAAATATTTTACATAATTCATATTTCTTGGTGACTAAGTTAAGTTTTTAGCTCACAAGAAACATTTCGGCTGAACCATATGGGTTTAATGGGCCGGTCCAATTTGCAAAACCTGAGCGGATTAAACCAAACCGGGTTTTCTTAATCGGTTCGACCTGGTCAGGTCGAACCGGGGTAACTAAGGGGATCTAACCGAACCGATTTTGAGTGTTGAACCGAACCGAAATCCTATTTTATTGAACCAGTTTGGACCGAACCATATTTTAAATAAAACCGGACCGAACCCGAACCCGAACCGGATTTATGGAACCGAACCGGACCAGATTGAACCGAAATTGACTTAACCGAACCAGATTTTCAAAATCAAATTCAAGTCAATTAATAAAATTGGATGGTCAAATTTTAAAATCCAAATGTTTCCGAACTTTAAAATAGTCTACACAGTGCTCAAAGTTTTAAAATTTTCACGTTTAATTAAACCTTAATATCTAGTTTCGATTATAGGGATGGATCTCGGAAATGTATGATTTTGGGACTGGTATAATTATAGGGCTGAATTGAAATTTTACTTTTCGTCACATATATTTATTAGAATTGTCGTCTTGACTATGTCAAGCTCGCTGGAAATTGCAAGTTGGGGGCAGACCCCTAGTTAAATATATGATTTGCGCATTAGGATAGACATGCTTTGATGGTTGCAATTGCCTAAGATCCATGTCTAGAAATTCGCATGATTGACTGTAAGCATGAATTGCAACTCAGCCCCTAAATTTTTTAAAATGTTTATTTTTTAAAGTCGTCAAATATACATGTTTGATATGGAAGTTTCATGTATGACACGTATCCTTGAATGTTGAGGATTTAGTCGCATGTAATAGTTTACTTAGAAAATAGAATTATTTATATGCAAGCATGAGTTCCTCGGAACATTAGACGATGACGCGTATGCATGATATGTGGTTTGTATGATGAAATTGGCTTGCTATGATGATTTGCTTTGAAGTAGAATTGTGTATGCATGTGTAAATTCAACAGAATATTTTTCAAAAACAAAATGGGCCTTGGAAGAGCCAAGATCGGGTATGCTTATTTTGAAATTCCCGTTCCGGTGATTTGCGAATAAAACCGTTTTAAAAGACTGATCTATTGGATTGAAGACGACAATAATGTGAACTCTTTCACAAACCCCCTTCCTTCATTTTACTGGCGGCCGATTGGTTTAGATGGCAGATGAATCATTATTTGTCGTATTCCATCTTAATAGATATCCGATTTTTGCAATTCTTTCTCAAAATGTTATTGTCTCCCTAATTATGCATGATTATCAATGTGTTCGTATGAGTTGGTTGAATGAGTGCGATTCGAAATTCCTCGCAATCTTGATGGTATGAATTATGATGAATAAAAGGTGTATGTGTTGAACTCTCTACTACGATTCTGAAAAGCGGAGAGGACAACTACGGATGAATATAAGTCTGTATGATTTTGACAATGAGAGATAAATGTGATAATTTGTTTCCCCAAGAATGGGAGTAGGTTATTTGATAATTTGAACGCGTATGTGGTGATACATTCAACCTTGGACAAAGGGGTTGAAGAAGACTTCAATTGCAACCAGACAATGTTACAGCTTGATATCCCTTTGCATCCGCCTCGGTGGAAGCAAGGATGCTAAAGCTAGAAATGTTTTGGTTGAATGTGATGGTCTTCTCTCTTTCCATGGATGCTGGTGTAAAAGCCACTCGAGTCCTTCGCAATGAAAGGTCAATATGGAAAAGATGTATATGGTTGTCTGACGTTGACGGGACTCACTTACCATGAGTCTAGTCAAGTACAGTAACCACAGCAGTGAAGGGACAACCTTCTCTGCTCATCACAGTGGGTCGAAAGAAGCCAACCATGATCCACATATCATGAAGAGAACTGGACCGAATAGGTCCTATACGATAATCTGGTGGGTTAAACCCCGTTGATAAAGAGCGTCACAAGTACGCCTCGTATGTCATGAGTATAAAGCTTCAAAATGTTTTATACGGACACAAATCATTTGATATGATTCACTCGTGAATTTACTCAGATGTGATGTTCTACATGACTCAAATTTCTCGACTATCTATGCAACAAGCATAGATCAAATACGCGACCTTCAGATTAAGAACCATACCATTGTCATTTATCGTTCGTTGTTCGTTTGAGTTACTAAAATTTTGGTTGTTTCGAGATTCACAGTTATTGAATGAAGTAATTGTTGCTCGATTCGAATCACGATTAGCTTATCAATTTAACGGTCTCGTCAAAGGGAACGATCTGAAACGAAAATACAAACCCACGGGTTAGAACCAAAATTTCGGCCGGGTAAAAGTGGTCGAATAAAATGAAACGATTCACATACTCCGTCATTTCAGTCAGGATAACTGAACTGAGTAAACCTATCGATTGCGTAGCTAGATCGAAAGATTTAGTATTTCTTATTTGTTAGTACTCCATTATATGATAAATTATGTAATGATGAACATGTGCGAAACCGATTGGATAAAATTAAATTGAATTTTGGAAACGAAATGATTTATACCATGGGTAAACCTGGAATAGGTGCCACGCGCGCGTGTACCTCGAAAGACGGAACAAATCGTTTCAGAGTACGAATTTAATAATGAAGTGTTTTAATGAATGAATGCTGAATTTTTGTTTGCCTCCCTTTGGGAATATCTTATTTAATACTTATACGACGAAAAGAGGTATGCTTTACAAGCTACCACGAATTCGTAAAGTATTAACTAACGCATATGGCAAAAGCCCAATGCACAGTTCAGAGATGGATAAAGTCTTTGAAATGAATTATCAAATGAAAAGGATGATGTCGGTAAAATGACTCTCCCACTAAATGCCTTGAACGACAAGTTAGGCAAGGTATTCATATCGATAACACACTTCAACTGGCATGGTTTGAAAACATAATGTTAGAGTTCAAAAACCGACATTCCCTATGGGATGAAAAGCAGTTAACTCGCATCAATGTAGAACTATGTTCCAACAAAATCGGTCAAATACAACGCCATAAAAGCTAAAAGGAATGATAACGAGGTAAAGCTTATCATCATGCGACATTAATTTGCGTATTAAACAAATATTTGAACCGAGAGTACGATAACTACTCTTAGAGGATGCATGTTTAAATTAGCTTGGGATAATGGTGCTGTGGTCGAACATGAGACGTTACATTCCTTGAGGACGAATTTCCAACGCTTGGTGAAATCAAAACTGATGAAGTCTTGAACGAAATGGAGCAGGATGACAATGGTAGTCAGGTCCCACTTACTTCGAGTGTGAGATTTGAGGCAGCAATGCAATTGAATGATATGGTTAATAAAGATAGAGACATTTTCATAGTAAATCCAGTGGGAGGAGACAATCCTACCACACAAATCACTGTTGCTGCAAGTGCAAATAAAGTTGAACCTGATAATCATGTAGCCGGCCGCTGGATGAAAATCCAATAATACCACAACTACCCATTGTTCCCAGTGGGAGTGGATCAACCAACTTGGTTCCAGATCCTAGTGATCAAGGAATTCATCTCGGAGGTAAAATCCCGAGACCGAGAGGTCGTCCAAGAAAAGTTGTAGGTCAAGGTTCTAGCACTGCCCTTGTTCCCAGTGGGAGCGATGCTCTGATAAGAAGCATTATTCCGAGTGAGAACATCGTTCAGACTCAAGAGGGGATTAAAGAGCCTAGACGAAGTCAAAGGCATTAAACTTCTCCCAAGAAGTATCCCATCGAGAAGAGTGAAATTTTCACTCTAACTTTTGTTGACGAACCGGTAACGGTTCAACAAGCGTTGAAAGGACCTCAAGCAAAGGAATGGAGGAAAGCAATGGAGGAAGAGATCGCCTCAATGAAAGCCAATTATGTATGGTCTTTAGTTGATTTACCTGCTAACCGCAGAGCCATAGGGGCTAAGTAGGTTCAGAAATTGAAACTCACTGATGATGGAAAGGTCGAGCGATACAAAGCCCGTCTAGTTGCGAAAGGATACACCCAGCTTCACGGAGTGGACTTTGATGAATCTTACTCACCAACTGTGCGTTACACCACAGTCAGGGCAATCCTAGGCCTGGTCGCATGCCTCGATCTAGAGCTGCACCAAATGGATTTTAAAACCGCATTCCTCCACGGAAACCTAGAGGAAGAGATCTATATGGAGCAACTGGAGGGTTTCAATACTCCTGGTAACGAACGAAAAGTTTATAAACTCCAAAGATCCATTTACGGTCTTAAACAATCGTCTCGGCAATGGTACCGCAGATTCCAAGAGGAAATCGTTGGAAACGGATTCATGAAAATCCACGAGGATCCATGCGTGTATACAAAGACCTATGAGTCTAAGTACGTCATCTTAACCTTATACGTGGATGACATACTCATTGCTGTGAACGATGAGTGTTTCATGAATGAATCAAAGTCTTGGTTGGCATCTGTATTTGAGATTAAAGACATGGGAGACGCTGCGTACATCTTGGGCATTAAAATTGCTAAAGATCGTGCTGCCCGGAGGTTATGTCTATCTCAGGAAGCCTATGTCAACAAACTGTTGAAAAGGTTCAGATTACAAGATGCCAAACCTGTGGAGACGCCGGTAGTATTCGGGTGCGCGTTGTCAAAACGTGATGTCCCGAAGAACCAGGAAGAGCGTGAACAGATGAGGAGTGCAGAGTATTTTAGCATAGTCGGGTGTCTCATGTACGCCATGCTTTACACTCGTCCGATCATCTGTTACGATGTGGGCTTAGTAGCAAGATTCCAATCAGACCCTGGCTATCAACATTTAAAGGCTGTAAAACGGATCATACGTTATCTGAAAAGTACTGTCGACTACGTACTGTGCTATGAGGGCTGGAAGTTAGAATTGACCGGTTATAGTGACGCTGACCATGGCGATCCAGACGATTGTAAGTCCACCACAGGAGGATTTTTTCTCCACGCTAATGCCGCCATTTCATTGACGAGCAAGAAGCAATCCTGTGTCGCACTGTCTACGATGAAATTGGAATTCGTTTCTATTTCCAAAAAATGTGAATGAAGCAGTCTAGCTGAAAAGGCTTCTTACTGCGCTGCTTGATGGCGACGTTGGGAGTAAGCATGTGAAGGTGTACTCTGACAGTCAGGCAGCTATTGCGGCAGTTAAGAATCCAAAGTACCATAGTAGGACTAAACACATTGATGTGAAATATAATTATGCTAAATCTATGGTAGAAGACAATATAATCACTTTAGAATACTCACCCACTGATGACATGGTAGCGGACCCATTAACTAAACCATTACGCAAAGAGACATTTGAAAAGCATGTTAAACTGCTTGGATTGCGTAGGGTTTAAAAGTGGGCGTGTATCTGTGATAACATTTTGATAATTGAAATTTCACTTTTTAATAAATTAGAGAATTGCAAATTGATTTTATGACTCATCGACGTCATAATATATGATTACATCGGATTTTACGGTCTATAAACTGCGTCGTAGGAGGATGTAATCATCTGCCTAAACTATGTCGAATGTGGGTCGTGCCTCATCACACGGGCACGGTCATCTTGAAGGATAGAGGGAACTCTACCATAAAAAGACTAGCTAAGAACCAGGGGATAAACTTTGTTACGCAAAACGATCATTCGGTTTCAGAGTAACACGACATGATTTTCGTTTTTGCCCATCGCCGTGATGAACTCTGTTCGTCATTAACCACATTCTGGGAAAATTATGCGATAGAATTCTTGACATATCCCACTCCTGAAAATGTTCGAGTATGCTATCAACGCGTGCTTCATACTACGCGTGACATGTTCGACCACGGGGTCATGCTCGGTTGTGCTAGGTAGAATCCTCGAGATTCGAAATGGCGCAAGCTTCTTCACCTCGAGCGTCTGATTGATCCCGGGAGCCTTATGAAGAGGCACCCGAAGTATCCTTATGGACTCGGAACTCATATCTAAGGTCAGGCTCAATGTTCGCTTCCCGGCGTACGAGCATAGTGCTGAAGAAAAAGGCCAAGTTACCACGTCTTTGGAAACCGGTAAGGTTTGACTAAGGGTATGAGCGATGGGGATGGTCAAGTTCACATGTAATTCACCGACTCTTGTATTCACTAGGTGGCCACCAGCCGGATATTAGTTGAAGGTTTTGAATACTTGTGTTGATTCCATGGAGAAGTATTCCTATGTGGAAACTAGGCAATTGGAGAATTAAGAGTTGACCTAGGATATAACGCGATACAATTTAATTTTTTAACAGGTTGATTTAAGATAGGGAATCAACGTTCCACAGGCGCTACAACACTCCTAACATATGAGTAGCACGATGCCCGTCGTATCCGCCGGTCGCACGGCAAACCTCGTATGAACTATTCAGAAGCAGGGGCAAGATCGAAAGAATGAAATGTTGATGCGATTTGGACAACAATACATTAACATGCACCCTCCCATTCCGGCGAGTGGGAACTGTTAGCATATGGTGACTGGGCGCCGTAAATAGAAGCCCATTAATATGTATATGTTGCCTGAGACAATTGGATAAATGGAACATTATGGAAATTAGGCTAGACCCAAATCCCAATTGACATGAGAGGCCCAAAATTGGGCCTCCCTTATACACTAGGCCGGCCGAATATTAGGAGTGGGCAAAGTGGACTTTTGTCCACTTTGCTCCTCCTATAAATAGTGAGTGTTAGGGGTTTTATTAGGATAATTCACAATTCCTCATTTGTGGTAATTTGAGAGAAAACCCTCCTCCCTAACACACACATACTTCATCTGAACCTCACATTCACCAAGGGTGTGCCAATTTTCTTTGAGCAAACACTTCGGAGATCTGTCCCTGCCAAGAATCTATCAGAGGCTTTGCTGTGGAGACTATACCACGTAGGGCTTCCTTAACAAGAACCTCTACGGGTTCCGTCCGGTGGATCGAGAACTCCCTCAGCAAGATCTTCGGAATACGGAAAGAGTATAAGGTATATGCACATCTTCCGCTGCGTAATTCTGATTACTAGCATGTACCCTATTTGTGTTTCCGTAGTATTTAGCATCGTATTCCAACACCCGACCCCTTGTAAACCAATGGAAGGAGGCCGTGAAATAGTTCACACGGCCGACGTCTCATTTCTAATAGATCGTTCTTTTAAAACGTGTTAATCACTTTCACCGGAATTGGGAGTTTTAACATACACCCGATATTGGCTTTCCCAATGCCCTTTTTAAAACGTTTCGATGATTTTTCATGCAAGCACATATAATTCTACTACACAAGTAAATTATCACATGCAGCCATATCCTCAAGCAATCATGCATACGCGTCATGCGTCTAATGTTCAGAGGAACTCATGCAAGCATATATAATTCTACTACACAAGTAAATTATGACATGCGACTACATCCTCAACATTCATGCATACGCATCATGCGCGATCACACCACTTCAAACATGCATATTTGATGATTGAATATCAATTTTAAACATTTGGGGCTAACTTTCAATTCATGCTAACAATCAATCATGCTAACTTCTAGACATGGATTCAAGGCAATAGCAACCATCCCATCATATATATCCTATTGCGCAACTCATTAATTGAAATCCAGGGCTCTGCCCACAACATTCATTATCCAGCTAGCTTGACATAGTCAAGACGCAATTCTAATCATTCAATAATATCAATTAATATAGCAATTGCAATTCATCCCACTAAATGATTCAGTCTCATAATCATGCATTTCGGAGATCCATCCCCATAATCGAAACTAGGCATCAGGTTTGATTAAAATATGAAAATATCAAACCTATTAGCGTTGTGTAGGTAATTTTAAAGTTCGAAATAAAATTTGACCATCCTATTTTCAATTGACTCGGGTCGGTCTGACCAAATCAGTCCAATTCATGTCAAATTCGGGTCGACCGGTCCGGTTTAAATAGGAATTCGATTCGGTTTTTACGCAAACCGGCTCGGTTTGGTTCGACCCATTAGTTACCCGTTCCGACCCGACCCGGATGGGTCAAACCGATTGATAAAACCCTGGTCGGTTGACCCATCCGGTTTGAGATTGTGGAATCCGACCCGGTTCGGTTCGGTCGACCCGGTTGGACTGGTTCGGGTTCCCATGGTTATCCGGGTCGGTCGACCCAACCCGGATGTGCAAATTGGACCGGCCCATTACCCTATAGGGTTCGGGCGAAACATTACTTTTGGGCTAAGAAGGATTTTAAATCCACTAAAAACTTAACTTAGACACCAAGAAATATTAACTAGAGATATATTTTTCAAATATATTTGCACACACACACGCATAGATATATTGTCAATATTCTATATTAGGGATATAAATCTATCAATAATATATTTTCTCAATCTTTAGGCAACTAATATTTATCAATAATATCTATCGTCCCTAAAATCATGCTAGAATATATTGATAATTAATGTCACAATTATCTTGTGAATCTAACCCCGATTTCGGCCAAATACATCCATGTGCCGAAAATAATAAAAAATTAAAAATATTCGGACGAAATAAACACAATTTTAGGGTTAATGTTCAAATTTCTAGATCAAATTTTACTAAGATCAATAATCCAATGTTTTATATTGATAAAGGTCACGTTTTTCTTGAAAATCATGAAGGCCGGTTTTACTAAAAACACTTAGTTTCATGAATATCAGTTTTACTAAAAACTCAAGAACACAAATTTTATCAAAATCATGAACTCCCTAACCTGGCTCTGATACCACTGTCGGAATTAGGGGATAGTTACTACGGATTAAAACACGTGTACATGCCAGGTAAACTAATTACGCAGCGGAAAGGGGCACATACCAGTTTCAAGCTTTTCGTAGACCCAAGATCGTGACAAGAGTTTGCAGTCCGCCGGACGGCTCCTGTAAGGATTATGTTTAAGGAATCACCTACACGGAATGGTCCCCACAGCAAAGCCTCTTTTCAATTCTTCAGCCGGATGGATCTCTGGGGTAATTGCTGAAGCAATTTGGCACCTCCTTGCTCCAATGGTTCAGGCGAAACTAGTCTATAGGAAGGAGGGATTTCTTTTTTCTCAATACTTAGGAGAAAGAGTGATTAACCTTAAATAAATCCATAACACTCTCTATTTATAAGAGGAGTCGGGCAAAGCTCACCTTAGGGATTTACCCTAGTTTCGGTCGGCCACTATAGTAAAGGGGGAGGTCCAATTTTGGGCCTCTCATGTCAATTGGGATTTTAGGTCTAACCCAAAATCCCAACAATTCAAACATGAGTAGATGTACAAATCAGACATACAATGAGTAGACATGGTGAGCAGCGTACTAGGGGGAAGAAGAGGATTAGAAATGAAAGCAACCTGCAATTTTACCCGAGTCTGCCGTATCACCGGAATTAATGTCGAATTTCTTCGTTGGATTAGTGGTAATGGACAGCAAGGTGAGTGGATGAGAAGACTTTATGAATAAACTATTTTAATATAGGAGGGATTTTACCTGAGTCTACCGTATCACCAGAATTAATTGTGATTTCGACGTTGGATCAGAGGTAATGGACAACAAGGTGAGTGGAGGAGAAGACTTTATGAAGACCATTCTTTAATAGGAGGGAAAATCTAAATACTTGGCCAAAATGAATTCGAAATCCCCCCCCCCCCCACAATTGCCACTCTTTTCTCCCTCATTTTAAGCAAGAAAAATCTGAAGTTCAAACTCCGATAGAAATCACAGTGTGTGCAATAAAATCAGTGATAATGTTGTAAATAATTACATGTACTTGCCATTGTATCTGCTTTCGGATTTTTGAGGATAAAATGTCGTAGTTTATTGAATCATATTACAATTTTTTTGTACAATATTCGTATTGCATAACGTATATAGTTTAGAATGTCCCCTTAATTTAGATTTTATGAATACAATAATTTATATTAAAAAAAAGGTTCTGCAATGCATAACTTGCAGTCCTTAGTAAGTTTGGTAAAGATAGGTGGATACCAGTATGAATGAGTCGTATGTACGAAACTACTGTAGCGTGTTTGGTTCATTTTACATAAACTATATGTTCCACCCACTTTGAATTAATACCACTGTGGATTGTATAACCACTTTGTATATCACAAATGTCGTATAGAAACATGTGATTTATCACAAACTATTTGTCGACATACAAGGACACTTGTCGACATACAAGGACATTTGTCGACATACAAGGACATCTGTCGACATAAGTAGATATTATTCTCACCACACGTTGGCGGATCATGTGGATAAAAAGTGCCTTTTTTATCTTCGAAATGAAATGATTTTACCGCAACGAAGATAATTCTTACTACGATAATGCGATTAATGTATCAACATAAACGAGATGTCCACAATCTTACCAGGAAAATGATAACATTTTATACACGAAATATGTATCATGACAAGGATAACATTTAGCCTGAAAAGTAATATCTTTTTAAAATATACAGTTTGCACTTTCAAACTGAATAATTGGTGGGTCTGTCGGTGGGGAAGAGAGCTTCCACCTATTGGTGTGTCGGTGCAAGCAGGTCGCCACCTCACCGTTCCTTATATTTGCTTGAGTTGTTAGCTTATTGTACAAAGACTTAAATAAGTCATAATAGAATGTGGTGGTCAACATTTTGTGGTCGATATTTTCTATATTAATAATCTTGATTTTTTTTCATGTTAAACTTAAGTAAAAATAAATAAATCATTGAATGTTTGATTACTTGAAAAATACATTCATTTTCGTTTGTAATCTGTTTGAACAATTAATTGACATTGATAATTGAGTTGTTGATTGAAGCCAAAGTGTTCTTAACCTCTACACTTGATTCAGAAACTCCAAAAAAGTATCTTTTTTTCCCCAGTTATATGTTATCTTTAGTCTAATACAATCTGTAAAGTCAATAAACATTACAAGTACCTATCTGCATTTGGCTCATATTCCGCCCGGTAAGAATAATATGTTTGATCGGTTAAATGTGTTAAGCACATAATGGGAGTGATCAACCATTTCTGGTTGCATTCTTTGTTTGGTTCATCGTTTTCAGATCAAAGGTTTTAGACTCTCAATTGTTCAGTGGAATATATCAGTTACATTAAGATGTCATACCAATTAGATGTGATCTCATTATGCTCATGTTTCATGCAACAATATCAGACTTTTACAATTTTCCATTCTAGATTTTCTTAATTGTATACATCGTATTTCATCCCTCTATTCAAAAAAATTCAAACAAGTTCTTTATTTTATTTTTTTACACTTTCAAGAGAATTATGCACAACCTTTTCAATTTAACACATGCTTCATCTGTTTGACATTTAATTGTCTTCATAAACCACGGGAAAAAGGAGAAGTATTAGAGTTCAGCTTAAACTCAAGCATGAGAAGCATTAAAGGAGAAACTGAACGCATTCAACTCAACTTGATAGTAGTTGCATATTTTCAACCTAAGTGTTAGATATCTGTCCAATTCGGGTTCGTATTTACATTTCGGGCCTCGTAAAATATCCCAAAACCCGTAAAAAACCTTTCGCGGACACCCAAGTCTAAAACGGTCCGGGATACGCGTAATTCCCGGGCCGAAGGACTTCCGGATTGCCCTAAGGCGATCCGGAGGTCCGGATTACCATTTTACCTCGTACGTTCACTCCGATTAATTTGCCAAGTGCGGGAAGTCGGTGCATACATAGTCCGCCTTGACGACGGTATACATCTTTTTTGCATACCGACATCAAGAACTTCAAAACTGAGCAGGATCCTTAGGTTCCCTATAAATAGGGGCCTAGGTCTCTCATTTCAGGAGGACCCTCACTTTGGACTTGAAATGCTCTGACTTCTCTCTAAGGCTTTCTCTCTCTAGAAGTGCTAAATTGAGCGTCGGAGTGGGCCCAACCAGCATTCCCCCCTCCCACGCTGGTTACTGCCCTTCGTGCAGGACCCGAAGAACAAGAGTCTGAGGTTGAGGATTGAAGTCTAGCTCAGTGATTGTGTATTAAGGATTGCGGTGTTCCCGTCCTTATACATATATCTCGAGCCCGATCGTGAAGGAAAAAGCCCGAAGCAGCCCAAGTGGTGAATCGAACCCAACATTTGGCGCTGTCTGAAGTGATTCGAACAAAAAGCCGTGCTGCAAGCCATGACAAGAAGACGACCAAAGAACACGGGTGTAAGCAGGATGAAACCAACGAGAATTCAATCAGGACCTTCTCACATGCCGGACGCAGAATCCACAGCTTCGTCCATTCCGTCCACAAACGCCCCTCCTACACAGTTCGGGCCAGAAGATCAGAACAACATGCCTCCGCAAGAGCAAGGAACGAGGATGGATCAAGAAATTCCATCAGGAATGCCAGCTGAGGCAACACAACAACAGCCAAGGAATGCAGCCAACATGCCTACAGTCACACCAGCAATGATGGCGGCATTGGAAGAACTTCTGGCTCTCAGGGAGATCTATAAGAATCAAGGATATGCTGCGCCTCCACCACCTCCGCGTGATAATGAACAGGCTGCTCCAGCCAGAGAAGCGTCATATGATGCTAACCAGCAAAAATCGCAACACCCAGGTGGGGTAGAAGCTTCTGAAGATGCCTATCAACAGACCAGGCGGGAGCCAGCACGTTCAGGCACTCCAAGCGTTGGCATGAAGCAACAAGGAGTAAGATGGAAACAGCCTCCTGTGAGCAATTTTCAATGCCCACACAAGGAGGATAGCTCTAAAACAACAAGCCAGGCTGGCACAGGCAACGAGGGGTAGAGGAAGCCCGCGCACGAAAATGACATCCCAATCACGGGACTCACGGCTAAGGCCTTAGAAGAAATGATTGAGAGGAAAATGAAGCAATCGAAGATGAAGGGAATGCATGCCCTGGAAGAAAATGCATCACACCCATTCTCTGATGAATTAATGCCTAGTCAGGTTCCAGATGCCCTGTACAGAATCGGCGGAGAAAAATATATAGGGAAAGGAGATCCAATCAAGAATGTGCAGCAACATGAAGCGTCTCTGCTAGGACGAACGGACAACCCGCATCACGTTGCCATGACATTTGTTAATACTCTCGTTGGAACTGCTGCACATTGGTTCTTCTCGCTGCCATGCGGAAGCGTCACGTCATGGGCATATCTAAAGGCAAAATTCATTCAAAGATACATGGGAGAACGCACACTCCTTAAAGGGCCGAACGCGTTGAATGAGGTGACACAGCAAAACGACAAGTCGTTAGCAGATTATTATATCCGCTTCAATCAAAACATCTCAGACATTCAAGGAAACATCACCAAAGGAGAAATCGTGCGCGCCTTCATTGCAAACTTAGGCCGAAGAGGACATGCCCTGGCTGAAAAGATGGCAAGGCGCCCAGCTGAGACGCTTGAAGAATTGGCGGCGAGAGTAAAAGAATTTGTGGATCTGGACCGATTCAGAGAACAACATAAGGCGAAAGTTAGTGCAGCTCGCGCTAAGGAGAAGCAAGCAAAACCCCAGCAAGGCCCGCAGCAAGTGAGACAATTCCAGCCCCACCAGAGGCCATATCAGCCCGAATTCAAAAAACCAAAAGAAGTGAACCTGACAGAGTGCGTTCCTTTGAATGCACCACTTTCCATAATCCTGAATAAGATGAAGGAGGATAATATGTGGAGGGAGCCAGCGAATTTCCGAAAAGGGCCACTGGGAAAGCAGGAAGATAAATGGTGTGAAAACCATGAAGTCTACGGCCATGAAACAAACAGCTGTGTCAGCTTGCGATTTCGCATAAAAAACTTCATCCTTAAAGGGGAGCTCAAGCAATATGTCGACCAAGGCGACAAACGAAAAAAGAAGAAACATGCAGAGCAACCCGGGAAGGGAAACAAGGGAAAGGAGAAAGTCAACGAAAACCCACCACCGCCAAAGCGTGGTGTCATCAACGTAATCCATGGTGGGCCAGCAGCAGGAGGTAGCATTTCTAACGCCCGGGATGTCTATGCCTCACAGCTTCAGGTTCTTCCCAAGTACGGAAAGAGGCGGCAACCAGAGAAGGAGGACATAATCATCCCATTCTCAAACGCCGACAAGAAACACATAGTGTATCCTCATGATGATGCTTTGGTCATAACAATGGACATCAATGGATTTGATGTGCAAAGGATTCTGGTAGATGGTGGGAGTGCTGCGGATTTAGTGCATATAGAGGTGCTCAAGAAGATGGGAAAAAAGGAAGCTGATCTCTCACCGAGCACGTTTCCATTGGTTAGTTTTGCAGGAGCGGCAACCTACCCATTGGGCATGATTACGCTTCCAGTTATCCTTGGAGACGGGTGGAAAGCATTGCATATAGACGTCACATTTGTGGTGGTGAACAACCTGGGAGCATATAACGGCATCCTAGGGAGAACAACGATCAACCCACATGACATTGTGCCATCTACAACTCATCAGAAAATGAAGTTCCTAACTCCGCACGGAATTGGAGAAGTGCTAGGTGATCAGAATGTCGCACGAAAGTGCTATGTTAATGCCCTAAGAAAAATGAAACAGGTGTCAATTGCCATGATAGGAGTTGGTGCAGAGAGAAATCTGTTCGCCTCGAACGAAGATGATGAAAGGAAGAAGGAAAAGTTATCACCAAGGTCCAAACTTGAGAGGATTCTTTGTTCACCTAAGCGGAGCGTGCTAGATGTCAAGCAGAGAGAAGAAGAATCCATCATGTACTACTTCCGAAGGTTCGCTCCAGCACTGAGAGCAATCAAGAAGGACGTCATCAACGCATTTTTCCTGAACATGAACACATCAACATTTTTGCTATTTGGAAGGGAATTTGGGTGGCGTACAACCAAGACAATGGCGTGCTTAAAAGACAAGATGGAGACTACGATCTCTTGTGAGCGTGAATTGAGATGGGGCACACCTCTCAACACAGGTGGGGAAGCTCAAACTTCAAGGAAACCAGAAGGCTCAAGCATGGATTATGCCAACATCTTCACACCTTTGAACACAGAGGTGGAAGAGATATACGTCAAACTTCTGGAAAACAAGCTTCCAAGACCACTTGAGCCCGAAACCGCCTTCTTAGGCAGGGATATTGAAGAATGGTGCCGATATCACCAAACTTGGGGGCATAGTACCAATGGTTGTTTGACCTTGAGGATGGAGATTGAAGAATTTATCGCGCATGGAGCTCTGGGAAGCTATGTCGCGAACAACAAACTGCCGAGATATATTTGAGGGAGATAGACTTCCACTTTTAATCTATCTTTTTCAGTGCACATTTAGGAATATAAGTGCAGTTTATGCCTTTGTAATAAGAAGTATTTCGGAAGGAGCAGTCAATAGACGCCTTCCCGCAAAGTTATTGTAAACACGGCAAGTATCTAATGATGATCAATTTACTTTCGTAGGTACATCTCTACATTATGCATTATACTCTGGATTAACGTCAAAAAAACGTACATACTACTCATTATCATCACGCCATGCAACTTATAATAGGCGACATCAACAAGTGCATCTTCAACAAATTCAAAAGCAATATCATGTAATATTCCAAAAGTGACATGGTGCAACATCCTTCTCAAAAGGACAATGCCCATGTTCACATCTATCAAAAGTAACATGTTGCGACATCCTTTCCAGGATGGCAAACCTCATGTTTACTTCTAAAAAATGACATGTTGTGAAAACCTTCGGGCAAATCCTCATGTTCATAGCCATTCCCTGAATTGAAACAGGATGCGGCAAGTGCAATGATGGGACTGATCACCCCACCGTGGCGGAAGTCCTCTTGCTAGATGACAACCCCACACACTAAAAGTATGCATACTCTCTTAAGGGTTCATACACCATGAAGACTTAAGCCCGAAAAGGGATAGCTTCATGTTATACGCTTTTTTAAGCAAACCTTGTACAAAACTCATCAAACTTACAAGTCGAGTCTTGTATAACGTTATCTTGCTCTTTAGCATTTAACGAAAAAAACAGCAAAATAACCAAGAAGTACCTTGCAACAACGTCGCCTTAGAGTGAAACTAAGAGACGGTATAAACTTATGTCTTGCTTCGTCAAGATGACAACTGCTACATGTCAAGTGCCAGTGTCGAGTGCCAAGTGCCTGCGCCAAGTACATTACCACTTACAACACTACAAGTACCTAGCGTACGCATATTACCATGCCTTGGAATCCAACCAAGAAGGATGCTCATAACACTCGACAATGCGCAACTACGGACATCATGTTCATTATCTAAGGATATCTATCCTATTTTCCAAGTCCAAAGCATACAGACAACATAGATAACTCAAGGTATGAAATATTACTAACAAGTTATCATATAATTATTATTATTGAAAAACAGGCCCAAATGACGAAGTTCCAGACAAAGCAAATACACAAATAAAGGTTTTGGACAAAAGCCTCAAACATATCATCATCTCCAAAGGACTAAGACAGCATGTCCAGGAAATCAACACCAAGGACAAACATCAACTCAAAGACACATGAGAAGTTCCACTATCCCCAGTAAGCTGTGGAGAAACATCCATATGTTCGGGAGGAGTAGCAAGGATATCAGCACCTTCTCCATCCTCAATCATATCATAGGCAGTCTCATCAAGCCCCCAAAAAGTGCAATGCCTTAAGATAATTAACGGCATAGTCAGAACAAGGCCCAAGCTTGTCAAAAGGAAAGTTAGGGGCAAGCGCGTTGACACGACGAAAGTAATCCTCGGCACGCTTTCCCATCATGGTATCAGTTATCTTTTTAGCTGCAAGCCCAAAAGCAGGAGTACTCAAGTACTGGGAAAAACCCGCTTCAATTCCAAGTGCATAGTGTTCCTCACGTGCGGCAATCAAGGCAGCTTCTCGAGACGTGATGTCATCAGAAATTTGTTTCTCATGCGCAATCATCTCAACTTCAAGATCAAGAACTCGAGTCTCCTGCACCTGATATTGGGTCTCGGAATCGACTACCTTCAAACCAAGTGCACACACCTTCTCCTTAGAACGAGCAAGTTCAAGACTAATGGTGTTACATTTGTTGACATCAGTTCTTCTAGCACTAACAAGCTCCACAACATACGACATATTAACCATCTGAGACACAACCTGAAAATCATACAAAAGCACAAAGCCACAAATATTACACAATAAAGGCATACAACACGTAAGTCGTCAATGAATAGAATTTGTAAACTTACAGGAGCAAAGTTGGCCAAAGCATGTTCAACACACTCTTCGGCTTCTTCATCAGTCCTCAGACAAGCACGTCGATCACCGGGGGGCACACTCCTATGCAGCACGCGAACACCAACTTCCGGCCTATTAAGTTTCACCTCCTTCGGAAAGCGAAGACCGCCTCTACCAAGAGGTTTCCAAGCATCACCAAATATATCACCTTCCAAGGGGCGAAGAAGATGATCACGCTTCAAAGCTGGGATAACTACAAGGGAAAGATAAGGAATAAAAACTAAGTGTGTAAAATCAGAGTGTAATGAGAAATGCGAGGAACATCTCATACCAACAGACGAGGAGCGATCCTCTGCAAGTCGATCTCTCGATTGGGGGGGCAGAAGATACCATCGTGCATTCAGTGACTTCCTTTCCCTTATCAACAGTGGAAGGAGGAAAGGCAGCATTCGTCCTTACACGCTTGGGATCACTCGAGACATGTGACACCACCTCAGATCGCTTAACAGGAAGTTGATAATCATCCACAGAAACATCAAGAGCAGGGGAACGTACTGGATAATCAAAAAAGACAAAGTAAACGATGAGTTAAAGAAATTAAAAAGAAAATTTACTGGGAGAAATATCTTACCCATGAGCCCTTTTCCACGACCATATCCAGAAGTCACGGGGGCAGCAAGAACAAGTGGTGTAGCAGACGTCTCGGATGGAGGTGTGTGGCGAATAGACTCCGTGTGCAAGGAAGAGTTCTTGCCAATAAACCAGTCTACAAGGATGATATAAACAAGGGGTATGAGAATCATCAATATGTAATTCATCATCAACATCTGAACATAATGTCACTCGCGAAACGGGGATAGAAGACTCACTCATGATAACCACGGCAAGAAGACTAACTCTGAAAAGAAGTCTGCGCAACTCGGAATCCTGAAAATTACAAGTAATAAGTCAATCAGTGTGCAAGTTCCATGTACGTACATACATGTCGACAAGAGGAAAATATTTTCTAAGTGTTTCCATGTACGTACAAACATGTCGACAAGAGGAAAATATTTTCTAAGTGTTTCCATGTACGTACATACATGTCGACAAGAGTACATGTCGACAAGTGAAAAATATTTTCTAAGTATTTCCATGTACGTACATACATGTCGACAAGAGGAAAATATTTTCTAAGTGTTTCCATGCACGTACATACATGTCGACAAGAGTACATGTCGACAAGTGAAAAATATTTTTTAAGTATTTCCATGTACGTACATACATGTCGACAAGAGGAAAATATTTTCTAAGTGTTTCCATGTACGTACATACATGTCGACAAGGATGCATGTCGACGAGTGAAAAATATTTTCTAAGTGTTTTCATGTACGTACATACATGTCAAAAGGATGCATGTCGACGAGTGAAAAATATTTTCTAAGTGTTTCCATGTACGTACATACATGTCGACAATTGAAAAATATTTTCTAAGTGTTTCCATGTACGTACATACATGTCGACAAGAGGAAAATGTTTTCTAAGTGTTTCCATGTACGTACATACATGTCGACAAGGAGAAAATATTTTCTAAGTGTTTCTATGTGTATACGTACATGTCGACTGATGGGTTCCGATATAATCGTTAGCCCCGTTAACAGTCAATAGACGGCGAGTAAGCCTGGTGGGCCTTATGAAAGACCTGGAAGGTCCAGAAGCCCAGTATGAAGAGTCCCGACGAGATCGGTCCCGATATATGAGCTGAGCGCTCCCGACGAGAAGCCTCTGAGTAGGCCCCGATATGCCTTTGAGAAGGCCCCGATAATAAAGCCCCGAGGAAGCTGGACCTGTCTCGTGAGACAAGGGGTCCTGGGTGGTGACCTAGAATGAGATAACTCTGGAGTCCCCGATATGAATTGGGACTTGTGATCAGAGGATAAGACCAAGAAACCCGCCTACTAAATAGGGTAGTGGGGAAACGGTTGAGATACAGATAACCTCCCCCGAGATACGCAGGGCGTGCCCGAGATACGTGGAACGTGGGCGAGATACGCGGAGCGTGGGGCGAGATACACGGAATCCCGAACGAGATATACGGAATCGTGGGTAAAACTGCCAGGCGCAGTTACAGGTAACTGAGTAACTTCCCCTCCTATATAAAGGAGGAAGTTACCTCAGAAAACACACATTCTAATACGAACTTAGATTACTGCTTACCACCTCATCATTCATACACTCATTTAGGCATCGGAGAGGGATTCTGGGTCACCACCAGGTCATCCCCTTTTGCAGGATTACGCGGAGCCCAGGAGTTCATGCCTTTCCGTCAAGAACGTAACGGAGCTTCGCCCGTGATCCAACATTGGCGCCGTCTGTGGGAATCGAACGAAAAGCCAAAATAGTTTCTACTAGATCGATGGCCGGTGGTGGCAAGAAGAAGCAAGTCCAGGCCGGCAGTTCTCGCCCTGCTGGAACTGTGAATTCCCCGTTGCTGGAGCATGCTGCTGAAAAAGGTGAGCACCTTGCTGTTTCTCAGACAGGGGGGCATGGTGAAGATTATGAGGTCTCAGTCCGAGACACAGCGGTGAACAGGCAAGATATCCCGCGAAGGGAGGTGGATGCTCCTCCAAATCCGGTGGTGCACAGAGAAGAAATCCCGCGGAGGGAGGTAGGTGCTTCCTCAAACTCGGAGTTGGCTAAGGCAGTAGCAGATGCTATGCCCATGTTCTTAGCGGCCATGGAAGCTCTGCTGGACAAAAGAGAGGCTGCTAGGAGGGCAGAGGAGTTGCCTCCACGGGAAGAGTTGCCTCCACCTCCTCCAAGGGAGGTTCACGAAGAACAGGAGGTTCAGGAGGTTCAACCCAGGAATAAGGGTAAGGAACCCGCGCACTCGGAGAAGTTCGTGGTTGATGGTCCCGGACCAGTGCAACACAGGACCATTCCCCTGAATGGCCCCATCACCCCCGATCAGGTGGTGAAAATCGTCAACATATGCATGGGCGATCAGAAGCATATGACATCGGAACTAAGGGATCGATCCACTCACCCTTTTGTTCCACGGCTGCTGGATACTGTCGCCCCGCCAGGGCTAGGCATCCCGACCATCAAGGAGTACAATGGTGAAGGAGACCCGGTCCGCCATGTTCAGAGGCATGTCCAGGCCTGTATGGGTAGGACCTCGAATGATGACCTCGTGTGTTCGCTGTTCCCGATCACCTTGGGAGAAAGGGCCATGACATGGTTTTTCAGCCTACCGCCGGGAAGCATTACTTGCTGGGCTGATTTGCACGACCGCTTCATCAAGCAGTATCAGGGTCGTAGGCGCCTCTTGAAGAGCGTGAGGTCTTTGACCCAGGTGGTGCAGAGGTCTGACGAATCGTTGGCATACTACTACCAACGGTTTACTGCTAGTGTCGCGGATATCGATGAAGAGATATCGGAGGGAGAGACCATCCGCACTTTCCTTCGGAACCTGACTGCTCCGTATGGTTCCGATCTGATGCCAGTGTAGCCGCGAAGGCTGTGTGGAGCATGGAGGCCTTACAGGGAAGGGTGAAGCAGCAAATCGACGTACAGGAGTCGAAGATTGCTGCCGGAGAGCTTGATCCTCCGAAGTCGGGAAGAGGAAAGCCATCGTCCAAGTTGTCAGATGATCGCAAAGGGAGAGACAAATCGGAGGGAAGTAGGAGTCGTGGTCGCCCCGAAAGAAGGGAGGACAAGCATCCTCTGAGGAAGGATAACCGCGAGGGTCGTAATGTTCCCCTCAACAGTTCAATGACCTCCGTGCTAGCGGTGATGGATCGGCAGGGTCTCGCCCGATACCCCCCGAGGAAAGAAGGTGAGTTCTTGGGAGGTCGCTCTGATCGTTACTGTCGGTACCATCGAGCCAATGGACACGACACAGATAACTGTCGGGAGCTGAAGAAGGAGATAGAGAAGCTGATCCAGAAGGGGAAGCTTAAGGAATTCGTCGGAAGGGGAAGGTGCCGATCCCGTTCCAAAACTCGGTCACGGTCTCGTTCCAAGTCCCGCGATCGGTCCCCAAAGAAGAAGAAGGTTGAGCCGGAATCCTCCGGTGCCCGTAAGGAGAGGCGGGGAACCATTAACGTCATTCACGGAGGAATGGCGGCGGGAGGTGATACCTACGCATCTCGGGAGAATTATGCTTCCCGCATCTCTGCTGCTGTGGTGTTAGGAAAGAGGTCCCGGTCGTGGACTGTAAAGGAAGAAATGGTGATTTCTTTCTCAGCGGAGGATTTGATAGGCGTGGAGAGCCCCCACGATGACGCCTTGGTCGTGACCTTGGATGTGGATGGATTCGAGATGAAACGGATCCTGATAGACGGAGGGAGCTCTTCCGACATTCTTTTCATGGACGCCTTGGAAGCCATGGGAAAGACGAAGAAGGACCTGACACAGGTGAACTTCTCGATGGTGGGATTCTCTGGTTCTACTTCCTATCCATTGGCGATGATTACCTTACCGGTGGAGTTTGATGGTGGCTGGAAGATGGAAAGACGGAACGTGGATTTTGTCGTGGTAGAGTCTGCGGGGACGTATAACGTTATCATCGGGAGGACCACCATCAACCCTCTCATGGCAGTCGCCTCGACCGTCCACCAGAAGATGAAGTTCCCGACTGACAATGGGGTCGGAGAGGTTAAGGGTGACTAGGTGGCGTCAAGAAGGTGTTATGTTAACGCCACCAGAAGGAGAAGGAGGGAAGCTATGGCTGTCCTTCAGACTGATGCCGATCCTCGAGAGGAGTTCGGGCGTCCCGCCCCCATGGAGGATCTGAAAGAGGTCGAGATTGATGGGCCTCAAAAGAAGGTAAAGATCGGGTCTGCTTTGTCGGAGGAAAGAGCCCGAGAATTGATCGAGCTTCTGAAGGAGTTCAAGGAGCTGTTTGCCTGGTCCCCGAGCGATATGCCAGGAATCAGCCCTGACGTGATAGTGCATGAGCTGAAGATTGATCCTGCGATCAAGCCTATCGCGCAGAAGAGGCGTCCGATGGGCGCGGATAAGAGGATCGCGATCCAGCAGGAGGTGGGCAGGTTGCTCGACGCTGGATTCATCAAGGAGCTCCGATTCCAGACTTGGGTCGCTAACCCGGTCCTAGTGAGGAAGAGTAATCGGAAGTGGCGGATGTGTGTCGATTTCCGCGACTTGAACAAAGCTTCCCCGAAGGATTGTTATCCGCTCCCAAGGATAGGCCAGTTGGTGGATGCCACATCGGGACATGAGCTGCTGAGCTTCATGGATGCTTATTCCGGTTACAACCAGATCAAGATGGCGAAGGAGGATGCCCCCATACAGCCTTCTATGCTGATAGTGACGTTTATCACTACGACGTTATGCCCTTCGGGCTGATCAATGCTGGAGCAACTTACCAAAGGATGGTGAACAAGTTGTTCGGGGACATGCTGGGAAAGACCATGGAGGCTTATGTGGATGACATGCTGGTGAAGTCCCGACAGGCAGGAGACCATGTCCAAAATTTGGCGGCGGCGTTTGAGCGGATGAAGTTTCATCAGGTTCGCTTGAACCCAGACAAGTGCGCTTTCGGGGTGAACTCGGGAAAATTCCTGGGATTTATGGTGAGCCAGAGAGGAATCGAGGTGAATCCTTAGAAGCTGAGAGCAATCGAGGAGATGCAGTCTCCGAAAACCCATCGGGAGGTCCAGGTGCTGAATGGACGATTAGCCGCGATGAATCGTTTCCTGTCTAAGGCGAGTGATCGAGCCATGCCATTTTTTGATGTGCTGAGGGCTCACAAGAAGTTTGAATGGTCCGACAAGTGCGAGGAGGCATTCCAAGCACTTAAGCAGCACCTCCGTAACCTCCCGTCGTTGGCGAAACCGGTTCCAGGCGAGCCGCTTTATCTCTATTTGGCTGTTTCTGAAGTCGCTGTTAACTCTGTTTTAATAAAGATTGTCAAGGGCAACCAAGTTCCTGTTTATTATGTAAGCAAGGCATTTGCCAAATCTGAAATGAATTATCCCGCTATTGAGAAGTATCTCTTTGCGTTGATTGTTGCTGCTCGAAAGCTACGGCCTTACTTCCATGCCCATGAAGTTACGGTGTTAACTAATCAGCCCTTGAAGCACTTTTTGAACCGACCAGAGGCGTCGGGGAGATTGGTGAAATGGGCCATCAAGCTTACGGAGTTCCGTATCCACTTTGCTCCGAGAACGGCTATTAAAGGCCAGGCATTGGCAGATTTTATAGCAGAGTCTACAGCACCCGATCTGGAAGAAGCAGGTCCTGTAGAGGGGGCAACCATGGAGGTCCCGATAGCAGAACAGCCAAAACAGCCAAATGAAGAGAACACCTGGGAGATGTACACTGATGGTTCATCAAGTGTAGAAGGATCGGGGGCAGGATTTGTATTGATACCGCCCGGTGGAGGCGAGCCCCTGCGATATTCCTTGGCCTTGACGTTTAGGGCCACCAACAATGAAGCTGAGTATGAGGCTCTCATCACGGGCCTTAAAATCGCCAAAGGTACGGGAGTTGATCATTTAAAAGTGAAGTGTGATGCCAGCTTGATCGTGAATCAAGTCCAGGGGAATTATGAAGCGAAGAGCCCGACAATGAAGAAGTATTTGCACGAGGTGCAGACTTTAAAGGGAAGCTTCAAAAGCTTCGACATTGAGGCAATCCCGAGGGAACAAAATGCGGAGGCAGACGCCTAAAGCAAGTTTGCCCTGGGAGTGGACCCCGAGGAGAATCGGAAGGTGCACTTTCTGGAGAGAGTAATTATCTCAACCATCGATCCGTCGGAGGTATGCACTATTGAAGCAGGATCGGAGGAAGAAAAGAAACCCACCTGGATGACCCCGATAGTCACATACCTGACTACGGGGGCACTCCCCGACGATGAAGTGGCAGCTGTTAGGTTGCGTCGGATCGTGAGCAACTACGCGATGGTGGACAACCAGTTATACAAGAGGGGGTATGTAAAGCCTTTTCTGAAATGTGTGGTGGAGCCTGATACGAATCGGATCCTGAGAGAATTGCACGAGGGAGTCGCGGCTTGTCATGAAGGGGCCCGATCCATTGTGAGGAAAGCGTTGAATCTAGGCTATTACTGGCCTTCGATGAACACGGAAGCGACAGCGATGGTCCAATCATGTGATGCGTGCCAGAGGTACGCTCCGAATATCGTGGCTCCTGCCGCGGACTTGATGTCCATCAAAAGTGCTTGGCCCTTCGCACAGTGGGGCATTGACTTGGTGGGACCTCTTCCACAAGCAAAAGGTCAGTGCAAGTATTTACTCGTAGCCATCGGTTACTTTTCGAAGTAGATAGAGGCTAAGGCGTTGGCCAAGACGACGGGGCAGCAGATCCTCAAGTTTCTCCAGACTCAGATCATATCACGGTATGGGGTTCCTCGAGTGTTGATCAGCGATAATGGCCCTCCGTTTAATGGAGCGCAGCTGAAGGAGTATATGGAGGAATTGAACATCGAGCATCGGACAGCTTCTATCCACCATGCTCAGACTAATGGCCAAGTCGAATCAGCCAACAAGATCGTGATGGATGGCTTGAAGAAGAGAGTCTACGCCTTGCAGGGTCATTGGCTAGATGAGCTTGAAAACGTGATGTGGGCTGTTAGAACAACACCCAAGCAATCGACGGGGGAGACTCCGTTTGGCCTTGTTTATGGCACGAAGGCAGTTGCTCCCGTGGAGATAGCGGTGGCGTCCCATCGCAGGAGGTATTATGAGCCTCTGACGAACGAGGAAACGAGACGTCATGACTTGGATTTGCTCGAAGAGAAAAGGTGAAAGGCTGATGAAGTTCAGGCTCGGATACGTCTGGCAACAGCCCGATATTATAATCGGCGTGTCAAGTCCCGACAATTCTTCATGGGAGAACTTGTTTGGCGGAGGAATGAGTTCGTCCATCAAGACCGAATCAACAAGCTATCACCGAAATGGGAGGGACCTTACAAGATCGTAGAGATGCCAGCCCCGAATGCGTACAAGCTAGAAGACTTTGATGGCAAGACGTTGAAACATTCCTTCAGTGGCGCACACTTGAAGAAGTATCATGTTTGATATTAAGTCGCCTTAAGAGGTGCATGATGTTAAGTCGCCGCGAATGGCGCAAGTTGTCTATCGATTGATCTGATGTAAGCCAGCTTTGAGTTGTTAATGAATAAAAGAAGTTGCTTCCGATCAAATTGCTTTTAGATTTATTCTAACTGTTAGTAAGACGTCCTGAAGGACGCGACAAAAGCCTTCCGAGGTACGATAAAAGCCTTACGAGGTACGAGTAAGTCGCCTTTATGGCGCGATAAAAAGCCTTCCGAGGTACGGACAAAAGCCTTAATGGGTATGAGTAAGTCTTTATGATGCAACCAAAAGCCTAGGTATGAAAAAGCCCTAAGGGGTCCGCATAAGTCGTCTATATGATGCAGCAAAAAGCCCTAAGGGGTACGATTAAGTTGTCTAGAATGACGCGATAAAAGCCCTAAGGGGTACGATTAAGTCGTCTAGAATGACGCGATAAAAGCCCTAAGGGGTACGATTAAGTCGTCTAGAATGGAGCGATAAAAGCCTTAGAGGGTGCGAAAAAAAAAAAAAATCATCTTAAGTGATGTGTGAAATTGCCTTGAATGGCATGGATGAGAAACCTTAAGTGGTAAAGTCCCGAGAAAAATGTCGCGAAGGACATACGAAATTACATTAAGTGATATGGATGAGAAACCTTAAGTGGTGAAATCCCGAATAAAGCATCGGAAGGATGCGTTGGAACGTTTTAAGTAACGAATCTAAAGTCACTTTAAGTAGTGCAATGATTATCGAGACCAAAAAAGATGAAAGGAATTTCTTATAAGGGCTCGAAGGCCTAAGGGTTCCGATACAAAGAGACAAGGAGGATACAAGGAGAAAAATTACAAGGACTTAAAGAATAAAGCATTAAGCTTGGTCCTTGTTGGAAGTTGGGTCCTCAGCAGCTTTGGAGGGAGCAGGAAATGAGGGGTCCTGGGCAGAAGGCTCCGCAGTCTGTGGAGTCGGGTCCGCGGCATCGACCTCATCACTCTCCGCGGGGAGGCTGAAGTATTTCTCCGCAAAAGGGGCGGGCGAGGGTCTCGGACTTCTTGAAGTCGATGGAATCCTCGTATGCCGTGTAAAGTTCCTCGACGGCATTGAACAGAACGTTCTCCACCTCGGTTTTGCAGAACCCCACGGCATCCGCCTTGAAATCATCGGAGTTCCGATACTCCTCGCGACCCTGAGCCTTTGCCTCAGCCAGCTTGGCAGGAAATTCAGCCTTCTCGGCTTCAAGTCCCGCCTTGGCTTCCGCGAGAATGTCCTTCTCGAAGATGAGCTGCCTCTTCTCCGCCTCGTGCCGCTGCTGTTCCTCCTTGAGTATCCTCCGCTCCCGACGTAGCACGGCTTCATGATCTTGAACCTGCTTGTGCAGGCTCATAGCCTTCTCGCCAAGGAGGGTCTGTTCCTTGGCTATCTTCTCCCTCGCCGCCACAGCGCTGACAAGGTCCTCCTGGAGTTTGGCCAAGGCTTTGGGGTCCGCCCTGGCTTGTGCCTCCTCCAAAGCACCCTTCAGAGCCAGGATGTAACCAAAGCAGCGCTGCTGGTCCGCAGTTTCCTAAGACGAAAGGGAAAAAGGATTAAAATCCGATAATCGAAGGCAAGAACAATGAAGGCAAAAATAAAAGCGGGAATAAAGTTTACCTCCATCCGACGGATAGCCATGCTGCGAAGCTCTTCCTCGATGTCCTCCCGCGCCAAGGAGATGGGGCGTCTCAAGGCTGGTGGAATTGACCCTGCCAGCAGATGCAGGGCCAATTCAGGCTGAAGGTCTCCCCGATGGAGTGGGACCCCATGAAGAGACTCGATCGGGTTCCAGGGAACCGTCTCTTGGTCGGGGGTGTAAACCTTGTAAAGGTTCTCATCCACGGGGAGAGGAGGGATGACCTTGGAAGCCTCAGTCGGAGGAGCCTCGGTCGGGGGCTCCGGAGTTGGAGAACGCAGATCCAGGGGAGGACTCCGAGACACATCCTCCTCCACAGTTGGCTTCAGGATGCTTCGACCTGGCCTTTGGCGGGGCAGCAAGCCGCCTTCATTTGGCTCCTCGGAGGAGGGGGAAGCCTCCAAGTTGGTCACCCGACGGAACTGAGCTTCCGTCGGGGCATCCTCAATCATCGGCTCCTGTGGAGTTGCAGCCCCCGCTGCAGTAGCAGCCTCCGATGGACCTGCGGTTGCGGGACGAATGAAGTCAGGCAGAGTATTATTGGGGCACCAGAGGATTTGGCGCGCGACGTGTTGGTCCTTTCCGAAGAAGTTGTAATATCCCGCCTTGAGGACGCGGGGGGTTTCTCCTCGAAGTATATATTTAATTTCTCGGACCCGCGACTCCCTATCAATGGGGATAAACTCCTCGGGAACCAACCTTCTATATTTCTTAATAGCGTGGCGAACGCGCTTACCTTCCTCAGCAGTGGTGACACCGAAGGCTTGGTCTATCTCCTCCCTTCTGGCCCGCTTGGCCAACCCGACCTGCTCTTCAGTCAGAGGAGCAGCAGAGGAGGAAGCTCCCTTCTTCAAAGACTTCCGCTTCCCTTCTAAGTTTCAGGTCAACGGGCGGTCGACCTAAACCTTATTCCTCACTGGAGATATTGCGGATTCGGTGCTCTTGAGTCTTGTCGTCCTAACCCGTATCTTTTTGTCCTTCGCCTTCTCTTCTCTTCTCGCCCTGCAAGAGGGGCAATACCAAGCACGGAGGGGGGGTGGTGCTTGATGTACCCTCTCTGATGCCTAAGTCAGTACGATATTTTTAGAGAGATAAAGCTAGAGAGATGTCAGAGCTAAATTATGCACTTTGCCAAGATGTTCAAAGATGTTCAAATGAATGGTGGAAGAGTTGTATTTATAGGCAACGGTGTCATTAAGGTGGCTTAATGACATCGTTAGCTTTTAAACACAATTAACTAGCCATTAATCACGTAATTAAGACCTTAAGGCACGGAGAAGGTTGGCGGAAATAAACCGAGTATGGGAGTCAGAAAAATGGTGTCGGGGCCCTGGGGGGGAGGAAAATCCGTCCCCCAAGGGTAGGGGTTGGGTGTGGCCACCCAACCCCTCCCTAGGGGAGGTCGGGTGTGGCCACCCGACCTCACCTAGGTGAGTTTACCTCGGTCCGGATGAGTATTTCGGCCTCGTCCGGACCGTTGGTGTTTCCGCGGGGTGTTTGGGTCGAAGTTTCGATTTACAATCATTAACGGGGTGATTAAAATAAAACGATTCGGAAGTCAACGGGTTCAAATTGGGCGTATATCCATCACATGCCCCCGAGTCAACCAATGGCCTGACCCTTGATTGACTCTATTTTAGGATGGTATGACACGCGCAATTTGAAGCCGGGATTTTAACTTTTGTCGGAATACTTACTTACCCATGGATGTGTGTCTCTGACTCTGCCCCCTGCCTTATAAGATAGAGGAATTGCAAACGTCAGAATAGCACGGACACGTGTCCAAGCACGTGTCCGTCTGATATGGAAATAATAAATCTATCCCCGCCATGGGCGTATACTTGAAAAATATATGCTCGCGTGGGGATGTAATACGAATACAGCTAAACGGGTCCATGCTTCAATTTCATGTCGGGGTAAGTCTAAATGGAGAAAAATTTTAATTTTGGTCTAAAATTTTTCTAAGTATGGGATGCTTAAAAATAAACCCATGGGGTGTTAACTTGAGTGGAAATATGCCTAACCATAGTCTAAGGGAGGTAAAGATGATAGTTTTCCTTTAACCCTTAGATCTCATCTAATTTTAAATGAAGGGTTGTGATTATGTCACTATAAAAAACCCTACACCTTTTCAAATATATAGAGGAGTAAAGAAATTACCTCACTTAGCCACCATTGTCATCTTTTCCTTTTTTTCCTCACACTTGGAGACCAAGGGAGGAATTCTTGCACACCAAGGGAGAGGGGCCGGCCAAAATTCTGGTGGGGGACCAGGAATTCCGGCCAGCACGGACACGGCGGCACGGTCCTAAGGCGACCGCAGCAGCTCCCGGCGGGACGGCGGCAGCTGATCGAGACGAACAGCTAGCGGCGGCGCGGAGGGCGGCTGAGGCGACGGGGAGGGCCATTTGCGACGGCGAGGGCTCCTGTGACTTCGACGGACGGCCACGGCGGCGTGGCAGGCGGGACCAGGCGTAGCTCGGCTCCGGCGACGACGAAGTCGAAGCTCCGGCGAGGGGCTGGTTCCGGTCAACATCGAAGCTTGATTTCCGGACCCGTTTATCAAATCGGGTCGGGTTTTCCAAAGGTCCAATCTTCTCCTTTTCGTTACCGTGTAAAATGTTGATTTTTGAATTGTCGATATTCGATTGCCGATGCTTGATTGAATATGTGATCGCCGTAGATAACCGCCGATTTGGGGAAAAAATTTTGACCGGTCGTCCGGAGATAGTTTTTTGTCCGATTGAACTATTTCCGTTTTAAATTTGATGTCGAGGCGCCATTTGTGTGTTGATTTCCGTTGAGGGGCGTAATTGTAATTTTGTCCGGGAACTGGTTTTCGGTTTGAACAAAATTGTCCGATTTGGTCGTCGTGGTGTCCTTGGCGCGTGTTTGTTACCTTTGTTGGATGCCTTCGAATCTTTGGTTGTTGTTTGTCGGATGCCGGGGTATGCTCGGTCTTTCCGGAAGTTTTCTTGTTTTGACATCTGTCGTGCCGTGGCAGGTACTGTATTCGTGGTGGTGTCCCCGTACGCAAACTCTGCAAAGGCGTTACATCCTTCGAAGGATGAGTAAGTTTCTCTTTCTTTTCTATTCGTCGCATTACTTCCTTTCCTGCCATTAGCTTAGTGTCGAAATCTGAGCCGGGGTGTTAGTCGGAGCCTGATTCGAGTTTTGGAATTTCTCGCTGCCTTTGATTTAGGTCTCGCTGCTTTGTCGGAGAACTACCTGACTAGGTCTGACTATAACGAGCACGTTACTTTAGGTGATATTTGCCCCTTAGATGAGCCTTTATATCCCTTCCTCCCCTCCTTGGGGAATACCCGCCAGACAGTGACAGAGCCCCCCAGGGGGAAGGTTGTTGTTTACCCTTCCCAGATTCGATTTGGATTGCGGCTGCCTTATTGCGATGATCTTGTAGAATTGAGTAGGTTCTTTAGGATCTCCCCTGTGAACCTTGCTCCTAGTGCTATCCGTGTCTGGGTGGGCTTCCGGGTGTTATGCCACTGGTACTCCTGGAAGTATTCACTGGTCTTGTTCTGATGCTTCTATCGATTCCAGTATCAGAGGAAGGTAGGCTTCGCGAGTTTTGTAACTCGCCATCCGCCCCTCAAAGATTCTCGATTTGCTGACTTCGGGTTGAGCGGGGTCGAGTGGGATACTTCTCTTCGATTCGTGGCCCGGAGCGATAACTCGGCGAGCCACTGGGCCAAACATTATTTCTTCATTACGGATCGATATGTTACTTTGTCGGTCTTGAATGAAGATCGGTCAGACGGCTGGCCTGCCTTTGGGGAGTTCTCTTATGTGGATTTAGAGACTATGAAGGCCATCTATGAGAGCAACAGGACCCAGTCATACTGCCCCGTGTCCTTAGTGACCGAGACAGATCTTTATGAGGCAGGGATCAGTTTGACTCCTGACTCCGGGGGTTCGGTATGTTACTTAGTCTTCTCATCTATATTTACTTTCTGCTTTTCCCTTGTAGGTTGGTTTCACGGGAAAACGTATAACGTGCAGGCAGCACCGGTCGATCTGAGCAAGAGGAGGGCTCCATCCAGCTCTACTCTGAAGAAGTCCCCTATGCTTGGGAAAACTGTTGGGGCTTCTGGTATACTTCCTTCTCTTTGCCTCTTCATGGTATACTTGTGTTTTTCTCACCTTGTTTTTCTTGCTTTGCTAGGGCACTCTCCCCTGGTGACCGAGAGGGTTGTCTCCGTGGGCAAGGGCTCTGGACCTTCTAAGTCCAAGTCGCGGAGGTCCGACTCTGAGGCCGGGGCCTCGGCTGTCAAGAAGAAGAAAGCTGCAGATCCTCCTCCACCTGGTGTTCGTCCCCCGACCCTATCTCGTGATAAAGAGATAGTGGTCGAAGAGGCGCCTTCCCGAGCTGACAAGGGGAAGCGACCTGCTGGTGATGGTGGAGTGGTCACCGGTTCTCCATCCCCTGCCCCCCAGCCGAGGGCACGGTCGTCAGGTTCGATCTTCTCTATGTCACTGATGCTTATATGTTTGTATTTTTCTTTATCTTGCTTTGTTTGTATAGGTGGGCCTCCGGCTTTAAGTCGGAAGGATTTCACGCGCCTTACTGACGAGGATATCGTTGGGTCTGAGTGGACTCCTTTTGCTGGGTTGAAGGAGTTCCACCTTGATAGCGGGTCTTCCTTGCGCACTCTGAAGGTTGGTATCCGTGTGCTTCGCGGTGCCATCCCTCCTGGTGATCGTGCTGCTCAGCCTAAGTCTCCTAGGGAGACCCGGCGTTTCGTTCAGGGTGTACTATCCCGTTATGTGCCTGTGAGTGGTGTCTCGCTTTCCCCTTTTACTTTCATGTTGTTGCTTTTCCAGTTACTCATCTCTTGTTTGATTTTCAGGGTATGTCTGACATGGTGAACATGTCATCCCTTGTGCTCGAGCTATCCGACGAGAAGAAGGCTCTTGAGGATAGCCAGGTATCCCTGAAGACGGAGCTTGCCACTGCCACTGAGAAGGCACGCCTGTCCGATCTGAAGATGGAGGAGCTCAGGGACCAAGTGTCTTTACTTGAGACTACCGTAGGTAGCTTACGCCGGGAGGCTGAGGTCGCATCTTCACTCCATTCTGAGGAGTTGCGGAAACTTGAGGCAAGGTGCCGGGCAGAGGAGAGGACTGTCGCAGTGTCTAAGTACAAGGCTTCCTCTGCCTTTACTGCTGACTACAGTGTGCGGCTTACTCAGGAGATGAACCAGTTTGGTGAGTATCTTGTTGACCATATTTTTCGTATTGATCCTCAGTTTCCGGTTGGTGATCTGGGTGATTTTGGACCGTATGCTACTGGTTACATGGCTGTCCTTAGGGGTCAGGCTGCTGTTGCAGACGAGCCTGCCCCTACACAGGTGGATGCTACGCCTGTGGATATTGACACTTCGGACTCTTCCTCCTCTTCCTCTATCTCTGCTGGTGGTTCGGCCTCGGGGGGTCAAGGGGACTCCCCAGAGGGCTCTGGTTGATGTATTGACATCTTTCTATCTTTGTATATACGACCATACTCTTCCTCCCCTTTGATGGGTTGAGTATCTTTTGGGATTGCTGTAGGATTTTGTGTTGCTTTCCTTTTTCGTATTGTGTTGTTGGCAGTGTGGATCACTTGCCTTTTGATGGGTACTTCGTATGCTCTTGTATGTATTCCTTTGATCATGGATTCTTTCTTTGGTGTGTTTCCTTTACTTATCCTTCTTTTGTGTTTTTCTTCATGTCATACCTGCTATCTCATCAAGAAAAAACATTATGTGTTCTTTATACAACTTTACTTTGCAATTATTTTCTCATGGGATCCTTCTTAGTATGGTGCAATGATATCTTCTGATACCCTTTAAATGGTATGTACGGTATTGCTAGACCAAAGATAGGCTCTTGGTGGGCGTTGAAAACTGTTCACGAGATACGCTCTCGGAGGGCACCAGTAGTTAGACCAAAGATACGCTCTTGGTGGGAGTCGAAACTGTTCACGAGATACGCTCCCGGAGGGCACCAGTAGTTAGACCAAAGATACGCTCTTGGTGGGCGTCGAAACTGTTCACGAGATACGCTCCCGGAGGGCACCAGTAGTTAGACCAAAGATACGCTCTTGGTGGGCGTCGAAACTGTTCACGAGATATGCTCCCGGAGGGCACCAGTAGTTAGACCAAAGATACGCTCTTGGGGGGCGTCGAAACTGGTAGTTTGAAATCTACCTCAAGATACGCTCTTGGGGGCGTCGAATCTGGTAGTTTGAAATCTACCTCAAGATACGCTCTTGGGGGCGTCGAAGGTCGTAGTTTTAGAAGCTACTCTCAAGATACGCTCTTGGGGGCGTCGAAATTCGTAGTTTTTGGAAACCACTCTCAAGATACGCTCTTGGGTGCATCGAAGGTCGTAGTATAGAAACTAATCTCAAGATACGCTCTTGTGGGCGTCGAAGGTCGTAGTATGAACACTACTCTCAAGATACGCTCTTGGGGGCGTCGAAGGTCGTAGTATAAAAACTACTCTCAAGATACGCTCTTGGGAGCGTCGAAGGTCGTAGTATAAAAACTACTCTCAAGATACGCTCTTGGGGGCGTCAAATCTGTTCGCGGGATAGGCCCCCGGAGGGCACATGGTTCGTAGTTTTAGAACTACTATCAAGATACGCTCTTGGGGGCGTCGAAGGTCGTAGTATAAAAACTACTCTCAAGATACGCTCTTGGGGGCGTCGAATCTGTTCGCGGGATAGGCTCCCGGAGGGCACATGGTTCGTAGTTTTAGAACTACTCTCAAGATACGCTCTTGGTGGCGTTGAAGGTGTTGTTGACTTGATGTCATATCTGTGTAAGGATAACTCAATGATTATATCACCACATTCATTGGAAAATACTTTTTGAGTGACTCCTACTCCCTTAGGAGCATTCATGTTTTTTGTACACATGGGATTCCTTGGGTGGATCAAGACACCCTTTGGAGGAAATCAAAGATAGTTGAAGAGTTGGAGTAACTTCTTGAGTTCTCCTTCTTAAAAGTTGTTTTTGGAAAATTTAGAATGCTTGAACATCCAAAGTGCTAAATATGAAACTAAGGATATGGGGTGGTGAGTTTGTCTGTTGCCACGTACTCCCTTAGGCCTCCATTATAAATCATCTCCTCCACTTCTATCTTCAGCACCATGCAGTCGTTAGTTTGATGCCCCCAGGTCCCATGGTACTCACACCAACCCTGTGCATCTCTTCCTAGGAAGGCCTTGCCCTCCTCCTTGCATGTGGGTAGTTCTTCCTTGAGGTACTTCTGAAAAATTTCTTCTATCTTCACTGTAAGGGGTGTGAATTTGAAATTTACACCTCCTTCCAGCGTGTCAGTCTCTCTTTCTTTTTCCAGGACTTCTTCCGATTGCTCCATCTCCTTTTTAAATGCCTTGTCCAGCTTCTCTTTGAGCTCTCTCATTGTGCTTGTCATGACCATTTCATAGAGCCCTCCATAAGCTTCGAATGAGGTTGGATGCATGTTTCTAAGGAAGGCTCTGACGGCCTCTCTTCTTGTGACGTCCATGTTGGCACCATAATTGAAGAATCTCTCAAAGTAGCTTGACATGGACTCCCCCGGCATTTGTTTGATGTCATCTATGTGTCGGAAACCTCTTATGATGGAGTCCCTTGTTCTCTTTCCTTCTACACTCTCTGGCTGCCAAGGTATGCTTGTTACCTTTACAGCCTTGCTCATGTGTCTCTTCTTAGCCCTTCCTTGAAAAAGCTGCCTGCTCAGGCGGAGTGCAACTTCGTTCTTCATCTTTCTTTGCCTTTGTCTCCTCATCACCTTCTTTTTGTCTTGGTTGGCCCCTGTCGTGACCATTGCCACTGTGTCTGACTTGTGTGATCCACGTCTCATGGAATTGACGTAGCATTGCCTTGCAGTGTGTTGATCACCCAAGACTTCTCCAATTCCGTTCTCAGTGATGTATTTCAGCTTCTGATGCACGGTAGATGGCACGATTTCGTATGGATTTATGGTTGTTCTTCCTAAGATCCCATTGTAGGCTCCCAGGCTTTCAACCACTAAGAAGTTAACGTTCACCTTCAGCTGTGTCCATCCTTGGCCCATGGTCACTGGCAGGGTTATCATTCCCATGGGGTAACTTGTTGCCCCTGAGAAGCCAACCAGAGGGAAGTTGACTGGTTTGATGTCTGCCTTCGTTTTTCCTATTTCTTCTAGGACCCTTAGGCTTAGGAGGTCTGCCGAGCTGCCCCCATCTACCAGTATTCTCTTTACATCAAAGTTATCAATGTCTATTGTGTTGACTAAAGCATCGTCATGTGGGAAGACAATGTGGCTCTTGTCCTTCTCCGAGAATTCAATCTTCATCTCCTCTCCTTCTCGTGGTCTCTTTCTCCACCTTGGTAGTGAACTCAGTTTGGATGCATAAACCTCCCTTGCATTAGCAGTTGGGCCACCTGATGCCACTCCTCCGTGTATCATGTTTATAGTCCCCCTCTTGTTGGGTGGGGGATTATGGTCTACTTTGTTTTTCCCTTTGTCCTTGTATGATGGCCCTAACTGTATGCTGTTGCCCCCATGATCCACTAATTGTTTTAGCTCCCCCCTTTGGATGATATTGTTGATGCTTAGCTTCAGGCTAAAGCATTCGTTCGTGTCATGCCCGTATGCTTCATGGTTATCACACCATCTGTCCTTGTGCGTCCCCACCATTGGGGCTCTCCATCTTGCAGGGGGTGACCAGAGTTTCTGATTTCGCATCTTTCTTAGGACCACTGCTGGGGTGGCGTTCAATGGTATGAACTTGATGACATTTATTTCCCTAGCCTTCAGTGGTTCACCCATCTGATTTCTTTGCTGAGGCGGACGCCACTCCTGCTGCCTTATGGGTTGAGGTGCCTGAGGTGGCTTTCCTCTGTTCGGCTTTGCATTGTCTTCCTTAGCTGCTTGAATCTTGGCTTTCTTACTTGCCCTGTGCCTCTCCAGGTCTATATGAGTTTTTACTCTCCCTGCTAGCTCCTCTAAGGTGCTTGCTGGTTTCTTGGCCATATTTTCTGCCAGTGTGGACCCGAAGCGGCCTAGGTTTCTTATGAAGGCTCTTATTATCTCACCCTCAGTGATGTCGCCCTGTATGTCTGCTATGTTCTGGTTAAACCTAGTGTAGTAATCAGCCAGAGATTCATCATTTTCTTGCTTCACATCATCGATGGAGCCTGTTCCTTTGAGTAGCTTCCTTTCTCCTAGGTATCTCTAGAGAAATTTCGCCTTTAGCTGCGTCCATGAGTGGATGCTCTCAGTAGGTAAGCTAAAGAACCAGTGTGAGGCCACCCCTGATAAGGTGTTTGGAAATAAGAGTGCCTTGTATCTTTCATCAGTAGTTCTCCCGAATAGATAGGCTTCATGCTGTTGAATATGCTCCAAAGGGTCTCCCTTGCCATTGTACTTTGCTATCTGTATAGTATGCAGGGAGTCTGGCACTTTGTTCATTTCCAATTCCCTCGTGAAGGGGTGGTTCGTTTTGTCACTCAGACAGTGTAAGCCGTTTCTCTTTGACTCATTCATTTTTCTCACTATCATGGCCTCTATCTCCTCCGGGGTAATCATCACCGGCGTCGGAGTATATTCTCTCTGATATCCTCCATAGTTATAAGCTGGGCTTACTGGGATCCCATGTCCGTGCTGGTACGGACTGTAGGCGTATCCCTGATATCCCTGCTGGGGTACTTGGTGGAATTCTTGCCTCATTTGAGGTCTTGCCTGTCTGTGTGCCCCCAGCGGGGTGTATGCCCTGGCGTCCTACTGTGTCTGTTGCTGCCTTGGAGGCACAAATTGCTGCCTTCCCTCTGGGGGTGGCTCTTGGTAATTTCTCCTTTGTTCTTCTCGCTGCCCTGCTCGAGGGTGCGAGTGGTGTTCTTCTTCTGGGACTTGTTCTTGTTCATGGACTTCTTCTTCTTCATGCTGGTGTTGCCTTTCCTGCCTGTTCCTCATAGTCTCTCTATAGGCTAGTAGCTCATCCAACGCGCTCATCAGCCCTGGAGTCACTGTATGTGCTCCCTGTGTGTGTGCTGGCCTTGTGTTGGTTGTGTGGGCGCGATTGTCGTTCCTTTGAGCCGGCATCCCATATGGATATCCTTGAGGTTGCGCCTCATAGTAGTATCCCTGAGGAGGTGCCGTGTATTGGGATGGCACTCCCTGTTGCTCCCCCTCTCTTTGTGGCCTCCTTGCCAATGGAGTTGAGGTTGTGGAAGACTCAGCCCCAGCTGGGCGTGAGGGTCCTCCTTCCTGGTTGTTAGGTTGTGGTGCCTGTGGGGTTACTTGAGGCTCTGGGTGTACAGGTTGTTTCTCTGGGTTAGGCTGCCTTGCTGGAGGTATAGGCTGTTGTCTCCCTCGCCTATTGCCCCCAGGTGGGCGGTGATGCCTAGATGCTAAGCTGTTCGTCATCGCTCTTGTTATTGCCAGGCTTTCTGTTCGAAGCCCACGGACGGCGCTAAGTGTTAGGTTCTAAGTTTCAGGTCAACGGGCGGTCGACCTAAACCTTATTCCTCACTGGAGATATTGCGGATTCGGTGCTCTTGAGTCTTGTCGTCCTAGCCCGTATCTTTCTGTCCTTCGCCTTCTCTTCTCTTCTCGCCCTGCAAGAGGGGCAATACCAAGCACGGAGGGGGGGGTGGTGCTTGATGTACCCTCTCCGATGCCTAAGTCAGTACGGTATTTTTAGAGAGATAAAGCTAGAGAGATGTCAGAGCTAAATTATGCACTTTGGCAAGATGTTCAAAGATGTTCAAATGAATGGTGGAAGAGTTGTATTTATAGGCAACGGTGTCATTAAGGTGGCTTAATGACATCGTTAGCCTTTAAACACAATTAACTAGCCCTTAATCACGTAATTAAGACCTTAAGGCACGGAGAAGGTTGGCGGAAATAAACCGAGTATGGGAGTCAGAAAAATGGTGTCGGGGCCCTGGGGGGGAGGAAAATCCGTCCCCCAAGGGTAGGGGTTGGGTGTGGCCACCCAACCCCTCCCTAGGGGAGATCGGGTTGGCTGACCCGATCTCCCCTAGGGGAGGTCGGGTGTGGCCACCCGACCTCACCTAGGTGAGTTTACCTCGGTCCGGATGAGTATTTCGGCCTCGTCCGGACCGTTGGTGTTTCCGCGGGGTGTTTGGGTCGAAGTTTCGATTTACAATCATTAACGGGGTGATTAAAATAAAACGATTCGGAAGTCAACGGGTTCAAATTGGGCGTATATCCATCAAACGGCATCGGTCTCCCCCTGCTTCAACACGAGATGGGTCAACAGAGATGCCTTCTTGGCTGCAAAAATGAAAATACAAAGCGGTTAGAAGTGTTACCCAGATAACCAAATTCTTGGAAACGGAATCGAGGAGCTGGACTCCGATCTGGATCAAGTCCCCCTCCACGAGCTTGTTGGCGTCGAGGGGAACGAAGGATTCCCCCCAACGGTAAAGCTGGACCAGCTGGTGAGTGTTAAAGTCATCCTCGGTGTAGACTTCGAGCTTGGGGGCAGGGTCCGCCACAACCTCCCATCGGGGCCATGGGATAGAGCTGTTCTGGACGAAGAAGTAATACTTCTTCCATCCGCTATTGTCGGACCCTGAGTCACGAATGAGCACCCGATCCTTGTTAAACTTCCAGGTCTCACCATCCCAGCCGAACCGTGAAAGTTGCTCCTTTGTCCATTTGGGGAGTCGGGGAGTGAAGGAGCAGACACCAGCCTTATTGCACTTCATCCCGTAGAAGGTGCGGAAGAGTAGCAAACTGTACGTCCACTGCTGGCGGAGGCACAGAACCTGGAAAGCGTTCCACACGCGGATAGCATGTGGAGAGAAGGTGCTGGGATGCGTCTTATAGAAGTTGCACATCTCCACCAGATTCCCGCAAAAAGGGAATCGAATCCCCGCGTTTATCTGTCCGGTGGAGACGAACACCTCTCCTTCCCGAGGACACGTGACAATATGCTTTCTCCTGGTGGCTGGATGAGACTCGTAGGGGAAGCGGGGTTCCCAGTCTGAAGTAATGCAGCCTTCTCGGAGAGCAGCCTCGTACGAGGTCTCAGAAATTTCGTTAATAGCAAGCTCAAAGATAAAAGGGGTCCTTTCCCCGGAACTGGCCTCGTCTAAAAACGACCACAGACAGGAAAACTTAAGAAAAGAAGAGAAGGTAGTGTCGATAAATCATAGAAGCAAAGAAGGAAACCTTACCAGACATAGTTGATGGTTGCTTGGGATAGATGAAGAAAGATCTGGAGGGCTGGAGGCCTTGGATCACTGGAAGAGCAAACGAAGCTTGGAGAAGAAGTTTCGAGGTTTGAAAATGGCAGAATTTCCAGAAATCAAAACGGTAGGGAAGGAGTGAATAGTGCCAGGGTTTTGGCTTTTATAGACAAAAGGACAGCTGGACGGATTCAATCTGGACCGTTGAAGATGAAACGAATCAACCTTGATCGCCGAGATTATAGGGACGGTACGGAAGAGACGTTAGTGACGTAATGAGTGCTTTTTCAGAAAGCAGCAGTCACGCCGGTTTAGGCGTCGTTTCATTATCCCTAGCATTTAATGCTGCAGTAACCGAGGAGTCTCCTCGGATTTGGCAACTGTCCTTAGAGTCTGAGGAATTACGAGTGAGAAGCTCTGTTATTCAAGAATTGTGCCTAAGGCAAAAGCCTCCGATGGTGATATCGGGAGGTCTGAAGATAAAAGCCTCCGATGGCAATATCGGGAGGTCTGGAGATAAAAGCCCTCGACGATGAGGTCGGGAGGTCTGGAATTGGAAGACACGACGGACTGCAAGTCCCCCATGTCTTGGGGGCAAATGATGGGTTCCGATATAATCGTTAGCCCCGTTAACAGTCAATAGACGGCGAGTAAGCCTGGTGGGCCTTATGAAAGACCTGGAAGGTCCAGAAGCCCAGTATGAAGAGTCCCGACGAGATCGGTCCCGATATATGAGCTGAGCGCTCCCGACGAGAAGCCTCTGAGTAGGCCCCGATATGCCTTTGAGAAGGCCCCGATAATAAAGCCCCGAGGAAGCTGGACCTGTCTCGTGAGACAAGGGGTCCTGGGTGGTGACCTAGAATGAGATAACTCTAGAGTCCCCGATATGAATTGGGACTTGTGATCAGAGGATAAGACCAAGAAACCCGCCTACTAAATAGGGTAGTGGGGAAACGGTTGAGATACAGATAACCTCCCCCGAGATACGCAGGGCGTTCCCGAGATACGTGGAACGTGGGCGAGATACGCGGAGCGTGGGGCGAGATACACGGAATCCCGAACGAGATATATGGAATCGTGGGTAAAACTGCTAGGCGCAGTTACAGGTAACTGAGTAACTTCCCCTCCTATATAAAGGAGGAAGTTACCTCAGAAAACACACATTCTAATACGAACTTAGATTACTGCTTACCACCCCATCATTCATACACTCATTTAGGCATCGGAGAGGGATTCTAGGTCACCACCCAGGTCATCCCCTTTTGCAGGATTACGCGGAGCCCAGGAGTTCAAGCCTTTCCGTCAAGAACGTAACGGAGCTTCGCCCGTGATCCAACATCGACAAGGGTGGATTGCATACATCAATTAGCTACAATCGACTTCTACACAATGCCTTTTGAATATTCCTACGACGCTTATCGGTAAAGCTCATACGACAGCATCTATGCTATCATTACCAACATACAACCATGGACGACCATGCATGTGCGACCATCAATCATCATTATCAAGCATGCTAGAACAACGACTAAGGCATGGGAAAACATGTCAACAATGGACGCTATGCGTAGGGGAAGTATAACGATTCATTTACACTTTTCTAAAATTTTAAGCACTTAGAAATTTTTTTACCGATTTGGGGCTAAGTATTCTAATGCATTTCATCAAACACCTTGTATGCATGATAAGATAACTAGGTACATGATGATTTCAAGTCTAAATCAAGGCCTAACAAAGTCAAGAAAGGTCTAGCCATATACGAAATTAGACTCACCGACACGAAACAAGTTCGAATTGCTACTCGCCCTCACTCGAAGATCCACGCGCCACCGCCGTCCGCACGCGCCGCCACCACCGCCCTCACGCGCCGCTGCCGATTACTTCACGCGTCGTCCCCCTTTGCTTCACGCGCCGTCTCGATCCTCCTTGGCCGGATTCGATCTTGATCGATGTCAAATGTGATGTGATTACTCCAAATTCACACCTCCATGAATTCCCTCTTCATCAAGAATGGAGAGCTTCTTGAGGATTTATCTATTAAGGATGTAAGATAATGGGTATTCTCTCTCCTAATTCTCATTAATAGTGCCTACACCATGTGCTAAGGACTAAACTAATATTTATTTTCACACAAGTCCTTAGTATCACATACTTGCATCTCTCCTATGCTTGTTTTACATACATGCTCTCTAGTAATACATAGTGCGCTTCGTAGATCGTCATGCATGATTATCTCCTATATACGTACATAATACAAATTCATGATAGTCGCATGATTATTTTTATAATCTAAGTATGAATTGAATTTTTGCATCATTTTCCATGATTACATCATACTACATGCTTGCATCATTTTTCATATTTACATCATGCTTCATGATTACATACATATTCTCCAATTTCATATTACTCTAAGTGTTTTGTTTATTGCATGATTACGTCATTCATCTACTACACTATCATCATTTACGTATTGACAACGTATTATATGCTTATTTTATACACCATGGTATTATCACCTTGCATGTCATTGTACGCATATTGTCTGTTACACTAACCTTGTAGACAGATTACGTACGTACGGCGGAAAATTAAAAAAAGTTGGTCAAGTTTATGATCTCAGCATTCCAATTGACAAACAGGCCACCCCTGAGGTCAGTACCGAACCTAAATTGGACGAATATCTTATCTTTGAAAAAGAGTGAAGTACGGGTTTTGAACCACTACTTGACTCGGGGGCAAGTGTTAGATATCTGTCCAATTCGGGTTCGTATTTACAATTCGGGCCTAGTAAAATATCCCAAAACCCGTAAAAACCCTTTCGCGGACACCCAAGTCTAAAACGGTCCGGGATACGCGTAATTCCCGGGCCGAAGGACTTCCGGATTGCCCTAAGGCAATCTGGACCGGTCCGGATTACCATTTTACCTCGTACGTTCACTCCGATTAATTTGCCAAGTGCGGGAAGTCGGTGCATACATAGTCCGCCTTGACGACGGTATACATCTTCTTTGCATACCGACATCAAGAACTTCAAAACTGAGCAGGATCCTTAGGTTCCCTATAAATAGGGGCCTAGGTCTCTCATTTCAGGAGGACCCTCACTTTTGGACTTGAAATGCTCTGACTTCTCTCTAAGGCTTTCTCTCTCTAGAAGTGCTAACTTGAGCGTCGGAGTGGGCCCAACCAGCATTCTCCCCTCCCACGCTGGTTACTGCCCTTCGTGCAGGACCCGAAGAACAAGAGTCCGAGGTTGAGGATTAAAGTCTAGCTCGATGATTGTGTATTAAGGATTGCGGCGTTCCCGTCCTTATACATATATCTCAAGCCCGATCGTGAAGGAAAAAGCCCGAAGCAGCCCAAGTGGTGAAGCGAACCCAACACTAAGGAAAATCAACTTGATTGAGTTTATGTTCGGTCAAGATAGAAAATTGTTCCTACCAGTGTATGTTGGTACATTTAAATTCTTTAGAGAGATAGACATACAATTGTATTATAATAAATTCATCGTTATAATTCTGGCTAATTTTAGCCTACGTAACACCCCGCGTGTTGCGCGGGAATGCACCCTAGGTAAATTAACCATTTGTAAAATGTACAGGTGATAGACTCCTTCCTTCCTCTTTAGCTTAATGCGGGAATATCGTGTTCAGACAGAGAAGAAGCCTCGCAGACGCAGCATTATTATTATTATTATTCCAACACAGATGATAACTTACTTATTAAAAGTGACTGCAACTCAACAATAATAACAAACGTAAATAGGAGGAACGTAGAATCTCCTTTCCTGTCTCCTCATAGATAGATTGATAATTAATAATGCTGTTGTTGTTGTTCAAAGAGTAGGAGGGATCCATATGTAGCCATGAGTCTGAACATAACCGGCCTTTGCAAGCAGCTCATCCGCCTCAGCCGGTCCTCGGCTTCCTGGCTTATAAGGACTTGCCTTCATTTCACCATTATCGATTCTGTGCAGCAGAGGTGTAAATATCTCCCAAGCCGCCTGCACCATCACAAACATCTATCAACCCATCAATCCAAAATAACTGCAAACTTTATTTCCAATTTTCTACCTTGAGTTCGTCTCTTCGAACAAAATGTTGCTGGTCACCTCTTATTCTGCAAATTAACAAATCAAATTCAGTTTTCTTTTTAGCATATATAATAGTAAAAGAGAATAATATGATCCCAATTTACGTGTCTAGAATCAGGCGCTCGTAAGCCTCGGGAATCGTCACTCCTTGATATCGCTGTCCGTAAGACAAATCGAGTTCGCTCTGCACCGTCGACATCTCCAAACCAGGCTGCTTCACCTGATAATCAATCCAATTTTCCATCAGATCTCCACTTTTGGTGTGTGTTTCAAATTTTACTCTAGTAGTAGCAAATTTGTTTTAGTTGGTGTAATTGTATGTAAATTTCATTATAAAACCCATCCCATTGACCCAGATAGTAATGACTTTAAACATACCGTCAGTTTCATGTACATGGCTTCTTTAGGTTGGAGACGAATCACAAATTCATTTCTACCTTGCTTTTTACCTAACAAACAAAACAACTGATCAGGATAACTAAAACAACAACATGCATCCATTGACTTATGCAGCAAGAAAAAGGAGCTTACATTTGAATATATCACCAGGAACATCCTTAAACTGAACACGGATTTCTGCTTTCCTTGAATTTAAAGCTTTCCCTGCCTTTAGGATGAATGGAACACCTATTGGACAAAAACCGATCAAACCATAAGAACAAACTACCCGGAGATAATTGACAACTTAGTCTTGCATGTAGAAAAATAAACTCTCGATTGCTTAAAGTTGGATTTTTTAGATATAATTTGAAATAAACTCACCTTCCCATCGTTCATTGTGTATGTGAAGAACCATAGTTGCAAATGTAGGTGTGTTCGAGGTGTCGGGAACAGTAGGGTCATCTCTGTAGCCTTCATATTGTCCAAGAACAACCTCTTCATCCTTAATTGGTAGGACTGATTCAAGAACCTAATTTCACATTGTACGACTACTTATAACTAATCCAAAATACTTCTGAAATCAAGTCATCCTCACACTAAATGAAATATTTTATTTATACTTGATGGCTTAAAAAAATTTACCTTCACTTTCTCATCCCGAATGTGCTCGGGTTTGAGTGAAACGGGCTTCTCCATGGCAACCAAGCAGAGGACCTGCAAACAAAGCATTTGATTTTAGTACATAAATAAATGTAGAAAAATGAAGAAAGTATACAATTCCCATATACTATTAGAAGTCTTGATATTATGTTTCGAGAAGGGACTTGAATTCTCTCCATTTCACAACCAGTATTTAGCTTTGTGTATGATTAATGGATGAGATTCCGCCACACCATCAATTCTTTTTCTTTTTTTTCATTTGATGATGTTCTATATTTTGTTAAAGTTTGAAGTTGATCTGAAGTCAAAAGAGAGGATCAAACACCAAAGTTATAATAAATGAAACTAAAAATAAAATAAAATAATGCAGTATATTTGAAAAGTAAATCACCTGCAACAGGTGGTTTTGAATGATATCACGGATAATCCTAGAGAAGAGAAAAATAAAAATTCACATTATTTAACAGATAAGAACAAGTAGCAAGATGAAATCTGATTCCAAAGATACATTTCAGGGAGCATTACCCATATTGATCAAAATATCCACCACGACCATCAGTTCCAAAGTCCTCCCTGAAAACTATCTGTAGTAGGGAAACGGATGGAGTGTCAAATAACATTTGTTAGATTTTTTGTTGCAGCTGAGAGTGTTTAAATAAATAAAAAAGGGGGGGAAATCGTAACTCTTACCTGTACATTACTGATGTTGTCACGGTTCCACAGGGGCATGAAGAAGCGGTTTGCAAAACGAAGCACCAGCTGTATTTATTGAACATGTCAGAAACTAATAACAGATCTAGCTTTGTTTAAGATATGGCAACTGGGTATTTAGTTGTAGTTACATTACCAAATTTTGCACCAATTCCTTTCCCAAGTAGTGATCTATACGATAGATTTGTGGTTCCTCGAACAGCTCTCCAATCTGATTACTAAGAATTTCAGCAGATTCCAAATCCTTTCCGAAAGGCTTCTCTACAACAATTCGGGTCCATCCTCCAAGTTCAGCTGAAATATACCAGAGTAAATATTTAACTTCTAGTGAACAAATGAAAATTTTATTAAAAAGGTGCAAGTTTTAATGATAAGATGTAACTTTTAAGGTGGAGAGCGCAATAAACCATTTAGTACAAGGTTACTGACATTTATTCATGCAGCATTTTTTTATCATTCTGCTGACTGATGGATATACACTTGGTGGAAGAGCAAAATAGAACAATCTCCTAGACAAGCCCTCAGAACTGTTCTTTGAGGTCTCATGCTCTGAGATTTCTTTGTCCAACTGATTGAATCCTTCTTCAGACTCATAAGTGGCACCATACACATACTTGATCTGCAATTCCATATTTTGCATTAGAAATGCAAGGAAGGAAACGAGATAGGTGTAGTAAATTACCAGTTGCAAGAACTTGGACAAATGTTCTGACTGCTCGGCCGAAGGATTCTGGTCACTGATTAAGTAGCTGCAAGTTAACATGTCCTCTGTTAGTAAACAAATTTTTACAACAATTCACATTTTCCGATCTGTATCTTCAATAAACTAACCACGATTTTCCTAGATTAAGACAAAGAGATAAGAGAAATTATCACCTTCTAAGCTGATTTCTCAGTTTTTCATCTGTCATTTTGGTCCTAGCATAACCAAAAATGTGAACTTCATCTGCTGGAAGAAATCCCTGCAAAGCTTTTTCAATTGTCATGATAGTTTTGGTTGATTAATAAGTTAAAAATATTTAACTGGCAAAAATAAAATGAAGCTTTAGATCAAGACATTATCATTATCTTTAAAGTCATCCTTTTCCAACCAATTTGGGTCATTAAATGCAAGATAGTGGATATATATATACTCCAAACTTTCAGTAAGCCAAACCTCGAGACCCATAACCGATCAAATGAAGCAGTTCATAAGGTGGAGGAGAACGAACCTGACGGTAAAGGTTGAAAAGTGCAGGAAAAGTCTTCTTCTTGGCAAGATCTCCAGAAGCTCCAAGCACAATGATGGAGAGACACCCAGTTTCAGGCAAGTTATTGACATCCCTCCCAAATGAATCACTCCTAGTCCTAGGAGTATCAGTTCGTTTCTCAACAGACCACCCACTTGATCCCATCTCCTAATTCAACGAACGATCTGCATTTACACGTCGTAATACAACCAATTACATCATAAATAAGAAGCTGGAGGTTCAAAGATATCATTTTGATGGAAAAATGATTGAAATCGTATATCACAACATCAATAGCAAGCATAGCAGAGCAGAGCAGAGCAGAGCAGACATGCAGTTCATAGTTCATATAAGAGCGAATTATATCATGCAAATTGTCTGCATGTACAAATCATTAATAAGAGGTTGGAGCTCCGAAAGACATCGTTTGGTCGAACAAAAAAAGGAATCGCAAATCACAACATCAACTTGGTAGTTGATATCAGAGGGATGCAGCATAGCTGAATCCAAATCGACCGAACAAGCATGAACTATACAAGTACAGTGATCTCTGGAATTGATTTCATACGATTTGGAATCAGAAAGTTGGAAGAGGAAACACCCATTACATGAATATCAGAACCCAGATAAACCCAAGAGCAGAAATCGGAACCGAATTAAGATTGGATCAAATAGAGAGATGAGACGGACCAGTAGGTGCAGGAGGCGTCAGCGCGTTCGTGATCTCCGACAATAGTATAATACAAGAGAAGAATCTTTGACAATGTGGTTTTTTATGGTGGCAGAAGGAAATTTTGGGTTTTTGTTGAATTGAATTCAACTTGTTCCGATTTTCAAGTCGGGTGCGGAGTCCACCAACTTCTTCACAGTCCCGCCAGCTACCGTAGAGTAGAGTTTGGTAAGAAACTTTCCAAATTTATTTATTTTCCCACTACCTTTATTTACTCGCATTTCAGTCCCTTTCTTTTTCGGAGAAGCCCATTAATATGTAATATAAATTATATGTTAATTTTAATTCTATCTAAATATATCTTAGGCACTCTTTTTTGGCCAATTATCCTAGGCACTCTTAAAAACAGAAATAAATTAGTTTTGGCAAATTTGTCTATTATTACCTTTTTAGAACTAGTATATATATATACTTGTATTCTTTAAGGACTAAATGGTAAAGATTAAAAATCGGCCGTGAACATAATATAATCTTTCGTTTGTCAAATCTATCGGGCTTTGACTTTCACTCTTAGTCGACAGCGGCCATTGTGGTCCCGCCTCCAGCCGATATATAATAATACAATATATATATATAGGGCGTGTATCACTAGATCCAGACCCGCCTCGCGGGTTGAAATAGGCGACTCGTATTTGTCTCGTACATTTCATGGGGCTGATTGTCTCACGATAAAAATAATATATTATTATTAATTTTAAATCCTAAAGTCTATATTTATTACATTCAGATTTAAATTACAAATTTAACCAAATCCAAATATAAATTACCAAACTTATTAATTTCTTTGTTATTTTAACTAAATTTGTTATATTACCCATATATTATTATATAATATCTATCTATATATATAATACACGTGCGGGGCGGGTCCGCGAGGTAGGTATCGCTAGACCCGGAACCATCCCACCCGCGGGTCGACAGGGCCCCGCGGGTCGGCGAGTACCCGTGACCCGTTGACACCCCTACACGTCATCACCCCGTACGTAGTTAATCTTGTAAAGATAATTATGGCCAGTGATAGATATCGGTCTAAGAACCGGATAGTAGTCTCCGCTAATCGGTCCAAGTGACCCTTTAAATGATCGAAGACAAGAAACAAGCCATCTCCAGGAAGGGGAGATCGTTCCCTCTCCATAGGGAGAGGGGACGCCCTCTCCTTATAGAAGGGATCGTCCCTTCTCCACGGAGAGGGAGACGACCCTCTCCTTGGAGATGGGATCATCTCCTCTCCAAGGAGAGGGAGACGACCCTCCCCAAGAGAGGGAATCGTCTCCTCTCCAAGCACTTTACACTTAGGCCTTAAGAGTTGACTGTGAGAATTAGTTTAGATGTAGAGCAAACACGCTGCGGATGCTGCCCTCCTAATGGGGTCCCTCCTAGGACCAACCTGCGGGAAACAAAAAAAAAACTAGTAACCAGCAAAAATATCGAAATGAAAAACATAATAAAAGAAAATTAACAGTTTATAAAAAAAATTGTATATTTTATATCTTTATACATTATATCTATATTCATATCAAACATATTTATATAAACACTATTTTAAATGAAATAACATTTTTTAGGTAATAAAAAATATTAATATTTATAATTTTCTAAATAGAGATATGTATATAATTTATTTTTATAGATTATATTTACAATATATTTATGTACATTCATGCTTTATATATAATCAATTACAATTATATTGTATATACCAAATATATTATGAAATTATGTTCACTTACCGTTTATTATAAATAAATAAATATATAGATACATACATACATATATATATATATATATTCTTTCATAAATTATAAAATATTTTATTGATAAAATAATTTACATATATGATATTTTTTTCCCGGGTTATTATCATTCTAAATTCGTTTCACGTTAATTTTAACGATTCACGTTGTAGTTAATCTCAATATATTATTTTATAAAATTTTAACTAATATATTTTAGATCATATAGTTTTTTATGAATATTTTATATAAATATTGATGGATTCTAGGGGAGAATTAATACGAATCAAAACTTAGGCACATGCTAGATAACTAATTACGCAGCGGAGAGGGTGCACATACCTATTACGCGATCCGTAGCCCAAGACATCAACGAGGGAGTTCACGGAATGTCGGACGGTGTCCTACGAGAACTCTGGTTAAGGAGCAATCTGTAGGCTATGGTCTCCACAAAAAATCATATTCAATCCGGTCGCTGGATGAATCTCAATGGTGAATTGTTTGACACAATTCAACACCTACTCTAGGAAGATATAGGTTCGGCCGAACCCTTGAGTAAAAGGGAGAGGAATTTCTTTTCTGACAACTAAAAGGGAGAGAGTGACCAACCCCAAGAAATCTCTAACACCTCTTATTTATAAGAGGAGGTGAGCAAAACTCTAGGTGGGCTTGCTCACCATTTCGGTCGAACCAGTGTCTTAATTAAGCCGACCCTTTTAGGCCGCACATGGCCCATTGGAATTTCGGCCTAACCCGAAATCTCTTATGTGTCATACCTCAAATTAGACTTAGCATGTTGGGCTTATATTAATGGGCTACTATTACGGCGACCCATTTACTCCAAATGCGAACAGCTCCCACTCGCTGTAGTGGGAGGGTGCCTTATTAATATGTTGTTGCCCAACACATTTGTAGGATTACGGGGGTAGATACAACAGATGTAATAAAAAGATATGTGCTAGGTAACTAATACACAGCGGAAGATAGTGCACATACCTACTCGGATTTATGTGTACCTTAGATCGTTGAAGGAGAGTTCACGATCCGCCGGACGATTCCCGTAGAAGATCCTGTTAGAGAAGCCCTACGTGGATTATGCCTCACAGCAAAGTCTCAGTCGATTCTTCGCGGGATGGATCTCCGGAGTAAATTGCTTAAAACAATTTGGCACCTCCTAGGACAAGGGTGGTTCGGCCGAACTCTAGAGAGAAAAGGGATGGGGGTTTTCTTTTAATCTCAGCACAAAGGAAGATAGGATTAGCATTAATAAAAACCGTAGCACTCCCTATTTAAAAGAGGAGCAAAGTGTACTTTTACCCTCATGTAATATTCGGCCGGCCTTCTACCTAGGGTAGGCCTAATTTTGAGCATCTCGTGTCAATTGGGATTTTAGGCCTAGCCCAAAATCCCTAGTGTGACTTTATCTACTTACTTAGGTAATTAAACTTAATTAATGGGCTCCCAATTACGGTGGCCGATTGTCCAAATTCTAACATCTCCCACTCGCCGGAATGAGAGGGTGACTATTAATATGTTGTCGTCCAGCACATCTGCATTTGGTCTTCGATCCAATCTCTGCTCCGAATAGTTCATACGAGGTTTGCCGTGCGACCGGCGGACACGACGGGCATCATTATACTCATCTGTTAGGAGTATTGTTGCGCCCGCGGAACATTGATTCCCCATCTCTAATCAACATGTGGAAAAATAATAATGTGCCGCGTTGTATCATACGTCAACTGTCATTCTCCAATTTTCCAGTTTCCACATAGGAATACTCCTTCAGGGCATCCGTACAAGTATTCACAACCTTCAACTAATATCAGGCGAGTGGCCACCTAGTGAATACAAGAGTCGGAGAATTATAGGTGTAGTTGACCATCCCCATCGCTCATACCCTTAGTCAAACCCAACCGGTTTCCAAAGACGTGGTCACTTGACCTTTTTATTCAGCACTGCGCTCGAACGCCGGGAAACGATGACAGCAGAACATGTTTTTTTTTCTAATATATTCTTCTACTACTAAATAACTATAATTACTATATCATAAAATACATAAAATAAATTATCAGTGATAAACTATATTATTATTGCTTAGAGATTAGTTATTGTTAAAATAGAAACTATTTTCCAAACCAAAGTTATATGCTCTATAATATTTGTGAAAATAAATAAAATTATCAACTTAAATTCAACTAATTTTATATATTTGATAACAAAACAAAATGGTGTAATATACACATATCGAATGGTAGGAATAAAAAGAACTAATGTTTAAACGTTACTTACAATTTTCTAACTAGATGAAAATCATCACATATTATATTTAGCAGTGGTACATGTCCAAACTAATATTTAGTAACTAAAACTTTCAATTATTGCCATGTGTTTAGCTAGTACATACATGTTTCACTTTGCTTTGGACACAAATTGGTTGTGATTAGCAACTAAATATTAGTTCATCACTAAATAGTTTCACGAATATACGATTTGTGACTAAATTCATATGTAGCTACTAAAAAAATTAAATTTTAGTGACTAATTATATTATGGTCACAAAATATTCATCACTAAAAATATGTTTTTTTGTAGTGACATGTAAGTGTTAGTGTCATAGTTATGTTCGCACCATTACCATGGGTTGTTTTTTTAAGTCGGACAAGCGCTTGTGGGGCTGTATAGGCTGTAGGGGTATCGGTATGAGGCCCTTACTGACATAGAGTTGCCCCCGTATATAGGATGTTCGCTATGTAGTAATTTGAACCCATTAGTTTGTAGATGTAGAGTTGCCCCGTGTAGAGGATGTTCGCCACATAGTAGTTAGTAATGCGACTGCTACGCGCATACTTGCTGAGTAGATTGTTGCATTGTTATTGCAGGACTTGTAGTTCGAGTGTCATAGGGTAGCTTGTCGAGTAGGTATATCCTTGCTAGCGCCTCTCTCGTTAGGACTACTATCGCGATTTGCAGGCTATACTAAAATGAATAGTTCTTTATTCCCACTCCTGGAGTTAGGTATTGTCCGGACTCTGACTCTGATTTCGAGTAGGATTCTTTGGCATCCCCCGATTTGGGATCTGCGGATGGTATAGACTCTTCTTCTGAGTCGGATTCTGGCTCGGGATCAGAACATGTTCCAAACTTTTTTCGGAAACCAGTTGCAACGCAAAGAGTATAAGCGTTATGTAGAGCAGTCTGGAATTTTCCCACTTGTGGAGGCAGTCTTTCCCTTTGATATACTCCCTGACGTTGTTCAGGGTAAGCCTACAGTGCCCCCCCCCCCCCACTGAGATGGCAACGATATACACTGCTTAGATATGGGAAGGGTTGTGCTTCCCCTACTGTCCCGACTTGGTCAGATTGTGTCGCTATTACATGATTTCTCCGCTTGATCTTGCACCTGCTAGGATACGGTATTGGGTCTGCTTTCTTGTGCTATGCCATCAGCAGTCATGGCGCTACTCGGTTCTACTTTTCAGGTGTTTTTTCCGTCTTCAGCGCCAGGACGCATCCGGACTTACCTCTATATCTATTAATAGGCCTTCTTTGAGAGAGCGGGGCTTTGCAAGCCTCGGCTTGGGAGTGGTGAAGTGGGATGCCGCCCTTCGCTTTGTGACTGTCACTGATCGTTCGGGTAGCCATTGGAAGAGTCATTATTTCTTCGCCCATGATGTTGGAGTGACTTGCTTAGTCGCCCATGTTGTTGAGACTGACCCTGTGCCAACATATGCTGAGTTTTCTGAATCGAACAAAGTAGCCATGAGGCGATATATCGGGCTCACAAAGCGCACGCCTATCACGCCTTTCTCGCGCGACGGAGCAGGAACTGCGCGAAGCTGGGATTCGCGTAACTCCTTCGGGAGGTCCTTATGTATGTTATGAACCTTTATAACTCCTATTATGTTGTGATGTAGGCTGGTTTGATGGCAGAAACTCGCGCTTGCAGGCGAGTCTTCAGGGGAAAGCTGCTACCCCCGAGCGAGGTGCTAGTCTTGCCACCCCAGCTGCAACCCTAGTATTGGAGCCCGGGCGAGGGAAGGGATCTATGAGTAAGTCTCCTTCTTATAACTTCGTTCTTACTTATTGATATTAAGTATTATTGTTCTTATCTTGTTTTGCTCTTGTTTGCAGGCTGCTCTCCCTACGTGACGGATCGCGTTGTCTCTGTTGCAGACACTACACCTCGACCCAAGACAAATAGGGCCGACTCTGAGGTGCGTCCCTCAAGCGATCCCAAGAGACCGGAGTCTATTAGTGGCGAGGCATTGAGGACTCCTTCCCGTGATAAAGGGAAGGACGTTGAGGGTCAGACTCACGCGCCTGCTATGTGTGCCCCCCGGTCGAGGGACCTGACCTTGGAGGAGGAATCTCCTCGTGAAGGTGTGTAACTCGCTTTTACTTTCTTGTTATACTTGTGCTATGTTGTCTTTATTGTTTATCTCTTTGTGTGTTCATAGGTGTTGCGCCTACTGCTACACTCACCCGTGCTGATTTGGTTCGTCCTATCGAGGACGCTATCGTTGGGGATGCGTGGGCACCCTTTGCTATTGGGGGCCTCGATTTGATAAGGAGGCAAGTTTGAGAACTCCCGAGGTGGGAGTGCGCGTGTTGCAACGGGTTATTCCTCCTGGCGATCGGAGGGTTCGTCCCAGCGAGCCTGAGGACGCGCGTGCCTATGCTGAGGGCGCGCTGACACGCCTTGCTCCTGTGAGTATTCATCCTTATTCTTTTATAACTTGTATGCATATCTGCATTGTCGTTACAACTTTTTCTTGTTAAATGTTGCATTGCACTTTAGGTTGTTGTCGACGCGGTGAACCTTTCTTCATTTGTGATTGAACTCACTGAGGAGAAGAAGGCTCTCCAGGAGAAGTGCGACATGGTCTGTCGCGAGCTCGCAAGCGCAAAGGAGAAGGCACGCTTTTTGGATGCCAATGTTGTTGATTTGGAGGTAGGTGCCTCTGTTCGCCAAGCTCGAGTTGCTACACTCGAGTCTGATATGATTGCTATTCAGAAGAAAGTTGCTGAGGATGGTGAAGCGCACGCTCTTGCCCTACAGGCTGTGTAGGAGAGCGCATGGTTACAGAAGATTAACTGGTATGTGCGCCTTTCCGCTGCGTAATAACCTGGCATGTACACGTGTTTTAATTCGTAGGAACTATCTCCTAATTCCAACATCTTGGACGAGCCTTTGGTCTCGGGTTTTTACCCCCGAGATGAATTCCATGGCCACTTGGACAAGGAACCAAGTTGGTTGTCCCACTCCCACTATTGCCAGTAGGTAGTTAAGGAATTATAGGATTCTTATCCAACGGTTCAGCAACTGGATTATCTGGTCCTACTTGATTCGCACCAGGAGCAACTGTGATTTCTGCAGGTGGATTGACTCTTCCCACTGGATTTATCATGAAAATGTTCACATTCTCATTTACCATTTTATTCACAGTTGTTGCTTCTTCAATTCTCCCACTCTAATTTAGTGGGACCTTATCATCCTCATCATGTTCAAGTTCTTTTAAGACTTCATTCGTGTTGATGTCACCAAGCTTAGGAAATTCATCCTCAATAAACGTAACGTCCCTGGATTCATGTTCGACCACGCTACAATTTTCTTGAGCCACCACAAACACGTATCCCTTAGAGTTTTCCGAGTATCTTATAATGATACTTTTCAATCCTCTAGGTCCTAACTTGCCGTATCGGCTCTCTTTCTGATACGTGTATGCTATGCAACCCCAAGGTCGCAGCCAGGTAAGTTCCACCTCTTTACCAGTCCATAGCTCATATGGTGTTGTGTCCACCGATTTTGTAGGTACACATTTTACTACACGAGTAGAAGTCAACAACGCATTACCCCAAAAGGATATCGGAAGTTGATATTGTGACATCACGGTTCTTACCATGTCCAAGAGTCTACGATTACGTCGCTCCGCAACACCATTCTTGTGGTGTATAAGTGTTCGTCGTTTGATGGACAATGCCCTTTTCATTGCATAAATTAGCAAACTCATTCGAGTGGTATTCACCACCTCTGTCACTGCACATGATTTTCACGTTACGCTCTAGCTGATTCTCTACGAGACTAAGATAGTTATTAAAGCACTCAAGGGCCTCAGATTTACGAGTAATCAGATGAGTAAACCCATAGTGGGTAAAGTCATCAATGAAAGTTATTCTGAGCTTCAAAATCATACATCTTACCATTAATTTTCTACTTCGAATCGATGTGTCCTAGTTTTACGCGAAATCAATGCACTGTGCGCGCCACACTTGGGTCTCACTCTATGTGAAATCATTTCGTTTCCATAATTTAATTGTCAGTGTCATACATGTTCGTCATTACGTTATCAATAATATTTATGGAGTACTAACAAATACGAAAACTAAATCGTTCGATCTAGTTGCGCAATCAATAGGTTACTAATGATGATGGAGTGTGTTAATCGTTTCTTTCATTTGACCTTTTTGACATGGCTGGAAATTTTGGTTTTAATCCCTATTACCGGATTTTTTTTTCAGATCGATCCCTTTGATCGGGTCGATGGATTGATAAGTAAATTGTACTTCGAATCAAATTTTATTCAATCTCAGTGACAATCACTTTATTCAATAATCTGAAACATAAACAACCAAAGTCATCAGTTCAAATGAACAATGAAAGATGAAACGAAAATAATAACGTCTTGATCATAATGCAACAACAATGAGAGAGAAGATAGTCGAGAACTCCGAGCCATGTCGAACACCACACCTAAAAAAATTCACGAGTTAATCACATCAGATGACCTGTGTCTGAATAAAACCTTTTACGGCTTTATATAAATGACAAACGAGGCGTACCTAAGATGCACTTCATCAACGGTGTTTTTACCTACCGAATTTTCATTTAGACCTTTTCTTGCTCGATTCTTTTAGCATCGTGTGTATATGAGAAAAGTTTTCCTTCAACTCATAGGATTCATATGAGATGGAGGTTCCTCTATCGTAGCCACCTTCGAACCGATCCAAAATTGTCTGAATCGATTTGATCAGACGTGTTAGTCCATTGTCGTCGGCCAACCACGAGAGAGGGAACCTTTTCATTATTAGATGAATCCTCTGCTACGCATCCCCTCCGTCATCAGGGTCATGATCGGTTTTTGCACCGGCATTCATGCATATAATACCATCATATTTAACCATGAGGTTTCTAGCTTCATCGGCCTTTCCTTCGGCGAAACGAAAGTGTAAGGCACACCAAAGGTGTAATGCACTGATGTTCATGAACTGCTTCTCAACTTCAGCTGTCAGGGTTGAAAAGATCAACCATTTCGCAATTTGATCTTTACGTGACCTTTCATCGTCCAAGTAGTACAGACTACCATATTCATCCGTATGTGTCCTCTCCACTTTTAGATTTATGCATTCGCCAACCTCCGCAATAGAGAGGAGTTTCAACATATACTCCTTCTATTCATCATATCTCATACCATCAAGAATGCGGGGAATATAGAATTGTACTCTTTCAACCATTGAAACTAACACATTTACAAACAATTATGAAAATCAGGGCGACAATTTAAAACATTTTGAAAAGAATTTCTTACATCGAATATCTATGAGATAAGAAGCGACAAACAATGATTCCTCAGTCATCTAGCCTAACCGACCACCAGTAAACCAACGGGAAGGGGGCCGTGTAAAGAGTTCACACCTATGTAGTTAAAAACTCGTATCTAAGTCGTAAAAACGCACGTTTTTACGTCTCTAACTTAAAAAACGAGTGAAAACGTAGCTAAGTCGACATCTTGGTAGAAACGGTAGAAACGCTCCGTAGAATCGTAGAGTCGTAAAAAAACGGAGTTTTTACACGATTCTACCGTTTCTAATTCTGTACTAAAAAGATGGACAAAAAAAATCCATACAGGGAAAATACGTCAATTATTTTATTGTTAAAATATCAAGACAAGTCTCAAGCATATACTTCTGACGTCTCTCATCTCTAAATCTCTCTAATCTATTCATTAATATATTTACAGTGGAAGACACTAAATCAAAATTAAATTTAGCTTCATCCCCCACCGCGGCATCATCACTCTTTGTTTAGTGTTTTTCCTTTGAATTTAACAAGCTGACAATCTACTTTTGTCACTACTTATGTATAAATCTAAAATAATTCTTGCTATATTAATTATTTTGCATGTCATATTTCCATCAAATCCCAATAGCTATTTTTTATTTCATGCTTACGTGAGATTTTTTTTTAGTAAACTCATAAAATAATATCAGATTGAACTAAATGAGGATCATGCCGATTCCAAAGATTTTCCCAATGATATTAATTAGTTAAGAGAAAACAATAAATCCAAAAACTCAAATTATTGATTATAATTTTATATATTATTATTAGGTATTATTGGGTATTATTGGGTACGATTATTGTATTTGAGTTCTTTTACATAATATATAAATATTTATACAAATCATTTTTCATGTTATTTAACCTACAAATAGAAACTTACGTTTTTACGATCCGACTTTACGACTCGACTCTACATACCTTTTTCCGTTTCTACGTAGAAACTCGTTTTTGACTGCATAGGTTCACACTGCCGATTTCTCATTTCTAATAGACCAGTCTCTTTGAAAAATGTTTAATCGCTAATTTAACCGGAACGGGGAGTTTTTACACACACACACACCTGATCTTGGCTTTCCCAAGGCCCTTTTTAAAATGTTTCGAGGATTTCTCATGCAAGCATACATAATTCTATTTCACTAACAAATTATCGCATGCTGCCATATCCTGAAACTATCATGCATACGCATCATGCATAGTCACTCCACATAAAATATGCATATTTGGTGACTGAATATCGTTTTAAAACTATTTGGGGCTGACTTGCAATTCATGTTTTCAAAATCATGCGTACTTCTAGACATGGTTCCTATCAAGATCACTCAGCATAGCATGTTTATCCTAGTGCGTAACTCATTAATTGACAACAGGGCTCTGCCCCCAACCATGCAATATCCAGCTAGGTTGACATAGTCAAGACTCAATTCTAACATGCATTCATATAAATATATAACAATTGCAATTCAGCCCACAAAATTATTCAGTCCCATAATCATGCAATTTCTGAGATCCAACCCCATAACCAAAACTAGGCATCAGGTTGATTAAAACGTGTAAATGTCAAACCAAATCGCAAGTAATTTTAAAGTTCAAAAACATTTGGTTTAAATTTGACCCGACCTAATTTCAGTCGACCCGAAGCGGTCCGGTTCAGTCAACCCTGTCCGACCGGTCTGATCAACCCGGTTCGACCTGTCCGGTTCAATTAGGTTAGTTCGGCTCGGTTTTACTCGAACCGGGTCGGTTTGAACTGGCCCATTTGTAGGATATTATGGCGATAGTTACTACGGACAAGAAACACGTGTAGATGCCAGGTAACTAATTACGCAGCGGAATAGGGACACATACCAGTTTCTCCTTTGTCGTAGTCCCAAGATCTTGTGGAAGTTCATGGTCCACCGGCCGGAACCTGTAGTGATTCTTGTTAAGGAATCGCCTACGAGGAATGGTCTCCACAGCAAAGCCTCTTGTCAATTCCTCGCGGGGATGGATCTCTGGGGTAATTGCTCGAAAAAATTTGGCACCTATATATAGAGGGGGGAGGGAAAATCTCACCTCCTTAATTACTTGGTTCGGCTGGTCAAATAAGGAGACAAAAGGCCAATTTTGGGCCTCTCATATCAATTGGGATTTTAGGCCCAGCCCAAAAATCCCTAATGTGACATTACCCAATTACCTTAATTGTTGGCCTTATATTAAATGGCTCCTATTACGGCGGACCATTCACCAAATGCAAACAGCTTCCACTCGCCGGAATGGGAGGGTGCCTGTTAATATGTTGTCGACCAACACATCAACATTTATTCTTTGATCCATGCCCTACTTCAGACTAATTTATACGAGGTTTGTCGTGCGACCGGCAGACACAACAGACATAGTGATACCCATCGGTTAAGAGTGTAGTAGCGCCCGCGGAACGTTGATTCCCAACATTTGATCAACCTGTAAACATATATGTACCGCACTGTATCCCTGGTCAACTATTATTCTCCAATTTCCTAGTTTCCACATAGGAACACTTCTCCAAGGCATCCGCACAAGTATTCACAACCTTCAACTAATATCAGGTTGGTGGCCACCTAGTGAATACAAGAGTCGGAGAATTATATATGAACTTGACCATCCCCATCGTTCATACCCTTAGTCAAACTCAACCTGTTTCCAAAACGTGGTCACTAGGTCTTTTTGTTCAGCACTGCGTTCGTACACCTGGAAGCGACCATTGAGTTTGACCTTAGATAAGAGTTATGAGTATGTAAGGATACTTTGGGTGCTCCTTCATAAAGCACCCGGGATCAGTCACACGCTCAAGTGAAGAAGTTTGCGCCAATCTGAAATCTCGAGGATTCTACCTAGCACAAACGAGCCTGACCCCGTGGTCAAACGTAGCGCGCGCAGTATGAAGTGCGCGTCGATAGCATAACCTGAACTTACATACTGTTAGGAGTGGTAAATGTCATACGCTCTCGCCAATTCTCATCTGGCCTAGAATGTGGTTTCCGACGAACTAAGTTCATCACGGCGATACACAAAACAAGACCATGTGGTGTTACCCCGAAACCAAATGATCGTTTTGCTTAACCAGGTTTATCGAAAGCACCTTGGTTCTTAGCCCGTCTTGACATGGTGGAGGTTCCTCCTCCGTCAAGATGATTGAGCCTGTGTGACGAGTCTGGCCCACATTCGACATGTTTTATGAGAGTTTTTACTCTCCAACGACTAGTTTATAGATCGTAAAATCCGATGTAATCCAACAATTATGATGTCGTAAGATCATAAACTTAAACTTGTAATTCTTTAGATCCAAATATTACTTCAAAACTCAAAATATTATTTGACACAATACAATCCTCCTAAACCCTACGCAGTCCAAGCATTTTAACATGTTTTTCGAAAAACATCCTTGCGTAGTGGTTTAGTTAATGGGCCTGCCACCATATTCTCAGATGATAAGTATTCTAATGTGATCAATTTGTATTCTATCACAGTTTTCACATAATTATATTTAATATCAATGTGTTTCGTCCTATTATGGTACTTTGTATTATTGACTGCTGCAATCGCTGTTTGACTGTCAGATTAAATCCTCACAGGTTTACTCTCGTACTTGATGTCAAGCAGAGCAGTAAAGAGTCTCTTTAACCAGACAGCCTCCTGTGCATTCTTAAAGAATGCCGCAAATTCGGATTTTATCATAGACATCTCGACACAAGATTGCTTCTTGCTCATCCATGAAAATGCGGCATTAGCAAGGAGAAATACTCCTCCTGATGTGGACTTACAATCATCCGGATCGCCACCATGGTCGGCGTCTCTGAACCCAGACAATTCTAGCTTCCTACCCTCATAGCACATTGCATGTCAGCATTACCGTTTAGGTATCGAATAATTCGTTTAACAGATCATAAATGTTGATATCCAGGGTCTGATTGGAAACGTGCTACTAGGCCCACATCGTAAGAGATATTCGACGAGTGCATTGCATGGCGTACATCAGACTACCAACCATACTGTGGTACTATGCACTCTTCATCTGTTCACGCTCCGCCTGGTCTTTCGGGCCATCACGCTTCGACAGCGCGCACCCATACACGACCGGCGTATCCACTGCTTTGGCATCTTGGAGATTGAACCTTATCAACAATTTGTTGATATAGGCTTCCTGGGAAAGACACAATTTCCGAGAAGCGCGATCCCTAGCAATCTTAATGCCTAGGATGTACGTGGCTTCTCCCATGTCCTTCATCTCAAAAATAAATGCCACCCAGGACTTTGATTCACTTAAATAACTCACGTCGTTCGCGGCAACGAGTATGTCATCGATGTTAACGTCAAGATAACGTACTTTGACCCAGAGGTCTTCGTGTACACGCAGGGATTCTCGTGTACACGCAGGGATCCTCGTGAAGATTCATGAATCCATTGCCATCGATTTCATCGTGGAACCTGTGGTACCATTGACGAGACGATTGTTTAAGACCATAAATCGACCTTTGGAGTTTACAAACTTTACGTTCATTTCCAGGGCTAACGAAACCCTCTGTTTGCTCCATATAGATCTCTTCCTCCAGGTTTCCGTGGAGGAACGCTGTCTTAACTTCCATATGGTGCAGCTCTAGATCGAGGCTCGCAACCAAGGCTAAAATAGCCCGGACCGTGGTGTAACGCACAGTCGGTGAGTATGCCTCATCAAAGTCCACTCCGTGGAGTTGGGTATATCCTTTTGAAACAAATCGAGCTTTGTATCGCTCAACGTTTCCATCAGCAGCGAGTTTCAATTTCAGAACCCACTTAGCCCCTATTGCTATGCGGTTAGCAGGCAACTCAACTAACGACCACACCTAATTATCTTTCATAGATGAGATTTATTCCTCCATTCCTTCGCTTGAGGTCCATCCAACGCTTATTTAACTATAACCGGAAGTCAGAGTGAACAATTCACCCTTCTCGATGTGACACTTCTTAGGAGAAGTTCGGTGCCTTTGACTACGTCTAGTCTCAATATTCCCATCTTGAATTTGAACTATAATCCCACTGGGAACAATGCTCCCACTCGGAACAACTCTCCCACTGGGAACAAGGGCGATGCTTGAACCTTCACCAAAAACTTTTCTTGGACGACCTTTTGGTCTTGGGATTCCACATTCGTTATTAATTCCAGGGTTACTAGGACCCGTTGTCTAACTGTTGCCTCACTCCCACTGTTTCCAACAGGTAGTTATGGTATTATATGATTCTCATTCTGCGGTTCAGCAATGGGATGATCAAGTTCTACTTGATTCGCACCTGCAGAAACAGTGATCTGCGTGGTCGGATTGACTCCTCCCAATAGATTTATTACGAAAATGTCCTCATTCTCATTTACCATGTCGTTCACTGTTGTTGCTACCTCAAATCTCCCACTTGAAGTAAGTGGGACCTGAACATTGTCATCATGTTCTAGTACAATTAAGACTTCATCCGTTTTGATGTTACCAAGCGTTGGAAATTCGTCCTCAAGGAATGTAACGTCTCATGTTCGAACACGTCACCATCCTCCTGAGCTGCTACAAACATGTATCCCTTAGATTTTTCAGAGTACCTTATAAAGATACTTTTCAATTCTCTAGGTCCCAACTTGCCAAATCGGCTGTCGATCTGATGCGTGTATGTTGCGCAACCCCAAGGTCACAGCCTGGTAAGATCCATCTCCTTACCAGTCACATCTCATATGGTGTCGTGTCCACCGATTCTATATGAACTAGGTTCACCACATAATTTGCAGTCAACTACACATCATCTTAGAAGGAGATCGGAAGTTGAGCTTGCGACATCATGATACTGACCATATCCTGAATAATGTGTGATTATGATGCTCCGCCAATCTAATTTGTTAAAGGCGTATTCCAGATTTTCGTTTAACAGAAAATTAATTTCATTGCATATTCATGCTTCGAGGTTTCGTCTGTCTCAAATCGTGCAATAGGTTTTCACCCTACGCTCGTTTACAATTCTCGATGAGAAGTTGCATGAGTATTAGACCCTAAATGGGTATTTTTGTAATGAAAAATTTATTTCGAGCATTAAATCAAACGCATTACATTAAATTTGTACTTTAAAATGATTTGTCCTATCTATCGAAGGAGCTGCGCGTCACTCGCACGTCAACAGTTGTTACCCGTGGTGAAATCGTTTCGTTTCCAAAATTTAATTTAATTGGTTTCTCACATGTTCGTCATTACGATTTATTAATTTTAATGGAGTACTAACAAATAAGGAAGATTTAGATCGGTTCGCATTCTAACTACATAATTGACATGTTTATAGTAATTTTGATGGAGTATGTTAATCGTTTCGTTTCACTCGTCCACTTGACATGGCCGAAATTTTGGTTCCATAACCATGGGTTCAATCTTTCGTTTCGGATCGTTCCCATTGACTGGGCTAATAATTGATAAGGTTCACACATTGATAATCATGCGACAATTAGGGAGATAATAACATTTCGGAAAACGAATTGCTTACATCAGATATCTATGAGATAGAAGGCTACAAGTAATGATTCCTCAGACATCTAAAAAACCTGACTACCAGTAAATAAATGGAAGGAGGTCGTGAAAGAGTTCACACTACTGACGTCTCCTTTCTAATAGATCAGTCTTTTAAAACGGTTTAATCGCTATCACATGAACACGGAATTTTAACATACACCCGATCTTGGCTTTCTCAATGTTCTTTAAAAACATTTCGAGGATTCATGCAAGCATATACAATAGTACTACACAAGAAATCATTATACGCAGCCACATCCAAGAAACAATCCAATCACATGCATACGCATCATGCGTCTATGTTCCAATGAACTCATGTTGGCATATATAATTCTACTATCCAAGTAAATTATCACATGCGGCTACATCCTCCACATTCATGCATACGCGTCATGCGTGATCACTCCATAATAAACATGCATATTTGGCGACTGATTTGCAATTTTAAACATTTGGGGCTGACTTGCAATTCATGCTATCAATCAATCATGCGAACTTCTAGATATGGATTCTAGGCAATAAAAACCATCACAGCATGTATATCCTAGTGCGCAACTCGTTAATTTAAATCCAGGGCTCTGCCCATAACATGCAATATCCAGCTAGCTTGACATCGTCAGACGCAATTCTAATCGTGCAATAATATCAAATAAAATAGAAATTGCAATTCAGCCCACTAAATGACTCAGTCCCAAAATCATGCATATCTGAGATTCATCTCCATAATCGAAACTAGGCATCAGGTTTGATTATAACGTGAAAATTTCAAACTGATTTGTACTGTATAGGTAATTTTAAAGTTCGAAACATTTGTATTTTAAAATTTGACTATCCTATTTTCAGTTAACTCGGCTCGGTCCGACAAAAACGGTCTGGTTCCGTCAATTAGGTTTGACTGGTCCGGTCCGGTTCGGCAAAATTGGTTTTGTTCAGTTTTCACACACAAACCGGGTCGGTTTGGTTTGACCCATTAGTTACCCGCTCCGACTCGACCCGTATGGGTCGGATCGATTGAGAAAACTTGGATTGGTTGACCCGCTACGGTTGGACCCGTGGAACCTGACCAGGTTCGATTCGGTTGACCCGGTTCGGGTTCCCATGATCCTCCGGGTCAGTCGACCCGACCCGGATGTGCAAAATTGGACTGGTCCATTACCCAATAGGGTTCGGCCGAATTCTATCTTGTGGGCTAAGTAGGGTTTTAAAATCCACTAAAAAGTTAACTTAGCCACCAAGTAAGAATAATTATAGATATAATTTCCAATATTTGCACAATATATATATATATTGTAAACTTCGGCCCCAATATATATATATATATATATATATATATTTATATACTGTCAAGATTCTATATTTAAAGATATAAATCTATCAAAAATATATTTGATTAATCTTTATGGTAACTAAATCTATCAATATTATAAATATTCAAAATATTGTGCTAAAATATATTTATAGATATTGTCACAATTCATGTGAATCTAGCCCTAATTATGGCATAATTCATCTAGCAATATGGCCGAATTTTACCCTAAAATTTCCACCATTATTTCAGCCAACATAGGTTACTTGGGGCCTAAGAAATTAAAAAAGTTCACTTTGTAAACCTATATATGGTTCGGTCGAAAAGGCAAATTAGGGCTAGTGATCAAATTTCAAGATTAAATTTTACTAAGATCAATAATCCCATGTTTAATTTTGATAAATGTCACGTTTTTCTTGAAAATCATGAACACCAGTTTTACCAAAAAAAACACTTAATTTCATGAACAGTTTTGCCAAAAACTTCAAGAACAAAAATTTTATCAAAATCAAGAACTCCCTAACACAGGCTCTGATACCACTGTAAGATATTATGAGGATAGTTACTATGGACAATAAACACGTGTACATGCCCAGGTCACTAATTACGTAGCGGAATAGGGACACATACCAGTTTCTCCTTTGTCGTTGTCCCAAGATCTTGTGGGAGTTCGCGATACACCGGCCGGATCCTGAAGTGATTCTTGTTAAGGAATCGCCTACGAGTAACGTTCTCCACAACAAAGCCTCTTGTCGATTCCTCGCGAGGATGGATCTATGGGTAATTGCTCGAATCCATTTAGCACCTCCTTGCTTGTAACCTTCGCCCGAAACACACCAATTGGGAGGATGGATTTCTGTGTCTCAACACTTAGGAGAAAGGAGTGATTAACTATTAACCTTAGAGAAATCTTGATACACCATATTTATAGGAGGAAGTGGGAAAATCCCACCTCCTTAATTACTTGGTTTGGCCGGCCACATAAGGAGAGGGGAGGCCCAATTTCGGCATCTCGTGTCAATTGGGATTTTAGGCCCAGCCCAAAATCCCTTATGTGACATTACCCAATTACCTTAACTGTTGGACTTATATTAAAGGGCTCCTATTACGGTGACCCATTCACCAAATGTCAACACCATTAGCCCACCTGGTCCGACCCGACCCGCTCCGGCTCGGACCGATTGAGAAATCTGGGCCGGTCAACCCGACCCGTTTGAACCGGTGGAACCTAAACCGAACCGGTTCGGATCTCACTGGTTATCTGGGTTGGTTGACCCGAGCCGGTTGCGCATTTAGTTCCGGTCCTAAACCCTAAGGTTCGGCCGAACCATGTCACCTGGTGGCTAAGTATGGTTTTAAAATCAACTAAAAACTTAACTTAGCCGTCAAGTAACATTAAATATAATAGATATTATCATATAGATAATTAATGCGCAATATATATTTATAAATGATTTGATTCTATATTAAGGATAAAATCTACAAGTAAATATATTTTCTCAATCTTTTAAGGTAACTAATTTATCACCAAATATTGCAATATCCCTAAAAATATGCACATAATATATCGGTAATTAATTTCATGATTTGACCTCGTGACGACCAAACGCTAGCCGACGATTTTTTTTTTCCGTCGTGGGAGGTGTTGGATTACGGGCTAAATACTACGGAAACTCAAATACGGTACATGCTTGTAATCACAATTACACAGCGGAAGATGTGCACATACTTTAATCGCTTTCCGTAGTCCCAAAATCTTGCGAGGGAGTTATCGATCCACCGGATGGAACCCGTAGAGGTTCTTGTTAAGGAAGCCCTACGCGGTATAGTCTCCACAGAAAAGCCTCTGATCGATTCTTTGTAGGGATAGATCTCCAGAGTGTTTGCTCAAAGCAAATTGGCACACCCATGGTGAAGGAGGTGGTTCGGCCGAAACTAGGTGTATTTAGGGAGGAGAGTTTTCTCTCAAATTAACACAAAGAAGAATTATAATCTAACATAATAAAACCCCAAACACCCTCTATTTATAGGAGGAGCAAAGTGGACAAAAGTCCATTTTTCCCACATCTATAATTCAGCCGGCCATGGTGTATAAGGGAGGCCCAATTTTGGGCCTCTCATCAATTGGGATTTAGGTCTAGCTCAATTTCCCTAATGTGACATTTACTCAATTGTCTCAGATAACATATACATATTAATGGGCTTCCATTTACGGCGCCCAATCACCATATGCTAACAGGAGGCCGCTGTCACCGGTGGCAGGGCCGTGGCCGCCACGACTCGCGCCGTGTTTGGCCTAGGCTAGCCGCGACCCTTAGGGTTTGGTGGGCTATTTTTAGATCAAATTTTACGTTGATCAAAAATCCAAAATCCAATTTAGATTAAAAAAAATTACATTTTTATTAAAAAAAAATCATGAACTTCATACACAAACTCTGATACCACTGATGGATTTTAGGGGAGAATTAATACGAATCAAAACTTAGGCACATGCTATGTAACTAATTATGCAGCGGAAAGGGTGCACATACCTATTACGCGATCCGTAGCCCATGACGTCAATGAGGGAGTTCACGGAATGTCGGCCGGTGTCCTACGGGAAACTCTGGTTAAGGAGAAATCCGCAGGCTATGGTCTCCACAGCAAAGCCCCTTCAGTCGGGTCGCTGGATGGATCTCCGGGGTGAATTGTTTGACACAATTCGGCACCTAGCAAATTAGGTTCGGCCGAACCCTTGAGCAAAAGTGAGGGGAAATTTTTTTCTGACAACTAAAAGAGAGAGAGAGTGACCATCCCCAAGAAATCACTAACACCTCTTATTTATAAGATGAGGTGAGCAAAACCCTAGGTGGGCTTGCTCACCATTTTGGCCGAAGTAGTGTCTTAATTGGGCCGGCCCTTTTAGGCCGTGCGTGGCCCATGGGGATTTCGGTCTAACCCGAAATACCCTATGTACCATACCCCAAATTAGACTTAGCTTGTTAGGCTTATATTAATGACCTCGTATTACGGCGGCTCATTTACTCCAAATGGCAACAAATATGTTATATAAATATTTTATATTTATATTATAGTTTTATTTTTTATATCTTTATTTGTGAAGTCTTTGCTCCGTTTATTTCTTTACTACAATTTATATTTATACATATAAATTTGTGTCATATCTATCTCTACGTATAATATTTTATATTTATATAATTTTATTTTCTATATTTTTTAATTTATATTTATTTATTTTATTTTATTAAAATTTGTGTCATTTTATATTTATATAGTTTTTTCATAAATATTTTGTACACTTTTTTTATATATATTTATCTTTATATAATTCTATTTTTTTATTTTATGTTATTATAATTTGTTTAATTGTATATATAAATATATGTATATATGTCTGAATATTTTATACATTTTATGAAGTATTAATATATTTTATATTTATATTATTATTATTATGATTTATGTATGTTCATATATATATATATATATATATATATATATATATATATATATATATATATATTATCTATGGACAAGTACACAATTAGCATATATATTTTTATACAGAATATTTCCCTAATATTGAGGTGATAATCTCTTACCCACTAAGTAATATGGTCGGTCGAAACTTAATTTAATTAAATTTTTAATGGATCTCAATCATATAATTAATGAACTAGCTCAATAAGACCCAAACTTTTTAGTAATTTCAGTCAAGGCCTTATTACTATAGAATAATTATTTCTAATTAACTTACACTTAATCGGATTTAGTTAATTATTAGTTAATTATTGCTATCATAAACCGTGGCTCAGTTAATCTAATTGCCAACAATATATATATTATTTTAATGTATTAATCTAAAGATAAATTCTCACTCATAAATTGTAATACACATATTTCATTAGAAATGGTCCAGACGGGGAATTTTTTTTTTTTTTTAATCTGAACTTATGTAGTGTATTATATATTATTTTATATATATATTGTGCACTATTGTAATATTTTTTTTTGGTAATATCTATTGTAAGTTGAAAGTGTGTATTGTTAATTCCGTCCATTTTCCATGAGTTCAGACAGAGAAATAGTATATTGTGCACATGATTAATAATGGTGGTTGCAGAATCCACTTCTAAACTTCAATATATTATTATATTATATATTTAAATTAGCATCTCCTACAGATAGACGTGCCACCCACTCACACTATTATATAAATATCATAACATGCGGTGTCCGTCCCCATATAAAAGTTTAGCACCATGCATTAGTATTGAGGCGAGCAATAGGTTTATTTATTATGACTATAAGAGAACTTTCAATGGTAGTGCATGTGCTTAATTCCATGTTGTAAATATATTATGGTAGAAAGTTCATAGTGCATAGTGTTATTTAATGTTGGGATCTAATAATTAAATAGAAATTGCATTTCCAATAAGAATGTCTTGTTCCAAAATGAGATTTTCTAGTTTCCAATTTTTGCCACTTGGACGCTGACTAGGCGCCACTAGGTGTGACTAGGATTACTAATATTACTGTTTTGTCATTATCGAGTGAATAGTGAAGTGGGACAGTGCCTACTACTAGGAACTCCCACGTTACTGTTCATGTCGGTTCCAACTTTTTAATATTATTTTTTTCAATTGTTTTGCTTTTTCTTTTTTTTTTTTTTGCTAAAATTTCAAATGTTTTGCTTGTCTCTTTGATTGTATATATATTCAGTTACGCTAAGTCAGATAATAAAATGAGTTGTAATCGGTCATTAAATATCAAGTAAGTTAAATAATGACACAAACCAAAATTATTACTTTTTAACTTTGAATCAATTTCATAATTTCCAGATCTAATTTGTTTATATTTACCATGTTGAACAGCTGTCAATTCTAAATTTTGAAATAATATAAAATTCCATATTATTAAATATGAAAAAAAATCTTAAAAATATATTATTTTAATGCATATATATTTCTATCTAATTACTTATATTATTATATGAAAAATATATTTTGTTTATGATAAATTGTTATAAAGTTTATACATTTAGGATGATATATAATATATTTATGATTTACGTATATTGAAAATGATTAGTAAAAATAAATTATTAATATATATAACTGGTTTACTAATATGATCTGATGGATGTGCATAAACGTGAATCGACTGACGGTAATGAATCAAGATATGTCAATCGTGTAACATATCTTGTATAAAATTTATATCGGAAATAGTATTCAACTACGCGATAAAGAGAAACATAAAAAATTACAAGAGAAGTTAGTCGAACATCTCTAGCAATTTAGTAATATGTGTGACATTTTATGTAGTCTCAAATATATATATATATATATATATATATATATATATATGTTAATTTTTATTTTAGTTGGCAGTTTTTATGTATTATTTGTATTTTTTTTTGTACTGTAATTTTTAAATTATTGCAATCATTATTTTAAAAAAAATAAGGTGTTCATTTATATATTATATTATAATTTTTTAAATACCAAAATAATCATTTTTTTAAAAAAAATATAGTACGTAAATAATTGAATTATTACCCTTACAACGTCGAGTTTTGAATTTCGGGATAACAATACACGTCGGTCAAAGTTTGAATCCAAATATTTAATCTAAGATTGACCAACTTTGACGAATTCGTAAAAATGTAAAATTTCATTAAAAATCAATTACTTTTTTATGATTTTGTATATATATATATATATATATATATATATATATATTTTTTTTTTGTTTCTAAATATGAATATTTAAATTATATATAATGCTTAAAAAAAAATCATATTGTAAGTATGTAATTATGTGGATCCCAATATAGAAGTGGAGGAAGTAGCCAAATCCCCTCAGGCGAATAAGGCTCCTATGGCAACCCAGGAGATTCTTGGAACCGAGCCCCCATAGGCGGGCGAGGTATTCGAGCCCCCTCAGGCGGGCGAGAGCATCGAGCCCCCACAGGCGGGCGAGAGTGTCGAGCCCCCACATGCGGGCAAGACACTTGAATCCTTGCAGGCTTTTATGAAATCGAACCCCCTCATGCGGGTGAGGCAGAGGGATGGATCAGACGCCCAGGAAAGGAGCCAATGGAATCTGAAGAGGAGGCCCGGCCTACCAAAAGAGCCCGTAATTCCCCGATCATACCACCTCCACCTCCAAGGCGCAACACCCCTCGTAGAGGTGCAAGGATCTTTGTCAGCCTAAGACCCTTTTACGATCGTGCATCTCGCCAATTGGCCCCGCGGTACCCCAACATCCATGAGGTAGTTCGTTTACAGCATAGATGTCTCTGTTTTCACTGCCCTTTATGTGATTATTTAGATGCTATCCAGAATGCTAGTACGGCAGATCCCCTTCAGGATCTGCGGGAATTACGATGAAAATACTAGCTTGGAACTGTCAGGGGGCAGGCAATAATCTGACAGTTCAACATATTAGAAATATTATTAATATCCATAAACCTAGTATAGTATTTATAGCAGAGGTAAATAGTCAATTAGATAGAATGAAACTAACTCTTAGTACAGCGGGCCTAGTGGACATGCTGTGTGTTCAACCAGAAGAAACTAGAGGTGGCCTAATCCTGGCCTGGGAAGATCGATTCAACATTAAGATAACCTCGACTTCCCAAAACGCCATCCATACTGTCATAGCCCAGCGCCAAAATAAAGTCAAATGGGAAGGGTCTTTCATTTACGCCCCTTCAAAAGCCAGAAAACAAGCGGAATTTTGGGACAGCATCGCCTCCTACAGAGACTCAAGACCAACTGATTCCCCCTGGATGATCATTGGGGACTTTAACGTCATCTGGAGCTTCGAGGAAAAGGAAGGAGGGAATCCAGTGCTCACATCAAGAATTCTTCAGTCCCACACCAGATCTGACTCTCTAGATCTGATGGACTTAGGATTCTCAGGAAAACGCTACACCTGGTCTAACAGACGGGATCCACCTGACAACGTCAGGGAACGATTGGATAGAGCCTTCAGCAATCCATCATGGCAATTTCTCTTCCCCTCTGCAAACATCCGACACCTCGAAATTATTGCATCCGATCACTTTCCCATATTACTCGACGGTATCCCGGAGAATCAAGATCGAAAAAGAAACAGACATTTCCGTTTCGAGACTATGTGGCTCGACCACCCCTTATTCCTAGAGACGCTGCGAATTCCTTGAATTGGACACCAAACGGAAACCCTCAGTCACGCCACTGCCAAAAACTACGTCTCTTCAAAGCGGACATCAGAAAATGGAATAGAACAGTATTCGGCCATATAGATATCTCCATCCGGAATTGCCTCCAGGAAATCAACTTGAAACAGGAGAACAACGAGACGGGAGGTCAAATCGAGCAGTCCATTAATCAATTGAGGGGTCTGTACAACTTCCAGGAAACCATGTGGAGGTAGAAAATCCAGACAACTCTGGCTTTCAGCGGGAGACCGCAACACCAAATTTTTCCACGCCTACACCATTGCTAGAAGAAGAAGAAACACATTGTTAAGGGTGGAACTGGAGGATGGGTTAGTATTGGAGGAACCTATTACTGTAAAAAATCATGTCCGCAACTTCTATCTTGAGCTTTTCCAGGCCCAAACTGATTTAGCTCCACCAACTTCCCCGAACTTTAACATTCTCAAAATTGGAGAGACGGAAAACAATTGCCTCTGTGAGCAAATCACAGGCACAGAAAGAGACACGGCCACCGCTCAACTTGGTCCGGACAAAGCACCCGGCATGGACAGATACCCTGCTCGATTCTTCCACAGCACTAAGGAAATTACAGGGTCAAATTTGTCCACGACAACCATAAACTTCTTTCAGGAAGGTCGTATGGAACCTGAAACCAATGAAACTATTTTGGTCCTCATACCGAAATGCGAGCACCCCACAACAATGAAGGACTGGAGACCAATTGGAATTTGCAATACAACCTACAAGATTATCGCAAAAATACTAGTCAATAGGATAAGACCGGTAATCTCAGGTTTGATCTTCCCGTTTCAAACAGCATTTGTCCCCAGATGTACGATTACGGACAACACATTCTTTGCTCAGGAACTGCTCCATACAATCAAACTGAGAAGGACAGGACGGAAAGGTCTATGCGCACTCAAACTGGACATGAGCAAGGCTTACGACAGAATCGAATGACATTTTCTTTCCGCGACCCTAGTCAGCATGGCATTTCCCCCAACGCTCATCAACTGGATTATGGAGTGCGTCTCCACGAGTACAATCAGGATCCTAATAAACGGGGAACTTACGTCGAATTTCAAACCAACTAGGGGACTCAGACAAGGCGACCCTCTCTCACCGTACCTCTTCATTATCGTGGCCCAGATGCTATCCCAAGAACTATCAAGAGCTCAACAGGATGGACGCATCCGATGGATAAAACCAGGTAAATTAATGCAGGAATTCACCCACCTTCTGCTCGTCGATGATAGCTTCTTGTTCTTAGAGGCGACGACGGAAAACGCGCTAAACTTACGCCAGGTTCTGGATACTATCAAGCTGATTCAGGCCAGCTCATCAACTACAGCAAATCCAGCATCCTATTCAGTCCAAATGTCTCTGACCAAGACTCTTTAAACATCGGCCACATCCTCGGAGTCCGAGACATGTTACCTGATGAAATTTATTTAGGGTTGCCCACAGACTGGGCACGAAACCGGAAACAGATAGGGGAGCGAAACATTCAAAGGACAACAACGAGAATCCAGGGATGGATGAACAAGCTTCTCTCCCCAGCAGGAAGGGAAGTACTCATCAAATCTGTCATTAGCGCAATTCCAACGTACACAATGTCCAGCATCAACCTATCCAAGAAAACAACGGGCCAAATTGACTAATTAATCCGACACTTTTTGTGGAGCCCAGATAACAGCAAAAAAGGTATTCACTGGTTGCCGTGGAATACATTGTGCAAACCAAAACAAGAAGGTGGATTGGGATTCCGTGATACCCATACATTCAACCTTGCACTACTCTCTAAGCAAGCAGCAAGAATCATCACAAACAAGGACTCACTGTGGGTAAAATGCATGGAACAAAAGTACATAAGAAACAAAACCTTCTTCAATGCCAAAGCCCAACAATACCATTCCCAGGTATGGCGAACTCTTATCAAAATGCAAAAGTTTGTCATGCAAGGCACTAGAAGGCATGTAGGTAACGGTCATTCCATAAACTTTTGGACTGACCCCTGGGTACCTAACATGGGCCTCTTGAAGGACTGGTCCCGCTATCCTCCTTCTCCCCGAGCACAATAGTAAGCCAACTCATTACAAACGGCCGCTGGAAAATGGACGAGTTGTCCAACATCCTACCTACCGTCATCTCCAACGCAATATCCTTACTAGATCTACCTCTCTTCGACACGACAAATATATTCCTATGGCTCCACAGTGACACCAGAATCTACACTGTTAAATCTGGGTATCACTTCATTTACTCATGCCTTTCTCCAAAGGCAGAAGGAGGTTCGTCAGCCGCCACCACGATTGCCAATACTTCTTTTTGGAAGAAACCTTGGAACTCAAAGTTGCCTCAAAAAATACGTATGTTCATCTGGAATGGCTGCAACAATGGATTGCCACTCGGGCACAATCTACATCGACGAATCCCTTCGTTCAATCCCAAGTGCCACCTTTGCTCGGAAGCAAACGAAACTTGGGATCATGTCATTTGGAACTGTCAATTCGTAAAAAGAGTTTGGTTCGGTTCTAATTTCGGAACACTTTCATCAAATTCACTAGTTACATCAGTGAAGGATTGGCTAGTAGGGAAGGATCCAAGAATGATTAGTCTAGTACCTGAGGATGAGTTGTTTAATTAGAAGTGTCTGATTCTTTGGGGAATTTGGTTAGAAAGGAACACAGTTATTTTTAGGAATAGATTACCTTCACCTCACTCTGTCTTTAACTTTATACGCTTATCTTGTATTGATTATTCTAACTTGTTGGATTTGAACCGAATTACAGGCGCCCGACTCACAGGCGCCACACCAACCGTGAGATCGAGCAGCTCAACCTCGGCATACATTAGACCCACCATTGTATGCGACGGGGCCGTCAGGCGTAGTACTAATAATTTATATGGGGCTGCAATTTTACTAGATGACGGGTCTGTTAGCAAGAACCTCAAATCGAGTGTCGCACACCCTTTTCACGGACTCGTCAGTCTTGCTAAAATAGATCTCTTCCTCCTCTACTGGTTGTATTCCTTCTCTGTTTGGTGTCGTTCATGATATTAATTACTTACTACTTTATTTCCTGTTGTAATTAGAACTGTACCACGGACACGTGTTAACCGGGCTCACGAAGTCGCTTCTTTTGCGGCTACAGCCGGTGTAACTGGATGTTGGTTTGCCCCAAATCTGCCCCACTTCATCGGGAGATTGTAGGCTGGTGTTTGCTCTCTCTATATATATATATATATATATATATATATATATATATATATATATATTAGATAACTTTCAACCAAAAAAAATATAGAAGTAGAACTTGGCCTCCACCATTGGCGAGAGTTCCAAAAGAATTTTACTGTAGTAGTTACTGTAGCAGTGTCATTTCGATGAGTTAACAGTGACATGGCTGCTGACGTGGATGCACTAGGCACTCACCATTGGAAGTTCTCTAAGCATTTTCAATGGTACTTAATTCTTCATTTATAGTGTCATATTGTAAATTAATTATTGTAGAGAGGTTTTAATTCCATTTAAGATTGTTTCCTCCTATTAATGATTAAACATGAATTGGTTCATTGTTTCAAAATGAAAGTTAGTTCTAATATTTACAACTAAACGTGACTAGGATTACCAATAGTATTATTGGTTTTTCATTATCGAGTGGAGAGAGAAGTGACACGGTTCCTACTAGTGGGAACTCCCACGTTATTGTTCATGTCGGTGCCAACTTTTTAATAATTTTTATGCAATAATTTTGCTTATCTCTTTAATTATATGTATAATTCTGCTACGCTAAGTCAAATAATGACACGAGTCGCAATCAGTCATTTTTAATATTAAGTAAGTTAAATAATGACATGAACCAAAATTACTATTTTATAACTTTGAATCAATTTCAGAGTTTCAAGACTCAGATTCTTTATATTTTACCATGTTAGACAACCGTCAATACTAAATTTTGAAATAATATAAAATTCCATATTATTAAATATTGAATAATATTATATTATTTTAGTGTATATATATCATATATATTTTACTTGTTATATTATTGTCGGACCTAAAATCTGACCTAAGGCGGATTACGTTTTGAAAAACGTGGATTTTGGATAGAGTCGCCACTAGTTAATGATTAGGATAACTAGAATCCTAAATTACCCAAGCGAATAGTGAATTAAACAACTAGATTTTGAATTGTTCTACGATTAGAAATTCGAGTTCGGGGGTTCTATTACGAATTAAAAAATGGAACTTTTAACTACGCCCTTTCGGTACTCAATTCACTTAATTTGCCAATTTTATTTTAATCAAGTTTTTTCCTCATATACAAAACTATTATCATACATTGACTGACGAAAGCTAATTATAATCTATAACTCCTAATTAAAAAAAAATCTAAAAAAATATCAAAATTATTAAACATGCTCAGATACATACAAAGCCTAATACAAATTTAACATACATACACGATTTACCCAATCAAATTTAACCAAATGCATTTAAAATACTAATTAAATATATTATAATAATAATATAAAAACATAATATAATAAATAAAAAATATTAGTTAAAATAATAAAAATTAAAAAAACGCACGGGAATTACCTGCAGCCATCGAAGGAGCTTGTCGGCACCGGAGCAGGAAGACGACGACGGAGGGCAGCGGATCAGGGCAGCAACGGGACGGCGCCAACGTGGTCACAGGATCCGTAGCTGTGGGCGAAGTAGTCGGAGGTGGCGCGGACGAGGGGTGGTCGACCAAAGATTGGACGACGTGGCGAGGGAGGAAGACTGGAGGTCGCCGGCGTAGTGAGGACTAGACTCGAGATCGTCGGCGCAACAGGGGAGCTCCGGTCGTGGCCGGGAGCGGGCAGCGGTGGTGGCTGGCGTACGGGAAGGCTGCCAAAGAGAGAGAGAGAGAGAGAGAGAGAGAGAGAGAGAGAGAGAGAGAGAGAGAGAGAGAGAGAGAGAGAGAGAGAGAGAGAGAGAGAGGCGACAGCGTGAAGGTGGATGGCCGGAGCTTGTGGGCTGGCTGGCCGATGACCAGGGCGGTGGTCGGAGGGGCAACCGGCGTGGCCGGAGGGCTGCGCCGACGACCTGGGGAGAAGAAACAGCAAACGAAAGAAAGAAAAAAAAAAAAAATCTTTTTCACTAGGAGACAAAAATGCACGAACTTCGAGACCAGATGTTTATTATTTTTCTGTTGTGTGTTTTGTACATGTAAAAGGACCCATTTTGTAGCTAAACTAGGATTCCTAAACTAGGAAAATAAAATCTGAAAAATATATGCAATTAATATTCCGAAAATATACATATATATTTATGTATTTCACCATAAATTCACATAATGTATTTTCTAAATATTTTACAATAATTGATGCATATACACTATCCTATTTAACCAGTCCTATCTTTAGAAACTTCGAAACCTTCCATATTTTAAATACTTCATTTTTTTAACGTGTCACATATGATATTTTGAACGTGCTACGCGTGGACCAAAATTAGGTGTTTACAACTTGCCCCTCTTTGGGCGAATTCCCGTAGAACGTGTTCGTGGGGATTTCTCCAAAGACTAGTAAACACTAATTTTGGTTGGGAAGTAAATCTTCTTTTGAGTCTTCGAATCTTCAAGGAAACTCCTGGCTTATTTCAGATTAGTAGTGCATAATGTAGAGCCTCCAGCGGCAGTGCGGTAAATAAGAGCCTCCAGTGGCGGTGCGGAAAAGTAAAGCCTCGGTCGGCGGTGTCCCTGTTGACGGTGCTTCCGTTGGCGGTGCGTAAAAGTAAAGTCTGCTGTGGCGTGCAGTAACGGAAAGCCTCGGTCGGCGGGTTCCTGTTGACGGTGTTTTCGTTGGCGGTGCGTAAAAGTAAAGCCTCCAGTGGCGTGCAGTAACGAAAAGCCTCGGTCGGCGGTGTCCCTGTTGACAGTGCTTCCGTTGGCGGTGCATAAAAGTAAAGCCTCTAGTGGCGTGTAGTAACGAAAAGACTCCAGCGGCGTGTATCGGAGAAGAGCCTCTAGTGGCGTGCAGTAACGAAAAACCTTAATCGCTGATGCCTCTAGTGGCGAGCGATAAGGAAAAGCTTCCAGTGGCGTGCAATAAAGTAAAACCTTAATTGATGATGCCTCCAGTGGCGAGCGATAAGGAAAAGCTTCTAGTGGCGTGTATCGGAGAAGAGACTCTAGTGGCGTTCGTTGGAGAAGCGTCTCTAGTGGCGTGACTTGCGAATGCTGAATACTAAGGCTTCGTTCGTCGGGGGTGACTCTTAGAAAGCTGGAAAACTTCAGATCCTGATTGTCGGTGGTGACTAGCATACCTGGGGCAATGCAACACCGTTGAAAAGAGTAGACGCGATGACTAGCATATCTGAGACAGCGCAGCATCATTGTGGTGACTAGCATATCTGGGACAGCGCAACACCAGTTATGGTGACTAGCATACCTGGGGCTGCGCAACACCGTTGAATGGATAGATGTGATGACTAGCATATCCGGGACAACGCAGCATCGTTGGGGTGACTCTCGGAAAGCTGGACAACTCAGATCCCGATTGCCGGTTGATTTGTAGGAACAGACTGTAACAGTCCTACTCATCTTTGAATGGTGACTCGCGAGAGCAGACTTTAACCGTCCCGCTTGCCGTGAAATTGACTTGTAGGAACAGACTGTAACAGTCCTACTCATCCTTGAATGGTGACTCGCGAGAGCAAACTGTAACCGTCCCGCTTGCCGTGATGTTGACTCGGAAAACGCTGTACCGTAGATAATACACATGCGCACGAATGTTTGTCCCTAATTTTTAGCGGGATCTTTCTTTTTTTTTTTTTCAGAGAATTTCTCTTTTTTTTCTCTCCTTTTGCCACGGTCGATTGAGAGATTTCCGACCGTGCCCCTCGGTTTTTTATTTTCTCTCCTTTTGCCATGATTGCAATTTCTGAACTTGCAACCATGCCTCTCATTTCCTGATTTTTCCGAGGTCGCCCTATCGGGTTTTCAACCTAGCGAAAGCACTCTTTATTTGGTAGCTGATTAAACGGTGGTTGTGACCTGTACTTTATTTTCCGCCTCGATGCGGGATTATTTGTAGCCGTTTGGAGGGTGGTTGTGACCCTTTTCTCACCGTCTTCAATGTTGCGGGAGCTCTTTTGATTGTAGCCATTTGGAGGGTGGCTGTGGCCTTTCATTCCTCGTCTCTGATCCGGGAAACACTTTTTGTATGTAACCATTTCGAGGGTGGTTGTGGCCCTTTCACTTAATACCCGCCGTCGACATTCTGGGAGCGCTCTTTTTGTGTAGCCATTTTTTCAAGGGTGGCTGTGGCCCTTTTTATTCTCCCGCCCTCACAGGGTTCGCGGGGTCACTCTTTTATTTATAGCAGTTTGGAGGGTGGCTGCGGCTCTTTCACTTATTTCCCACTTTTGATGTTGCAGGAGCTCTCTTTATCTGTAGCCATTTGAAGGGTGGTTGTGACCCTTTCTTTGTAATTTTTTTAGGGACGAATGAGACCCTTTTTATTTGTAGTTGATTTAGGGACAACTCTGACCCTTCTATTTCTTCACTGCTCTCACAAAATTTGCATGAAAAATCTCTTTATTTTTCTGTAGCCGATTAAAGGGCGGTTGTGACACTAAAGAAAAATGAGTTTTTTTGTTTTTAAATAAAAAAGAAAATTTTACGAAATAATCAACAACAATTATGTACATGTCATTAATGGAAAGTTGAAAATTTATAATTCAAAACGTCTTCTAGAGAATGACTCAGTTGATTGAGTAAAAATATGTCGGTCACGTCGACGCCCTGGATTAAACCTACGACCAATGGATGACATAGGCAATGATTTCTTCTCTCGGCTTCTCAAGTTCCCCGGCTATCGCTCAATCTTATTTGGGGATGCTCCACGGTTAGCACTGACGAGTTCAGACTTCGCCGCAAAACAGATGTATGGCTTGGTTTGGGGACGCGTATGAATTCCGCACATGGAAGTTCTTTGAAGCAGTCACGTTTCACGTGGATGCGACCTCGTCGAAGTGGTCATCTGATCTGCAAAAAGAGTAGGGACACTCAAATCTCAAGAAAAAAATCAAGTACAATTTATCATACCTGAGCGTCGAATATTCCGAGTGCACAATTTGTTCTTCGTGCAACTGGATGACTGCAAGTTCTTTTTATGGCCCCATTTGGCCGACACCACTTGTATGTACAAGATACCTATCCAAGGGTACCTGAAAGACCAAACACGAAAGTTAGTATAAAGAATAAAAGAAGTCATGCATGATTTTTCGGGAAAACTTTAAATGTCATTCATTTCATAATTTTGATTACATTTCAGAAGGAATCAAAATTTACGATCTAAGGTGTTTTGCACCATCATGGAGTTTACTGAGTTTGTTGAGTGCACTATCTGGCTCGAACGCATGACAGATGCTCAAAACAAAGTTTTTTCAAAAAGATTTTCTCGTACTTTGTTTAAACTTGAAAGTCGCACTCAACCGCACAGTTAAATTATTGTCTCAAAAAATAGAATCAAATCTCTTTTTTAAAACGCTAGTTCATGCGAATGTTGAGACCATCTTGCTAAAAAAGTGCAATACACCTTGGATAAAAAATGAATGATATTTTGAGTTTTTTTAAACGCTCATGTACGCTCGAAAGTTAAAGTTCCACTGTTAAGAAACTTACAACTTAAAACCAGTTTACCTGAATGATACATATGGAATGTATGTACGAAATGAAAAATTCAGGTAAAGTTTTTTTTATAAAAAGAAATGGAAATGCAATGCATGTTTGGAATTAAAAGCTCAACAACTAAGAGAAGATTTACAATCTATAAAAAAAATTGTTTTTCCTGAAACAATGCCAATGAGATATTCATGAGATGAAAGTTGTACAGTTAAGAAAACTTACAAGTTACCTAATTTTTTTTAAGAGGAAAAAAAAAATCAACGCATCCTAGTTGCTAAAAATTAAAAATTCAGGTGAAAAGTTTTTTTTGGAAAAAATGCATATGAGATGCACAAAAATAAATATAAGATGCAAACTTAAAAGTTCTACAACTAAGAAAAATTACAATTTACCTGAAAGTTTTTTTCAAAAATAATGCATATGAGATGCACGTTTTTTTATTAAAAATTTATGTAATATGTTTTTTTTTTAACAAAGAGCCCTAAAACTAAGAGAGCTTACGATTTATATTAAAAGTTTTTTTTAAAAAAAATCAACGCATATTGGGTGCATTATTAAAAAAAAAACAATTTAGGTAAAAAGTTTTTGAAATGATGCATATGGAATGCACGTTGGAAATTAGAACCTCTACTAGCTAAAAATGAATAACAATTTTTCCTAAAATATTTTTTTAGTAATGCATACTTAAAGCACTAACCAAAATTACAACTTACTTGAAGAGTTTTCTTTTAAATAATAATGCGTATGAAACGCGGTTTTAAAAACAAAAAATTCAGGTAAGAGTTTTTTTTTTTTTTTAAACAATGCATATGAAATTCATGTTTGAAAAGAAAATTTCTACAACTAAATGACTAATTACTTAGCTTAAAAAAAATTTTGTATTTTTTTTTTAAATGCAATGAGATGAATGCTTAAAAAAAGGTTAGTCAGATAGAAAAAACTTACAGTTTACAACAAAATGTGGATAAAAAAAAACGACACGTTAGGGGGGGGTCTAAAAAAGAGTGTGGGTTTGCTCTACAAGGTAGGTTCCACTGATAGGTGTCTGACAAGGTGGTTTCCTTCCTCCATCATAGGGATCACGAGACATTCACAAGAGAGTGGAGTTTTTCCGAGTCGTACCGGCAGCCTAGCCGCTCCGGTCGTACCGCACTAAACCTCCGGGGTTCCTAGTCGCCCTGGATTTTATGCGTTTTGGAGATTGCACTAAAGTGAGTGTGTGCGAATTCAAATAATACCACAAAAAGAAAAAGGTTTTGTACTCTAAAAATATGTACCTTTCACAAAAAAAAAAAAAACAAAGTTAGAATGGTGAAGATAAAAAAATACAAAACACTCAAGAAACATGGCAAATGTTGCGTCCTGGGTGAACTGGGTCGTGGGGACGCGTCTGTTCGTATGGTTGAGCGGGTTTTCGGGCTGTAACCCTTCGTCTGAAAGAGGTTTGTGCCACTGACGAGTGTTTGGTTGAGTCCCGGAAAGGTCTGTGTCTCAAAGCGCGGTTGTGTCTCAGGGGGCGTCTGAGTCTCAAAAGGCGGTGATCTGTGCACAAGTCCGAACGTTTGGGCGTCGATTCCTGCACAAAGGACCGGTGCTAGCACGGAGAGGGGGGGTGGTGCTAGCGGAGCCCTCTCCGAAGCTTAAGTCATTATAGGGCTAAAAGGGTAATTCTAAAGAGAGAAAATATTTCTAGAGAGAAGTCAGAGCTCAAAATACCAAAGTTGGGCAAATGAGAGGATGTGTGAAAATGGGTGGCCAAGGCCTCCTATTTATAGGCTTCCTTGGGACCGGACCCGGTTTTAAAGCGGTTTGATGACGATTCAAAAGCAAGCGGTAACCGTCATCCATATTGGCAATGCGCGAACTTGACTTCTCTACACGTAACGGTAATCGCGAAAACGGTAATCGCACAATACCCGTAATGCAATCCGGACCTCCGGATTGCTTTGCGCAAACCGGAGGTCCGATCCGGACGCGCGTAAATGCGTTCCGGACCGTTTTGACCATTTGGGAGACGTTTTTCAAGTCGAGGTGTAATTTTGACGTGTTTACGAGGCCCGAAATATAAATACGAACCCGAATTGGACATTTATCCATCACTTTCCCCCGAGTCAAGTAACGGTTTAAAACCTTTCTTGACTCTATTTTTAAGTTAGGATACGCGTCCAATTTGAGCTTGACGCTAACCTTTCGGTTTTGGTCGTTGGTTGGACGTAGACATCTTGATTTCATCCGTCATTTGATTTTCCGACCGAATGACTTTGTTTCCTGCCATCACGGTTAGTGCAATAGAGAATGCGCATACGTAGTGTGCAAGTATGGTTACCGTTAGGGATATAAGCAATTAGTAATACGTCATGCGAACATGCTTTTATCAACATGTATGCATAAATAACGGTCATGGCAAGATCGTAATTACGCGATGCAAGAAATATAATTCGTACACTTCTAAAACGACTTAGCGATTATCAAATCATGAATCATGTGATATAAAAACATACGTGTAGAATGACGGGTTTGATACGTGCAATACCAAAATAATCACGTACGTAGGAGTAGATATTTAGAAGAGAGGGTGGAGTATACCGTAAGTGCTTAGGCGTGAGTGTAGATGAGTTACTCCTTTAATCCTTATCACCAAGGCATCTTTTGGGATATGTAATTACACAAATCCCCAATCATTCTTCCAGCACTTTGGGAATTCATCATTCCTTCCTCTTTGCAGGTAATTACTTCACCATTTCCAGAAATATGTTCATAGTTTCTTCATCGCCGTAAAGCTTAGGTGCGTTCCGAAAGTTTCGTGTTTGATTCTTGACTTGTTTTCAGAAATTGACACCACCAATCGACTCAGATTGCCACGAGGATTCCAGCGCCGCCTTCGGAATCACCAGGAGACGTCGGACGCGCCCTCACGCGCCGCCGCGTGAGTTTCGCCTTGCCGACGCGTGTAACCCACGCGCCGTCTTCCCGGGCTCCATTCGTCGCGGTCCTTACCTTTCTGAAATCGTCTCGACGAGGGGAGTCCGTTGTGATACTTTTCGTCACATTTTGAGGTAATCTGGAAACTCGATTTTACAGGACAGCTTCGACTTGATTTCAAATGTCGCCGTCTTGATGTTCGTTTGAGCTATTTGTCGTTGTTGTCGTATGGAACTGCTTATTGGTGCTTGTATGTCGAATAATTGCTGATTGGTTGCCGTTATTATCGTCGTTAGTTCATGCCTTAGACGATTTTGCACTTCCGTGGATAGTTGAGGTAGAATTCCCCGATTGGACGTATTGCCCCCGTGTCTTTGTGCAAAGGCTTTTTGGTCGGTTATGCGTAGTTTTTTTTTTCCTTGGCGGGTTTTTTGATTGACGGGGATTGCCAAACGACTTTAGGAGTAATCGTTTGTTGTTTTGACGCCTTAGAAAAATACTTTTCCTAAGTGTTGCCGCGTTTGATCCTCGCGGTTCGTCGCGTTAGTCCCACCGTTTGCATGATAGCCTCTTAAGACGTTAGTCCCTTTTACTGCTTGTACTAACTTTGCTATGCGCGTTGACTTTGGCTACGCGTGTTGGCTTGGCTATGCGCGTTGACTTTTGCTATGCCCGTTGACTTTCGCTACGCGCGTTGACTATCGCTACGCGCGTTGACTTTTGCTACGCGCGTTGACTTTTGCTACGCGCGTTGGCTTTTGCTTGGTTCTTTGCAGATTGTGAAGTCGTAGTAACCTCTTGCGGAATTCCCTTTCTTTTGATCGAGTTGTCGCTATGAGTAAGTCCTTCATTCTTACTTTGAAAACTTTTGAGCATCTTGACACTAATAACGGATAGCCTTTTAAACGGCTATATGTCTTTCGTGAATTCATATTGCAGGTTGGTTTGCCGGAAAGAGTTCGTCTCTCCATGCGGCGGCTTCACGTATTGCTTCTCGCGCCGATCAGGCTTTGGTGGCCCCTGCTCCCATCACTCCTGCCAATTCGGGACGTGATCCTGGCAAAGGGTCTTCTACTCATGTGACCGGGGATACTCCCCCAGTGTCTGATTCTCGCATTTCTTCCAAGCGGACTGACACAGTGGTGTGTGGACTGACTGATCCCAAGCGCTTGAAGCCAAATGTGGCTACTTCCACTCGTAAAGGCAAGGAAGTCGCGAGTCGCAATGTAGCGCCATCTGCCCCCCAGTCGGGAAACCGACTTGTGGAAGTCCGCGTACTCTGTAACTATACTTTTGATGAATGTATACCGTGGTTTTGTTATTTGTTGTTAACCACTTTCCTTCTTTGTTGTAGCGGTTCCTCCTCTTAGGCGCGACCATCTGGTCTGCCCAGTTGGATTGGATATTACTGGGGACACTTGGGCACCTTTTGGCAATGGTGGAGTTTATTTTCCCAAGGAGTCTTCACTTCGCACTCCAGAGGTTGGAGTTTGCGTGTTGCGTAGATGTGTTCCACCAGGTGATAGGCATTCTTGTCCATCGACTGATGAGGAGGCTGAGGCTTATGCGCAGAGTGCCTTATCCCGGTTTGCTCCCGTAAGTAACTTGATTCTTTTGCCAAGTTTGTTGTTTTTGCGATTTATGTTTGGCTTATTGCATTGATGTGTGCAGGTTGTTGCCGACATGGTAAACATGTCGTCTTTTGTTATGGAGCTGGTAAGCGCGAAGCAGGCAGCTATGGATAAGTGTGACGCTCTATGTCAAGAGTTGTCACGAACCAAGGAGGAGGCTCGCGTGATGAGTTCGAAGGTCGCTGCTTCTGAAGGCCGTTATGAGGCGCGTCATACTCGCTTATCAAAGCTTGAGTCTGAGATGATCACTCTTGAGAAGAAGGTTACAGACGATCTTCATTCTCAAGGAGCGGAATTACTTGCTCTCGGTAAGGAGAGTCGGGAGAAGGGCGTACAAGTGGGTTTTACCAAGTACTTGGGAACTTCTAATTTTGAAGCTGCTGTTGAGGAGAAAGTGAATCACTTGATGAGCGAGCGTTCCGAAGATTACTTCACCCGTGTGAAGGATCTTGACCCTGGGTTCCCTTTTGGCGAGTTAGGGCCATATGCGAGTTACGCCCTTTCTAACATTGAGGCGTTGAACCTTTTGGAGTGTGGCCTTCCCAACTACGAGGTGTTGGTTGATGATAGCGGAGATGTAAACGTCATTGTTACTTCTCCTGAGTTTATGGAGGTTGCCCCCGGGCCTTCTGGAGGTGGTGCCGCTATTTGAACTGCTCGTTTTATTTTGAGCATGTTGGGCTTGTTTCCTCTTTGCTTCTGTTTGTGTTTGGAACTTTGTTGGAATTGTTCCTTGGTTGTTGTTTGTGACTTGTTCGCTTTGAACTACGTCGTTTGAACCTGCTTTATACATAGCAGTTTGCATGATAACTTGTTAGTAATATTTCATACCGTTATCACTTACTGTGTTTATTGAACATGGATGACTAGCAACGTAGACGTAGTCCCCGTAATCGTGACCGATAGCCACTTTTGATTCAAGATTGTTTGCATGATGCGTTATGCATGTTGCTCGTCTTTCCTGCATAGCTTGTCGCTATATCTGTCGAAACCTGTCAAGTGATTCGCGTATAGCGACTTAACAAGTAGTACAAGACTCGACTTGTAAATTTTATGAGTTTTAAACAGGGTGCGCACCTGCCAGTGTGTATCAACCCGCGTTGGGGAAGCGTACGTAAAAACATTTTTGGTTTTTGAAGAAGTATTTTGTGAACCCTAAAAAGCTTGTTGATAAAATATTTGGAAAGGTGTTTGATACATAAAATATTTGACAAAATATTTGGTAAAATATTTGTGATACATGATTCCTGCGTCCAGGGACCATGTAACACTTTTTGAAAGTATGAATTGTGATGCATGTTTTCTGCGTCCAGGAACCATGCAACACGGTTGTAAAATCTATAGTACGGAATTGTCATCTAACAAGAGGACTTTTGCCGTATAGGGTGAACCCTAAACAGGAATTCGTAATATGGGATTGTCATCTAACAAGAGGGCATTCGCCATGAAGAGTGAACCCTAAACAGGAATTCGTAATATGGGATTGTCATCTAACAAGAGGACATTCGCCATGAAGAGTGAACCCTAAACATAAATTCGTAATATGAGATTGTCATCTATCAAGAGGACATTCGCCATGAAGAGTGAACCCTAAACAGGAATTCCTAATATGGGATTGTCATCTAACAAGAGGACATTCGCCATGAAGAGTGAACCCTAAACAGGAATTCGTAATATGGGATTGTCATCTAACAAGAGGACATTCGCCATGAAGAGTGAACCCTAAACAGGAATTCGTAATATGGGATTGTCATCTAACAAGAGGACATTCGCCATGAAGAGTGAACCCTAACTAGGAATTCACACTTGTTGTAGCGTGGGGTCGTTGCCTAACAAGAGAACTTCCGCCATTTATGGGGTGATCAGTCCCGTATTGTATTTGCCCATCCTGTTCTGAATCCAGGGAATGGCTATGAACATGAGGATTTGCCTCTAACAAGAGATGTCACAGCATGTCATTTTTTAGAAGTAAACATGGGGTTTGTCTTTACAAAGAGGATACCTCAACATGCCACTTTTGATAGTAGGTCTTGGTGTTAATCCAAGATATTGCTTGTAGTTGACGCCTTTAGCATAATCGTCATTTTGATAGTAGACCTTGATGTTATTCCAAGGAATTGCTTGTAGATGACGCCTCTTTAATAGTCGTCATTTTGAAGGTAGACCTTGATGTTATTCCAAGGAATTGATTGTAGCTGACGTCTTTGGAATAGTCATCATTTTGAGTAGAGAATTTCTATAAGTCCCTTTTTGGTACATAATCCGCAAGTTGTCATTGCGTCATGTAAGTTGACTGTGTACATAGTGTAATGGCTTTGTGTTGCCGGCACCTTCTTGAGATAGATGCCGATTTATGAATGGAGAAATAAACTCCTTGTTGGTGTAGATAATAGTTGTTGTAGTTACTTTGTTTTGCTTCCAAGTAACGTACATAGAGTAGTGATGTTCCTACGAAGATAGAACAACTTCATTAGGTTCATGAGATTATTACAAAGATGCCACTTTATATGAGAGAGTGGACTTTTCAACAAGTAGATGCGTTATGGAAATAAGAGCAAAAGGGATTGATACAACACCTCCTTTTGTGATAGAAGATTATCCTTTCATCCGTGGAATTTCTTCAAGTGTCCTCCACTAAATGTGTTTGTAGAGGCATTTCCATTTGCATCTTCAAGGCGATATGCGTTGATATACGAGATGGATATGACCTTGTAAGGGCCTCCCCATTTTGGAGACATCTTGTTGATTTGATCGAGATGTGAGAACTCATTCCTTCTCCACACCATTTCTCCGACATGGAATTGTCTTTCTTTCACCTTCCTGTTGTAATATCTTGCAGTTATCAAACGCATGCGTGCCTGATTATGTTCGGAGTTACGCCTTTTTTCTTCAGCCAAGTCTAAGTCTAGACGCATGTCTACTTCGTTGGCTTGGGCGTTGAAATGGGTTGTGCGGTAGGATGAGACAGCAATTTCGATGGGAGCGACTGCTTCCGTTCCATACACCAGACTGAATGGTGTTTCTCCAGTTGACTCCTTTGGAGTTGTTCGAAGTGCCCACAATACACTGCTAAGCTCTTCTGCCCATCCTCCTTTTAATGCGTGCACTCTTTTCTTGAGACCGTCTAGGACGGTCTTGTTGGCGGCTTCGACTTGTCCGTTTGTTTGAGCATGGCGGATGATGGGTCCGACTATAGCCGTCAGGCCCTTTATTGGCGAGGAAACGGCAAACAGGCCCACCAGGCCCAGAGTAAGGGTCAAGATGACCTAGGAGAAGGGTCCCGATGAAGGGAGTCCCGACGAAGCAAGGTCCCGACAGAGTCGGTCCCGACAATGGAGCTGGAGGCTCCCGACGAGAAGCCTTTAAGTAGGCCCCGATGACGAATCCCTGAGAATGATTGGCCCTGTCACGATGACGAGGGGCCCCGAGCGGTGACACAACGAGATAACTCTGGAGTCCCCGACGGGAGTCGGGACTCATTACCAGAGGAAAAAGCCAAGATATGCGGGGCGTGGCCGAGATATACGGAACGTGGTTAAGATACACGGATCGTGGCCGAGATACGCGGGGCATGGCTAAGATACGCGAGATCGTGTACGAGATAAGCGGGATACGGGCTAACCACCCCTAACGGTTCGCCAGGTACCTGAGGCACCTCTTTGCCTATAAAAGGGCAGGAGGTCACCTCAGATCACTTACGTTGAGTTCGATATACTTTTGAGATTGTTGCTTGCCAGTCATACGACAGACTCATTTAAGCATCGGAGAGGGATTCTGGGTCACCGCCCGGTCTATCCCCTCTTGCAGGATTACGTGGAGCAAAGGAGCTAGGATTGCCGTCAAGATCCGTACCGGAGTTCCACCGTGATCCAACATTGGCGCCGTCTGTGGGAATCAAACAAAAAGCTGATATGCCTTCTACTCGATCGATGGCGGCTGGCAAGAACAAGAGAGGACAATCCGGTGGTTCCCGTCACCCCACTGCAACGAACCTGAATTCAGTACCGGAACAAGGGGAAAACCAGAACCATCCCCCGGCTGAGCTCTCCCAGACAGGAGGACACAATGGATCGCATCCCGAAGACGTTGCCCCTCAACACCAGGATAACAGGGGGCAGGAGGCTCCCCCAGCTGCAGATTTGACGAGGGCCGTGGCCGAAGCCATGCCCATGTTTCTGGCGGCCGTCGAGGCTCTCTTGGACCGAAGGGAGGCTGCCAGGAGGCAGGAGGAGATGCCCCCGCTGGAGGAAGCAACCCTACCAACAGAGGGTCAGAATGCACAGGAAGCCCCGCCCCGAGGCCAGGACAGAGGTAGTGCAACCGGTCAGCCGGAAAGGTTCGTGGTTGATGGGCCAGGACCAGTACAGCACAGGACCATTCCCCTGAATGGTCCCATTACTCCCGACCAGGTGGTAAAGATCGTGAACATCTGTATGGGAGAAGAGAAGCCGCTGGTGTCGGAACTGAGGGATCGATCCACTCATCCCTTCGTTCCCCGACTAATAGACACCCTCGCCCCACCTGGGCTGGGTATCCCCGAGATTAAGGAATATGATGGCGAAGGAGATCCAGTCCGTCACGTCCAGAAGCATCTTATGGCGTGTCTGGGTAGAGCCCCGAATGAAGATATAGTGTGTACACTGTTCCCAAACACACTCGGAGAAAGAGCCCTGACCTGGTTCTTCAGCCTGCCCCCAGGCTGCATTACCTGTTGGGCGGACATGCACGACCGTTTCATTCGACAATATCAAGGCCGCAGACGATTGTTGAAGAGCGTGAGGTCTCTAACCCAGGTGGTGCAGAGGCCCGACGAGTCGCTGGCACACTATTATCAGCGGTACACAGCCAGCGTAGCAGAGATAGACGAGGAAATCTCGGAGGGCGAGACCATCCGCACCTTTATTCGGAACCTGACAGCCCCCTATGGCTCCGACTTGATGCACAGCGTGGCTGAGAAGGCTGTGTGGAATATGGAGGCTTTGCAGAAGAGGGTGAAGCGACAGATTGATGTCCAGGAGTCAAAGATAGCCGCGGGAGAACTGGAGCCCCCGAAATCGAACAAGGGGAAGCAGTCAAGCAAGCCTTTCGATGATCATAAGTCAAAGGGCAAACCAGAGGGCAGTCGGGACCGAGGTCGCTCTGGTCGAAAGGAGGATAGACGTCCTCCAAGAAAGGATAAGCGGGAAGATCTCGACATTCCTCTTAACTGTTCCATGGTAGAAGTGCTGACAGTCATGGAACGACAAGGTATCTCCAGATACCCCCCAAAGAAAGATGGAGAATTCCTGGGGTCCCGCACAGATCGCTATTGTCGGTTTCACCGCGCAAATGGCCACGACACTAACCATTGTCGGGAGCTGAAGAAGGAGATTGAGAAGCTAATCCAAAAGGGAAAGCTCAAGGAGTTCGTCGGGGACAAACGATGCAGGTCCCGCTCTCGGTCTCGATCGCGGTCCCGTTCCCGATCCCGCGATCGGTCCCCGAAGAAGAAGAGAACTGATCCAGAGTCATCTGGTGTTCGCAAAGAAAGACGAGTCATCAACGTGATTCATGGAGGATTTGCCGCTGGAGGAGATACCTCATCCGCTCGAGAGGTTTACGCCTCTAGGATCCCTACAGCGGTGGCGCTGGGCAAGAGGTCCCGATCTTGGACCCTGAAGGAAGAGATGGTGATCTCCTTCTCATCGGAGGACCTCATAGGCGTGGAGACTCCGCACGACGATGCCCTGGTGGTAACCTTGGATGTAGATGGGTTCGAAATGAAGAGAATCCTAATCGATGGAGGGAGCTCCTCCGACATTCTTGTCATGGACGCGCTAGAAGCTATGGGGAAAACGAAGAAAGATCTGAAGGAGGCAAACTTCCCGATGGTCGGGTTTTCTGGCTCAACTTCCTACCCGCTGGGAGTAATCACCTTACCAGTGGAGTTTGGTAGCGGGTGGAAGTCAGAAAGGAGGAATGTAGAATTTGTCGTGGTTGATTCTGCGGGGACCTACAACGCAATTATCGGGAGAACCACCATCAATCCCCTGATGGCGGTTGCCTCGACGGTACACCAGAAGATGAAGTTCCCGACCGATCACGAAGTCGGGGAGGTCAAAGGCGACCAGGTGGCTTCCCGAAAATGCTATGTTAATGCCACCCGGAGAAGGAGGCGAGAGGCTATGACTGTCCTCCAGACAGACACAGATCCCAGAGAAGAGTTTGGGCGTCCCGCCCCCGTAGAAGATCTGAAAGAAGTCGAGATCGACGGACCCCAGAGGAAGGTGAAAATCGGGTCTGCTCTAACTGAGGAGACAGCCCAAAACTTGGTGGAATTGCTGAAAGAGTTCAAGGAGCTGTTTGCCTGGTCCCCCAGCGATATGCCAGGAATCAGCCCCGACGTGATCGTGCACGATCTGAAGATAGACCCCGCGATCAAGCCTATCACGCAGAAGAGGCGTCCGATGGGCACGGATAAGAAGATCGCGATCCAGCAGGAGGTGGGCAGGTTGCTCGATGCTGGTTTCATTAAGGAACTCCGATTCCAGACTTGGGTCGCCAACCCAGTGCTGGTAAAGAAGACTAACGGGAAGTGGCGAATGTGCGTGGACTTCCGCGACCTGAACAAGGCTTGTCCAAAGGATTGCTATCCACTCCCGAGGATTGATCAGCTGGTGGATGCCACATCGGGACATGAGCTGCTGAGTTTCATGGATGCATATTCGGGCTACAACCAGATCAAGATGGCCAAGGAAGACGCCCCCCACACTGCGTTTTATGCAGACAGCGACATCTATCACTACGATGTCATGCCTTTTGGGTTGATCAACGCCAGGGCAACCTACCAGCGGATGGTGAACAAACTGTTTGGGGATATGCTGGGAGAAACCATGGAAGCCTACGTGGATGATATGCTGGTGAAGTCCCGACAATCCGAGGATCACGTGCACAACCTTACCATGGCGTTTGAGCAGATGAGGCTTCATCAAGTTCGCCTGAACCCGACGAAATGCGCCTTCGGAGTCCACTCAGGGAAGTTCTTGGGCTTCATGGTGAGCCAAAGAGGAATTGAAGTGAACCCTGAGAAGCTGAGGGCAATCGAAGAGATGAAGTCTCCGATAAACCATCGGGAGGTGCAAGTACTGAATGGCCGACTAGCTGCAATGAACCGCTTCCTGTCCAAAGCCAGCGACCGATCAATGCCGTTTTTTGAAGTCTTGAGGGCCAACAAAAAATTCGAATGGACCGCCAAATGTGAAGAGGCATTCCAAGCACTAAAGCAGCACCTTCGCACACTCCCGCCGCTGGCAAAACCGGTTCCAGGCGAGCCGCTCTTCCTTTATTTGGCTGTTTCTGAATTTGCCATTAGCTCTGTGTTAGTAAAGGTTGTCGAGGGTAATCAAGTCCCCGTCTATTATGTAAGCAAGGCATTTGCCAAATCTGAATCGAACTATCCCGCCGTTGAGAAGTACCTCTTTGCGTTGATAATTACTGCTCGGAAGCTAAGGCCATATTTCCACGCACACGAGATCACTGTGCTAACGAACCAGCCTTTGAAGCATTTTTTGAACCGACCGGATGCGTCGGGGAGATTGGTGAAATGGGCAGTAGAGCTCAGTGAGTTTCGAATACACTTTGCTCCAAGAACGGCCATCAAGGGCCAGGCATTGGCGGACTTTATAGCAGAATCTACAGCCCCCGATCTAGAAGAAACGGGCCCTGTAGAGGGGGCAACCATGGAGGTCCCGACAGAAGAACAACCAGAGAGGGCAGAGCAATCAGAACAGCCAAACAAAGAAAATATTTGGGAAATGTACACGGATGGCTCCGCAAGTTCAGACGGATCAGGAGCGGGCTTCTTGTTGATACCACCGGGTGAAGGTGAACCGCTCCGATATGCTTTGGCTTTAACATTCAAGGCAACAAATAACGAAGCGGAGTATGAAGCTCTTATCACGGGCCTAAAAATCACTAAAGGCACTGGAATCAATCACTTGAGAGTGAAGTGCGACGCGGCGTTAATCGTGAACCAGGTTCAAGGGCGATACGAAGCAAGGAGCCCGATAATGAAGAAGTATCTGCGAGAGGTACAAACCCTGAGAGAGAGCTTCAAAAGTTTCGATATCGAGGCTATCCCGAGGGAGGAGAACGTAGAGGCAGACGCCTTGAGCAAATTTGCCCTGGGGGCACCCTTAGAAGAAAATCGGAAGGTGCACTTCCTGGAGAAGGTGATCCTGTCAAACATCGACCCCACGCAGGTGTGCACCATTGAAGCAAAATCGGAGGAGGAGCCCACTTGGATGACCCCGATAGTCGTGTATCTAACTACGGGGGCAGTCCCTGAGGATAAGGTAGCAGCTGACAGGATCTGTCGGATCGCGTCCAATTATGTGATGCTGGACAATCAGCTGTACAAGAAGGGCTGGTTCTCGACTCCGTACCTGAAATGTGTAGCAGAACCCGACACCAATCGAATCCTGAAGGAAATGCATGAGGGGATCGCGGCTTGTCACGAAGGGGCCCGATCCATTTTGAGGAAGGTGTTGAACTTAGGCTACTATTGGCCCACGATGAACAAAGAAGCAACGACATTGGTCCGATCATGCGACGCGTGCCAGATGTACGCCCCGAGTATCGTGGCTCCGGCTGCTAACCTGACATCCATCAAGAGCGCTTGGCCCTTCGCGCAGTGGGGCATCGACTTGGTGGGACCTCTTCCACAAGCACAAGGACAATGTAAGTATTTACTTGTAGCTATCGATTATTTTTCGAAATGGATAGAGGCAAAGGCATTGGCCAGAACAACGGGGAACCAGATCGTCAAGGTCCTCCAAACCCACATCGTGTCCAGATACGGGATTCCTAAGGTGGTGATCAGCGACAATGGCCCACCGTTTAACGGCTCTCAGGTGAGGGAGTATCTGGAAGAACTAAACGTTGAACATCGGACCGCCTCCGTACGCCATGCTCAGACCAATGGTCAGGTGGAGTCAGCCAACAAAATCGTGATGGATGGCCTGAAGAAGAGGGTCTATGCCTTGAAGGGCAAATGGCTGAACGAACTGGAAAATGTACTTTGGGCTGTTAGAACGACACCCAAACGATCAACAGGGGAGACTCCGTTTGGCCTTGTTTATGGAACGGAAGCTGTCGCCCCTGTGGAGGTAGCTGTGGCATCCCATCGGATGAGATATTACGAGCCCCTAACAAACGATGAAGTGAGGCGTCTGGACTTGGACCTCCTTGAAGAAAAGAGGCGGGAGGCCGATGAAGTCCAAGCACGAATGCTCTTAGCGACGGCCAGGTACTATAATCGGTGAGTGAAGTCCCGACAGTTCTTCGTCGGGGAGCTGGTTTGGCGTCGCAACGAGTTCACCCTTTTGGACCGAATCAACAAGATGTCACCAAAATGGGAAGGACCTTATAAGGTCGTGGGGATGCCAGCTCCGAACGCATACAAGTTGGAAGACCTCGATGGCAGAACGTTAAAGCATTCTTTCAGTGGCGAACACTTGAAGAAACACCATGCTTGAAGAAAGTCGCCTTAAGTGGTGCCCGATAAAGTCGCCTTAAGTGGTGCCCGATGTAAAATCGCCTTAAGTGGTGTATGCTGTTTATCGTTTAATTCGATGTAAGCTTATCTTATGCCAATTAATAAAGAGGTTGCTTCCAAAATAAGAGTTGTTCTTAGATTTATGCTAAGTGTAAAAGTCGCCTTCAGTGGTGCACGATGAAAGTCGCCTTCAGTGGTGCACGATGAAAGTCGCCTTCAGTGGTGCACGATGAAAGTCGCCTTCAGTGGTGCACGATGAAAGTCGCCTTCAGTGGTGCACGATGAAAGTCGCCTTCAGTGGTGCACGATGAAAGTCGCCTTCAGTGGTGCGCGACGAAAGGCGCCTTCAGTGGTGCACGATATTAAGTCACCTTAAGTGGTGCGCGATCTTTAGGTTTATCCTAAGTAACGGTTAAAATCGTCTTAAGTGATGCACTCGATATTAAGTCGCCTTAAGTGGTGCAAGTTATTAAATCGTCGGGAGGACGTCTGAGAAATTCGTAAGTATCGAAGTTTCGACTGCCAAGAACTAAGTCGTCTTAAGTGACGCACTCAAGGTTAAGTCGCCTTAAGTGGTGCAAGTTGTTAAATAGTCGGGAAAGACGAAAGACAACAAAAGATCGGAATTAAAGGAGTCTAATATTGATAAAGGGCTCGAAGGCCCGACGACGACGCAAGAGAAGAAAATACAAGGACTCTGAAAGATAAAAGCATTCAAGCTTGGTCCTTGTCAGCAGCAGCAGAGGGGTCCACAGGATTGGCTTCGGGAGGATTGGCTATCGGGGCGTCTGCACTTGGAAGCTCAGAGGCATCCTCGACAATTACGGGGGTACTCCCCCCATCACTCTCCTCGGAAAGAGCAAAGTACTTCTTCGCAAAGGGAGCAAGGGAAGGAGACTTGTCGAAATTGATGGCGTCCCCGTACTCCAGGTGGAGCTCCTCAACGGCGTTGAAGAGAGTGTTCTCCACCTCCGCGCCAAAGAACTTCATGGCGTCAGCTTGGAAGCCCTCCGACCTTCGATAGTCCTCCCGACCCTTGGCCTCCGCTTCGGCCAGCCGTGCCGGGAACCCCGCGATCAGCTCCTCCAGAGCCTTCTTCTCGAGGACCAGCTGGTCCTCAGCGGCCTTCTTCTCCTGGGTCAGCCGATCCACGAGAGCCCCCCGCTCTTGCCGCTCTTGCCTCAAGAGCCCCTCGAAGTCCGCGATCTGCTGCTGAAGGCCCCGAATCTTCTCATTGAGGGCAGCCAGCTCTTTGGCCAGCTTCCCCCGCGAAGACTGGGAGGCCTTGAGATCCGCCTGAAGCTGCTCGCGGACTCCTCGGTCCCGCTCCCGGGCCTCATCATAGGCAATGACGTACCCGATGAGGCGGTTGTAATCCCCGAGCTCCTGCAATCAAAAGGAAAAAGTGTTAGAAGGACAAAAGACCCGATTTATCGATCAACAAGGAAAAAGCGAAGTTTCACCTCGATGCGGCGCACAGCCATATCCCTGACGTCCCGCTGCATATGCGTCCGATTGAGATGGATCGGATGTCGCATAGAGGGCAGGATGGAACCCGCCAGCAGATGCAGGGCCAGCTCTTGGTCCTGTTCCCCTTGCGTGAGCGGGACTCCCTGGAGTGTCTGGATCGGAGCCCAGGGGGCATCGGCCTGTGAAGAGTTGAAGGGCCTGTAGAAGTCCCCATCAAGAGCTAGGGGAGAGATGGGACGGGGAAGAGAAGGGCACATCTCCGTCTCGGCCTGGAAAGGGGAGGGAGAGAAGTCATGGATAGGAGAAAGCTCCCGCTGCTGTGGAGAAGACGAGGGAGGCAGCCCCTGAGGGGTTGGTTTCAAGGGGGATTGCCCGGCCTTCCGACGCTGTTGAGGGGGGTCAACCCCGCCGGTCTCCTCGGAGGAGTCCAGAGTCTCCACCTGGCGAAACTGTTCACCAGATGGTGCCTTCTCTCCAGCCGAGGGAGGCACCCCCGCTGAAGGCGGTGCATCTGTGGAAGCTGCAGCACCCGAGGAAGCTCCCGAGCGACCTGCACCTGGAGGATGAAGAGCTTCAGATAGGTAGTCAGGAAGTTCATCGGGATTCTTACACCAAATGATACGTCGGGAGACGTATTGATCCTTCCCGCGGTAATGATAGTAGCCTGCCTTCAAGACTCGGGGAGTTTCACCTCGAAGGATCCTTTTGACATCAGCAATTCGGCCCTTCTTGGTCGAGGAAATCAAGTCCGACGGAACCATCCTTTTATACGATTTAATAGCAAGTCGGAGTTGTTTACCTTCTTCAGCATTCTGAACCTCGAAGAGTTGGTCCAGATCCACCCGTGGCCGCTTGGGCTGCTCCGTTGAAGGAGACCCCGACCTTTCAGCAGCAGCCTTCTTGGCAGACTTCCTCTTCCGCGAGGGGCGGACAGCATCGGTCTCCCCCTGCTAAAGGAATAAATCGGTCAGCACAGACGCCTTCTGGGCTGCAAACAATAAACGAAGAAAAAGTTAGAAATTTTACCCAAGGGACCACTCTAGAAGGGCCGTCGAAGAGCTGCCCCCCAGAGACAATACTGAGGAGTCGGACCCCGGTGTGCACCAGGTCCCGCTCCACCAGAGAGTTAGCATTGAGAGGAGTGTAAGACTCCCCCCAACGATAAAGCTGGATCAATTGAAGAGTCTCGAAGTCCTCATCAGCATAGGAGTGGAAAGCAGGCGGAGGATCTGCTGCCACCTCCCACCGAGGCCAAGGAATAGAAGAATGTCGGATGAAGAAGTAGCTCCTCTTCCAGCTACTGTTGTCAGGCCCTGTATCAATCAAGAGTCCCCGACCCTTGACCACCTTCCAGGTGTCACTGGTCCAACCGTGCCGGGCAAGCTGCTGCTTACTCCATTTGGGCATCCGAGGGTAGAAGGCGCAAACCCCCGCCTCGTTGCATTTCAGCCCGTAGAAAGTCCGGAAAAGCTGGAGGCTGTAGACCCACTTCTGTCGGAGACAGAGGACTTGAAAGGTGTTCCAGATGCGGATGGCATGAGGAGAGAAGGTAGTAGGGTGTGTTTGGTAGTGTTGGCACAGCTCGACCAGGTTACCGCATAAGGGGAACCTGATCCCCGCTGATATTTGTCCCGTTGAGACAAATACCTCCCCTTTCTGGGGACGAGTAACCTCAGGGTCACTCGAGGGACGATGCCGAGGATAAGGGAAACGAGGTTCCCAGGTGAGGGTGATGCAACCCTCTCGGAGAGCTGCATCATAAGCAGTGGTGGAAATTTCATTTGGAGCATAGTCAAATTTAAAGGGTTTTCTCCCCTCGGAGCTGGAACCGCTGTCTGAAAAGCAACCAGGGCAAGAAAATACAGTGGGATTCTAAAAAAAAAAAAATTAAAAAGAAGGGGACAAACAAACAACGAAGAATGTTTCCTTACCAGACATGGTGGAGTAGAGGTTGAAGAAAATGAACGAGATGTCGCCGGAAAGATGATCGGAGAAGACTCCAATGATCTTCGAAAACACAGAGCTTGGAATTGCAGAGGAATCGCAGAGAGCTTTTGAGAATTCGAAGACGGTAAAAGTTAAATTGTGACTGTGGCTAGGGTTTTATAGTCGAAGAAGACGGTTGAAAGGACACTTCGATCCGAGTCGTCGAAGTCGAAGAGTCTTAATCTGGACTGTTGAGATGAAACGTGCAGAAGGACAACGGGCGTAATGATGAAACGGCCTGAAAAGCACCTTTCAGAAAAGGACAGGCGCGAAAAATCAGGCACGTGGGTCGAAAAACGTCACTCCATTATCTGCTGCATTTAATGCACTAGAGAACCGAAGAGACCTTTGGGATATAGCAGTTATCTACAAAACCCTGAGGAAACGTGGAGGAGAAGACTGATAAAACTGAGTAACTGAATCAATGAACAGATCCCCGACTCTAGTATCGGAGAATCGGGAGTTGGAAGACACGACGAACTAAAAGTCCCTCATGTCTTGGGGGCAAATGATGGGTCCGACTATAGCCGCCAGGCCCTTTATTGGCGAGGAAACGGCAAACAGGCCCACCAGGCCCAGAGTAAGGGTCAAGATAACCTAGGAGAAGGGTCCCGATGAAGGGAGTCCCGACGAAGCAAGGTCCCGACAGAGTCGGTCCCGACAGTGGAGCTGGAGGCTCCCGACGAGAAGCCTTTAAGTAGGCCCCGATGACGAATCCCTGAGAATGATTGGCCCTGTCACGATGACGAGGGGCCCCGAGCGGTGACACAACGAGATAACTCTGGAGTCCCCGACGGGAGTCGGGACTCATTACCAGAGGAAAAAGCCAAGATATGCGGGGCGTGGCCGAGATATACGGAACGTGGTTAAGATACACGGATCGTGGCCGAGATACGCGGGGCATGGCTAAGATACGCGAGATCGTGTACGAGATAAGCGGGATACGGGCTAACCACCCCTAACGGTTCGCCAGGTACCTGAGGCACCTCTTTGCCTATAAAAGGGCAGGAGGTCACCTCAGATCACTTACGTTGAGTTCGATATACTTTTGAGATTGTTGCTTGCCAGTCATACGAGAGACTCATTTAAGCATCGGAGAGGGATTCTGGGTCACCGCCCGGTCTATCCCCTCTTGCAGGATTACGTGGAGCAAAGGAGCTAGGATTGCCGTCAAGATCCGTACCGGAGTTCCACCGTGATCCAACAACGGACTGATGCGAAACGGTGGTTAATGTTGAGTCTTTCGCAAAAATGTTTGAAGCCTTGAGCTCTTGAATTGTGGTCCGTTGTCGCTGATTAGCACCTTCGGAACTCCATATCGTGCGATGATGTGATTCCGGATGAAATCCATTATTTGTGCATCGGTTGTTTGTGCCAATGCCTTTGCCTCGATCCACTTTGAAAAGTAATCGATTGCGACGACAATGTACTTGGTTTGGCCTTTTGATTTTGGAAGTGGACCCACCAAATCGATCCCCCATTGTGCGAACGGCCAGGAGCTTGCAATTGGGCTTAGCTCGGCGGCTGGTGCCGTGATACTTCCTGAATAAAGTTGGCAAGACTCGCATTCTGTGACCAAGTGCGTAGCTTGGTTCTTCATGGTTGGCCAATAGTATCCCAAGCTCAATGTCTTGCGTATTAGAGATCTCGCACCTTCATGGCAGGCTGCTTGGCCTTTATGCAAATCCTCTAACACTTTCTGGCCTTCCTGAAAGGTGATGCACCTTAGGTATGGGGTTGAAAATCCTTTCTTGTAAAGTTCGTCATCTATCAACGCGTAATTGACAGCTTGTCTCTGGATTTTTTGGGCTTGGACTTTGTCTTCGGGGAGCTTGTGGTCTTTGAGATATGCCAATATTGGGGTCCTCGAATTTGTACACAAGACTTCGAATTTGTCAATTACTGACAAGATTCTGTTTTCCACGAAATGCGTTTCTTTGCCTTGTTCATTGCCTAGTGCGAATTTGCTCAAGGCATCAGCTTCTTGATTTTCTTCTCTAGGCACTGCGATGATGTCGAAGGTATCGAAGCTTGTGATGAGGTCTTTTGCTTGCCCCAAGTATTTTTGCATATTTTCTGACTTTTCCGCGTACTCGCCTTTGACTTGATTGACGACTAATTGTGAATCGCACTTCACTCTTAGGTGTTTAACTCCAACACCTTTTGCAATTCTTAAGCCAGTTATCAATGCTTCGTACTCCGCCTCGTTGTTTGTTGCTCTAGATGTTAAGTTTAGAGCATACTTCAACGGATTAGATCCATCGGGTGGTATTAGGAGGAATCCGGCACCTGATCCTCCTACGTTTGAAGATCCGTCGGTGTACATTTTCCATACTTCGGTAAGTTCTTCAATTTGTTGAGGTCCAACTTGGCATCTGTGTCGGGTGTTATCCCGGTGAATTCCGCAATGAAGTCTGCCAATGCTTGCCCCTTGATCGCCGTTCGAGGAGCAAAGTGAATGTGAAATTCACTTAACTCCATCGACCACTTTGTTAGCTTTCCTGACATGTTTGGCTTTGCCAGGATGTGCTTCAGGGGTTGGTCTGTTAAGACTTTTACTTCGTGTGCGTGGAAGTATGGCCTCAGTTTCCTTGCTGCTATTATAAGCGCGTACGGGTATTTTTCGATTGGCATGTAGTTTATCTCGTACTTTGCGAGTATCTTGCTTACGTAGTAGACTGGGAGCTGGGTAGTCCCCTTTTGTTTGAAAAGGACTGAGCTGACTGTCGTGTTGCTCACCGATATGTATAGGAAGAGGGGCTCGCCTTGTATCGGTTTTGCCAATGCCGGCAATGTGCGCTAAGTGTTGTTTTAATTGCTGAAAGGCCTCTTCGCACACTGGTGTCCATTTAAACTTCTTGTTTGCACGCAAGACTTCAAAGAAAGGGAGTGCCTTGTCGCCTATCCTGGCAAGGAATCTGTTTAGGGCTGCTAGGTGGCCATTTAGTTGTTGGACTTCTTTATGTTTCCTTGGGGACTCCATTTCTTCAATTGCCCTCACCTTCTCTGGGTTAGCTTCTATCCCCCTCTGGCTCACCATGAATCCCAGGTTTTTTCCTGATTGTACGCCGAAAGCGCATTTTGTTGGATTTAGGCGGACTTGATACTCACGCATTCTTTTGAAGATTGCTCGTAGGTCGTCAACATGGTTGCGCCTTTTGGTTGACTTCACGACCATGTCATCTACGTATGCCTCCATTTTCGTTCCGATTAGATCGCCAAAGATGGTATTGACCATTCGCTGGTATGTTGCTCCCGCATTGATCAGGCCGAATGGCATCACTGTGTAGTTGTATATTTCGCTATCTGCATAGAATGCAGTGTGCGGTGCATCGTCTTTGAACATCGGGATCTGGTTGTATCCTGAGTATGCATCCATTACGGACATTAATTCATGGCCGGCGGTGGCATCGACTAGTTGGTCGATTCTTGGGAGAGGATATGAATCCTTGGGGCATGCGTTGTTGAGATCTCTGTAATCGATGCACATTCTCAACTTGCCACTTGATTTAGGTACCAACACCGGGTTTGCCACCCATGTTTGGTATCTTGATTCTGCAATGAATCCCGCGTCAAGCAGTTTTCCCACTTCTTCTCTGATTGCCAGCTTCTTGTTGCCCCCGAGGGGTCGAAGTTTCTGGGCTATTGCTCGAGTTCCCGACTTGATATTAAGCTTATGGGAAATGACGTCTGCGCTTATTCCGGGAATGTCGCTTGGTGACCATGCGAATAGCTCTTTGTACTCTTTGAGGAGTGCTGTGATTTCTATCACTTCATCTTCTGACAGGGATGCTCCGATTTGGACCATTCTGTCTGGCTCTTCGATCTTTATTTGTTTTAACTCTTCTACTGGGGCCGGTCGGGCACGGCTTTCTCTTGGATCATCATCAATGATGGGCATGTCATCCTTGTCTGGCTTGACGTTATTTTGGATTGCCACATTGTAACAATCCTTTGATAACAATTGGTCTCCTTTGACTTCACCGATTCCGGCTGCAGTTGGGAATTTGATCTTCTAGTGTGCCGTGGATGGCACCATTCCCCACGCATTCATGGTTGCGTATCCTAAGATACCATTGTATGCGTCAAGTTTTTGTACTACTATAAATGGTACTGCAATTTGGAGACGTGAGTTGCCTTCTCCCAGTATAACTGGCAGTGTTATGGATCCCAATGGGTAACTTGCATCTTCCATGAATCCCACTAAGGGTGAATTCATTCTGTTGACATCCTTCTTTCTCCCCAGAGCTAGGATGACGTCTTTTGTGATGATGTTGGGCGAACTTCCTCCATCAACCAAGATACGCTTAATGTCCATGCCGTCGATTGTCATGGTTATGACTAAGGCGTCATTATGCGGAAATGTTATATGCGTCTTGTCTTCTGAAGAAAAGCCAATGGCGTCTTCTAGGACAACGTCTCCTTGCTGACTGCCTCTGGGCTCATGGATCATCAGGGAAGCGTATATTTCTCTTTCGTATGATGTTTCGCCTCCTGCTCCAAAGCCTCCATGTATCACGTGGATGCCTGGAAACTTTGGGCTGTGCTGTGCGGATGGCACACTGCTTGCTGGCACGAGAGACATTATGGACCTTTTAAGACGTCTAAAGCGCTTCCTGGTTTTTGACGGATTGGCCTTAGTGAGAGCGTTGTGATCACTCGTCATGACTTTGCGGTATGGTAGCTTCTTGTTTGAATCAAGTAGACGGCGCCAATGTTGCGTCCTGGGTGAACTGGGTCGTGGGGACGCGTCTGTTCGTATGGTTGAGCGGGTTTTCGGGCTGTAACCCTTCGTCTGAAAGAGGTTTGTGCCACTGACGAGTGTTTGGTTGAGTCCCGGAAAGGTCTGTGTCTCAAAGCGCGGTTGTGTCTCAGGGGGCGTCTGAGTCTCAAAAGGCGGTGATCTGTGCACAAGTCCGAATGTCTGGGCGTCGATTCCTGCACAAAGGACCGGTGCTAGCACGGAGAGGGGGGGTGGTGCTAGCGGAGCCCTCTCCGAAGCTTAAGTCATTATAGGGCTAAAAGGGTAATTCTAGAGAGAGAAAATATTTCTAGAGAGAAGTCAGAGCTCAAAATACCAAAGTTGGGCAAATGAGAGGATGTGTGAAAATGGGTGGCCAAGGCCTCCTATTTATAGGCTTCCTTGGGACCGGACCCGGTTTTAAAGCGGTTTGATGACGGTTCAAAAGCAAGCGGTAACCGTCATCCATATTGGCAATGCGCGAACTTGACTTCTCTACACGTAACGGTAATCGCGAAAACGGTAATCGCACAATACCTGTAATGCAATCCGGAGGTCCGGTCCGGACGCGCGTAAATGCGTTTCCAACCGTTTTGACCCTTTGGGAGACGTTTTTCAAGTCGAGGTGTAATTTTGACGTGTTTACGAGGCACGAAATATAAATACGAACCCGAATTGGACATTTATCCATCAGCAATAAGCGAATATAATGAGCCCGAACCCTCTAAATCCCCAGCAGAGTCGCCAAATTGTTGGACCTAAAATTTGACCTAAGGCGAATTACGTTTTGAAAAACGTGGATTTTGGATAGAGTCGCCACTAGTTAATTATTAGGCTAAGAAGAATCATAAATTACCCAAGCGAATAATGAATTAAACACCTAGATTTTGAATTGGTCTACCATTAGAAATTTGAGTTCGGGGGTTCTATTACGAATTAAAAATGTAATTTTTAACTACGCCCTTTCGGTACTAATTCACTTAATTTGCCAATTTTATTTTAATCAAGTTTTTTCCTCATATACAAAACTATTATCATACATTGACCATCTAAATCTAATTATAATTTATAACTCCTTATTAAAATGAAATTTAAAAAAATTATCAAAATTATTAAACATGCTCAGATTCATACAAAACCCAATACAAATTTAACACACATACATGATTTACCCAATCAAATTTAACCAATTACATTTAAAATCCTAATTAAATATAATATAAAAACAGAATATAATAAATAAAAATAATAATAGTTAAAATAATAATAAAAAAAACGCACGGGAATTACCTCCAGCCATCGAAGGAGCTTGCCGGCACCGGAGCAGGGAAGACAACGACGGAGGGCAGCGGATCAGGGAAGCAACGGGACGACGCCGGCGTGGTCGCACGATCCGGTGGCTGTGGGCGAAGCAGTCGGAGGTGGCGCAGACGAGGGGTAGTCGACGAAAGCTGGGATGACGTGGCGAGGGAGGAAGACTGGAGGTCGCCGGCGCAGTGAAGACTGGACTCGAGATCGCCGGCGCAACAGGGGAGCTCCGGTCGTGGCCGGGACCGGGCAGCGGTGGTGGCTGGCGTACGGATGGCTGCTAGAATTAGTAGAGAGAGAGAGAGAGAGAGAGAGAGAGAGAGAGAGAGAGAGAGAGAGAGGCGCCGGCGTGAAGGTGGATGGACGGAGCTGGCGGGCTGGCTGGCCGGTGACTAGGGCGGTGGTCGGAGGGGCCACCGGCGTGGCCGGAGGGCGGCGCCGACGGCCTGGGGAGGTTGCCGGGGGAGAAGAAACAACAAACGAAAGAAAGAAAAAAAAATCTTTTTCACTAGGAGACAAAAATGAACAAACTTCGAGAATAGATGTTTATTATTTTTCTGCTGTGTTTTTTGTACATATAAAAGGACCCCTTTTATAGCTAAACTATGACCTCTAAACTAGGAAAATAAAATCTGAAAAATATATGCATTTAATATTCCGAAAATATACATATATATATTTATGTATTTCATCATAAATACACATAATATATTTTCTAAATATTTTACAATAATTAATGCATATACACTGTCTTATTTTAACCAGTTTTATCTTTATAAATTTCGAGACCTTCCATATTTTAATTAATTCCTTTTTTTAACGCGTTACATATGATATTTTGAACGTGCTACACGCGAACAAAAATTAGGTGTTTACAATTATATTATTATATGAAAGAAATATATTTTATTTATGATACATTGTTATAAAAATTATATATTTAGGATGATACATAATATATTTCTAATTTACGTATATTGGAAATCATTAGAAAAAAATACATTATTACTACCTATAACAGACAGATTAATATGATCTGATGAATGTGCATAAACGACAATCTGCTAGCGATGATAAATCAATATATATCAATTAGCGGATAACAAATATACGTCGATTATCATGAAATAATAGATTCGAATAATTTGATTAATCACCATTATTTTATCAATAATTATACCTATCAATAATTATAATATTCGTAATTTTATATATATACTTTTTTAAATACCAAAAGAATTGTAATTTTATTAAAAATTATAGTAGGTAAATTGAACTATTACCATAACTACGTCGAGTTCCGAATTTCGGGATAACCACACATGTCGGTCAAATTTGGAATCCAAATATTTGATATAAAATTGACCAACTTTGACGAATTCGTACAAAATGTAAAATTTCATTAAAAAAATCAACTACATTTTTATGATTTTGTACATAATTTTTCCAATTTTTTTAAATTAATACGGTCTAACACTTGAATTTCATTCACTGGTTTGTTCATGTCCGTATTTTAAAAAATATGAATATTCAATTTATATATAATGCTTTAAAAAAATTGTAGTATGAAATTATGTCGGTCTCAATATAGATGTGGAACTTTATCTCCACCATTGGAGAGAGTTCCAATTTTACTATAGTAGTTACTGCAGCAGTTCCACTTTGATTGGTTGACAGTGACGTGACAGCTGACGTGGAGAAACTAAGGACTTACCATTGGATGTTCTCTAAAACTAAAGACGCCACTAATCAATCTAGCCTGAGTAACTGAGACTATCTAGATCTCTTTAGGAGTGTAAGGGAGTCAAGTTATTTGTGAATTACTTGTGATCGACTCGGTCGATATTTTAATTCGACTCGCTAAATTTTAATAAAAGTTCGAGTTGAGCCTTTTCTGGTACCGAGTTATATACGAGTTCATTTATACTCAACACAGAGGCTCGTGAGCGTATTTGAGCATTTTTCTCTATTTTTTTTTTTTGTCAAAAAAGTCTATTTAAGTCGAGTTAAAATTTGAGTAAAAAATGCATCATTTATGATTAATTGAATAATTTTAAATTTAACAAGCCAAGGTTGAAGTATGAAATATTCAAACTCAGTTGAGTTCAAGATCAAGTTAAATAAGCCAAATCAAGCTTCCAGATATTTAACTTGATTCTACGTTGCTAAATAATAACCTAAGGGTATGTCTGAATGCATGTATTAGGATATCTTAATACATATTTTAGCTAATATTTTGTTTGTTTTGGTATTAGTACTAACTAATACATGGGTATTAGCTAATACTCATTTATGTAAATTATGTATTAGCTAAGACTTCTAAAAAGTTATGCATTAGCTTATACATAGTGTTTAATGACCAAAATACCCCTTAATAATGTATTAGCTAATATATATGTGACCATCAGCCGGAATCCGGGGACCCCCGGTCGGACTCCGGCGACCCCCGGCCGGTCTCCGGCGACCCCCCGCCGGACTCCGGCGACCTCCGGCCGGATTCCGGCGACTCCCTGCCGGACTTTAATTATAATAATAATTAAAAAACAGCGAGCCCCCGTCGGACTCCGGCGACCTCCGGCGACCTCCGGTTGGACTTTAATTATAATAATAATTAAAAAACGTACATATCTATTTAGGGGCATTTAGGTCTTTTAGTCATTGTATTAGGATATCTTAATACAAAGTTCATTCAAACATTGTATTAGGATATCCTAATACATGGTCAACCAAACATTGTATTAGCTTAGCATGTATTAGGATATCTTAGTCGATACTAAGTTAATACATGTATTAGCTAATACATGCAATCAAACATGCCTAAGTAGCAGTTGACATGTCATTTTGAAGATAAAAGTATTTTATCTGCTTGAGTTTTTACATTTTTATAAATTTCTACTTTCTTAAAATATCTTTAGGAAAGTATTTATCATGTTGAATCATATTTTAAGTATTTATATTGAATATTTTATTTTTATTTATTGTTACAATCTAGTAATTAACCATATTTATTGTTACATTTTTTTAAACTATTTTGTTAATAAAAACGAGTTACTATATTGGAACAACAAATAAAAATTATATGATTAATTCAAAAATATAAAACAGGTCACAACAATAAGCAACAAAAGTCGAAAAAGAAATATTTAAATACCAATATGTCAAAATCTAAAAATAAAAATTAGACAGAATTCCATAATTGAGAGGTGTAAAAGGCGGATTGAGATCTCCTGCCCCACTCTTTATGTCCTAAATTATGTCTACTGTTAAGATTTTGACACGTATCCTTATATTTAATATTTTCCTTCTAGATTTCCTAATTTCAATAGGATTTTAGAAAAAGAAAAAAAAAAACCACGTTTTTCCCAAGATATCTGTGTACTGATGATGATCTATTAGGTTTAGGAGATCATCAGGTTTAGGTAGTTGAAGAAACACAAAATCCATTCAACAATCAAACTACTGAGTAGGAGAGACATGTGAGTTCCATTATTGACAAACCAAACGGTCCATTAATCTCTCCTACCTACCTCATTCACATTCACCAACTACACTCCCCCATCTTAATATGCAATCAATCTTAAACAAATATGATTCTATATCATAATGTGTGCATAATTAATTATACGTGACAAAATCCAAACTTTTTTTTTTTTACTTAAAGTCAATTAAAGAAAATCTGCGTTTAAATTTATGATATTTGTTTGCATGACACAAGCAATTATGAGTTATAAAATGCATTGTAAAAAATTGTTTCATTAAATTATTCAATACCTACCTATAGGTATTTTTTCTTAAATTACCGACAGGTTTTCTAATTTTTATCATTGTAATCAAATAGTTTTAAAAAATAGTGTTACTCCAATTTACAAAACGGATTCGTTTGCATAAAAATATATGTGGAGAGAATTAAGACAAATATAATGTACTACGTAATTTTAAATTTTAATTAAAAATAAATTGCATGTAAAGAACTGTTTTTTTTTTTTTTTTGTGAAAGTACAGAACTAGGGGTGTCAAAGGGGCGGGACGGGTATCGCTTGCCCCGCCCCGCGGGTCGAGATGGTAGACTCGTACCCGCCCCATACATCCCGCGGGGCGAGTCGCCTAAATTCTATTAGCAACAATTTTAAACCCTAAACTATATATTTACATATTCAAATTTAGCTTAAAATTCGAATCATAAATTACAAATTTAAATCCAAATTCAAATGCAAGTAACCAAACTCATTAGAACTTTTATTATTTTGACAATGTAGTACATTATCTATATAGTTTTATATAATATACACATAATATACATACAAATGTTACATGTGCGGGGCGGGTCGGGTTGCCGGGGCTGATCGACCCCAAAACCGTACCCGCCCCACGGGTCACGAATCGCGATCGACGGGGCAAAATCGGGGCGGGGCCCCGCGGGTCGGCGGGTAGCCGTGACCCGTTGCCACCCCTATACAGAACTATTTAATAATTAGTATAATATACATTTTCATTTAAATAGAATCTCGTTTTAAATAATATATAAAAGAAAAAAACTAAATTCTCATTTTAAAAATTCAATAGCTCATGTCAATTGTCAACCCTTAATTTTCATTTCTAAAGACAATTATTGACAGATTGCACCATTACGTTGTTTGGTTTGCCAAACGATGTAATGTGCATTATAATGTATTGTCCATAATAATATGAGATTACGTCCACACTCCATTCAACGTAATGTGAGATTACATCAAAAAACGGATGTAATGTAAGATTACGTCCAACATTACAGAGTGTTATTATTTCCGTATTATTTATTAAATAGATAAAATATTTTATATTATCTTTATAGTTTATTGTGATAATAATATTGTTATTATTATTAGCTTTTTATTTTTTATATACTTCATAACTCATTACTATAATAAATAATAATGCACATGAGTAAGTCTTTTTTGTTGTACTTTTTATGAAAAATATATTATAAAACTATATATAATGTTCTAATTAATAGAATTTTAGTAATTGTGCGAATTTAGTTTAAATATTAGTCTTTAGAATTCATAAATGACTATAGTATTAAACACACATAATCTTTAAGAAGTTAGTTGTTGACACTATATATAATTTTTTAAATCTTATCACATTATGATATAATATACTCTCATATACATTAATATAATAATAATGTTTTGACCAGCCCCGCTCGAGAGTACGGGATGTCGAATATTTGTGATCCGGGTCGTGTCAAGTTCTCGAGTCCACGTTGTCGACTTCGCGCGTCCCTTCCAACCTGCACACGAGGCAATAACTAGCACATGAAGAGAGGGGGGTGGTGCTAGTTGAACCCTCTCCAATGCCTCAATAAGAATTTAGAGAGATTAAAGTAGAGAGAAGTCAGAGCTTTTAAACCTATTTAAAAAACGAGTTCCTATGAAATGGGTGGCCAAGATTCCAATATATAGGAGCTCTTGAACAAAAGCCCGGTTTTGTGCGGTTCGTCTCCGTTTTAATATAAAAATGTGAACCGGAGTCAGGTTTGAGCAAAGTTGGCTATCGGGAAACTCGGACTTAGTGTAAAAATACATCGGTAAAGGTATGAGTCTCGTATGCAGCAATCCGGACCACGTCGGATTTGGACAATCCGACGTGGTCCGGATTGTCTAGGTTGTCTAGGACAATCCGGACCCCCTCCAGGTTGTCCAAGAAAATCCGGACCCCCTCCGGATTGTCTAAGAAAATCCGGACGAGTCTGGTCCAGACGCGCGTGTTTTCTGTCCGGACCGTTTTAACTCGTGAGTATAGCGCTTCGATCCGTTTTTGTGGGTTTGACGTGTTCGTGAGGTCCAAAACATAAATACGAACCCGAATTGGGCACACATCCATCACTTGCCCCCGAGTCAAGTAATGGCTTGACCCTTACTTGACTCTATTTTTAGATAAGATAAATAACCAATTTAGGTCCGGTACTGACCTCAGGGGTTGTCTTACTGACATTCGGGCACGCGGGCCTTGAAATCGCATATCTTCAAATTTCTGGGCGAGTATCTATCTGCTGACATGGTTAGTGCAGCATGTGTACATATATAATAAATATATGTAAGTAGTTGTGAACACGTGTAACACCGACATGGGTACTGACGTGTGTGTAGACATGTCTCATACGTGTAAGTAAATAATCATGCAATATATAATGACATGTTGATAAAACCATGAAATTAATCATGTCGTGATATAAATATGAAACATGAATTTAATCAATGATGTGATCATAAATAAATCATAGATATGCAAAAATACGAGGATGCACTCGCACGTGTGTAAGTGAGCATATGTATGGGTGAACATGAGTAAACACTTAGAGTATGCTATTAAGGATTCGGAAAAAATAGGGAGAAGACAATAGTTACCCATATGTATAAATACCACAAGGGTATGAAAGGAGAGCATCTCCTCACTTAGCATCCACACTTAGTCATAATAGTGGTCTCCTTTATTTCTTGAGGAGTAAGACATTTCGGGTCTATTTTACTTGACCACCAAGTAATCTCGGCCGGTCACCTAACCATCACCAATCACCGGAGGACATCACGAAGGACGAGGGAGGCACAGCTAGGAGCTCCGGCAACCAGTTCCGGCGGGGATAGTGGCGGCGCTTGATTGACGACGGCGGCGTGTGGCAATCCCGGGGCGGACGACGGTGATTTTTCTGGTGACGCGTAGAGCTCGTATATGTGAGTCCATTTCCAGGTTTGTCTTAGTCCCTAGCCCTCTTGATTCGAGCCAATTTAAGCTTTGCAATTGCTTGTATAAGTGTGCCCACCATGTGTTTGGTAAAATGCATACACCAACTTAGCTTTACAAATTATGCCAAAATTTGGCTAAGTGTTGGATATAAGTAAACATGATGTAAGGAAAGTTACTTCCCCCATTTGTAGTAATTGTTGGTGGCATGTATCCTATGACATACATAGTGTAGAAATGCATGTTTGATGTTGATGGTTGTTGTTCCCGATTTGTTGAATCACTTAGATGATAACACCTTGATCCAAAAAAATTGCATGATGATGATAGTATAATTACTTGCATGATGTTGATCCCTCGCGCGTGCAGGCTTCGCGCATGCTGACCTCGGCTTCTAGAGTACACCTTTGGACTTAGTCGATCTTGCAGTGATGAGTAAGTTTTCGATACCTACTCCTGGTATTACTCTTTGTATAGATACTAGTTCGGATCCCGAGTCGGACCATACTCCCGTATCTGACTACGAGACATAAGCCAGTTCTGAACACTGTTCTGAGCCCAGAACCAGTTCTGAGAGGGTTGCGATGACACAGTACTTCCGAATTAACCGGTTGGATCAGAGTCTGTATGAGCTTCATGTGAACGTGTCAGGACTTTGTCCGTTTGTGGAGGCCTCCTATCCTTATGATGTACTTCCGACAGCCAGGCTGTATTCTTCTACAGTGCTTCCCTCAGAGTTGTCTGCCGTATACATAGGCCAGGTTCGGGAGGGCCTGCGTTTCCCCTATTGTCCGGATTTAATTGAGCTATGTCGCTATCATCAGATTTCACCACTCGACCTTACGCCTGGAGCGATCAGGATATGGACTTGCTTTTGAGTGTTGTGCCATCAGCAGTCGTGGCGTTACTCCACACTTATCTTTTGTTGTTTCTATCAACTCCGACGTTAAGATTCGTATGGGTTATCTTTTATCGCGAATCGCTGGCCTTCCTTGAAAGGGAAGGGGTTTTCCACACTTGGACTAGGGGATGTGAAATGGGACCGTAGCGTTCAGTTTGTTAAAGTGGTTGATCGCTCAGGTGGCCATTGGCGGCACCATTATTTCTTTGTTGATGATGTTGGTACTACTTGGGAGACGGTGCACAACACAGAGACTGATCCTCCTCCCTTGTTCTCTGAGTTCTCTTTGGCTGACAAGAGAACCATGAAGCAGATATACCGTTGTCACAAGGCGCACTCCTATGAGGCTTTGACACGTGTGTCTGATCGGGAGCTTCTTGATGCGGGGATTAGGGGTGAGCTCGGGCCGGGACGGGCGAGCTTTTACCTGAGCCCGAGCCCGAAATTTTTGGGACACTAATTTTTAGCCCGAGCCCGAAAATGAGGAAAATGGCCCGCCCGAGCCGGGACTTCGGGACTCGGGCTCGGGCTCGGGCTAGCCCGAATTTTAACAAAAAATTTGAAAAAAAAAAAAATTCAAACATGGAGGAAGATGGTTAGATACTAGTAACTAGTACCCACTAGATAGTTAGATAAGATGGCAACTAACTAGATAGTTAGATACTAACTATAGTTAGTGGGGAATATATATAATTATATATATTTATATAGTATTAAAAAAAAAATTCGGGACGGGCTCGGGCTTTTCGGGATTTTGGCACAAAAGCCCGAGCCCGAGCCCGAATTGAAAATAAAAGTCCCGCCCGCTCGGGCTCGGATCTATTCGGGACCGGGTTTTTCGGGACGGGCTCGGGACGGGTTTTTCGGGCTTTCGGGCTTTTCTGCTCAGCCCTAGCGGGGATTCACATAGTTCGTTCCGAGGAGACTTTAATATGCTTATAGACTTCTATAACTCTTATTATGTTGTGTTGTAGGTTGGTTTGACGGAAAACGCTCCTCTTTCCGACGGGACCTGCACCTACTGCTCCGTCTTCCAGACGAGTTGCTTCCACCCCTACCTCCACAACTCCTAGGGTCTCACCACCCGGTCGAGGGAAAGGCTTGATGAGTAAGATGCTTTTCTACAAATTTCTCTTCTTCATTGTTATCAAATGTTGTTGTTCTTATCTTGTTCTTGCTTGCAGGCTGTTCAGCACCTGTGACTGAGCGTGTTGTTCGTGTTTCAGACTCATCTGCACCTCCATTGTCCAAGAGGTCCGACTCTGGGACGCGTTCCTCGAGTGATCCTAAGTGTTCCAAGGCTGGCATGATGTCACATACTCCTTCCCGCGACAAAGGGAAATGAGTAGATAGTCGTGCGCCAGCGTCTTCTGCCCTCCGGTCGAGGGAGCAGACCATTGAGGAGGGCACTCCTCGTAGAGGTATGTTACTTACATTTCTATCTCTTTGCCAACCTGTGTTTCTTTATTTTCTGTTTTATATATCTTCATGTCCATGTGTTTTGCAGCTCTCCTGGCGCTTGGTCGCACGGACTTGGTTCGTCCCCTTGAAGGCGATGTTGTTGGCAATGAATGGGCGCCATTTGCTGTCGGCGGCTCTCGGTTTCCCAAGGAGTCTAAGCTTAGCACTCCTGAGGTAGGAGTGCGATGTTGCAGAGGTCTGTTCCTACAGGTGATCAGAGAGTTCGACCATTTGACTCGGAGAGTGCGCGCGGTTATGCTGAGGGTGCGCTGACACGGTATGCACCGGTAGGTGACTATGCTTATTTCCTTTGTGACTTGTATACATGCGCACATTTCTTATAACTTGATCCTTGTTGGTTGTTTTATTATACTTAGGTTGTGCGGACGTTGTGAACATCTCCTCGTTTGTGATTGAACTCACAGACGAGAAGAAGGCAGTTGTTGACAACTGTGACACGGTTTGTCGCGATCTCCTCCAGGCAAAGGAGAAAACGAGACTTTTTAGCTCCAAGGCTACCGATCTGGAGGCCCGATTTACCGCTCGTTAGGTGCGAGTCGTGGAGCTTGAATCTGAGGTTCTTGCCAACCTTTTCTTGCCTCCGAATTGCTTTCGCTTGAAGTTCTTCTGAGGTTTTGGAGCTAAAGGTTTATTAGCCTTAAACTGAAGTCCCTTGCCTTTATTCTTGCGCTTACTCTTTTACTCAGCTCGGTTCGAGGATGCAATATGCATTTCTGCTCTTGGCTTTTCGGCCTTGAGGCGATCCTCTTCCAGCTCGAGATGAACTCGCACTTTCTCGAGGTCATCGAGTTGAGTGGCATGGGTAAGGTGCATTTTCATGCTATTCTAAGAGTCAGGAAAAGATCGAATTACGCATTGGACCTTTTGTTCGTCGGTCAGGATTTTTCCTGCCTCCTTCAGTTCAGCAAGCATGTTAGACATATGTCTTATATGCTCCTTCATTGTGTGCTTGGGATTCATCTTGTATGAGTCTAAAGCAATGTTTAACGATCGCTTCTGAGCTATGGTGTATACTGTTGGATTACGGGGACGTAATACTACGGAATGCTAAACGTGTACTAGCAAGAAATCTAATCTATGCAGCGGAATTAGTACACATGCCTTTTAGCTTTCCTGCCCAAGAACAATGTAGAGGGAGTTTTGATCCTCCGGTCGGAACCACGTGCAAGTTCTTCGTTAGAAGAAGTCCCACGTGATGTAGCTCCACAACAAGACCTCTCATCGATTCTTCAACGGAGATGGAACCTCGGACTTGATATTGATGGTGCCGAAATATTAGACTAGGGTAACAAGTTTTCTCAATGGAGATCCTTGTTCTTAATTGTGTTTTAAACCCTTAGGAGTCACCCCTATATATAGTATTGGGTGGAGTTGCCAAAAGGCACAATAAGGGGGAGGCCCATTTTAGGCCTCCCTTGTCAATTACTAATTGAATTTGGCCATATTAGCCCATATTGACAATTACCTAATTAACTTAGGTAATTCCCTTAATTAACGGGGCTCCTATTACGGCGCCACGTCACCATATGCTAACAGCTCACACTCGCCGGAATGGGAGGGTGCTCGTTAATCTATACGATTACGCAATAGTATCAACATCTCAGTCTTCAGTCTTCGTCTCCGTCTCCGAATAGTTCATACGAGGATTGCCGTGCGACCGGCGGATACGACGGACATCGTGCTACTCATCTGTTAGGAGTATTGTAGCGCCCGCAGAACGTTGATTCCCTTTTCATGAACCAAACCTGCTGGAAATAAAATCTGTACCGCATTGTATCCTTGGTCAACTGTTAATTCTCCAATCGCCCAGTTTTCCACAAAGGAATACTTCTCCAGGGCATCCGTACAAGTGTTCACAACCTTCAACTAATATCCGGTTGGCGGCCACCTAGTGAACACGAGAGTCGGTGAATTAAAGGTGAACTTGACCATCCCCATCGCTTATACCCTTAGTCTGACTCAACCGGTTTCCAAGACGTGGTCACTTGGCTTTTTTCTTTGGTACTACGCTCGTACGCCGGGAAGCGAGCATTGAGTCAGACCTTAGGTATAAGTTCTGAGTCCATGAGGATACTTTGGATGCCTCTTCATAAGATATCCGGGATCAATCACACGCTCAAGGTGAAGAAGTATACGCCCTTTGAATCACAAGGATTCTAGCTAGCACAACCGAGCATGACCTCGTGGTCGTATATGGCACGCGCAGTATGAAGCACGCGTCGATAGCACACCTGGTAAAGCCAGAGATGGGTTATGTCAATAATGCTATCGCAGAATCTCTCATCTGGCCTTGAATGTGATATATAGTGATGGACAAAGTCCCACTCGGCGATTTACAAAACGAAGATTAAGTCATGCTGTTAAGCGTGACAATGTTATCGTTTTGTTTAATCAGGTTTATCCCCCCTGATTCTTAGCCAATATTTTTATGGTAGAAGTCCCTCTCTCCTTACAAGATGACCGTGCCTGTGTGACGAGGCAAAGTTCACATTCGACATAATTTTGGTGGAAGAATTTTACTTCTTCCTACAACTTCGTTTATAGACCGTAAAATCAGGTGTTGTTAATCATTATGACGTCAATAAATCATAAACTCAAATTGCAATTCTTTTATTTAATTGAAACATAATTTCAAATGTCAAATATTCACTTTTACAAGCCACACAGTCTAAGCCCTACATAATACAAGCATTTTTACGTGCTTTTCAAAAATCATTCTACGTAACGGCTTAGTTAAAGGGTCTGCGACCATATTGTCTGTAGGCAAATATTCTAAAGCGATTATGTTGTCTTCCAGAACGGATTTAGCATAATTATATTTCACATCAATGTGCTTTGTCCTACTATGACACTTTGGATTCTTAACTGCCGCAATGGCCGCTTGACTGTCGGAGTACACCTTCACAGGTTTACTCTTCTTGTCGGTGCCAATTAATGCAGTAAGAAGCCTTTTCAGCCAGAACGCTTCTTGTGCGTTTTTGGAAAGGGCAACGAATTTCGATTCCATAGTGGAAAGGGCGACACAAGATTGCTTCTTGCTTACCCATGATATGACAGCGTTAGCAAGGAGGAAAACTCCTCCTGTGGTGGACTTACGATCATCCGGATCGCCACCGTGGTCGGTGTCACTATAACCGGTCAATTCGAGCCGATCGCCCTCATAGCACAGAACGTAGTCGGCAGTACCTTTCAGATATCTGATAATTCATTTTACGGCCTTTAGATGTTGATTACTAGGATCTGACTGGAATCTTGCTACTAGGCCCACAACGTAACAGATGTCTGGCCGAGTACAGAGCATGGCGTACATTAGACTCCCTACCATGCTCAGATACTCTGCATTTTTCATCTGTTCATGCTCCTGCTGGTTTTTCGGGCCATCACGCTTCGATAGCGTGCACCCGAACACAACCGGCGTATCCACGGTTTTAGCATCCAGCATTCTGAATCTTTTCAACAATTTGTTGATATATGATTCCTGAGATAGATATAATCTCCGGGTGGCACGATCTCGGGCAATTTTGATGCCTAAGATGTACGTAGCCTCTCCCATGTCTTTCATCTCGAATGCTGATGCTAACCAGGACTTTGATTTATTCATGAGACTCATATCGTTCGCAGCAATGAGTATATACTCCATGTATAGTGTTATGATGACATACTTAGACCCGGAGGTCTTGGTGTATACGTAGGGATCCTCGTGAAGATTCACGAATCCGTATCTGATGATTTCCTCGTGGAATCTGCGATACCATTGCCGAGACGATTGTTTAAGACCGTATATAGATCTTTGGAGTTTGCAAACTTTGCGTTCTTTGCCAGGAGTAATGAAACTCTCCGGCCGCTCCATATAGATCTCTTTCTCCAGTTTTACTTGGAGAGGTTTGGTCCTAATGTCCATTTAATGCATACTCGAGTTCGAGACTTGCAGTCATGGGCAAGGACGGCCCAGACTATGGTGTAACGCATAGTCGGTGAGTCCTTCTTTATCAAAGTTTACTCCGTGAATTTGGGTATATCCTTTCACAATTATTCGATTTTTGCACCACTCGAAATTTCCATCAGAAGTGAATTCTAAGATTTCACTTTCTAGTTCCGTGGTTAATAGATAAATCAACTAAAGACTAAAACTGAATTAGTTCTTATTTAGGCAATTTCATCCTCCATTGTTTTCCTCCATTCCCTTGTTTTGAGGTCCTTCCTTTGCTTGCTGAACCGTCACTGGTTCAAGAACGAACATCAAGATGTTTAACATATCTCGTTTGATGGGATACTTCTCGAAAGAAGTTCGTTGCCTTTGACTATGTATAGGCACGTTAATCCCATGTTTTAGTCTGATCGTTACTCCCACTCGGAATAATACTTCTTATCGGGGCATTACTCCCACTGGGAACAATGGTGGTGGTTGAACTTACTTGGAATATCCTATCGGTCTCGGGTTTTTACCTCCGAGATGTATTCCTCGATCATTAGGATCTGGAACCAAGTTGGTTGTTCCACTCCCACTAGGAAAAATGGGTAGTTGAAATAGTTCATTATCACGATTATCAGGTCCGACTTGATTCGCATTTTGAAATTTAGTGAAGATTATGTGTGAGGGGGAGTGTTCCCTCTCACTGGATTTATTATGAAGACGCTTCCATCATCATATACCAAATCAATCACTTATGCTATATCAATTCTCCCACTCGAAGTAAGTGGGACCTGATAATCTCCATTAACCATCTGTTAACTTTAGTCAGTACTAGCTCGTTCGTTCTGCAAAGCGTTGGAAAACCATCCTCAAACCTTTATAATGTGTCATGTTTATCCACGAAATCATTGTTCCAGGCTAATTTTAAAACTCGTATTCTTCGCGAGTAATGCGTACTCTTAATGAATACTCGTTTTAATGCGCAAATTAATGCGTCTTTGTGATAAGGTTTTACCCGAATCATTCATTAGCTTTTATGGTAACGTGTTAACCGATTTTGTCAGAACATAGTGTTTTACATTAATGTGAGTTAAATTAATCTCATTCCGCAGGAACAATTAATGTGCAACTCTAACATTATGGAATTCTGAACTATGTTTCTTGAGGTGTTTAATGAATGCTTTTAGCCAAACTCTTCGTTCAAGGCTGATGGTGGGAGAGTCGTTTTACTAACTACTTCTTTTCGTTTTATTTGTTTAACTCATCCATCTTGGGGACGCTGCCTTAGGGAGGACTTTAACCTTAACGCTCCCGGTTCGATCTTGCGGAAGCAGTGTAAATATATCAAAAAAAAAAAAAAACTCATCCATAGACTTATCTATCTTATGGACTATGCATTTAAGCACTCGCTTTAATGTCATAGTTGATGTTATTATTAGATTACAGTAGCCTTGAAGCACACTTTTAATCTAAATAGTTATCAATGAGTTATATCCAAAGGATTACAAACGAAAATTCCGCATTCACAAAAATACTTCATCATTAAATTCGTACTTTTAAAACGATGTGTCCTATCTCTCGAGGTGACATGCGCCATGCGCATTATACCAGGTCTAAACCGTGGTTTTGAAATCGTTTTAATTTTTGAATTTAAAATTAAATCGGTTTTAACATGCATATTATTTTGGGATACATATGTTTAATCGAGTACTTCACAAATAAGGATGAGGTAAGTCGGTTTGCCTTTTAGAACTATGCAATCGATGAATTTATTCAGTTCAGTTTGACCTGACTGAGATGACAGAGTATGTAAAATGTTTCGTTTTTGTTCGGCCACTTTTACTTAGCCGAAATTTTGGTTCTAACCCGTGGGTTTGAAATTTCGTTTTGGATCGTTCCATTTGACCGGAACGTTAAATTGATAAGTAAATTGTTTCTCGGAATGCTCCCAAGCTTTGAACCGAGCAACAATTACTTTAATCAATAATACCGAATTTTGAAATAACCAAAATTTAGTAATTCAGACGAACAACGAACGATAAATGACAATGGTAGGATTCTTGATCTGAATGTCACATATTTGATCCATGTTTACCGCATAGATAGTCGAGAACTTTAAGTCATGTTGAACATCACATATGATTAAATTCACTAGTGAATCACATCAAATGATTTGTGTTCAAGTAAAATGTTTACGGCTTTACATACATGACATACGAGGCGTGTTTGAGACGTACTTTATCAAAGGGGTTTAACCCACCGGATAATCGTTTAAAACCTTTTACGGTCAAGTTCCCTCCATGATATATGGATCACAATTGACTTCATTCGATCTATTGTGGTGAGCTGAGAAGGTTGTCGCTTCACTGCCTTGGTTACCGTACTTGACTAGACACAAGGTTATTGAATCTTGTCAATGTAAGGCAACCATATACGTCTTTTCATGTTGACCCTTTTATTACGAAGGTCTCGAGTGGCTATTACACCAGCATCCATGAAAATAAAAGACCATCACATTCAACCGAAACATTTCTAGCTTTAACATCCTTGGTTCTACCGAGGCAGATGCACAGGGATACCAAGCTTTGACATTGTCTGGTTGCAATTTGAAGTCTTCTTCAACCCATTCTATTCAAGGTTTAATGTATCACCACATACGCATTTAGATCATCAAAGAATCTACTTTAATATGTAGGAAACAAACTATCACGTTCATTTCTCATTGTCAAAATCATACGAACTACCATATTCGTTCATAATTGTCCTTTCTGCTTTTTGGAATCGTAGTAGAGAGGAGGCCAATACATATTCCTTATGTTCATCATAATTTCTACCATCAAGATTGCAAGGTTCATAGAAGCGTACCGACTTAGTCATGAAAACTAATACATTGATAATTATTCTAATTCAGGAAGACAACAACATTTTGACAGAATTGCAAACATCAGATTATCTATTATGATGGAATACGACGAATAGTGATTCTTCATATACTAAACCAAACCAACCTTCAGTAAACCGAGGAAGGGGGTGTCGTGAAAGAATTCACACTATTGTCGTTTTCAATCTAATAGATCAGTCTTTTGAAAACGGTTATTCTATTGCAAATTACCGGAACGAGAATTTTCAAATAAGCATACCCGATCTTGGCTTTCCCAAAGCTCTTATGATTTTGTAAAATTATCCGATAATTTACGCATGCATATTTATAATTATACTACATCTAGCAAATATTCATACCATGCCATAAATATCGAACACAACATGCTTACGCGTCATGCGTCTAATGTTCCTAGCATATATAATTCTACGTAAAGTAAATTATCACATGCGTTCTATCATGAACATCCTAGCATACGCGTCAAAACATGCAACATCCGCACACATCATGCATAATTGGCGGCTGGAATTTTCGGTTTTATAAAACGCTTTGAAAATATTAGGGGTTGTTTTGCAATTCATGCTTACAATCAATCATGCGAATTTTTAGACATGGATTCTAGGCACTTTCAATCAGCATAGCATGTCTATCCTATTGCGCAAACCATATATTTAAATCGCAGAGCTTAATGCTCGCAATATAATATCCAGCTAGCTTGACTAAGTCAAGACGACAGTTCTAATTATATCAAAATATATGACGCAGAAAGTAAAAAATTGCAAATCAGCCCACTAATTTTATCCAGTCCCAAAAACATGCAAGTCCGAGATCCATCCCCATAATCGAAACCAGGCATTAGGGTTTTGACTGAAACTGTGTATTAAAACACAAACCCTAAGAACACTGTTTAGGCTAATTTTAAAGTTCGAAAACATTTTGGATTTAAAATTTGACATCATATTTTATTAAACAATTTAAAATTTCCGAAAATTTTAGAGTGGTTCGGTCCAAATTTTAAAATCCAGTTCAACTCGGTCTGATTTTAAAAATTCTGGTTTGTTCCGAAACGATTCAATAAAAAAAGATAGTGGTTCAGTTTATCACTCAAAACCGGTTAGGTTAGGTTCAATTTAGTTACTACGGTCCGACCCGACTAGGTCGACCCGGTTAAGAAAACACGGATTGGTTTTATCCGTTCCGGTTTAGCAATTGGACCGGCTCATAAACCCTAGGGTTCAGCCGTAATATGTCTTGTTGGCTAAGTAGGGTTTTAAAGTCCACTAAAAACTTAACTTAGCCACCAAGAAATATTAATTATTTAAAATAATTTCCAATATGCTAATATAAATATTTTTAGTTCGGCTCATATATATTAATATATATAAATATTGTCAAGATTCTATCTATAAGATGTAAATCAATTAACAATATAAAAACACACACATATATATATATATATATATAATTTTCGGCCAAATCTCTCCATATATATATATAAATATTGTCAAAAATATATTTAGGGATAAAATATATAGACATTATATCTTCTTAATTCTTTTAAGTAACTAAATCCTATCAATATATTTTTATCCCTATCTTTTAGCTATATATATATATATAGTTAATATCTTTTACAATATTATATTATAAACCTATCCATATTTTCCAACTTATAGATATATATAATTACCTATTAATAAAATTTAAAAATTGCAACATATATATTTTATATTAGTGCCGAATTTTAAAGTCTCGGTGACCAAGAAAATTAAAAAATTTACCTAAAATACCCCTAGGGTTTTCGGCATAAACATGCAAAGTTGGAAAAGTTATCGAATTTTAAGATCAAACCCTAACTTGATCATGAATCCAAAAGGTGTTCTTGATAAAACTCATGGTGTTCTTGAATATTATGAACATCAAACTCATATTTAAACCCAAATTTCGGCTATAATCTATAAAAACATGTAAAATTTGAAAATTTAAAGTTCTTAAAGATCAGACACATAAAAATAGCTAAAAATTTCGGATTTCTTCATGGTGTTCATAAACATCAAAATTTTCAGTTTTTTTGAAATTCCAAGAACATTAGTTTATAAAAAATTTAAGAACTCCTAACCTCGCTCTGATACCACTGTTGGATTACGGGGACGTAATACTACGGAATGCTAAGCGTGTACTAGCAATAAATCTAATCTATTCAGCGGAATTAGTACACATACCTTTTAGCTTTCCTGCACAAGAACGATGTGGAGGGAGTTCTGATCCTCCGGTCGGAACCACGTGCAATTTCTTCGTTAGAAGAAGTCCCACGCGATGTAGCTCCACAACAAGACCTCTGATCGATTCTTCAACGGAGATGGAACCTCGGACTTGATGTTGATGGTGCCGAAATATTAGACTAGGGTGACATGTTTTCTCAATGGAGATCCTTGTTCTTAATTGTGTGTTTAAACCCTTAGGAGTCACCCCTATATATAGTATTTGGTGGAGTTGCCAAAAGGCAACTCCAACCAATGTGGTACTAAGGTTTCGGCCGAACCATGCACAATAAGGGGGGAGGCCCATTTTGGGCCTCCCTTGTCAATTACTAATTGGATTTGGCCCAATTAGCCCAGATTGACAATTACCTAATTAACTTAGGTAATTCCAATAGTTAACAGGCTCCTATTACGGCGCCACGTCACCATATGCTAACATATACACCAAACCCTGCCTTAAAACCGTTCCACATGTTCATGGCAGACTCATAGTGATCATATCCATAGAGTATGTCATCCTCAAGTAGTGACAATAAGGCGGAACGAATTTCCTGGTCCTTTGCATCCCATTCATCATGGAACTTCTTCAGTTCGTCCGTGAGGTCTCCCTCCGGCCTGACTTTCTTCATTGTCAGATGCTCCAAACCTCTCATTTCGGTGATTACCATCCTTGCGCGCTTATTCCAGATCTTATAATTGTTGCTGTTCAACCTCACCCCCTTATTCATTTGGGAGATGGCATTGCTGATCGAAGCCATGACTAACACATCGATGATTATACAAGAATCAGGGAGACAATAACATTTTGAGAAAGAATTGCATACATCAGATATCTATTAAGATGGAATCCGACAGCTAATGATTCCTCAGTCATCTAAACCAACCGACCACCAGTAAACCAATGGAAGATGGTTGTGAAAGAGTTCACACTATCGCCGTCTTCTATCTAATAGATCAGTCTCTTAAAACGGTTTTAATCGCAAATTACCGGAACGGGAATTTTAAAATAAGCATACCCGATCTTGGCTTTCCCAATGCCCTTTTTGTTTTGGAAAATCATTCCGATGAATTCACTCATGCATACATAATTCTACTATCTATGTAAATTATCATATGCCAGTAACATTCATCACATGCACCACACACATGCTTACGCGTCATGCGTCTAATGTTCCGAGGAACTCATGCTTGCATTCATAATTCTACTTACAAGTAAATTATCAAATGTAACTTCATCCTCAACATTCTAGCATACATGTCAAACATGTAACATTCATATCAATCATACATATTTGGCGACTGGTTTTCGGTTTTAAAATAATTTGAAACATTAGGGGCTGATTTTCAATTCATGCTTATATTCAATTACGCAAGCTTCTAGACATGAATCCTAGGCATTTACAACAATCACGGCATGTCTATCCTAGTGCACATTCCACATATTTAACCAGGGCTCCGCCCACAATATGCAATTTCCAGCTAGCTTGACTATGTCAAGACAACAGTTCTAATCATGCATAAATATATATTGAATAATAAAAAATTGCAATTCAGCCATCTAATTAATCCAGTCCCAAAAACATGTATCTCCGAGATCCATCCCCATAATCGAAACAAGGCATAAAGGTTAGCAACCCTATGAGCACTGTGTGGTCCATTTCGAGGTTCAAAAACATTTGGATTTTAAAACTTGACCTCCCTATTTTAATTGACTTGAATTCGGTTTAGAAAACATTGCTCGGTTCAGTCAATTTCAGTCAGTTTTAGTTCGGTTCAGAAAATCCGGTTCGGTCCGGTCCGGCAAAATCCGGTTCAGTCCAGTTTTTAATTTTAAAATCTGGTTCGGTTCGAACCGGTCCAGTAAAATAGGGTTCGGTTCGGTTCAACACTCAAAGCCGGTTCGGTTAGATCCACTTAATTACCTCGGTCGGACCCGACCCGAATAGGTCGAACCGATTGAGAAAACCCGGTTCGATTTAAATTCGTCCTAGTTTAACATATTGGACCGGCCCAATAATTAAAATTTTAAAGGTTGGGCCGAAATGTTTACTTGTCGCCCAAGTAGGGTTTTAAAGTCCAAAAGTATTTAACTTAGCCACCAAGTAACATTATTTATATAAAATAATTTCCAATGTAAAATTTATATATATATATATATATATATATTTCGGAACTAATTAAATATATACATAATTATTGCCAATATTCTACCTATAAGAATTAATCAACAATATATATCTGTATATATAAAATTCGGTACATATATATATATATATATATATATATATATATATATATATATATATATATTATTTGTTGTCAATATCTTTAATAGGGTAACAAATATACTGACAATATATTTTATCAATCTTTTAGGTAGCTAAATCTATCAATAATATCTATAACCCTATTTAAATATTTAGATATATTGATAGTGATATATATTTCTATATATTATTGTAAATCTATCATAATGTTCCTAATTATAGATATATTGTTACCTTAATTAAAATTAAAATATGGTAAACAATATAATTTTTAAACATTGTGCCGAAATTTATTCCCTTTTGTTTAAGAAAATTAAAAAAATTTACCTTGTAATTCATCAAAATTTCGGCACAAACAACTAATTAGGAACAAGTGGTCAAATTTTAATAAGATCTACAATCTAATGTTTGATTTTGATAAATATTACACTTTTCTTGAAGATCATGAACATCAAATTTACCAAGAATATGAAAATCTTGGACCTATTATAAAACCCTTAAAAATTCGAAATTTTAAATCTTTTCACTTTAAAATTTCGGTCCAAATTAAAAATTTCAAGAACTCCTAACACAGGCTCTGATATCACTGTTAGATTACGAGGAGTAATCACTACGGAAACTTAAACATGGTGTGTGCTAGTCATATCAATTACGCAGCGGAAGGTTTACACATACATCAAGAGTAACCGTAGTCCAAGATCCTTGCTCGAGGGAGTTCGCGATCCTCTGGTCGGAACCCGTAGAAGTTCTTGTGAAAGAAGCCCTACGCGGTATAAGCTCCACAACAAAGCCTCTGATCGATTCTTGGCACATGGACAGATCTCTGGAGAGATTGCTCGAAAGCAATTTGGCACACCATTGGTGAAGTACTTGGTGCGGCCGAACCTATAGTGTGGGGAGGAGAGTTTTTCTCTCTAAAACTCTCTTATGAGGGAATTATGATTAACCCTAAAATTTCCCTAACACCTCTTATTTATAGGAGGAGTAAAGTGGACAAAAGTCCACTTTACCCCACCACAATATTCGGCCAGCCTATGTATTTGGTGAGGCCCAATTTTGGGCCTCCCATGTCAATTGGGATTTGGGTCTAGCCCAATTACCCTAATGTGACATTTACCTAAGTTCATTAGGTAAACTATATATATTATGGGCTACCAATTACGGCGCCCATCACCATATGCTTACAATAACCATATGAAAAACTTTAGTCCAATTTTTTTTAAGTGTAATATATTCTAATATTATTTATTTAGATAAGAAATTTGTACAAATATGCTACCATGTAATATATTAAATAAATAAAAATATGAAATATAAAAAGTAATTATCTATTTTTATAACCATTAAGTTATATTTGTTAGGGAAAAGAACTGTCATTATAAAGCGTGGTTACATCTTAATTTATATTTACCTAGTTAATAGTTATATCAGTACGTTGTGCAAGAGTGTTACTCTTATTGATATAATTCTCGTCGACGTGAGACGAAAACCTTAACAAGCTGATGACGTTGGATCGTTTCTACTCCAGGTATGGGTGAATGACCTTGAATCGTTACTTGAAAAGCAAGAAACTTGATACAATGATGAATGCTACAATCAAGGATGGAATACTTAATTGCTTTACTTTTTTAAAAAAATATATTTTATTAATAAAGTTTTCTTCATTCAATTTTAGGAAGAAGCAAAACAACTTATATACCCGGACGGAATACGGTTTTCTATCATCCATTTTGTACGATTCAGTGTTAAATCTCAAACTCATATTTTGCAACTTAATCAGGCGTCTCCAAATCGTCTACATGCACATTCCATTAGGTAAATATTCAATCTTTTAAGAGTTATTTATAAAATAGTGTGTGATCAACCTATTTAATGTACACATTATTCAATACATTTTTTTTGTGGTGAAACTAAAGTGGTGATTAGGGGATAATAGAGTACATATTACTTTTTTAATATATTTGCTATTTTAATTGAAAATTATTGAGTTCATTATGTAATTTTATTTAAATAGTTATAGGTATGATAAAATTTCCTTTATTGAAGTATAATCCGTCATATTTCAAACATTTATTTTTGAGTACTTGTTTATTTTAATTTGTTCATTTCACTTTGTCATCTTAGTGACATATAGTTTGAAAATAGTTCATGTCCAAAATCATAGTTGTTTTTATTTGAATATTATTACTAGAGTGCTATCCCCGCGCGCCACGCGTGGTGACTTGTTATAACTTGAGATATGTATAGGATACCAAGTTTGCATTAAAATAGATTATAACATCATAATATGCAATTACATTATTTAAAAAATCCATGGCAAGAAAGAGATCAACATGTGGTCATTAGGGAACTGGATCTGGTAAACTAATCGAGTCGTTGAGGAAGAAGTTCTCTTTGGAGAAACAATGAAAAAAAGGACATACATAAAGTGATATGTTTAAATATCTTTTGATGGATTCAATACAATTTTCTTCATGGCACAATCTATTTAATTTTAAGCTACAGTGATCTTTTCATCCTATATTTACTGCTAGTTGATTGCTAAAAGAAGCCCAAAAAACTAATGCATTTGTTCATCCATTGCAATGCTGGATACCTATTCCAAAATGAGCGCACATTGCGGATCAAGTAATTTAAACTAATCTCACGGTCTAATATTTTACATAGTTTGTTAAAACGAAGCAACATAGGTAATGCAATTAAACGAAGAAGCCCATCATATAGCTGAGCAGATCAATGTTTTTTGGTGAGGGGTATGCATCAGTCAATCGAAGAGCGTAAATGGTGAAAATTAAAAATAGGAAAATGAAGCGTTATAAGGTAAAAACTTAATTTTTCAACTGACGGCTTAGTTGACAAATCCGAATGGACTTAATTGAATCGACGGTGTCTTCAACAAAACCCATCTCGGAAACTCTTCAAAAACCACAAAGACTAACATCATATATATAAATAAATAGTTAAATGTACCACAAATCATCTGTATAAGATAGCTAACATAGTTTACCAATTCAACAATGGCCTAATTTGATGCCTTCAGTTCTGTGCAATCCGATAATATAAAGAGCATCAAAATAAGAGATTGAATGAAGTAATTACCAGACAGAGAAGGCTTCCCAGAACCTCAGTAACTCTTCTCTTTAAATCCATCTTTCAACACCATCTCTCAGAAGTGAATATAAATGCTAAAATGTTCAGAAGTGAACAAATATAAGTGAATATATAACAATAAGAGTGTCATAAACCATTAAACCCTAGAGTATTTTAATATTGTACATATTGATGAAGGAGGTCCATCATAGAAAAATATACATACCTATTATTCATGTTAGAATTTCGACAATGGGCCGCCGTAATTAGGAGCCCATCAATGTAAGCTAATTACCTAAGTAATTAGGTAATGTCACATTAGGGATTTTGTTAGGTCTAAAATCCAATTGACATGAGAGGCCCAAAATTTGGCCTCCCTAGCTTGTGATAAGTCAGCCGAACTACATAGGGGCAAAGTGGACTTTTGTCCACTTTGCTCTTCTTATAAATGGGGAGTGATATGGGAATTAAGTGCTAATTATATCCTCCTTTGTTGTGAGATTAAAAGAAATCCATCCTCCCGAAATAAAGCCTAGCTCGGCCGAACCTCTCCTTTGCCTAGGAGGTGCCAAATTGCGTCAAGCAACTTACTCCGGAGCTCCATCCCATGAAGAATCAACTAAGGCTTTGCGGTGATGCATAATTCGCGTAGGGCTTCTCTAAAAGGAACCTCTACGGGAACCGTCCGGCGGATCGAGAACTCCCCTTCGAGCGATCTAAGGTACACAAAAGCTAAGTAGTATGTCCACTATCTTCCGCTGCGTATTAGTTACCTAACACATATCTTGTTATTTTTTCTGTTGTATCTACACCGTAATCCTACAGTGGTATCAGAGTCTGTGTTAGGGAGTTCATGATTTTGATAAAGTTGGTGTTCTTGGATTTCTGTACATCGGCCAAAAAAAATTTAAATTTGGGTTTAAAGTTTTAAAAAAATTTCAATTTTTATAATCTTCATGGCCGAGTTTATCATGATGTTCATAGTGAAATTTGATGTTCATGGTTTATAATAAAAACAAGAATTTTATCAAAATAAAACTTTGGATTCTTGATCATGACAAGATTTGATCTTGAAATTTGACCATTAGCCCTAGTTTATAAGTTTCGGCCAAACCTCACTATAGGTGTTCAAGGTGAAAGTTTTTAATTTCTTAGTTCACAAGTAACCCTAAAGTGACCGAAATTTTTGAAGAAAAATATATATATGTTTCGACAGAAATTTACATGCCTAGGCATTAACCTAAAATTAGGGCTAGGTTCATAAGATAATTGTGAATAGTAACTATCAATATATCTAGCACAATTTTAGGGATCTAGATATTATTGATAAATATAATTGCCTAAAGATTGAGAAAATATATATTATTGATAGATTATATATCCCTAATATTGGATATTGACAATAGTATATATATATATATATATATATATATATATATATATATATATATATATATATATATATATATATATATATATATATATATATATATATAATATTGCCAAATATATATGTGTATATATATTGTTGATTGATTATATATCTCTAAATATAGAATCTTGACAATATATATATATATATGTTTGTGCCGAAATTATATATATATATGTGCAGAAAATTGGAAATTATTTTATAATTAATTGTTACTTGGTGGCTAAGTTAAGTTTTTAGTGGACTTTAAAACCCTACTTAGCCCACAAGTAAACAATTTCGGCCGAACCCTATGGGTAATGGGCCGGTCCAATTTCACACATCTGGGTCGGGACAACCGAACCCAAAGGACCAAGAGAACACAGGTCCGAACCGGGTCAACCGAACCGAACCGAGTCGGGTTCCGTGTCCTAAACCGGTGCGGGTCAACCAAACCGGGTTTTCTCAATCGTTCTGACCCATTCGGGTTAGATCGGACCGGGGAAACTAAAATGGGTCGAACTAAACCGAATTCTTATTTTTAAATCGAACCGGTTCATTGACTGAACCGAAATTTTAAAAATCGGACTGAATAAAGTCAAATTAAAATAGGATGGTCAAATTTTAAAATCCAAATGTTTTTTAACTTTAAAATTACCTACACATCGCTTATGGGTTTAAATCTGATGCATAGTTTCGATTATGGGGATGGATCTCGGAAATGCATGATTTTGGGACTGGATCAAAAAGTGGGCTGAATTCTAATTGTTATTTAATTGATATTAATACATGATTAGCTTTGTCGTCTTGACTATGTCAAGCTAGCTGTATATTGCATGTTGTGGGCAGAGCCTTGGTTTTCAATTAATGAGTTGCGCACTAGGATACACATGATGTGATGGTTGCAAATGCAAGGATTCATGTCTAGAAGTACGCATGATTAATTGATAGCATGAATTGCAAATCAGCCCCAAAAGTTTTAAATGTTTTTAAAACTGAAAGCCAGTTGCCAAATATGCATGTTTATATGGTGTGATCACGCATGATGCGTATGCATGAATGTTGAGGATGAATGAGCATGTGATAATTTACCTAAGTAGTAGAATTATATATGCGAGCATGGGTTCCTATTAGACGCATGACGCGTGTGCATGATATGTGGTTTATTTCGTGGATGTGATATGCGTATGATGATTTACTTTTGTGGTAGAATTGTGTGTGCAAACTAGAAATCCTCGAAAACGTTTTCAAAAGGGCCTTGGGAAAGCCAAGATCGGGTGTTTTATAACTTCTCGTTCCGGTAAAAGTGATTAAACCGTTTTGAAAGACTGGTCCATTAGAAAGAAGAACGACGGTAATGTGAACTCTTTCACGACCCCCCTTCCCATGGTTTACTGGCGGTCGGTTGGGTTAGATGTCTAGGGAATCGTTATTTGTCTCCTTCTTTTTCATAGATATCCGATGTAGACAATTCATTTTCCAAAATGTTATTGTATCCCTTCCTTATGCATGATTATCGATGTGTTAAGTAGATGAAAGATAGAGTGCAATTCTATGTTCCTTGTGATCTAGATGGAATGAGGTATGATGAATGGAGAGAATATGTGGAAGATCCTCTCTGCGGCGGAAGTAGAGGATTGTTTGAATCCACATGGAGATAGGATGATGACGGATGAATATGGTAGTCCACTCTCCCTAGATGATGAAAGGAATTGCAAGGACCAGAAAGCATCAGGGTTGATCTTTTTATCCTTGACAGAGGAAATTGCGGAACAATTTATGAATGCCAGTGCATTACACCTTTGGTGTGCGTTGCACCTTCGCTTCGACAATAGATATGCGGCAGAAGCTAGAGAACTCATTTTGTAATATGATGTTACTCTTCGCATGGACGCCGACATTATGACAAATCATGCCCCTGACGATGAGAAAGAGGCATGGGAAAGGATTTATCCTATCATGAAGAAATTTTCTTTATCGTGGTTTGTCAATGAGAATGGCCTCAAGCGTCTAATCTTATCGGATGGGACAATCTTGAGACTATTCGATGGACTAGACCCTAAGGAAATTCGTTAGTTGGAGGACCCTTTCACTCATATGCGCAAATCTCTAGAATCGGGCAATAAAGGCTCAAACGAAAATCCAGTAGGTCAAAATACCATTGATTCAAGTGCATCTTAGGTACGCCTTGTTTGCCATGTATATAAAACCGTAAAACATTTTATACAACACAAATCGTATGATGTGATTCATTCTTGAATTCTTTTCAGGTGTAGTGTTCGACATGACTTGAAGATTCTAGACGTCATTTCTCTTTGATATTGCTTTACAAGGGCATCGCTGATGTCATTTAACTTTTGTTGTCACTAAAATTTTGGCATTTGATATACATTGAGTCATTGAATAAAATGATTTCTATTGAAGCCAATTCAATTTTAAATACAATCTATTTATTAATTTATCAACCCGGTCAAAGGGTTGATACCAATACCAATTACTTGGAGTCGTGCCTGTTGGATCACAGTGGAACTCCGGTATGGTCTTTGACGGCGATCCTAGCTCCTTTGCTCCACGCAATCCTGCAAGAGGGGATAGACCGGGCGGTGACCCAGAATCCCTCTCCGATGCTTAAATGAGTATCTCGTACGGAATGGCAAGCAGTAATCTCAAGTAATGTATTTCAACGTAAATGACCTGAGGTGACCTCTTGCCCTTTTATAGGCGAAGAGATACCTCAGCTACCTGGTGAACCGTTGGGGGTGGTTAGCCTGTATCCCGCGTATCTCGGGTGTGATCCCGCCTATCTAGGCCATGATCTCGCTTATCTCGGCCACGCCCCGCGTATCTCGGCCACGCTCCGTGTATCTTAACCACGTTCCACATATCTCGGCCACGCCCCGCGTATCTCGGCATTATCCTCTGATAACGAGTCCCGACTAACATCGGGGACTCCAGAGTTATCTCGTTGTGTCACCGCTCGGGGCCCCTCGTCATCGTGACAGGGCCTATTGTTCTCAGGGATTCGTCATCGGGGCCTACTCAGAGGCATCTCGTCGGGAGCGTTCAGCTCGCCTATCAGGTCCGACTCTGTCGGGTCCTCTCATCTTCGGGCTTCCTTCGTCGGGATCCTTAGCCTGGGCCATCTTGGCCTTCGTTTAGAGCCCACCGGGCCTATTTGCCGTTTCCTCGCCGTTAATAGGGCCTAACGGCTGTAGTCGAACCCATCATTTGCCCCCAAGACATGAGGGACTTTTAGTTCGTCGTGTCTTCCAACTCCCGACCTTGGAGTCGGGGATCTTTCCCTTGGCATAGTCACTCAATACTAGTCTTCTCCTTCACGTTTCCTCGATGCCTTGTGGATAACTGCCAAATCCGAGGGGACTCCTCGATTCCCCAGTTCATTAAATGCAGCAGCTAGTGAAGCGACGTCTTCAGCACTCGTGCCTGATTTTTCGCGCCTGCTTTCTCTGAAAAGTGATTTTCAGGCCGTTTCATCATTACACCCGTTGCCCTTCTGCACGTTCCATCTCAACGGTTCAGATTAAAACTCTTCAACTTCGACGACTCAGATCGAAGTGTCCCTTCAACTGTCCTCTTCGCCTATAAAACCCTAACCGTGGGTGTTGGATCACTTTTACCGTCTTCGAATTTTCAGGAGCTCTCTACATCCTTTGTGAATTCAAGCTTTTGCGATTCCGAAGACCATTAGTGCTTTTCCGACCATCTTTCCGGCAACGCCCAGTTGATTCCTTCAACCTCCAATTCGTCATGTCTGGTAAGGATTTCTTCTTCGTTGCTTGCTCATCTTTTCCTTGTTTGCAGCTTTCCGAAAATTCCACTGTGCCTTCCTTGCCATTGCTACTTTTCAGACAGCGGATCCAGCTCTGAGGGAAGAAAACCCTTCAACTTTGATTATGCTCTGAATGAAATCTCCAGCACCGCTTATGATGCACCTCTCCGGGAGGGGTGCATCACTTCTACTTGGGAACCTCGTTTCCCGTATCCCTCGCCTCGCCCCTCGGGTAACCTTGAGGTTACTCGTCCCCGAAAAGGGGAGGTATTTGTCTCTACGGGGCAAGTATCAGTGGGGATCAGATTCCCCTTTTGTGGTAATCTGGTCGAGATGTGCCAGCATTACAAAACTCATCCGACCACTTTCTCTCCGCACGCCATTCGCCTGTGGAACGCTTTCCAGGTCCTCTGCTTCCGACAGCGGTGGGTATACAGCCTCAAGCTCTTCAGGACCTTCTACGGGATGAAGTGCAACGAGGCGGGGTTTGCGCCTTCTACCCCCGAATGCCGAAGTGGAACAAGGCACAACTTGGACGGTGTAACTGGGCCAATGACACCTGGAAGGTGGTCAAGGGTCGGGGACTCCTGGTTGATACGGGGTCCGACAACAGTGGTTGGAAAAGGAGCTACTTCTTCATTCAACACTCTTCGATCCCATGGCCCCGATGGGAGGTGGAAGCAGACTCTCCGCCTGCCTTCCACACCTATACCGATGAAGATTTCCAAACTCTTTAACTCATCCAGCTCTACCGATGGGGGGAGTCCTACACTCCCCTCGACGCCAATTCTCTCGTGGAGCGGGACCTGGTGAACGCCGGGATCCGACTCCTCGATATAATCTCTGGGGGGCAGCTTTTCGACGGCCCCTCCAACGTGGTTCCCTGGGTAAACATCTAACTCTTTCTTCGTTTACTGTTTGCAGCCAAGAAGGTATCTGTGCTGACCGATCTGTTCCTTAAGCAGGGGGAGACCGATGCCGTCCGCCCCTCGCGGAAGAGGAAGTCCGCCAAGAAGGCTGCTGCTCCGTCAGGGTCTCCTTCTGCGGAGCAACCTAAGCGGAAGCGCGTGGAGCTGGACCAACTCTTCGACGTCCAGAACGCTGAAGAAGGTAAAAAGCTCCGTCTCGCTAATAAATTGTATAGGAGGATGGTCCCGAAGGATTTGATTCCTTCGACCAGGGAGGCCCGTATTGCTGACGTTAGACGAATCCTTCGAGGTGAAACTCCTCGTGTCCTGAAGGCGGGCTATTACCACTACCACGGGAAGGATCAATATGTCTCCCGACGTATTGTTTGGTGTAAGAATCCTGATGAACTCCCTGACTACATTTCTGAAGCCTCTCGTCCTCTAGGTGCAGGTCGCTCAGGAGCTCCGTCGGGCGCTGAAGCTTCCGCGGGTGCACCGTCTTCAACAGGGGCGCCTCCCTCAACTGGGGAGAAAACCCCGACCGGCGAACAATTTCGTCGGGTGGAAACCTTGGACTCCTCCGAGGAGACTGATGAGGGTGGCTCCCTTCGTCATCGTCGGAGGACGGGGCAGTCCCCCTTGAAACCAACCTCTCAGGGGCTGCCCCCTTCATCTTCTCCGCAGAAGCGACAGCCGTCGCCCATCCACAACTTCACTCCTTCCCCCGCCCGGGTCGAGCCGGAGGCGTGCCCCTCCACGACTCGTGCTGGCCCTCTTCCTGTCCCTCTCGACGGGAGTTTCTACAGGGCCTTCGACCCCACACATGTGGATGCCCCCTGGACTCCAATCCAAACACTGCAAGGGGTCCAGCTTCGACAAGGGGACCAGCATGAGGACCTGGCTCTGTATCTGCTGGCAGGCTCGATCCTGCCCACCATGCGGTTCCCGATTTCCCTGAATCGGACGGCGATGCATCGGGATGTTCGAGAGATGTCCCTGCGTCGGATAGAGGTAAAACTTCGCTTCTCCTTCTTCATTGATAAGGCTGTTTGTTTGTCCATTAACACTTTTCTTTCTTCTATTGTAGGAGCTCGGGGACTTCAACCGTCTTTTTGGGTACCTCATCGCCTACGATGAGTCCCGGGAGCGGGACCGGGCGGCCATCGACAGGCTTAAAGAGGATCTTGCGGCCTCCAAGTCTTCGAGGGGGAAACTTGCCAAGGAGTAGGCCATCCTCAACCAAAAGGTTCAGGACCTCCAAAAGCAGGTCGGGGATTTCGAGGGACTCCTGAGGCGGGAGCGACAGGAGTGGCAGGCTGCTGAGGACAAGCTGGTCCTCGAGAAGAAGGCTTTAGAGGAGCAAGTCGCGGGGGTTCCTGCACAGCTGGTCGCGGCTGAGGCCAAGGGCCGGGAGGATTATCGGGGGTCTGAAGACTTCCAGGCTGATGCTATGAAGTTCTTCGGCGCGGAGGTGGAGAACACTCTCTTCAATGCGGTTGAGGAGCTCCACCTGGAGTATGGCGACGCCATCAACTTCGACAAGTCTCCTTCTCTCGCTCCCTTCGCGAAGAAATACTTTGCTCTTTCTGAGGAGAGTGATGGGGGGAGTACTCCCGCAATTGTCGAGGACGCAGCTGAGCTTCCAAGTGCTGATGCCCCGATAGTCGATCCTCCCGCAGCCGACCCTGTGGAGCCTTCTTCCGCCGACCTCGTGGACCCAGCTCCCGCAGATGCCGCTGACAAGGACCAAGCCTAACTGCTTATCTTTAGAGTCCTTGTACTTTCTTCGCTTTTGTAATCGTCGGGCCCTTGAGCCCTTATCAATTATCAGACTTTCTTAGTTCCGATTTTTTCGATGCACTTCTCCAAGTGGCTTTACTATACTTGCTTAGGTCGATACTTCGACACTTAAGATATTCTCGTACATCACTTAAGACGATTTTACTAACTTGCACCACTTAAGGCGACTTATCATCATGCACCACTCAAGGCGACTTTTCTCGTGCACTACTCAAGGCGACTTTTTCCGTGCACCACTTAAGGCGACTTTTCGACTTACGCCACTTAAGGCGACTTAATATCGTGCACCACTGAAGGCGACTTTACATCGTGCACCACCTAAGGCGACTTAATCTCGTGCATCACTTAAGACGACTTTTCGATACTTAGAATAAATCTAAGAATTATGCATCACTCAAGATGACTTTGCATCGTGCACCACTTAAGGCGACTTTTCATCGTGCACCACTCAAGGCGACTTTTTCCGTGCACCACTTAAGGCGACTTTTCGACTTACGCCACTTAAGGCGACTTAATATCGTGCACCACTGAAGGCGACTTTACATCGTGCACCACCTAAGGCGACTTAATCTCGTGCATCACTTAAGACGACTTTTCGATACTTCGAATAAATCTAAGAATTATGCATCACTCAAGATGACTTTGCATCGTGCACCACTTAAGGCGACTTTTCATCGTGCACCACTTAAGGCGACTTTTTCCGTGCACACTTAAGGCGACTTTTCGACTTACGCCACTTAAGGCGACTTAATATCGTGCACCACTGAAGGCGACTTTACACCGTGCACCACTTAAGGCGACTTTTCAACTTGCGCCACCTAAGGCGACTTAATATTACTCATGCATCACTCAAGACGACTTAATCTCGTGCATCTCTTTATTTATTGATGGCACAAAATTGGCTTACATCGAGTTAAACGATAAACAGCATAAACCACTTAAGGCGATTTTATATCGGGCACCACTTAAGGCGACTTTCATCGGGCACCACTTAAGGCGACTTTCATCGGGCACCACTTAAGGCGACTTTCATCAAGCATGGTGTTTCTTCAAGTGTTCGCCACTAAAAGAATGCTTCAATACTCTGCCATCGAGGTCTCCCAATTTGTTACGCATTTGGAGCTGGCATCCCACGACCTTATAAGGTCCTTCCCATTTTGGTGACATCTTGTTGATTTGATCCAAAAGGGTGAACTCGTTGCGACGCCAAACCAGCTCCCCGACGAAGAATTTTCGGGACTTAACTCGCCGATTGTAATACCTGGCCGTCGCCAAACGCATTCGAGCTTGGACTTCGTCGGCTTCCCGCCTCTTCTCTTCGAGCAGGTCCAAGTCCAGACTTCTCATCTCATCATTCGTCAGAGGCTCGTAATATCTCATCCGATGGGATGCCACAGCTACCTCCACGGGGGCGACAGCCTCCGTGCCATAAACGAGGCCAAACGGAGTCTCCCCTGTTGATCGTTTGGGTGTCGTTCTAACAGCCCAAAGCACGTTTTCCAGTTCGATCAGCCACTTTCCCTTCAAGGCATAGACCCTCTTCTTCAGGCCATCCATCACGATTTTGTTGGCTGATTCCACCTGGCCATTAGTCTGAGCATGGCGTACGGAAGCAGTCCGATGCTCGATGTTCAACTCCTCCAGATACTCCCTCACCTGAGAGCCGTTAAACGGTGGACCATTGTCGCTGATCACCACCTTAGGAATCCCGTATCTGGACACAATATGGGTCTGGAGGAACTTGACGATCTGGTTCCCCGTCGTTCTGGCCAACGCCTTTGCCTCTATCCATTTCGAAAAATAATCGATAGCTACAAGTAAATACTTACATTGACCTTGTGCTTGTGGAAGAGGTCCCACCAAGTCGATGCCCCATTGCGCGAAGGGCCAAGCGCTCTTGATGGATGTCAGATTAGCGGCCGGAGCCACGATACTCGGGGCGTACCTCTGGCACGCGTCACAGGATCGGACCAACGCCGTCGCTTCCTTGCTCATCGTAGGCCAATAATAGCCCAAGTTCAGCACTTTCCTCATAATGGATCGGGCCCCTTCATGACAAGCCGCGACCCCTTCATGCACCTCCTTCAGGATTCGATTTGTGTCAGGTTCTGCCACACACTTCAAGTACGGAGTCGAGAACCAGCCCTTCTTGTATAGCTGATTGTCCAGCATCACGTAATTAGCCGCGATCCGACGTATCCTGTCGGCTGCTACTTTATCATCGGAGACTGTCCCCGTAGTCAGGTATGCGACTATCGGGGTCATCCAAGTGGGCTCCTCCTCCGATCTTGCCTCAATAGTACACACCTGTGTCGGGTCGATGGTCGATAAGATCACCTTCTCCAAGAAGTGTACCTTCCGATCTTCTTCCAAGGGTGCCCCCAGGGCAAATTTGCTCAAGGCGTCTGCCTCTACGTTTTCCTCCCTCGGGATTGCCTCGATGTCGAAGCTTTTAAAGCTCTCCTTCAGGGCTTGTACCTCGCGTAGATACTTCTTCATTATCGAGCTCCTCGCTTCGTATCGCCCTTGAACCTGATTCACGATTAAAGCTGCGTCACACTTCACTCTCAAGTGATCGACTCCAGTGCCTTTAGCAATTTTCAGGCCCGTGATAAGAGCTTCATACTCCGCTTCGTTGTTTGTGGCCTTGAATGTTAAAGCCAAGGCGTATCGGAGCGGCTCACCTCCACCCGGTGGTATCAACAAAAAGCCTGCTCCTGATCCGTCCGAACTCGAGGAGCCATCCGTGTACATTTCCCAGGTATTTTCCTCGTTTGGCTGTTCTGATTGCTCTGCCCTCTCTGGTTGTTCTTCTGTCGGGACCTCCATGGTTGCCCCCTCTACAGGGCCCGCTTCTTCTAGATCGGGGGCTGTAGATTCTGCTATGAAATCCGCCAATGCCTGGCCCTTAATGGCCGTTCTTGGAGCAAAGTGTATGCGAAACTCACTAAGCTCTACTGCCCATTTCACTAATCTTCCCGACGCATCCGGTCGGTTCAAAAAATGCTTCAAAGGCTGGTTCGTCAGCACAGTAATCTCGTGTGCGTGGAAATAAGGCCTTAGCTTCCGAGCAGTAATAATCAACGCAAAGAGGTACTTCTCAACGGCGGGATAATTTAATTCAGACTTGGCAAACGCCTTGCTTACATAATAGACGGGGACTTGATTACCCTCGACAACCTTCACTAACACAGAGCTAATGGCAAATTTAGAAACAGCCAAATAAAGATAGAGCGGCTCGCCTGGAACCAGTTTCGCCAACGGTGGGAGGGTGCGAAGGTGCTGCTTGAGTGCTTGGAACGCTTCTTCACACTTGGCGGTCCACTCAAATTTCTTGTTGGCCCTCAGGACTTCAAAAAATGGCATTGATCGGTCGCTGGCTTTGGACATGAGGCGATTCATTGCAGCCAGTCGGCCATTCAGCACTTGTACCTCCCGATGGTTTATCGGAGACTGCATCTCCTCAATCGCCCTCAGCTTCTCGGGATTCACCTCAATTCCTCTCTGGCTTACCATAAAGCCCAAAATTTTCCCTGAGTGGACTCCGAAGGCGCATTTCGTCGGGTTTAAACGAACCTGATGAAGCCTCATCCGCTCAAACGCCATGGTTAGGTTGTGCACATGATCCTCAGCTTGTCGGGACTTCACCAGCATGTCATCCACGTAAGCTTCCATGGTCTCTCCCAGCATATCCCCAAATAACTTATTTACCATGCGCTGATAGGTTGCCCCGGCATTGATTAACCCGAAAGGCATGACATCGTAGTGATAGATGTCACTGTCTGCATAAAACGCTGTGTGGGGAGCGTCCTCCTTGGCCATCTTGATTTGGTTGTATCCTGAATACGCATCCATGAAGCTCAACAGCTCATGTCCCGATGTGGCATCTACCAACTGGTCGATTCTCGGGAGTGGGTAACAGTCCTTCGGGCAGGCCTTATTCAGGTCGCGGAAATCCACACACATCCGCCATTTCCCATTAGTCTTCTTCACCAGTACCGGATTAGCGACCCAAGTCTGGAATCGGAGCTCTTTAATAAACCCAACATCGAGCAACCTGCCCACCTCCTGCTGGATCGCGATCTTTTTGTCTGTTCCCATCAGACGTCTTTTCTGCGTGATGGGTTTGATTGCGGGGTCTATCTTCAGCTCGTGTACGATCACATCGGGGCTGATTCCTGGCATATCGCTCGGGGACCAGGCAAACAGCTCCTTGAACTCCTTCAGCAACTCAATCAATTTTTGGGCTGTCTCCTCAGTCAGAGCAGACCCGATTTTCACCTTCCTCTGGGGTCCGTCGATCTCAACTTCTTTTAGATCTTCTACGGGGGCGGGACACCCAAACTCCTCTCTAGGATCTGTATCTGTTTGGAGGACAGTCATGGCCTCTCGCCTCCTCCTTCGGGTGGCGTTAACATAACATTTTCGGGAAACTACCTGGTCACCCTTGACCTCTCCGACTCCGTGATCGGTCGGGAATTTCATCTTTTGGTGCACTGTCGAGGCAACTGCCATCAGGGGGTTGATGGTGGTTCTACCGATAATCGCGTTGTAAGTCCCTGCGGAATCAACTACCACGAACTCCACGTTCCTCCTTTCTGATTTCCACCCACTACCGAACTCCACTGGTAAGGTGATTACTCCTAGCGGATAGGAGGTAGAACCAGAGAACCCGACCATCGGGAAGTTTGCCTCCTTCAGATCTTTCTTCGTTTTTCCCATAGCTTCCAGCGCATCCATAAATAGAATATCGGAGGAGCTCCCTCCGTCGATCAGAATTCGCTTCATCTCGTACCCGTCTACATCCAAGGTCACAACCAAAGCGTCATCGTGCGGAGTCTCCACGCCTATGAGATCCTCCGATGAAAAGGAGATCACCATCTCTTCTTTCAGGGTCCAGGATTCGGACCTCTTACCCAGCACCACAGCTGTAGGAATTCTGGAGGCGTAAACCTTCCGAGAGGACGAGGTATCACCTCCAGCAGCGAATCCTCCGTGAATCACATTAATGGTGCCCCGTTGTTCTTTGCGGGCACCGGACGGCTCCGAATCGGACCTCTTCTTCTTTGGCGACCGACACGGGATCGAGAACGGGACCGCGATCGAGACCGAGAGCGGGATCGACACCGCTTATCCCCGACGAACTCCTTGAGCTTCCCCTTCTGGATCAGCTTTTCGATCTCCTTCTTCAGCTCCCTACAATGGTTGGTGTCGTGACCATTTGCGCGGTGAAATCGGCAGTAGCGATCCGTGCGGGACCCTAAGAATTCTCCATCCTTCTTTGGGGGGTACCTGGAGATACCTTGTCGTTCCATGACCGTTAGTACCTCCGCCATGGAGCAGTTGAGAGGAATGTCGAGATCCTCCCGCTTGTCCTTCCTTAAAGAACGCCTATCATCCCTCCGATCAGAGCGGCCTCGATTCCGACTGCCCTCGGGTCTATCCTTTGACTTGCGATCGTCGAAAGGTTTAACCGACTGCTTCCCTTTATTCGACTTCGGGGGCTCCAGCTCTCCAGCGGCTATCTTCGACTCCTGGACATCGATTTGTCGTTTTACCCTCTTCTGTAGTGCCTCCATATTCCACACGGCTTTCTCAGCCACGCTATGCATTAGGTCGGAACCGTAGGGGGCCGTTAGGTTCCGAATGAAGGTACGGATGGTTTCACCCTCCGAGATCTCCTCATCAATCTCCGCCACACTGGCAGTGTACCGTTGGTAATAGTGCGCCAGCGATTCGTCGGGCCTCTGTACCACCTGGGTCAGGGACCTCACACTCTTCAGCAAACGTCTACGACCCTGGTACTGCTGAATGAATCGGTCGTGCATATCTGCCCAGCAAGTGATGCAGCCTGGGGGCAGACTAAAGAACCAAGTCAGGGCTCTTTCCCCAAGTGTGTTCGGGAACAACGTACACACTATATCTTCATTCGGGGCTCTTCCCAGACACGCCATGAGGTGCTTCTGGACATGACGAACCGGATCTCCTTCACCATCGTACTCCTTCATCGTGGGGATACCCAGCCCTGGCGGGGCTAGGGTGTCTATGAGTCGAGGAACGAAGGGATGAGTAGATCGATCCCTCAGCTCCGACACCAGCGGCTTCTGCTCTCCCATGCAGATGTTCACGATCTTTACCACCTGATCGGGGGTGATGGGACCATTCAGGGGAATGGTCCTGTGCTGTACTGGTCCTGGCCCATCAACCACGAATCTCTCTGGCTGAATGGACACCCTACTCCTGTCCTGGCCTCGGGACGGAGCCTCCCGTACGTTCCGAACCTCTGCCTGTGGGGGCGCTTCTTCTAACGGGGGCATCTCCTCCTGTCTCCTCGCAGCCTCTCTCCGATCCAAGAGAGCCTCCACGGCTGCCAAAAACATAGGCATGGCTTCTGTCACAGCCCTTTTCAGGTCCGTAGCTGGGGGAGCCTCCTGCTCCCTATTGCCCTGGTGCAGAGCGGCAATCTCTTCGGGACCTTCATTTTGCCCCTCTGTCTGGGAGAGCTCAGCAGCGGGATGGTTCTGGTTTTCCTCCTGTTCTGGTAGTGAATTCAGAGTTGTCGCAGCGGGGTGACGGGAACCACCAGATTTTCCTTACCTTCTTTGCTTGCCAGCCGCCATTGAACGAGTAGAAGGCATATCAGCTTTTTGTTAGCTTCCCACAGACGGCGCCAATGTTAAATCACAGTGGAACTCCGGTATGGTCTTTGACGGAGATCCTAGCTCCTTTGCTCCACGCAATCCTGCTAGAGGGGATAGACCGGGCGGTGACCCAGAATCCCTCTCCGATGCTTAAATGAGTATCTCGTACGGACTGGCAAGCAGTAATCTCAAGTAATGTATTTCAACGTAAATGATCTGAGGTGACCTCTTGCCCTTTTATAGGCGAAGAGATACCTCAGCTACCTGGTGAACCGTTGGGGGTGGTTAGCTTGTATCCCGCGTATCTCGGGTGTGATCCCGCCTATCTAGGCCATGATCTCGCTTATCTCGGCCACGCCCCGCGTATCTCGGCCACGCTCCGTGTATCTTAACCACGTTCCGCGTATCTCGGCCACGCCCCGCGTATCTCGGCCTTATCCTTTGATAACGAGTCCCGACCAACATCGGGGACTCCAGAGTTATCTCGTTGTGTCACCGCTCGGGGCCCCGCGTCATCGCGACAGGGCCTATTGTTCTCAGGGATTCGTCATCGGGGCATACTCAGAGGCATCTCGTCGGGAGCGTTCAGCTCGCCTATCAGGTCCGACTCTGTCGGGTCCTCTCATCTTCGGGCTTCCTTCGTCGGGATCCTTAGCCTGGGCCATCTTGGCCTTCGTTTAGAGCCCACCGGGTCTATTTGCCGTTTCCTCGCCGTTAATAGGGCCTAACGGCTGTAGTCGAACCCATCAGTGCCGAAATCATATTCCATGTTCTCAAGTCGGCACAATGAAATCACACACACATATTCTGAATCATCAATACCCCATCGATCGTGAACTTAGATTAAAACTCATATTATTCATTATTTGTTAGTACTCCTTGAAATATTTAAAGTCGTAATGATGAGCATGTGTGAAACCGATTAAATTGAATTTTAGAAACGAAACGATTTCACCACGGGTAAAAGCTGGTGAGTTTCGCGCAAGAAGCGGGAGGTTCCTCGAAAGATGGGACATGTATTCAAAATACAAATTCAATACAAAGTATATTCTTAATTTAATGCTTGTTGTAAATTTTCATTTGCATTTAAGACCTATTTCAGGTTTTTACTCATTGATTTCTCGTAAATCGAGAAGAAGTATGCTTTAAAAGCTACCACAATCTCGTCCAGAATCAAAGGTTGCAATAGGTGAAAGCCGAATGCACAATTCAATGGTGGACGAAACCCTTGAAAATGAATATGCAATGAAAAGGAACGTCCATTAAAAGGTGACGTCTCCCACTAAACGCCTCTAACGATAAGATTGGCGCAAGCATTATTAAAGATCATACAAGTTTAGGACATAGTATGAAACATGATGTATTAACCTCAACTTTTGATCTCCTCAATGATGATATGATGTTGACTTTTACTCATGTAGCTTTGTTCCTATAAAATCGGTTGTCACAAGACCACGTGAGCTATTAACTGGTAATGAGAGGAATCTTAAAAGATACGACATTCCAGTTACAAAGAAAGACACACATTTCCCCAACAACTGCGAAAGCAGAGTTGGAACCTACAATACTGAAAAGTATCTATGTGGCATGCATGTGTACTATAGCTCAGGAGAATGGTGGCGTGGTCGAACATGAGACGTTACGATACTTGAGGATGAATTCTCCATTGCTTTATAAACATCAATCGAACGGAGTCTTGATTGAAATAGAGCAGGATGATGATGATCAGGTCCCATTTACTTCGAGTGGGAGATTTGAGGCACCAACTCAAGTGAACGATATGGTAAATGAAGATGGAAACATTTTCATAGTAAATCTAGTGGGAGGAATCAATTAAACAACACAGATCACTGTTGCTGAAGGTGCGAATCAAGTCAAACCTGATAATCATGTTCTTGAACCGTTGGATGAAAATCCTGTAATGCTACAACTACCTACTGGTAACAGTAGGAATAGTACAACTAACTTGGTTCCTAGTCCTAGTAACCATGGAATTAATCTCGGAGTTGAAAATCCGAGACCAAAAGGTCGTCCTAGAAAACTTGTTGGTGAAGGTTCAAGTAACGCTCTTGTTCCTAGTGGGAGTAATGCCCCGATAACGAGCATTATTCCGAGTGGGAGCGATGTTCAAGTTCAAGACGGTATTAATGAGCCTAGACGTAGTCAAAGGCATAGAACTTCTCCCAAGAAGTATCCCATTGAAAGAGGTGAGTTATCCACTCTGACTTCGGTTGATGAACCGGTAAAGCTTAAACAAGCCATGGATGGACCTCAAGCGAAAGAATGGAGGAAAGCAATGGAGGATGAGATCGCCTCTATAAAAGCTAATTATGTTTGGTCTTTGGTTGATTTAGCTGCTAACCGCAGAGCCATAGGTGCTAAGTGGATTCTTAATGTTAGCATATGGAGATTGGGCGCCGTAATTAGGAGCCCATTAATATGTATACGTTACCTAAGAAATTGGGTAAATGTCACATTAGGGTAATTGGGCTTGACCCAAATCCCAATTGACATGAGAGGCCCAAATACTGGGCCTCCCTTATACATGGCCGGCCGATACTTGGTGATAGGGGCAAAGTTGACTTTTGTCCACTTTGCTCCTCCTATAAATAATGGGTGTTAGGGTTTTCTTAAGGGTAATTCACAATTCCTCCTAAGTGGTGATTTGAGAAAAAAAAAACCCTCCCTAATACTAGTTTCGGCTGAACCATATTCCTACACCAAGGGTGTGCCAATTTTCTTAGAGCAAAACACTCCGGAGATCTGTCCCTGCCAAGAATCGATCAGAGGCTTTAGTGTGGAGACTATACCGCGTAGGACTTCCTTAACAAGATCTTCTACGGGTTCCGTCCGGTGGGTCGTGAACTCCCTCAGCAAGATCCTTGGGGACTACGGAAAGGGTTTAAGGTATGTGCACTACGGACACTTAAACAAGTTACATGCTAGTAATTAGAATTACGCAGCGGAAGTAACACACATACTTTTAGGATGATCAGTAAACCCAGGATCTTCTCTGGAGGGAGTTCACGATCCTCCGGTCGGGACCAGTAGAGGTTCTTATTAGAGAAGCCCTACGTGGTGAAAGCTCCACAACAAAGCCTCTGATCGGTTCTTGGCACGGGGACAGACCTCTGGAGAGTTTGCTCGAAGGCAATTTGGCACACCCTTGGTGAGGGATATGGTTCGGCCAAAACTGTCAGGGTGTGGGGTTGGGAATTTTTCTCTCTAAAACACTCTAGTTAGGAAATTGTGATTAACCCTAAAAATCCCCTAACACCTCTTATTTATAGGAGGAGTAAAGTGGACAAAAGTCCACTTTACCCCACCTAGGGTTTCGGCCGGCCTATGTATCTGGGGAGGCCCAATTTTGGGCCTCCCATGTCAATTGGGATTTGGGTCTAGCCCAATTACCCTAATGTGACATTTACCCAAGTTCATTAGGTAAACTATACATATTATGGGCTACCAATTACGGCGCTAATTACCATATGCTTACAGCTCCCACTAGGGGTGAGCTCGGGCCGGGACGGGCGGGCTTTTACCTGAGCCCGAGCCCGAAATTTTCGGGACACTAATTTTTAGCCCGAGCCCGAGCCCGAAAATGAGAAAAATGGCCCGCCCGAGCCGGGACTTCGGGACTCGGGCTCGGGCTAGCCCGAATTTTAACAAAAAATCTGAAAAAAAAAATTATTCAAACATGAAGGAAGATGGTTAGATACTAACTATAGTTAGTGGGGAATATATATAATTATATATATTTATATAGTATTAAAAAAAAATCGGGACGGGCTCGGGATTTTGGCACAAAAGCCCGAGCCTGAGCCCGAGCCCGAATTGAAAATAAAAGTCCCGCCCGCTCGGGCTCGAGTCTATTCGGGACCGGGTTTTTCGGGACGGGCTCGGGACGGGTTTTTCGGGCTTTCGGGCTTTCGGGTTTTCCTTCTCAGCCCTAGGTCCCACTCGCCGGAATGGGAGGGTGCCTGTTAATGTATTGTCGTCCAAATCTGCATCAACATTTATCTCCTTTGATCTGCTCCTTGCTTCCGAATAGTTTATACGAGGTTTGCCGTGCGACCGGCGGATACGACGGGCATCGTGCTACTCATCTGTTAGGAGTATTGAAGCGCCCGCGGAACGTTGATTCCATTTTCTTCAATCAACCTGTTATAAACAACATTTATATATTGTACCGCGTTGTATCCTAGGTCAACTGTTAATTCTCCATTTGCCTAGTTTCCACATAGGAACACTTCTCCAAGGCATCCGTACAAGTATTCACAACCTTCAACTAATATCCGGTTGGTTGCCACCTAGTGAATACAAGAGTCGGTGAATTACAGGTGAACTTGACCATCCCCATCGCTCATATCCTTAGTCAGACCCAACCGGTTTCCAAAGACGTGGCCACTGAGCCTTTTTGTTCAGTACTACGCTCGTACGCTGGGAAGCGAGCATTGAGCATGACCTTAGATATGAGTTCTGAGTCCGTGATGATACTTTAGGTGCCTCTTCATAAGGCTCCTGGGATCAATCACACGCTTGTGGTGAAGAATTTTGCGCCCGCCAGAATCACGAGGATTCCTTCCTAACACAACCAGCTGTGACCCCGTGGTCGAACGTGGCACGCGTAGTATGAAGCACGCGTTGATAGCATACCTGAACCTTTTGGGTTGACAGGAAAGGGATATGTCAATCATGCTATCACAGATTCTCATATGGCCCAGAATGTGGTTAAATGACGAACGAAGTTCATTACGACGATATGGAAAATGAAGATCACGTCGAGTTACTTCGAAACTAGATAACCGTCTTGCTTAATCAGGTTTATCCCCCTGACTCTTAGACAGTCTTGTTTGGTGGAGGCCTCCCTCCATCGCAAGACGACCGTACCTGTGTGACTAGGTAAGGCCCACATTCGACATAGTTTGGCAGATGATTGCGTCCTCCTACGACTTAGTTTATAGACCGTAAATCTGATGTAATCAAAACATTATGACGTCGGTTGATCATAAACTTATTTGCAATTATTTCGCTTACAAAATGTAACTTTCTAATATCAAAATGCTATTACGGATACATTCCATTTCTAAACCCTACATCCAAGCAGCATTACATGCTTTTCGAATATGTCCCTGCGTAGTGGTTTAGTTAATGGGTCCGCTATCATATTATCAGTGGACAAGTATTGTATAGTGATTGTATTGTCTTCGACCATAGATTTAGCATAGAAATATTTCACATCAATGTGTTTGGTCCTACTATGGTACTTCGGATTCTTAACTGCCGCAATGGCTGCTTGACTGTCAGAGAAGACCTTCACAGGTTTATTCTCAACATCACCACCAAGCAGTGCAGTTAGAAGCCTTTTGAGCCAGACTGTTTCTTGTGCATTCTTAGAGAGAGCTACGAATTCTGAATCCATCGTGGACAGCGCGACACAGGTTTGCTTATTGCTCTTCCATGAAATGGCGGCATTAGCAAGGAGGAACACTCCCTCTGTAGTGGACTTACGATCATCCGGATCGCCACCATGGTCGGCGTCACTGTAACTGGTCAATTCTAACTTTTTACCCTCATAGCACATCCCGTAGTCGGCAGTACTTTTCAGATAACAAATTATTCGTTTTACAGCCTTTAAATGTTGATAGCCAGGATCTGACTGGAAACGTGCTACTAGGCCCACGGCGTAACAGATATCCGGACGGGTGCATTGCATGGCGTACATCAAACTACCGACCATGCTTAAATACTATGCACCCTTCATCTGTTCACGCTCTGCCAGGTTCTTGGGGCAGTCACATTTTGACAGTGCGCACCCAAACACCACCTGCGTATCCACGGGTTTGGCATCCTGTAATCTGAATCTTTTCAACAATTTTTTTATATAAGCTTCTTGAGACAGATACAATTTCCGGGTAGCCCGATCTCTAGCAATTTTAATGCCTAAGATGTACGTGGCCTCTCCCATGTCCTTCATCTCAAATACAGATGCCAAACAGGACTTTGACTTGTTCATAAAACTCATGTCGTTTGCGGCAATGAGTATGTCGTCCACGTATAAAGTTAAGATGTCATACTTAGACCCGAAGGTCTTGTAATACACGCACGGATCCTCGTGAAGATTCACAAATCCGTTTCCTACGATTTCCTCGTGGAATTTGCGGTGCCATTGCCGAGACGACTGTTTAAGACCGTAGATGGACCTTTGGAGTTTACAAACTTTACGTTCGTTGCCAGGAGTAATGAAACCCTCTGGTTGCTCTATGTTGATCTCTTCCTCCAGGTTTCCGTGGAGGAATGCGGTCTTAACATCCATTTGGTGCAGCTCGAGATCGAGACTTGGAACCAAGGCCAAAATGGCCCATACTGTGGTGTAACGCACAGTTGGTGAGTATGTTTTGTCAAAGTCCACTCCGTGAAGTTGGGTATATCCTTTCGCAACAAGTCGGGCTTTGCATCGCTCGACTTTTCCACCAGCAGTGAGTTTAAGTTTGAGGACCCACTTTGCTCCTATGGCTTTGCTGTTAGTAGGTAAATCAACCAAAGACCGTACGGAATTGGCTTTCATTGATGAGATCTCTTTCTCCATTGCATTCCTCCATTCCTTTGCTTGAGGTCCTTCCAACGCTTGTTGAACCGTTACTAGTTCTTCAACAAATGTTAGAGTGAAGATTTCTCCTCTCTCGATGGGATACTTCCTAGGAGAAGTTTGATGCCTTTGACTACGTCTAGGCTCGTTCCCCCCATCTTTATTTTGAACGCTACTCCCACTCGGGACAATGCTTCCATTCGGAGCATCACTCCCACTGGGAACAAGAGAAGTTTTAGAACCTTGACCTACTACAACCTTTCTCAGACGGCCTCTTGGTCTCGGGATCCTATCCCCGAGATGAATTCCTTGATCACTAGGACATGGAACCAAGTTGGTCGGAGTACTCCCACTGGGAAAAATGGGTAGTGTTGGTGGTTGTGGTGTTGGTCGTGCTACATGATTATCAGGTTCAACTTGATTCATCTCTGCGGCAACAGTTATTTGTGTGGTAGGGTTTAATCCTCCCACTGGGTATATAATGAAAATGTTTCCATTATCATTAACCATGTCATTCACTTGCGTTGCCGGTTCAAATCTCCCACTCGAAGTAAGTGGGACCTGATCATCAATGATATCATGCTCTAGTTCAGTCAATATCTCATATGTTTTAACTTCGCCAAGCGTTGGGAATTCGTCCTCAAGGAAAGTTACGTCTCTGGATTCGTGTTCGACCACGCCACCATTTTCTTGAGCTGACACAAATACGTAACCTTTAGAGTTCTCTGAGTACCTTATAAAGATACTCTTTAGTCCTCTGGGTCCTAACTTGCCAAAATGGCTGTCAGTCGTATGTGTATAGGCAACGCAACCCCAAGGTCGCAATCTAGTGAGATTTAATTATCTTCCATACCACAGCTCATATGGCGTTGTGTCTACCGCTTTGGTTGGGACAAGGTTTATTACATGAGTGGCAGTCAATAACGCATCACTCCAATAGGAGATAGGTAATTGAGCCTGCGACATCATGGTTCTAACCATGTCAAGGAGTGTACGATTACGACGTTCAGCCACACCATTCTGATGTGGTGTGTTGGGGATTGTCGTTTGACGAGCTAAATCCAGTGGCGGTGCGGAAAAGTAAAGCCTCGGTCGGCGGTGCCCCTGTTGGCGGTGCCTCCGTTGGCGGTGCAGAAAGTAAAGACCTCAATCAACGATGCCTCCAGTGGTGTGCGACAAGGAAAAGCCTCCGGTGGCGGTGCGGAAAGTAAAGCCTCCAGTGGCGTGCGGGAAAGTAAAGCCTCCAGTGGCGTGCAGAAAAGTAAAGCCTCCAGAAAAGTGAATGCATGTCCCTAATTTTTGCCTAAATTGCGCATGACACGACAACTTAGCGGGATCTTTTTTTTTTTTTCTTTTAAATCTCTCATATTCTCTCCTTTTGCCACGGTCAAAATTTTAGACCGTGCCCCTCAGTTTCCCTGATTTTTGCATGGATTGCCCCTTAGGGTTTTTATTCCATCGGGATTTTATTTTCTCTCATTTTGCCATGATTGCAATTTCTCAATTTGCTATCATGCCCCTCACTTCCTAATTTTGCCTAGGCTGCCCTTTCGGGTTTTCAACCTAACGGAAGCACTCTTTTTTTTTGTAGCCGATTAAACGGTTGCTGTGACCCGTACTTTATTTCCCGTCTCGATGCGAGAGTATTTGTAGCCATTTGGATGGTGGCTGTGACCCTTTACTCACCGTCTTCAATGTCGCGAGAGCTCTTTTTAATTTGTAGCCATTTGGAGGGTGGCTGTGGCCCTTTTATTTATTTCCATCGTCGATGTTCCGGGAGCGCTCTTTCGATTTGTAGCCGTTTTAGGGGTGGCTGTGGCCCTTTCAAATGATTTCCCGGCCTCACAAGATTCACGAGAATACTCTTTATATGTAGCCATTTTGAGGGTGGCTATGGCCCTTTCAACAATCTCCCATCCTCCCAGGATTCGAGGAACATTCTTTGTAGGTAGCCATTTTAGGGGTGGCTGTGGCCCTTTCACTCATTTCCCGCCTTCAATGTTGCGAGAGTGCTCTATATCTGTAGCCGTTTGAAGGGTGGTTGTGGCCTTTTATTTTGTAGTCGTTTTAGGGACGATTGTGACCCTTTTTTATTTTCCCGCCCTCACAGGATTCGCGGGGTCACTCTTTTATCTTTAGCCGTTTAGAGGGTGGCTGTGGCCCTTTCACGTATTCTCCGCTTTTGATGTTGCGAGAGCACTCTTTATCTGTAACCATTTGAAGGGTGGTTGTGACCCTTTATGTTGTGGTCGTTTTAGGGACGGCTGTGGCCCTTTTTTATTTTCCCGCCCTTTCAAGATTCACGGGGTCATTCTTTTATCTGTAGCCGTTTGGAGAGTGCCTGTGGCCTTTTATTTTGTAGTCGTTTTAGGGACGACTGTGGCCCTTTTTATTTTCCCGCCCTCATAGGATTCGCGGGGTCACTCTTTTATCTTTAGCCGTTTGGAGGGTGGCTGTGGCCCTTTCACTTATTCTCCGCTTTTGATGTTGCGGGGGTGCTCTTTTTCTGTAACCATTTGAAGGGTGGTTGTGGCCCTTTATTTTGTAGTCGTTTTAGGGACGACTGTGGCCCTTTTTTATTTTCCCGCCCTTTCAAGATTCGCGGGGTCACTCTTTTATCTTTAGCTGTTTGGAGGGTGGCTGTGGCCCTTTCATTTATTCTCCGCTTTTGATGTTGCGGTAGTGCTCTTTATCTGTAGCCATTTGAAGGGTGGTCGTGGCCCTGTTTTTTTTTATAGTCATTTTAGGGATGACTGTGACCCTTTTATTTGTAGTTGATTTAGGAACAACTATGACCCTTTTATTGCTTCATTGCTCTCACAAGATTTGTACGAACGCTTTCTTTATTTTTCTGTAGCCGATTAAAGGGCGGCTATGACCCTAAAGAAAACTGATTTTTTTTTTTTTTGCTCTTATTTTATTTTTTATTTTTTGTTTTTTTGCTTTTTTGGTTTTTTGCTTTTTTCATCTCATCTTTTGCCATGACTGCCCCTGCGGGTTTTCAATCATGCCCCTCTCCCTGACTTTTGCCTAGGTTTTCAACCTAACGGGAATTTATTTTTTTCCTCTTTTTTTTTTCAAATGGAAAGAAAATCTACAGAAACTAATCAACAACAACTATGTTACATGCCCCTAATAGCAGATTAAACCTTTTAATTTCTCAGAACCTCTCCGGAGGAAGACTTGTCAAATAATTTATTATGTCGATGTCTTGAATGGAGGATCCTTTCAATAGGTGGACGACACCGACGATAATTTCTTCTTCTTCTTCTTCCTCTCAAATGCTCTTTCATTAGCACGGTCGATCTTCATGGAATCTCGATCTCTTTTTTTTTAATAGGAAGATCTCTGGATGTCTTCCATCTTCAACCATGCTTGATCTTAACGGGAATGCCCTACGGCTATATCTGACTGGTTCATAATTCGTCGCATGCTAGACGAATCGCTACAACAAATGGAGTGAAAGAGAAGAATTAACCTGAGATTCCGGCCTGATTAACGATCACACATGGATGGTGTTGAGTTTGGCACAGTAGCTCGCAAATGGTGAACCTAGGCATAGATATTGTCTGAGGTATCTGGGATAAATTCTGATAGATGGCATAAGAATGGTCGGCGAGCGAAGGGCCGTACACGAGATGTGTTCTTCAGGAGTTTTGATTTGGATGATTATCCAAGCTGCACAGTGAGTAAAGAAAAACTCAAAATCCGGGGATAAAAATGATCACAACTTCTCTTACCTGGGAGTTGGATTTTTCAGTGGGCAATGTGCTCGCTATGCGAATGGACCTGCTGCATGTCCTGATTCTCTTACTCCACAACTTGTATATGTGCACCTGCTGAAAAGTACATGCCCCTAGTAGCCGACTGAAAATTTCAGAACTTTTTTCGGAAAATGATTCGGTTGATCGAGTCAAGCTACATTGATCGGCACATTGAATCTTCACGGGATTCTCGATGATCTCTTGAAATTTTTCTCATCTCCTGACATGTCCAATCTCAAAGGGAGATGCCCCGTGGTTACCGCTGAATGGTTTAAACCTGGCCACATAACGGTTGTATACCTTGTCTTGGAAATCGTATGAATTTCACACATGTTGGGTGAAATTTTTCATAGAAACTCTTTGAAGCGCTCACGTTTCACACGGTTGTGGCATTGGTTGAAGTGGTCATCCAACCTGCAAAAGAGTAGGGACACTCAAATCTCAAGGAAAAAATTAATTACAATTTAACGCACCTCAGCGTTAAATATCTCGAGTGTGCAATTTGTTCATTGTGCAACTGGATGACTGTATGTTCTTTTTTTGTTGCCCCATTTAGCCGGCATAACTTATGTGTACATGATACCTTAACCAAGGGTACCTGAAAAGGGTGAATGAAAAATCAGTGTAGAGAATATGAGAAATCATGCATGATTTTTTTGAAAACTCTAATATCATTCATTTCATAATTTGATTACTTTTTTTGAAAAAGAATCAAAATTTATGATCAAATGTGTTTTGCACCATCATGGAGTTTACTGAGTTTGCTGAGTGCATTATCTAGCTCGAACGCAGGACAAATGCTCAAAACAAAGTTTTTTTCAAAAAGGTTTTGTCGTCCTTTGTTTAAACTCGAATATTAGCACTTAACTGCACAGTTAAACTATTTTCTCAAAAAAGAATCAAAACTCCCATTTTTTAAATGCTCGCTCATGCGAATGTTGAAATGACGATCTTGCCAAAAAAGTGCAATACACATTGGATAAGAACGAATGACACTTTGAGTTTTTTTTTTTTTAAAATGCTCATGCATGCTCGAAAGTTAAAATTCTACTGTTATGAAAAGTTACAACTTACAACATATTACCTGAATGATGTATATGAAATGCATTTTTGAAAGTTAAAATTCTAATCTAAGAAATTCACAACTTACAACAGAATGCATATGAAATGCATATTTTGAAATGAAAATTTCAGGTGGATTTTTTTTTTTAATGAAGAAAAAACAATGCATCTTGGTTGCTCAAAATTATCTAGAAAGATTTTTTTGCTGAGTGCATTATCTGAAAAGATTTTTTTTTTTTTTTTTAATGAAGAAAAAACAATGCATCTTGCTTGCTCAAAATTAAGAGTCAGGCGAAATTTTTTTTTTTTTAAAGGATGCATATGAGATGCACAAAAATAAATACAAGATGCAAACTTAAAAATAAAAGTTCTACAACTGAGAAAAATTACAATTTACCTGAATTTTTTTCGAAAAATAATGCATATGATATGCACGTGTTTTGATTAAAATCCAGATAAAATATTTTTTAAACAAAGAGCTCTAAAACTAAGAGAGCTTACGGTTTATCTAAAAGGTTTTTTTTTTTTAAATTAATGCATATTGGATGCATTATTAAAATAAAACAATTCAGTTAAAAAGTTTTTTTTTAAAATGATGCATATGGAATGCATGTTCGAAATTAGAATCTCTAATAGCTAAAGAGGGATCACATATTTCCTAACATGTTTTTTTTTTTTTGTTTTTGTTTTTTGTTTTTTGTTTTTTTTTTTTTTTGTTTTCTTTTAGCAATGCATATACAATACACCAACCAAAATTACAACTTACCTGAAAAGTTTTTTTTCAAAAATAATGCGTACAAAACACATAATAAAAATAAAAATTCAGGTAAGAGGTTTTTTTAGAAAAAAAAAATGCATATGAAATGCATGCTCGAAAGGAAGCTCTAATAGCTAAAGAAATTAATTTTTCTGAATTTTTTAAAAGTAATGCATACGTAACGCATTAACAAAAATTCAACTTACCTGAGAGTTTTTTTTAAAAAAATTAATTTGCATGAGACGCATATTAAAAATTTAGGTAAGGGGTTTTTTTTAAAAAATAATGCATCTGAAACACATGTTTAAAAATCTACAGCTGAGGGATTAACTACTTAGCGAAAAATGTTTTTTTTTGTTTTTTCTGAAAATAACGTATACAAAATGCATTTTAAAATTAGAAGCTCTAATAGCTAAAAGGGAGTTAAATTTCTCATGAAAATATTTTTTGAAAATAATGCGCGAATGATGCGTTAATTATGTATTACAACTAACCTGGTTTTTTTTTTTAAATAATGCACATAAAACACATGTTTAAAATAAAAAATTCAGGCCAAAGGTTTTTTTGCTTTTTTTTTTAAATGGGAAAAAAAACAATGCATACAAAATGCTTGTTTGGAAAGAATTTTTTATAACTAAATGTACTTAGTGAATTTTTTTAAATGCAATGAGATGAATTCATGAGAAATAAAAGCTATACAAACATGATAACATTTACAACAAAAACAGATCATGTTAGGGGGGGTAAAAAAAAATGTGTGGCTTTGATCTACAAGGTAGGTTCCACTGATAGGTTCCCGACAAGGTGGTTTCCTCACCCCATTATAGGGATCATAAGACCTTCGCAAGCGAGTAGAGTTTTTCTGAGTCGTACCGGCGGCCCAGCCGCTCCGGTCGTACCGTACTAAACATCCGGGGTTCCTAGTCGCCCTCGGTTTTAGGCGTTTTGGACATTACACTAAAGTGGTGTGTGCAAATACAAATAATGCATAATCCAGTAAAGAAAAATAGTCAGTCATAAAAAATTAACTACACACCTGAAATTACACAAAAACAATCAAGTTAGAATAACAAAGTCAAATATGAATAAAAAATAAAACATGGCAAATAAGCAAATTTAAAGAGCCCGAACCCTCTAAAACTTCCCCAGCAGAGTCGCCAAATTGTCAGACCTAAAATCTGACTTACGGCGAATTACGTTTTGAAAACGTGGATTTTGAAAGAGTCGCCACTAGTTAATTAAGGCTAACTAGAATCCTAAATTACCTAAGCGAATAATGGATTGAACACCTAGATATAGAATCGGTCTACGATCAGAAGTTCGAGTTTGGGGGTTCTATTACGAATTAAAAATATAATTTTTAATTACGCCCTTTCGGTACTCAATTTACTTAATTTGCCAATTTTATCATTTACATAAATTACGCCCAATTAATCTAAAAATGTCAAAATTAATCAAATTTCATCATAAAAGATATTAATCAGATATAGTCCTAAATCTAAAAAATTAATTATAACCTATAACTCCTAGTAAAAATGATATCTAAAATACTAAAAAAAAAAAAAAAACTTCTAACATGCTATTAAATTAAAATTAGTCGATTACAATTAAATTATTAATTAAATTTAACCAGCTATCTTCAAATTATTCATTAAATTTAACTAATTACATCTCAACTATTAATTAATTATAATATAATAATAATAATAAAAATAGAGAATTTAATAAAAATAATAATAATAATTAACTAATAAATAAATAAATAAATTGAAACGGAACAGAATGACACTCACCTGGGACGGGGTGGCTGCCGGAGGATGGGCCGGGACGGCGGCAAGACGGAACGGGACGGCGGCGCAGAGGACGGGACGAGACGGGCAGATCTGGTGGTCGTCCGGTGATATCCGGCGGGCAGGGCGATTGGGCTGGCAGCAGGGCGAACGGCTGCCAGGAGCTCCAGTGGCTATGTGTGAGTACGTGGTTATGGCAGCAGGCAGCAGCGTTGCGGCGTCGGAGGGTGGCGTGGCCGGACCGGGACGACGAGGTGGCGAGCGGACGGCGTGCGGCGGAGCTGGCCGGCCTAAGGTCACCGGAGGGCGGGCAGATAAAATAACGGGGAGAGAGAGAGCTAGGAGAAAGAAAATTAAAAAAAAAAAAAAAAAAATTATACAAAGGACAAAATTCGCACAGGTCCCGAGGTGCATAATCATTCTGTGTGTCTTACAATGTAAACCTAGACCCCTATTTATACTAAAAACCTAGTCTAGATTACATATAAGATTCAAATAAAAAATGCTAACAGATAATTATTCTAGAGAATATTCCTAAGGATATTTATCTTTACAGATAATTATTTTTTTTTAATAAAAATAATATCTGGAGATAAATATCTTACAGATAATTTTCTAAAATAAAAAAACTAATTATTATATATATATATATATATATATATATATATATAATATTCCGAAAATATTAAATAAATTCGAAATAATTTAAAATATATTTTATAATAATTTCCCTAATGTGCCCTTGAGCATTTCTGGAAACTTTGTGGCTTGACGCGTCCGGAATTTGACGTATCATGTGTAACGTCGTTACGTCCGGGTCAAAATCAAGTGTTTACATATTATTAAGAGTTTTTTTATATTTAATAATATGAAATTTTATACTATTTCAGAATTTAGAATTGACGGTTGTTCAACATGGTAAAATATAAACAAATTAGATCTGAAAATTTTAAAATTGAGTTGAAGTTAAAAAGTAGTAATTTTGGTTTGTGTCATTATTTCACTTACTTGATATTTAAATGACCGATTACGGCCCATATCATTATCTGACTTAGTGTAACATAATATATATACAATCAAAGAGATAAGCAAAACAACTTAATAAAATAATATTTAAAATTTGGAATCGACATGAACAGTAACTTGGGAGTTCCAACTAGTAGGCACTATCCCACTTCACTATTCACTCGATAATGGCAAAAAAAGTAATATTAGTAATCCTAGTCATGCCTAGTGGAACTAAACAAATTGAGGATTTAGTATCTAATGTTTAAAGAATGATTCATAGATCCACATAATGCAACTCCTAACAAATTGTATATACCTACCTTTCAATGTTTTTGAATTCATGAGGACAAAATGTACAGATTTCTGAGACAACAGTTGCCTAGTTCAGTTGCTCATTATCCACAGAGAAGTTCAGTTTGATTAATCCAAGACCAACATGAACATGACCCAACCCGAGTATGTTCAACTACAGACCGATACCCGCTCTTCTGTATCCACTACTTTGTTTCTTTCTTTCACACCATCCATCTTCGAGTCTCACATTTTGAGCCACTTGGGCTTCCCAAGCTTCTTCTCGGCTGGTTTCTGCTGAGGTGCAGCAGGTGGTGGAGCCATTGCTGTTTCTAAGGCTTCATGCACGGTTCGGTTTGGGTCAGGCTGGTCCTCGATGAGTTCCAAGCTTTTCAGAGCCATCACCTCCTCACTGAGGAACCGGACTGCAGTACCCTCTTCACCTGGATACAAGGAACAGCAAAAGTTTGCTTTTTTTAACCAAAAAAGGATGAAGATATAAGAAGCCCAAAACATTTATCCCTGATGCGCAGTTGCTACATACACAATTTCGGGCCAAAGATGCAGTTCTTCAATATTAAACAGCCATAAAAACTATAATGGAAGAAAAATATCAAATGCTAACCAAATGCTAAATGTGCATTATGCAAAGAACAGAGCACATGCAGAAAGAGGTCTTCTAACCTCTAGGTAGATCATATGAGAAGTAAACAATTGCACCAGGGATGAATCCTAAAAATCCACTGATAAGTTGTTGATTTGCTTTTTCGGAGGAGTTGTATCTGACACAAGAACAGATGGTAAATAAAAATCAAGCTTGGTTAGAATTCAATTCAACACTTGAAAGCATGAAGTTAAGAATAAGCATAGTGATGCTTACAGAGATAGAATGGGAGTTGGGGTTGAGCAATCGCCTTCTTGAGAAGATCAACTAGGGTTTGGATAGTTTCTGATGGATGGAATGTTGCCTCCAGAGTATGGTTGTCAGGAAACCGAACCCTCATCACAGCTGATGGGTTTGACTACAGCCGTCAGGCCCTTTAACGGTGAGGAAACGGCAAACAGGCCCACCAGGCCCCAAATGAAGGTCAAGATGACCTAGGAGAAGGGTCCCGACGAAGGGAGTCCCGATGATGAAAGGTCCCGACAGAGTCGGTCCCGACAGATGAGCTGGAAGCTCCCGATGAGAAGCCTATAAGTAGGCCCCGATGACGAATCCCTGAGAACGATTGGCCCTGTCACGATGACGAGGGGCCCCGAGCGGTGACACAATGAGATAACTCTGGAGTCTCGACGGGAGTCGAGACTCGTTACCAGAGGATAAGGCCAAGATACGCGGGGCGTGGCCGAGATACGCGGAACGTGGTTAAGATACACGGAGCATGGCCGAGATACGCAGGGCGTGGCCGAGATAAGCGAGATCATGGCCTAGATAGGCGGGATCACATCCGAGATACGCGGGATACGGGCTAACCACCCCCAACGGTTCACCAGGTACCTGAGGCATCTCTTCGCCTATAAAAGGGCAAGGGGTCACCTCAGAACACTTACGTTGAATTACATACTCTGAGATTATTGCTTGCCAGTTCGTATTGGGCACTCATTTAAGCATCGGAGAGGGATTCTGGGTCACCGCCCGGTCTATCCCCTCTTGCAGGATTGCGTGGAGCGAAGGAGATAGGATGGCTGTCAAAGTCCGTACCGGAGTTCCACCGTGATCCAACATTGGCGCCGTCTGTGGGAAACAAACAAAAAGCTGATATGCCTTCTACTCGATCGATGGCGGCTGGCAAGCACAGAAGACAGGGACAATCCGGTGGTTCCCGTCACCCCGCTGCAACAAATCTGGATTCAGTACCAGAACAGGAGGAAAACCAGAACCATCCCCCGGCTAAGCTCTCTCAGACAGGGGGGGCACAATGAAGGTCCCGAAGATATTGCTCCTCAGCACCAGGGCAATAGGGGGCAGGAGGCTCCCCCAGCTACAGACTTGACAAGGGCCGTGACAGAAGCCATGCCCATGTTTCTGGCAGCCGTAGAGGCTCTCTTGGATCGGAGAGAGGCTGCGAGGAGGCAGGAGGAGATGCCCCCGTTGGAGGAAGTGGCCCCACCAACAGAGGGTTGGAACGCACAGGAAGCCCCGCCCCGAGGCCAGGACAGAAATAGGGCATCCGGTCAGCCGGAGAGGTTCGTGGTTGATGGGCCAGGACCAGTACAGCACAGGACCATTCCCCTGAATGGTCCCATCACTCCCGACCAGGTGGCAAAGATCGTGAACATCTGCATAGGAGAACAGAACCCGCTGGTGTCGGAGCTAAGGGATCGGTCCACTCATCCCTTCGTTCCCCGACTCATCGACACCCTAGCCCCGCCTGGGCTAGGCATCCCCACGATAAAGGAGTACGATGGCGAAGGAGATCCGGTTCGCCATGTCCAGAAACACCTCATGGCGTGTCTGGGAAGAGCCCCGAGTGAAGACATAGTGTGTACGCTGTTCCCGAACACACTTGGAGAAAGAGCCCTGACCTGGTTCTTTAGTCTGCCCCCAGGCTGCATCACTTGCTGGGCGGATATGCACGACCGATTCATTCAGCAGTACCAGGGTCGTAGACGTCTGTTGAAGAGTGTGAGATCCCTGACCCAGGTGGTACAGAGGCCCGACGAATCGCTGGCACACTATTACCAGCGGTACACTGCCAGTGTGGCAGAGATTGATGAAGAGATCTCGGAAGGTGAGACCATTCGTACCTTCATTCGGAACTTAACGGCCCCCTACGGTTCCGACCTAATGTACAGCGTGGCTGAGAAAGCTGTGTGGAATATGGAGGCACTACAAAAGAGGGTGAAACGGCAAATCGATGTCCAGGAGTCGAAGATAGCCGCAGGAGAGCTGGAGCCCCCAAAGTCAAACAAAGGAAAGCAGTCGGTTAAACCCTTCGACGATCGTAAGTCAAAGGGCAAACCCGAGAATAGTCGGAATCGAGGCCGAACTGATCGAAGGGACGATAGGCGTTCTTCAAGGAAGGATAAGCGGGAGGATCTCGACATCCCTCTCAACTGCTCCATGGCGGAAGTGTTGACGGTCATGGAACGACAAGATATCTCCAGGTACCCCCCAAAAAGGATGGAGAATTCTTGGGATCTCGCACGGACCGCTACTGCCGATTTCACCGCGCAAATGGTCATGATACCAACCATTGTCAGGAACTGAAGAAGGAGATCGAAAAGCTGATCCAGAAGGGGAAGCTCAAGGAATTCGTCGGGGATAAGCGGTGTCGATCCCGCTCTCGGTCCCGATCGCGGTCCCGTTCCCGATCCCGCGATCGGTCCCCAAAGAAGAAGAGAACCGACCCAGAGTCAACCGGTGCTCGCAAGGAGAGACGGGGCACTATCAATGTGATTCATGGAGGGTTTGCTGCTGGAGGTGATACTTCATCCGCCCGAGAGGTTTATGCTTCTAGAATCCCTACGGCGGTGGTGCTGGGTAAGAGGTCCCGATCCTGGACCTTGAAAGAACAGATGGTAATCTCCTTTTCGTCGGAAGATCTCATAGGCGTGGAGACTCCGCACGACGACGCCTTGGTGGTAACCTTGGATGTAGATGGGTTCGAAATGAAGCGAATTCTAATCGACGGAGGGAGCTCCTCCGATATTCTATTCATGGACGCGCTGGAGGCTATGGGGAAAACGAAGAAAGATTTGAAGGAGGCAAACTTCCCGATGGTCGGGTTCTCTGGCTCTACCTCCTATCCGTTAGGGGTAATCACCTTACCAGTGGAGTTTGGTAGTGGGTGGAAATCAGAAAGGAGGAACGTGGAGTTCGTGGTAGTTGATTCCGCGGGGACTTACAACGCGATTATCGGGAGAACCACCATCAACCCCCTGATGGCAGTCGCGACAGTACACCAGAAGATGAAGTTCCCGACCGACCACGGAGTCGGAGAAGTCAAGGGTGATCAGGTAGCTTCTCGAAAATGCTATGTCAATGCCACCCGAAGGAGGAGGCGAGAGGCCATGACTGTCCTCCAGACAGATACAGATCCTAGAGAGGAGTTCGGGCGCCCCGCCCCCATAGAAGATTTAAAAGAAGTCGAGATTGACGGACCTCAGCGGAAGGTGAAAATCGGGTCTGCTTTGACCGAGAAAACAGCCCGAGAACTGATTAAGTTGCTGAAGGAGTTCAAGGAGCTGTTTGCCTGGTCCACGAGCGATATGCCAGGAATCAGCCCCGATGTGATCGTACATGAGCTGAAGATAGATCCCGCGATCAAACCTATCACACAGAAAAGTCGCCCGATGGGCACAGACAAGAAGATCGCGATCCAGCAGGAGGTGGGCAGGTTGCTCGATGCTGGGTTCATTAAAGAACTCCGATTCCAAACTTGGGTTGCTAATCCAGTGCTGGTTAAGAAGACTAACGGGAAATGGCGAATGTGTGTGGATTTCCGCGACCTGAATAAGGCTTGCCCGAATGACTGTTATCCACTCCCGAGAATCGACCAGCTGGTGGATGCCACGTCGGGACATGAGCTGTTGAGTTTCATGGATGCGTATTCAGGCTACAACCAACTCAAGATGGCCAAGGAAGACGCTCCCCATACAGCGTTCTACGCAGACAGTGACATCTATCACTACGATGTCATGCCTTTCGGGTTGATCAATGCGGGGCCACCTACCAGCGGATGGTGAACAAGCTGTTCGGAGATATGCTGCGAGAAACCATGGAGGCTTACGTGGATGATATGCTGGCGAAGTCCCGACAAGCCGAGGATCATGTGCACAACCTAACGATGGCGTTTGAGCGGATGAGGCTCCATCAAGTTCGCTTAAACCCGACGAAATGCACATTCGGAGTCCACTCAGGGAAATTTTTGGGCTTTATGGTGAGCCAGAGAGGAATTGAGGTGAATCCCGAGAAGCTGAGGGCGATTGAGGAGATGCAGTCTCCGATAAACCATCGGGAGGTACAAGTGCTGAATGGCCGACTAGCTGCGATGAATCGCTTCATGTCCAAAGCTAGCGACCGATCAATGCCATTTTTTGAAGTCCTGAGGGCCAACAAGAAATTTGAGTGGACCGCCAAGTGTGAAGAGGCGTTCCAAGCACTCAAGCAGCACCTTCGCACCCTCCCGCCGTTGGCGAAACCGGTTCCAGGCGAGCCGCTCTATCTTTACTTGGATGTTTCTGAATTTGCCATTAGCTCTGTGTTAGTGAAGGTTGTCGAGGGTAATCAAGTCCCCGTTTATTATGTAAGCAAGGCGTTTGCCAAGTCTGAATTGAATTATCCTGCCGTTGAGAAGTATCTCTTTGCGTTGATTATTACTGCTCGGAAGCTAAGGCCTTATTTCCACGCGCACGAGATTACTGTGTTGACGAACCAACCTTTGAAGCATTTTTTGAACCGACCAGATGAGTCGGGGAGATTAGTGAAATGGACAGTAGAGCTTAGTGAGTTTCGCATACACTTTGCTCCAAGAACGGCTATTAAGGGCCAGGCATTAGCGGATTTCATAGCAGAATCTACAGCCCCCGATCTAGAAGAAGCGGGCCCTGTAGAGGGGGCAACCATGGAGGTCCCGACAGAAAAACAACCAGAGAGGGCAGAGCAATCAGAACAGCCAAATGAGGAAAATACATGGAAGATGTACACGGATGGCTCCTCGAGTTCGGACGGATCAGGAGCAGGCTTTTTGTTGATACCACCAGGTGAAGGTGAACCGCTCCGATACGCCTTGGCTTTAACATTCAAGGCCACAAACAACGAAGCGGAGTATGAAGCTCTCATCACGGGTCTAAAAATTGCTAAAGGCACTGGAGTTGATCATTTGAGAGTGAAGTGTGACGCAGCTTTAATCGTGAACCAGGTTCAAGGGCGATACGAAGCGAGGAGTCCGATAATGAAGAAATACCTACGCGAGGTACAAGCCCTGAAGGAGAGCTTTAAAAGCTTCGATATCGAGGCAATCCCGAGGGAGGAAAACGTAGAGGCAGACACCTTGAGCAAATTTGCCCCGGGGGCACCCTTGGAAGAGAATCGGAAGGTGCATTTCTTGGAGAAGGTGATCTTATCGACCATCGACCCGACACAGGTGTGTGCCATTGAGGCAAGATCGGAGGAGGAACCAACTTGGATGACCCCGATAGTCGCGTACCTGACTACGGGGGCAGTCCCCGATGATAAAGTAGCAGCGGACAGGATACGTCGGATCGCGGCCAATTACGTGATGCTAGACGATCAGCTGTACAAGAAGGGCTGGTTCTCGACTCCGTACTTGAAGTGTGTGGCAGAACCCGATACAGGTCGAATCCTGAAGGAGGTGCATGAAGGGGTCGCGGCTTGTCATGAAGGAGCCCGATCCATTATAAGGAAGGTATTGAACTTGGGCTATTATTGGCCCACGATGAACAAGGAAGCAACGGCGTTGGTCCGATCCTGTGACGCGTGCCAGAGGTACGCCCCGAGTATCGTGGCTCCAGCCGCTAATCTGACATCCATCAAGAGCGCTTGGCCCTTCGCGCAGTGAGGCATCGACTTGGTGGGACCTCTTCCACAAGCACAAGGCCAATGTAAGTATTTACTTGTAGCTATCGATTATTTTTCGAAATGGATAGAGGCAAAGGCGTTGGCCAGAACGACGGGGAATCAGATCGTCAAGTTCCTCCAGACCCATATTGTGTCCAGATACGGGATTCCTAAGGTGGTGATCAGCGACAATGGTCCACCGTTTAACGACTCTCAGGTGAGGGAGTATCTGGAGGAGTTGAACATCGAGCATCGGACACCTTCTGTGCGCCATGCACAGACTAATGGCCAGGTAGAATCAGCCAACAAAATCGTGATGGACGGCCTCAAGAAGAGGGTCTATGCCTTGAAGGGCAAATGGCTGAACGAACTGGAAAACGTGCTTTGGGCTGTTAGAACGACACCCAAACGATCAGCCGGGGAGACTCCGTTTAGCCTCGTTTATGGCACGGAGGCTGTTGCCCCCGTGGAGGTAGCTGTGGCGTCCCATCGGATGAGATATTACGAACCTCTGACGAATGATGAAATGAGACGTCTGGACTTGGACTTACTCGAAGAGAAGAGGCGGGAAGCCGATGAAGTCCAAGCTCGAATGCGTTTGGCGACGGCCAGGTACTACAATCGGCGAGTGAAGTCCCGACAGTTCTTTGTCGGGGAGCTGGTTTGGCGTCGCAACGAGTTCACCCTTTTGGATCGAATCAACAAGATGTCACCAAAATGGGAAGGACCTTATAAGGTCGTGGGGATGCCAGCTCCATATGCGTACAAGTTGGAAGACCTCGATGGCAGAACGTTAAAGCATTTTTTTAGTGGCGAACACTTGAAGAAACACCATGCTTGAAGAAAGTCGCCTTAAGTGGTGCCCGATAAAGTCGCCTTAAGTGGTGCCCGATGTAAAATCGCCTTAAGTGGTGTATGTTGTTTATCGTTTAATTCGATGTAAGCCAATTTTGTGCCGTCAATAAATAAAGAGGTTTCTTCCAATCAGAGTTATCCTTAGATTTATGCTAAGTGTCAAAGTCGCCTTGAGTGGTGCACGAGAAAAGTCGCCTTAAGTGGCGCACGAGAAAAGTCGCCTTGAGTGGTGCACGAGAAAAGTCGCCTTGAGTGGTGCACGATCCTTAGATTTATTCTAAGTATCAAAAAGTCGCCTTGAGTGGTGCACGATACTAAGTCGCCTTGAGTGTTGCACGATCCTTAGATTTATTCTAAGTATCAAAAAGTCGCCTTGAGTGGTGCATAATATTAAGTCGTCTTAAGTGATGCGTGATTCTTAGACTTACTCTAAGTAATATTAAGTCGCCTTGAGTGGTGCACGATATTAAGTCGTCTTAAGTGATGCGTGATTCTTAGATTTACTCTAAGTAATATTAAGTCGCCTTGAGTGGTGCACGATACTAAGTCGCCTTGAGTGGTGCACGATGTAAAGTCGCCTTCAGTGGTGCACGATATTAAGTCGCCTTAGATGGCGCAAGTTGAAAAGTCGCCTTAAGTGGTGCACGATGTAAAGTCGCCTTCAGTGGTGCACGATATTAAGTCGCCTTAGATGGCGCAAGTTGAAAAGTCGCCTTAAGTGGTGCACGATGTAAAATCGCCTTCAGTGGTGCACGATATTAAGTCGCCTTAGATGGCGCAAGTTGAAAAGTCGCCTTAAGTGGTGCACGATGTAAAGTCGCCTTCAGTGGTGCACGATATTAAGTCGCCTTAGATGGCGCAAGTTGAAAAGTCGCCTTAAGTGGTGCACGATGTAAAGTCGCCTTCAGTGGTGCATGATATTAAATCGCCTTAAGTGGTGCACGAGATCAAGTCGTCTTAAGTGATGCACGATTCTTAGATTTACTCTAAGTGTTGTTAAAAAGTCGTCTTAAGTGATGCGTGACTTTTGGATTTATTCTAAATATTGGAAGTCACCTTAAGCGGTGCATGATGGTAAGTCGCCTTAAGTGGTGCAAGTTAATAAAGCGTCTTAAGTGATGTATGAGAATATCTTAAGTGTCGAGGTTTCGACTTAAGAAAGTATAGTAAAGCCACTTGGAGAAGTGCAATGAAAAAATCGGAACTAAGAAAAGTCTGATATTAATGGAGCTCAAAGGCCCGACGATTACAAAAGGAGGAGAATACAAGGATTCTAGCGATAAGAAGTTAGGCCTAATCCTTGTTGGCGGCATCAACGGGAACAGGGCCCACAAGGTCTGTGGCAGAAGGCCCCGCAGGTAGGGATGGCAACGGGTCTCGGGGCCCCGCTGACCCGCGGGGCCCCGACCCGGTTTTGACCCGCCGACCCGCCGACCCGCGGGTCACGGGTCGGGTCCGGGTCGGGTTGGGCTCGGGTCGGGGCGGGTCCGGGTCTAGAGACCCGGGGCCCCGTAGACCCGCCCCGAAATCCATATGTATATAATTTTTTTTTTTTTTAATTTTTTTATGTTAATATGATCTAACATTTAATAAAAAAATATGGTTAATATAGTACCTATATAAATAACATGGACCAAATAGATTTATATTTAGATTATTAGGATTTGTTAATTTGGTGTTTGGATTTAAATTTGTATTTGTAATGAATTTGATGTGTTTGTTGTTTATATTTGATTGATGTTAGATTTATGTTTTGAATTTATATATAATGTAATATTTTGACAAAAAAAAATTGTATTTAATATTGAAAAGTTAAAAAAAAAAAAAAAAAAAAAAAAAAAAAAATTGTTCATATGACGGGGCGGGTCGGGGCCCCGCGGGTCGACCCGCGGGATTTTTGACCCGACCCGACCCGACCCGAAAGGCCCATTTGGCCGGGGCCGGGTCAGCCAGGCCGACCCGCGGGGCGGGTCCGGGGCTGCAAAAACCCGCCCCGACCCGCCCCGTTGCCATCCCTACCCGCAGGGTCAGCCGCTGGAAGATTAACTATCGAGGTCATGGGATCGAGGAGTTTTCGATGAAGAAGTAGCTCCTCTTCACTCTGAACTTGTGGTATGCATTTCCTGCCTTGGGCATCGGCTTCTCCGGTGGAGATGATGCATCCTTCCCGGAGAGCTGCATCATAAGCAGTACTGAAAATTTCATTCAGAGCATAGACGAAGTTGAAGGGCTTCCTTCCCTCGGAACCAGATTCACTGTCTGAAATCAGCCATGGAAGGGGACATCAGGTTTTTTCCGGGAAATTACAAATAAACTAAGCAAAGATGAAGGCGAACAATAGAGAAGAAACCCTTACCTGACATGATAATTGGAGGCTGGAAGAATGAACTTGACATTGCCGGAAAGATGACCGGAGGAACACTAAAGGTCTCAAGAGTTGTAGAGAGCTTTTGAAAATTCGTAGATGGTAAAAGGAAACTATACCCTGGGTGAGGGTTTTATATGCAAAGGGGACAGTCGAAGGGGCGCTTTAATCTGAACCGTCGAAGCTGAAGCGTTCAGATCTGGACCGTTGAGACGAAACGTGAGGAATGACAGCAGGTGCAATGATGAAACAGACTGAAAAGCACTTTTCAGATAAAGCAGACACAGAGAATCAGGCACGGGTACTAAGGACGTCACTTCACTATCCACTGCATTGGATGGCTGGGGAACCGAGGAGTCCTCTCGGATTTGGCAGTTACCTACAAAACGCTGAGGATACGTGAAGAAGAAGACTGATAAGTGAATGACTAAACCAAGGGAAAGATCCCCAATTCCAATATCGGGAGGTCGGGAGTTGGAAGACACGACGAACTAAAAGTCCCTCATGTCTTGGGGGCAAATGATGGGTTCGACTACAGCCGTCAGGCCCTTTAACGGTGAGGAAACGGAAAACAGGCCCACCAGGCCCCAAATGAAGGTCAAGATGACCTAGGAGAAGGGTCCCGACGAAGGGAGTCCCGATGATGAAAGGTCCCGACAGAGTCGGTCCCGACAGATGAGCTGGAAGCTCCCGATGAGAAGCCTTTAAGTAGGCCCCGATGACGAATCCCTGAGAACGATTGGCCCTGTCACGATGACGATGGGCCCCGAGCGGTGACACAATGAGATAACTCTGGAGTCCCCGACGGGAGTCGGGACTCGTTACCAGAGGATAAGGCCAAGATACGCGGGGCGTGGCCGAGATACGCGGAACGTGGTTAAGATACACGGAGCATGGCCGAGATACGTGGGGCGTGGCCGAGATAAGCGAGATCATGGCCTAGATAGGCGGGATCACATCCGAGATACGCGGGATACGGGCTAACCACCCCCAACGGTTCACCAGGTACCTGAGGCATCTCTTCGCCTATAAAAGGCAAGGGGTCACCTCAGAACACTTACGTTGAATTACATACTCTGAGATTATTGCTTGCCAGTTCGTATTGGGCACTCATTTAAGCATCGGAGAGGGATTCTGGGTCACCGCCCGGTCTACCCCCTCTTGCAGGATTGCGTGGAGCGAAGAAGCTAGGATCGCTGTCAAAGTCCGTACCGGAGTTCCACCGTGATCCAACAACAGCCTAATCAAATAAGATTGGATGGAATGGAATGTCACAAGAGAAAGCTAAACACTAACTAGTAACCATCAGGCACTCCATATGTTATTAGGAACATGGAAATGGAGAAGAAAGATGCATATTCATTGCATACCTTTGTTACTCTTGCTCTACGAGCTGCCTCTTCTGCTTCCCGAATCTTTTTGGTCTTTAAGTACTTATTATCTGGTTGAATTTATTAAAAGTTAGCAATTCAATTTTTATTTTCCAAAAAGAGTGGAATTGGTTTGTTTAATTTAATGGTATACAATAAGCATGTTATGTACATGATTTTCTCAGCAAGAAAGGGGCTGGCTTGTTTTGTTACCTTGTTTCTTGGTAGACATAATTCGATAATAATCCTCTGCAGTGAACTGAAAGAAGTCATCTGTCTCATCTGCTATAAGATTGAGGAAACATTTAGACAAATGAACTATGGCAGGATTAAGAGACAGACAAGTAGAAAGTTGTACAAACCGTTTTCTGGTGATGTAGTTTTTGTGGAGGATGTTGTTGGGAGTGTTTCAAAGATACGGATTTCACGTCCGAATTTCTCCATTACTTGAGCACGCTTGATCTGAGGGCATAGCATACAGAATCACTCAGACTTTACATTACAATATCAACGATATTACAATTCAGCACTACCATGGAATTTTAATGTCCTTTTTTTTGGGCTAAAGAGCTTATCCATGTCCTTATCGACTAAAGATGCACATATCATTGCGCTAAATCTACGAGATCCTACAGAATCAACCAACCAAAAGGTGGGAACTTTCAGAAGAAGATGATAGCATAAAACAATCCATATACCACCCAAGTCAAGGGAAAAGCAATTACAAAATCTTAGGGGGGAAACTTGAAAAGCATAGATTAAGAAATTACAGGTTAAACAACTGAAGCACCAAGCTTTCGTCGATAAGACAGACGACGAGAAGATGAGAGATGGGCGAAGAAATACCTTGTTAGCTTCAGCTTCCATGGAATTAATTGGGTCGGGTCTTCTTCTCTTTAATGATATCCATCTATATATATAATAAATCAAAAGGAAAGAGAGGGACAAACCTGGAGTTGACATATCATTAACTTATCTATATCTATATATATATAATAAATCAAAAGGAAAGTACGAAACAAACCTGAACTTGACACATCATCAACTTGGAGCACGCCACGTGGAATATCTATATATCTATCTATATATATAATAAGGTAACAGGTGAGAGGGTAGATTAATGTGAAGTTGCCATGTCATCGTTTTCCACTATCCATACAGTGCCACGTGGCATCTTATATTTGGGCCACTCTGTTTGGGCCACACATATATGTTGTCAACCAAGCCCAAAACGGCATCTATATATATAATAAGGTAACAGGTGAGATGGTAGATTAATGTGAAGTTGCCACGTCAGCGTTTTCCACTATCCATACATCTATCTATCTATATATATAATAAGGTAACAGGTGAGAGGGTAGATTAATGTGAAGTTGCCACGTCAGCGTTTTCCATTATCCATACAGTGCCACGTGGCATCTTATATTTGGGCCACTCTGTTTGGGCCACACATATATGTTGTCAACCAAACCCAAAACGGCATCTATCTATATATATAATAAGGTAACAGGTGAGAGGGTAGATTAATGTGAAGTTGCCACGTCAGCGTTTTCCACTATCCATACAGTGCCACGTGGCATCTTATATTTGGGCCACTCTGTTTGGGCCACACATATATGTTGTCAACCAAGCCCAAAACGGCAGTGCCATAATCTTAATAATAAGATTGAAGAATAAAGTTGAAAAATTGAACTCTTAATTTTTTTTTCTAACAACAAAACAAGTAAATATTGTTTTTCTTTATGTGCATTATATTATATATATATATAAGGAAAAACAATAATATATATTTTTATGAGAGACAAGAGACCTTCAAATTTTTCTTACCAAACAAAAAAATTAAATATAGTTTTTACATCTTGGCTATAGTTTTTATAGTATCGGGAAAAATAAAAATAAAAATCAATAAAGGTAATTAATTATAATATTTATGGGAAACTAGAGATTTCTCCACCTTGACACCATTTATTTTTCGCGATAACATCACTCGATAAAAAGGAACGTACAAGATTTTTAACCTAATTTCAATATATTTATATTGCATGAGGGTTACAACTTACAAGTTTGTTTTATATGGAGCTTATTTTAAATATATATTTGTTCTATATCATAAAATAACCCCGGTTAAAAGAAAATATTAATAACCAAATTTAATATTATAAAACCTTATTAACATTATATTTTTTTTATTTAAAAAATTAATTGATAGTTTTAATATGTTAACTCCTCAACTAAAATGAATTATTTTTTGGTTAAAAATCATAGTGTAACACTTAACTTAAATGATTATTTCGTCCAAGTCAAACAAATAAATATAACCTTATTTGTAAATACTATTTGTCATCGCTATTTGCATGTAAATTCTCTATCTACACAAGAATAAACCCGTCTAAAAAAATTTCAAACTTAAAACAGTTGTTTTCTTTTTGTCAAAATCAAAATAATATTTGGCGGATTACTTACTATCTTTTTTTTTTTTTTTTACTTTTATTATTAAAAATAAAATTTAGACTTTACGATTTAATCAACTCACCCCGCGCATCGCGCGGGGAAAGCACCTAGTATCTGATGGGTTCGACTACAGCCGTCAGGCCCTTTAACGATGAGGAAACGGCAGACAGGCCCACCAGGCCCAAAATGAAGGTCAAGATGACCTAGGAGAAGGGTCCCGACGAAGGGAGTCCCGATGATGAAAGGTCCCGACAGAGTCGGCCCCGACAGATGAGCTGGAAGCTCCCGATGAGAAGCCTTTAAGTAGGCCCCGATGATGAATCCCTAAGAATGATTGGCCCTGTCACGATTGTTGGATCACGGGTGAAACTCCGTTACGTCCTTGACGGAAAGCTTGGACTTCTGGGCTCCACGTAATCCTGCAAAAGGGGATGACCTGGGTGGTGACCCAGAATCCCTCTCCGATGCTTAAATGAGTATGGTGATCAATGGGGGGTAAGCACAAGAGTATAAGTTCGTCTTAGATGATGGTTTTCTGAGGTAACTTCCTCCTTTATATAGGAGGGGAAGTTACTCAGTTACCTGTTACTGCGCCCGGCAGTTTTGCCCATGATTCCGTGTATCTCGCCACGATTCCACATATCTCGGTTGGGATTCCATATATCTCGCCCCACGCTCCGCGTATCTTACCCGTACTCCGCGTATCTCAGGCACGCCCTGCGTATCTCGGGGAGTTTATCTCTATCTTTAACCGTCTCCCACTACTCTATCTAGTAGGAGGGTTTCTCGGTTTTTATCCTCTGATCACAAGTCCCGACTCCTGTCGGAGACTCCAGAGTTGTCTCATTCTAGATCACCACCCAGGACCTTCAGTCTCTACGGGACAGGTCCAGCCTCTGCGGGGCTTTATTATCGGGGCCTTTACTAAGGCACATCGGGGCCTACTCAGAGGCTTCTTATTGGGAGCATTCAGCTCATTCATCGGGACCGCTAAAGTCGGGACCCTTCGTGCTGGGCCTCTGGGCCTTCCAGGCTTTTCACGAGGCCCACTGGACCTACTCGCCGTCCATTGGCTGTTAACAGGGCTAACGATTACATCGGAACCCATCATTTGCCCCCAAGACATGGGGGACTTTTAGTTCGTCATGTCTTCCAGTCCAGATCTTTTGACCTCTCTTGTCGAAGGTTTTCGCTTTCATGCCTTCCGATACCACCGTCGGAGGCCTTTGTCTTCGCACCTCCCGATACCACTATCGGGGACTTTCACATTCCTTGATGCCTCTTTGTCGAAGGCTTTTATTTCCACACCCTCTGATACCACTGTCGGAGGTTTTTGCCTTGCGTGTGATCGTTGCATAACAGAGTCTCTTACTCATGATTGCCTTGGGCCCACCAGGCCCCATGGGCAGTTGCCAAATCCGAGGAGACTCCTCGGTTACTGTAGCATTAAATGCCTAGGGATAAAGAAGCGACGTCTAAACCAGCGTGACTGCTGTTTTCTGCAAAAGCAACTGTGACGTCATACACGTCCCTTCCGTGCCTATAATCTCGTCAATTAAGATCGTGTCGTTTCCTCTTCAACGGTGCAGATCGAGCCCATCCAGCTGTTTCCTCCGTACCGTCTCCATAATCTCAATGGTTGTGATCGAATCGTTTCGTCTTCGACGGTCACGATTACATCCCTTCAATCATCCTTCTGCCTATAAAAGGTAAAACCCTGGTCTTATTCACTTCTTCTGCACTCTCTCGCTTTCAGCCATCTTTGCATTCGAAGCTTCCTCCTCAATCTCCTCCTGGTATTCAAGTGATCCAAGGCCTTCAACCTTTCCGACCTTCCTTCTTCAACCACCGATCATGTCTGGTAAGAATTCCTTTCTACGTTTTCGTGATTTGCTTGCTGTTTTTTCTTCTTTTCTCAAATCCTTTTGCTTGCGACCGTTTTAGACGAAGCTAGTTCTGAGGCTAGGACTCCCTTCACCTTCGAGTTCGCTGTCAATGAGATCTCGGAGGCTACATATGAGGTTGCCCTTAGGGAGGGGTGTATCACCTCTGATTGGGAACCTCGTTTTCCGTATGAGTCTCAGTCTGCTGTCAGGAGGAAACACATCATTACACCTCCTCGGGCAGGGGAAGTGTTCGTCTCCGCTGGGCAAGTAAGCGCGGGGATTCGGTTCCCCTTCTGCGGAAATATGGTGGAGATGTGCAACTTCTACAAAACGCATCCCTGTACCTTCTCACCACACGCCATCCGCGTGTGGAATGCCTTCCAACTGTTGTGCCACCGTCAGCAGTGGACGTACAGTCTTCTGCTGTTCCGCACTTTCTACGGCATGAAGTGCAACAAGGCTGGGGTCTGCTCCTTCTCTCCCCGACTCCCCAAGTGGACCAATGAGCAACTTTCACGTTTCGGCTGGGATAGCGAAACGTGGAAGTTCCACAAAGATCGGGTGCTGATTCGTGATTCTGGGTCCGACAACAGCGGATGGAAGAAGTACTACTTCTTCGTCCAACATAGCTCTGTCCCCTGGCCTCGATGGGAGGTCGTGGCGGATCCTGCCCCCAAGCTCCAAGATTATACTGAGGATGACCTCAACACCCTCCAGATGGTTCAACTCTACCGCTGGGGGGACAACTTCATACCCATTGATGCCAACAAGCTCCAGGAGCGGAACTTGATTGCTATCGGAGTCCGACTCCTTGACTCTGTTTCTGCAGATTTAGTCGTCTGGGTAATATTTCTAACTATTTTATCTTTACCTTTGCAGCCAAGAAGGCTTCTCTGTTGACTCATCTCATTCTGAAGCAGGGCGAGACCGATGCCGTCCAAAGTGGCTCCAAGCGGAAGCGCAAACTGGTGAAGAAGGGTACTGCCTCCTCCACTCCCTTATCTGCTGCTCCTCTTACCGACGAGCAAGTCGGGGCCAAGAAGACCAGGCGGGAGGAGATAGATCGGGCCTTCGGGGTCACCACCATCGAGGAAGGTAAGCGCGTTCGTCGTGCAATTAAACAATATAAAAAATTAGTCCCCAAGGAGTTTATCCCCGCTGATTGGAAAGCACGTGTCCAAGAGATCAAGTACATCCTTCGAGGAGAAATTCCCCACGTCCTTGAGGCGGGATACTACAACGTCCTTGGGAAGAATAGACATTTCGATCGTCAAATCATCTGGTGCCCTGAAGGTACTCTTCCTAACTTTATTCGTCCTGCCACCGCAGGTCCCTTGGAGACTCCTGCCCCGACGGAGGCTATCATTCCAGCGGAGGCTGCAGCTCCGCAAGAACTGATGCTGGAGGACGCCCCGGCGGGAGCTCAGTTCCGCCAGGTGACCGATTTGGAAGCTTCTCCTTCTGTCGAGGAGCCTGAAGAGGGGGGCCTGCTTCCCCGCGGCAGGTCGGGGTCCAGGAGCGCGAGGCCCGCTGTTAGGGACGTGTCCCAGAGTCCTCCTCCTGTTCTTCGCACCCCAACTCCTGAGCCGCCAGTTGAGGTGGCTCCTCCTGCTGAAAGTTCTGGGGTCATCCCCCCTCTCCCCGTGGACGAAAACCTTTACAAGGTTTTCACCCCCGATGAGGGGATGATGCCTTGGAACCCGATCGAGTCCCTCCGAGGGGTTCCACTTCGCCGGGGGGAGCTTGATCCTGGGCTGGCCCTGCATCTGCTGGCGGGGTGCGTTCCTCCAGCCTTGAGGCGGCCCCTGTCCTTTGCTCGGGAGGACCTTGAGGAGGAGATCCGCGACATGGCCATTCTTCGGATGGAGGTGAAACTTCTATCCTTGTTTCGTTTTCTTCATTACTCTCATCTTCGATTGCTTATGTCTTGATCTTTTCCTTCCTTCTTTCAGGACACCGCGAACCAACAGCGCTGCTTCGGCCTTATCCTGGCTCTGAAGGGTGTTTTGGAGGCGGCGAGGCCCAGTCGAACCCTGATGCTTTAGCCAAGCTTCAGGTGGAACTCGACGAGGCGGTAGCGGCCAAGAACAAGATGGCCAAGGAGAAGGCTCTCCTCGATGATTTGTCCTCCAACCTGCTCAAGAAGGTTCACGATCATGAGGCTGTCATGCGTCGGGAGCGGAAGATGGTCCAGGCGGACCAGCAGCGGAATGAGGAGGAGAAGAAGCAGCTCATTCATGAGAAAAACGTCTTCGCGGGTCTCCTCGCGGAGGCCAAGGCGAAGTTTGAGGCGGAGAGGGCTGAGTTTTCTGCCAAGCTGGCTGAGGCCAAGGCTCAGGGCCTCGAGGAGGGCCGCCTGCAGGGCCGCGAGGAAGGTTTCCAGTAAGGTCGCGAGGAGGGTCGCGGGGAGTATTGGAACTCCGAAGAATTCAAGCTGGCTGCTGTGGAGTTTTGCAAGTCCGAGGTGGAGGACGTTTTGTTCAACGCCGTCGAGGAACTCTACACAGCCTATGCGGATTCCATTGACTTCACGAAGTTCGAGACTCTTGCCCCTGTCGCGGAGAAGTACTTCAACCTCCCCGCGGAGAGTGAAGAGGCTGCTGCCGTGGACCCGACTCCGCCAACTCCGGAGCCTTCTGCCCAAGCCCCTCCAAACCTTGCTCCCTCCGACACTGCTGAGGATCCATCTTCCAACAAGGACCAAGTTTAGTGCTTACATCTTTTAGTCCTTGTTGCTTTTCTCCTTTGTTTCTTGTTTATCCTTTGTATCGAACCCCTTTTGGCCTTCGAGCCTTTATCTAAGGAACTTCTTTTATCTGTTTTGGAGTCGATATTCATTTGCACTTTATCTAAAGCGGCTTAAAATTCGTTACTCAGAACGTTCCGATGCACCATTAAAATGACTGCATACGTCCTTCCGACGTTTTACTCGGGACTTCACCACTTAAGGCTTCTCGTCCAAAATCGGGACTTCACCACTCAAGGTTTCTCGTCCAAAATCGGGACTTCACCACTTAAGGCTTCTCGTCCATACCTTTCAAGGCCATTTTCATACCCTTTTAGGGCTTTCATTGCATCTCTACTGGACGGCTTAGTCGTACCTGTTAAGGCTTTTTGTCGCATCATATAGACGACTTACGCGGACCTGTTAAGGCTTTTCCGTACCCGTTAAGGCTTTTGGCCGCATCATATAGACGACTTACGCGGACCCATCAGGGCCTTTTCATACCTAGGCTTTTGGTTGCATCATATAGACGACTTACGTGTACCCCGTAGGGCTTTTGTCCGTACCTGTTAAGGCTTTTGGCCGCGCCATATAGACGACTTACGCATCCCCCGCGGGGCTTTCATCGTACCTCGGAAGGCTTTTGTCGCGTCACTCAGGACGTCTTACTAACAGTTAGAATAAATTTGAAAGCAATTTGATCTGAAGGCAATTTCTTTTATTCATAAATAACTCAAAATAGGCTTACATCGGATCTTATTGATAGACAATTTGCGCCCTTCACGGCGGCTTAATATCAAACATGATACTTCTTCAAGTGTTCGCCACTGAAGGAATGCTTCAACGTCTTGCCTTCGAGATCCTCTAACTTGTATGCATTGGGCACTGGCATCCCTACGATCTTGTAAGGTCCTTCCCATTTTGGTGACAGCTTGTTGATCCGATCTTGATGAACAAACTCATTCCTCCGCCAGACAAGTTCTCCCACGAAGAATTGTCGGGACCTGACACGCCGATTATAATATCGGGCTGTTGCCAGACGCATTCGGGCCTGGACTTCATCAGCCTTCCACCTCTTCTCCTCGAGTAGGTCTAAGTCCAGACGTCTCATTTCCTCATTTGTCAGAGGCTCGTAATATTTCGCGCGGTGGGACGCCACCGCTATCTCCACGGGAGCGACTGCCTCCATGCCATAAACCAGGCCAAACGGAGTTTCTCCTGTTGATTGCTTGGGTGTTGTTCTCACAGCCCATAGGACATTCTCGAGCTCATCCAGCCAATGGCCCTGCAAGGCATAGACTCTCTTCTTCAAACCATCCATCACGATCTTGTTGGCTGACTCTACCTGGCCATTGGTCTGAGCGTGGCGGACTGAAGCAGTCCGATGCTCAATGTTTAGTTCTTCCAGGTACTCCTTCAACTGAGCCCCATTGAACGGAGGGCCGTTGTCGCTAATCAACACTCGCGGGACCCCGTACCGGGATATGATCTGAGTCTGAAGGAACTTGAGGATCTGCTGCCCCGTCGTTCTAGCCAAAGCTTTAGCCTCTATCCACTTTGAGAAGTAGTCGATAGCCACGAGTAAGTACTTGCACTGACCTCTCGCTTGGGGAAGAGGTCCCACCAAGTCAATCCCCCATTGCGCGAAGGGCCATGCACTTCTGATGGGCATTAAGTCCGCAGCGGGAGCCACGATATTTGGAGCGTACCTCTGGCATGCATCACAGGATCGGACCATCGCGGTCGCTTCCTTGTTCATCGAGGGCCAATAGTAGCCTAAGTTCAATGCCTTCCTCACTAGAGATCGGGCCCCTTCATGGCAGGCCGCGACTCCTTCGTGTAGCTCCCTCAGGATCCGATTTGTGTCAGGCTCTGCTACGCATTTTAGAAAAGGCTTTACGTACCCTTTTTTGTACAACTGGTTGTCCACCATTGCATAGTTGTCCGCAATCCGCCGCAACCTGAAAGCTGCCACTTTGTCATCGGGGAGTACCCCCGACGTCTAAACCAGCGTGACTTCTGTTCAAAAAGTGTTTCAAGGGCTGATTAGTCAATACTGTGACTTCATGGGCATGGAAGTAAGGTCGCAGTTTTCGAGCGGCAATAATCAACGCAAAGAGATACTTCTCAATAGCGGGATAATTTATTTCAGACTTGGCGAACGCCTTGCTTACATAATAAATAGGCACTTGGTTGCCCTTGACAATTTTAATCAAAACAGAACTAACAGCCACATCAGAAACAGCCAAATAGAGATAGAGCGGCTCGCCTGGAACTGGTTTCGCCAACGGCGGAAGGGTACGGAGGTGCTGTTTGAGTGCCTGGAACGCCTCATCGCACTTGTCGGTCCATTCGAACTTCTTGTTGGCCCTCAGTACATCAAAAAATGGCATAGCTCGATCACTCGCCTTGGATAGGAAGCGATTCATCGCGGCCAACCGGCCATTCAGCACCTGAACCTCCCGATGAGTCCTCGGGGACTGCATCTCCTCGATTGCTCGCAGCTTCTCAGGGTTCACCTCGATTCCTCTCTGGCTCACCATGAACCCTAGGAACTTCCCCGAGTTCACCCCGAAAGCACATTTGTCGGGGTTCAGCCAAACCTGATGGAACTTCATCCGCTCAAATGCCGCCGTCAAATTCTGGACATGGTCTCCTGCCTGTCGGGACTTCACCAGCATGTCGTCCACATATGCCTCCATGGTTTTCCCCAGCATGTCCCCGAACAACTTGTTCGCAATCCGCTGGTAAGTTGCTCCGGCATTGATCAATCCGAAGGGCATCACGTCGTAATGGTAGACGTCACTGTCAGCGTAAAAAGCTGTGTGAGGGGCATCCTCCTTCGCCATCTTGATCTGGCACCACCGCGGCAGATATGCGGGAAGCGTAGTTCTTCCGAGAGGAAGAGGTATCTCCTCCCGCCGCCATTCCTCCATGGATGACGTTGATAGTTCCGCGCCTCTCCTTACGGGCACCTGAACCCGAGGCCTCATGCTCGACCTTCTTCTTCTTCGGGGATCAGTCGCGGGACTTGGAACGGGATCGCGACCGACTTCTGGAACGGGATCGGCACCGCCCCTTCCCGACGAACTCTTTCAGCTTTCCCTTCTGGATCAGCTTTTCAATCTCCTTCTTCAGCTCCCGACAGTTCTCAGTGTCGTGACCATTGGCTCGATGGTAGCGAGTAACGGTCAGGACGGCCTCCTAGGAATTCGCCTTCTTTCCTCGGGGGTATCGAGCGAGACCTTGTCTGTCCATCACAGCTAACTCAGAGGTCATCGAGCTATTGATGGGAACAGCCCGACCCTCTCGGTTGTCCTTCCTCGGAGGACGCTTGTCTTCTCTTTTATCGGGACGACCACGGTTCCTACTTCCCTCCTACATGTCGCTCCCCTTGCGATCATCCGACAGCTTGGACGATGGCTTTCCTCTTCCCGACTTCGGGGGATCGAGTTCTCCAGCAGCAATCTTCGACTCCTGGACGTCGATTTGCTGTTTCACCCTCGCCTGCAGGGCCTCCATACTCCACACAGCCTTCGCGGCTACGCTATGCATTAGGTCGGAACCGTACGGAGCGCTCAAGTTCCGCAGGAAAGTGCGGATGGTCTCACCCTCCGAAATTTCTTCATCAATCTCCGCGGCACTGGCAGTGAATCGCTGGTAGTAGTATGCCAACGATTCGTCGGGCCTCTGCACCACCTGAGTCAAGGATCTCACGCTCTTCAGAAGGCGCCTTCGACCTTGATACTGCTTGATGAAGCGATCGTGCATATCGGCCCAGCAGGTGATGCTTCCTGGAGGGAGGCTGAAGAACCAAGTCATGGCCCTTTCTCCCAGGGTTATCGGGAACAATGAGCATATAAGATCATCGTTCGATGTTCGTCCCATACAGGCCTGGACGTGCCTCTGCACATGGCGAACTGGGTCCCCCTCACCATCGTACTCCTTGATGGTCGGAATACCTAGCCCAGGCGGGGCTACGGTATCGATCAGCCGCGGCACGAAAGGATGGCTGGACCGATCCCTCAGCTCCGATGTCATCTGCTTCTGATCACCCATGCAGATGCTCACGATCTTCACCACCTGATCGGGGGTGATGGGGCCATTCAGGGGAATGGTCCTGTTCTGCACTGGTCCTGGGCCGTCGACCACGAAATTCTCCAGGTGTGCTGGTTCCTTGCCCTTATTCCTGAGCGGAACCTCCTGTTCCTCCGGGTCCACCCTCGGCGGGGGTGGTGGTAATTCTTCTCGCGGAGGCAACTCCTCCGCTCTCCTGGCGGCCTCTCTCTTATCCAGCAAGGCCTCCATGGCGGCCAAGAACATGGGCATAGCCTCCGCTACTGCCTTGGCCAACTCCGAGTTCGAAGACGACCCTTCTTCCCTTCGCGGGACTCCTTCTCTTCCATGGCCCACCGGGTTTGGGGGAGCCTCATCTTCCTCCCTACGCGGGACATCCTGCCTGTTCGTCTCAGCGTCTCGGACTGAGACCTCATAGCCATCACCTTGCCCCCCTGTCTGGGAAAGAGCAGGGTTCTCACCTTGTTCAGAAACGCGTTCCGGCAACGGGGAATTCACAGTTCCTGCGGGACGAGAACTGCCAGCCTGAACTTGCTTCTTCTCGCCACCACCGGCCATTGATCTGGTAGAAGCTATCTTGACTTTTCGTAAGTTTCCCACAGACGGCGCCAATGTTGGATCACGGGTGAAACTCCGTTACGTCCTTGACGGAAAGCTTGGACTTCTGGGCTCCGCGTAATCCTGCAAAAGGGGATGACCTGGGTGGTGAACCAGAATCCCTCTCCGATGCTTAAATGAGTATGGTGATCAATGGGGGGTAAGCACAAGAGTATAAGTTCGTCTTAGATGATGGTTTTCTGAGGTAACTTCCTCCTTTATATAGGAGGGGAAGTTACTCAGTTACCTGTTACTGCGCCCGGCAGTTTTGCCCATGATTCCGTGTATCTCGCCACGATTCCACATATCTCGGTTGGGATTCCATATATCTCGCCCCACGCTCCGCGTATCTTACCCGTACTCCGCGTATCTCGGGCACGCCCTGCGTATCTCGGGGAGTTTATCTCTATCTTTAACCGTCTCCCACTACTCTATCTAGTAGGAGGGTTTCTCGGTTTTTATCCTCTGATCACAAGTCCCGAATCCTGTCGGAGACTCCAGAGTTGTCTCATTCTAGATCACCACCCAGGACCTTCAGTCTCTACGGGACAGGTCCAGCCTCTGCGGGGCTTTATTATCGGGGCCTTTACTAAGGCACATCGGGGCCTACTCAGAGGCTTCTTATCGGGAGCATTCAGCTCATTCATCGGGACCGCTAAAGTCGGGACCCTTCGTGCTGGGCCTCTGGGCCTTCCAGGCTTTTCACGAGGCCCACTGGACCTACTCGCCGTCCATTGGCTGTTAACGGGGCTAACGATTACATCGGAACCCATCATTTGCCCCCAAGACATGGGGGACTTTTAGTTCGTCATGTCTTCCAGTCCAGATCTTTTGACCTCTCTTGTCGAAGGTTTTCGCTTTCATGCCTTCCGATACCACCGTCGGAGGCCTTTGTCTTCGCACCTCCCGATACCACTATCGGGGACTTTCACATTCCTTGATGCCTCTTTGTCGAAGGCTTTTATTTCCACACCCTCTGATACCACTGTCGGAGGTTTTTGCCTTGCGTGTGATCGTTGCATAACAGAGTCTCTTACTCATGATTGCCTTGGGCCCACCAGGCCCCATGGGCAGTTGCCAAATCCGAGGAGACTCCTCGGTTACTGTAGCATTAAATGCCTAGGGATAAAGAAGCGACGTCTAAACCAGCGTGACGATTACATCGGAACCCATCAACGATGACGAGGGGCCTCGAGCGGTGACACAACGAGATAACTCTGGAGTCTCCGACGGGAGTCGGGACTCGTTACCAGAGGATAAGGCCAGGATACGCGGGGCGTGGCCGAGATACGCGGAACGTGGTTAAGATACACGGAGCATGGCCGAGATACGCGGGGCGTGGCCGAGATAAGCTAGATCACATCCGAGATACGCGGGATACGGGCTAACCACCCCAACGGTTCACCAGGTACCTGAGGCATCTCTTCGCCTATAAAAGGCCAGAGGTGACCTCAGAACGTTCACGTTGAAATACATACTCTGAGATTATTGCTTGCCAGTTCGTATTGGGCACTCATTTAAGCATCGGAGAGGGATTCTGGGTCACCGCCCGGTCTATCCCCTCTTGCAGGATTGCGTGGAGCGAAGGAGCTAGGATCGCCGTCAAAGCCCGTACCGTAGTTCCACCGTGATCCAACATTGGCGTCGTCTGTGGGAATCAAACAAAAAGCTGATATGCCTTCTACTCGATCGATGGCGGCTGGCAAGCACAGAAGACAGGGACAATCCGGTGGTTCCCGTCACCCCGCTGCAACAAATCTGGATTCAGTACCAGAACAGGAGGAAAACCAGAACCATCCCCCGGCTGAGCTCTCCCAGACAGGGGGGCACAATGGAGATCCCGAAGATATTGCTCCTCAGCACCAGGGCAATAGGGGGCAGGAGGCTCCCCCAGCTACAGACTTGACAAGGGCCGTGGCGGAAGCCATGCCCATGTTTCTGGCAGCCGTGGAGGCTCTCTTGGATCGGAGAGAGGCTGCGAGGAGGCAGGAGGAGATGCCCCCGTTGGAGGAAGTGGCCCCACCAACAGAGGGTCGGAACGCACAGGAAGTCCCCCCCCGAGGCCAGGACAGAAGTAGGGCGACCGGTCAGCCGGAGAGGTTCGTGGTTGATGGACCAGGACCAGTACAGCACAGGACCATTCCCTTGAATGGTCCCATCACTCCCGACCAGGTGGTAAAGATCGTGAACATCTGCATGGGAGAACAGAAGCCGCTAGTGTCGGAGCTAAGGGATCGATCCACTCATCCCTTCGTTCCCCGACTCATCGACACCCTAGCCACGCCTGGGCTAGGCATCCCCACGATAAAGGAATACGATGGCGAAGGAGATCCGGTTCGCCATGTCCAGAAACACCTTATGGCGTGTCTGGGAAGAGCCCCGAGTGAAGATATAGTGTGTACGCTGTTCCCGAACACACTTGGAGAAAGGGCCCTGACCTGGTTCTTTAGTCTGCCCCCAGGCTGCATCACTTGCTGGGCAGATATGCACGACTGATTCATTCAGCAGTACCAGGGTCGGAGACGTTTATTGAAGAGCGTGAGGTCCCTGACCCAGGTGGTGCAGAGGCCCGACGAATCGCTGGCACACTATTACCAGCGGTACACCACCAGTGTGGCAGAAATCGACGAAGAGATCTCGGAAGGTGAGACCATACGTACCTTCATTCGGAACTTAACGGCCCCCTATGGTTCCGATCTGATGCACAGCGTGGCTGAGAAAGCTGTGTGGAATATGGAGGCACTGCAAAAGAGGTTGAAACGGCAAATCGATGTCCAGGAGTCGAAGATAGCCGCAGGAGAGTTGGAGCCCCCAAAGTCAAACAAAGGGAAGCAGTCGGTTAAACCTTCTGACGATCGCAAATCAAAAGGTAAACCCGACAGTAGTAGGAATCGAGGCCGCCCGGATCGGAGGGACGATAGGCGCTCTTCAAGGAAAGATAAGCGGGAGGATCTCGACATTCCTCTCAACTGTTCCATGGCGGAAGTACTGACGGTCATGGAACGACAAGGTATCTCTCGGTACCCCCCAAAGAAGGATGGAGAATTCTTGGGATCTCGCACAGATCGCTACTGCCGATTCCATCGCGCAAATGGTCACGACACCAATCACTGCCGGGAACTGAAGAAGGAGATCGAAAAGCTGATCCAGAAGGGGAATCTCAAAGAATTTGTCGGGGATAAGCGGTGTCGATCTCGCTCTCGGTCCCGTTCCCGATCCCGCGATCGGTCCCCAAAGAAGAAGAGAACCGATCCAGAGTCATCCGGTGCTCGCAAGGAGAGACGGGGCACTATCAATGTGATCCACGGAGGATTTTCTGCTGGAGGTGATACTTCATCCGCCCGAGAGGTCTATGCCTCTAGAATCCCTACGGCGGTGGTGTTGGGTAAGAGGTCCCGATCCTGGACCTTGAAAGAAGAGATGGTAATCTCCTTTTCGTCGGAAGACCTCATAGGCGTGGAGACTCCGCACGACGATGCCTTGGTGGTAACCTTGGATGTAGACGGGTTTGAAATGAAGAGAATTCTAATCGACGGAGGGAGCTCCTCCGACATTCTATTCATGGATGCGCTGGAGGCTATGGGGAAAACAAAGAAAGATCTGAAGGAGGCAAACTTCCCGATGGTCGGGTTCTCTGGCTCAACCTCCTATCCACTAGGAGTAATCACCTTACCAGTGGAATTTGGTAGTGGGTGGAAATCAGAAAGGAGGAACGTGGAGTTTGTCGTAGTCGATTCCGCGGGGACCTACAACGCGATCATCGGAAGAACCACCATTAACCCCCTGATGGCGGTCGCCTCGACAGTGCACAAGAAGATGAAATTCCCGACCGACCATGGAGTCGGAGAGGTTAAAGGCGACTAGGTGGCTTCTCGAAAATGTTATGTTAACGCCACCCGAAGGAGGAGACGAGAGGCCATGACTGTCCTTCAGACAGACACGGATCCTAGAGAAGAGTTTGGGCGTCCCGCCCCCGTAGAAGATCTGAAAGAAGTCGAGATCGACGGACCCCAGAGGAAGGTGAAAATCGGGTCTGCCCTGACTGAAGAGACAGCCCAGAAATTAATTAAATTATTGAAGGAGTTCAAGGAGCTGTTTGCCTGGTCCCCTAGCGATATGCCAGGAATCAGCCCCGATGTGATCGTACACGAGCTGAAGATAGATCCCGCGATCAAGCCTATCACGCAGAAAAGGCGTTTGATGGGCACGGACAAGAAGATCGTGATCCAGCAAGAGGTGGGCAGGTTGCTCGATGCTGGGTTTATTAAAGAGCTCTGATTCCAAACCTGGGTCGCTAATCCGGTGCTGGTGAAGAAGACTAACGGGAAATGGCGAATGTGTGTGGATTTCCGCGACCTAAACAAGGCTTGCCCAAAGGACTGTTACCCACTCCCGAGAATCGACCAGCTGGTGGATACCACGTCGGGACATGAGCTGTTGAGTTTCATGGATGCGTACTCAGGCTACAACCAGATCAAGATGGCCAAGGAAGACGCTCCCCATACAGCGTTCTATGTAGACAGTGACATCTATCACTACGATGTCATGCCTTTCGGGTTGATCAATGCTGGGGCAACCTATCAGCGGATGGTGAACAAGCTGTTCGGAGATATGTTGGGAGAAACCATGGAGGCTTACGTGGATGATATGCTGGTGAAGTCCCGACAAGCCGAGGATCACGTGCACAACCTAACCATGGCATTTGAGCGGATGAGGCTCCACCAAGTTCGCTTGAACCCGACGAAATGCGCCTTCGGAGTCCACTCAGGGAAGTTTTTAGGCTTCATGGTGAGCCAGAGAGGAATTGAGGTGAATCCTGAGAAGCTGAGGGCAATCGAGGAGATGCAGTCTCCGATAAATCATCGGGAGGTACAAGTGCTGAATGGCCGACTAGCTGCAATGAATCGCTTCTTGTCCAAAGCCAGCGACCGATCAATGCCGTTTTTCAAAGTCCTGAGGGCCAACAAGAAATTCGAATGGACCGCCAAATGTGAAGAAGCGTTCCAAGCACTCAAGCAGCACCTTCGCACCCTCCCGCCGTTGGCAAAACCGGTTCCAGGAGAGCCGCTCTACCTTTATTTGGCTGTTTCTGAATTTGCCATTAGCTCTGTGTTAGTAAAGATTGTCGAGGGTAATCAAGTCCCCGTCTATTATGTAAGCAAGGAGTTTGCCAAGTCTGAATTAAACTATCCCGCCGTTGAGAAGTACCTCTTTGCGTTGATTATTACTGCTCGGAAGCTAAGGCCTTATTTCCACGCACACGAGATTACTGTGCTGACGAACCAGCCTTTGAAACATTTTTTGAACCGACCGGATGCGTCGGGAAGATTAGTGAAGTGGGCAGTAGAGCTTAGTGAGTTTCGAATACACTTTGCTCCAAGAACGGCCATCAAGGGCCAGGCATTGGCGGATTTTATAGCAGAATCTACAGCCCCCGATCTGGAAGAAGCGGGCCCTGTAGAGGGGGCAACCATGGAGGTCCCGATAGAAGAACAACCAGAGAGGGCAGAGCAATCAGAACAGCCAAACAAGGAAAATACCTTGGAGATGTACACGGATGGCTCCGCGAGTTCGGACGGATCAGGAGCGGGCTTTTTGTTGATACCACCGGGTGAAGGTGAACCGCTCCGATACGCCTTGGCTTTAACATTCAAGGCCACAAACAACGAAGCGGAGTATGAGGCTCTCATCACGGGCCTGAAAATTGTTAGAGGCACGGGAGTCGATCACTTAAGAGTGAAGTGTGACGCAGCTTTAATCGTAAACCAGGTTCTAGGGCGATACGAAGCTAAGAGTCCGATAATGAAGAAGTATCTACGAGAGGTACGAACCTTGAAGGAGAGCTTTAAAAGCTTCGACATCGAGGCAATCCCGAGGGAGGAAAACGTAGAGGCAGACGCCTTGAGCAAATTTGCCTTGGGGGCACCCTTGGAAGAAAGTCGGAAGGTACACTTCTTAGAAAAGGTGATCTTATCAAACATCGACCCAACACAGGTGTGTGCCATTGAGGCGAGATCGGAGCAGGAGCCAACTTGGATGACCCCAATAGTCGCGTATCTGACTACGGGGGTAGCCTCCGATGATAAAGTAGTAGCGGACAGGATACGTCGGATCGCGGCCAATTATGTGATGCTAGACGATCAGCTGTACAAGAAGGGCTGGTTCTCGACTCCGTACTTGAAGTGTGTGGCAGAACCCGACACCAATCGGATTCTGAAGGAAGTGCACGAAGGGGTCGCGGCTTGTCATGAAGGGGCCCGATCCATCATGAGGAAAGTGCTGAACTTGGGCTATTATTGGCCCACGATGAGCAAGGAAGCAACGGCGTTGGTCCGATCCTGTGACGCGTGCCAGAGGTACGCCCCGAGTATCGTGGCTCCGGCCGCTAATCTGACATCCATCAAGAGCGCGTGGCCCTTCGCGCAGTGGGGCATCGACTTGGTGGGACCTCTTCCACAAGCACAAGGACAATGTAAGTATTTACTTGTAGCAATCGATTATTTTTCGAAATGGATAGAGGCGAAGGCATTGGCCAGAACAACGGGGAACCAGATCGTCAAGTTCCTCCAAACCCACATCGTGTCCAGATACGGGATTCCTAAGGTGGTGATCAGCGACAATGGTCCACCGTTTAACGGCTCTCAGGTGAGGGAGTATCTGGAGGAGTTGAACATCGAGCATCGGACTGCTTCTGTACGCCATGCTCAGACTAACGGCCAGGTGGAATCAGCCAACAAAATCGTGATGGATGGCCTAAAGAAGAGGGTCTATGCCTTGAAGGGCAAGTGGCTGAACGAACTGGAAAACGTGCTTTGGGCTGTTAGAACGACACCCAAACGATCAACGGGGGAGACTCCGTTTGGCCTCGTTTATGGCACGGAAGCTGTCGCCCCCGTAGAGGTAGCTGTGGCGTCCCATCGGATGAGATATTACGAGCCTCTGACGAACGATGAAGTGAGACGTCTGGACTTGGACTTACTCGAAGAGAAGAGGCGGGAAGCCGATGAAGTCCAAGCTCGAATGCGATTGGCGACGGCCAGGTACTACAATCGGCGAGTGAAGTCCCGAAAATTCTTCGTCGGGGAGCTGGTTTGGCGTCGCAACGAGTTCACCCTTTTGGATCGAATCAACAAGATGTCACCAAAATGGGAAGGACCTTATAAGGTCGTGGGGATGCCAGCTCCAAATGCGTACAAGTTGGAAGACCTCGATGGCAGAACGTTAAAGCATTCTTTTAGTGGCGAACACTTGAAGAAACACCATGCTTGAAGAAAGTCGCCTTAAGTGGTGCCCGATAAAGTCGCCTTAAGTGGTGCCCGATGTAAAATCGCCTTAAGTGGTGTATGCTGTTTATCGTTTAATTCGATGTAAGCCAATTTTGTGCCGTCAATAAATAAAGAGGTTGCTTCCAATCAGAGTTATCCTTAGATTTATGCTAAGCGTCAAAGTCGCCTTGAGTGGTGCACGAGAAAAGTCGCCTTGAGTGGTGCACGAGAAAAGTCGCCTTGAGTGGTGCACGAGAAAAGTCGCCTTAAGTGGTGCACAATCCTTAGATTTATTCTAAGTATCGAAAAGTCGCCTTGAGTGGTGCACGATATTAAGTCGTCTTAAGTGATGCATGATTCTCAGATTTACTCTAAGTAATAATTAAGTCGTCTTAAGTGATGCGCGGGACTAAGTCGCCTTAAGTGGTGCACAATCCTTAGATTTATTCTAAGTATCGAAAAGTTGCCTTCAGTGGTGCACGATATTAAGTCGTCTTAAGTGATGCATGATTCTTAGATTTACTCTAAGTAATAATTAAGTCGTCTTAAGTGATGCGTGGGACTAAGTCGCCTTAAGTGGTGCACAATCCTTAGATTTATTCTAAGTATCGAAAAGTCGTCTTGAGTGGTGCACGATATTAAGTCGTCTTAAGTGATGCATGATTCTCAGATTTACTCTAAGTAATAATTAAGTCGTCTTAAGTGATGCACGGAACTAAGTCGCCTTAAGTGGTGCAAGTTATTAAATCGTCGGGAAGGACGTACGAAAATGTCTTAAGTGTCGAAGTATCGACTTAAGCAAGTATAATAAAGTCACTCGGAGAAGCGCAACGAAAGAATCGGAACTAAAAAAGTATGATATTGATAAGGGCTCGAGGGCCCGACGATGACAAAAGAGAAGAAGATACAAGGACTCTAAAGATAAAAACATTCAAGCTTGGTCCTTGTCGGCAGCATTGGCAGCAGCTGGGTCCGCGGAGTCGGTAACGGAAGGATCCACAGGGTTGGCTTCGGGAGGATCGACTATCGGGGCATCCGCACTTGGAAGTTCAGAAGCGTCTTCGACAATTACGGGGGTACTCCCCCCATCACTCTCCTCGGAAAGAGCAAAATACTTCTTCGCAAAGGGAGCGAGGGAAGGAGACTTGTCGAAATTGATGGCGTCCCCGTACTCCAGGTGGAGCTCCTCAACCGCATTAAAGAGAGTGTTCTCCACCTCCGCGCCAAAGAACTTCATGGCATCGGCTTGGAAGTCCCCGGACCTCCGATAGTCCTCCCGACCTTTTACCTCCGCCTCGGCCAGCTGCGCAGGAAATCCCGCGACTTGCTCCAACAGAGCCTTCTTCTCGAGGACCAATTTATCCTCGGCAGCCTTCTTCTCCTGGACCAGCTTGTCCACAGCCGCCTCCGGCTCCTGCCGCTCTTGCCTCAAGAGCCCCTCGAAGTCCCCGATCTGCTTCTGGAGGTCCCGAACCTTTTGATCGAGGACAGCCTGTTCCTTGACAAGCTTTCCCCGCGAAGACTGGGAGGCCTTAAGATCCTCCTGGAGCTGCTCGCGGATCCCTCGGTCCCGCTCCCGGGACTCGTCATAGGCAATGACGTACCCGATAAGACGGTTGAAGTCCGCGAGCTCCTACAAACAAGAAGAAAAAGTGTTAATAGACAAACAACCCGATTTATCATCAAAAAGAAAGAAGCGAAGTCTTACCTCTATACGGCGCATGGACATCTCCCTGACATCCCGATGCATGTGCGTCCGATTGAGGCAAATCGGATATTGCATAGTAGGCAGGATCGAGCCTGACAACAGATGCAGGGCCAGATCCCGGTCCTGCTCCCCTTGTGTAAGCGGGACTCCTTGAAGCGTTTGGATAGGAGCCCAGGGGGCATCCGCTTGTGAAGGGTCGAAGGGCCTGTAGAAGTTCCCATTGAGAGCAAGAGGAGGAGGAGGACGATAAGTGGAGGGGCATGCCTCCGTCTCGGCCCGAACGGGGGAAGGAGTGAAGTTATGGATGGGCGATGGCTGCCGCTGCTGCGGAGAAGATGAAGGAGGCGGCCCCTGAGGGGTTGGTTTCAAGGGGGATTGCCCCGTCCCCCGACGATGACGAAGGGAGCCACCCCCGTCAGTCTCCTCGGAGGAGTCCAAGGTTTCCACCTGACGAAATTGTTCGCCAGTCGGAGCCTTCTCCCCAGCTGAGGGAGGCACCTCCGCCAAAGATGGTGCATCCGCGGAAGCTGTGGCACCCGATGGAGCTCCCGAGCGACCTGCACCTGGAGGATGAGAAGCTTCAGAAATGTAATCAGGGAGTTCATCAGGATTCTTACACCAAATGATACGTCGGGAGACGTATTGATCCTTCCCCTGATAATGGTAGTAGCCCGCCTTCAGAACGCGTGGAGTTTCGCCTCGAAGGATCCGATTAACGTCAGCAATACGGGCCTCTTTGGTTGAAGGTATCAAATCCCTCGGGACCATCCTCCTGTATGATATTATAGCAAGTCGGAGCTTTTTACCTTCTTCAGCATTCTGGACATCGAAAAGCTGGTCCAGATCCACCCGCTTCCGCTTGGGTTGCTCCGCTGAAGGAGACCCCGACCGAGCAGCAGCCTTCTTCGCGGACTTCCTCTTCCGCGAGGGGCGGACAGCATCAGTCTCCCCCTGCTTAAGGAATAGATCGGTCAGCACAGATACCTTCTTGGCTGCAAACAGTAAACAAAGAAGAGTTAGAAGTTTACCCAAGGGACCATATTAGAAGGGCCGTCGAAGAGCTGCCCCCCAGAGACAATATCGAGGAGTCGGATCCCGGCGTGCACCATGTCTCGCTCCACAAGTGAGTTGGCGTTGAGGGGAGTGTAAGACTCCCCCCATCAATAAAGCTGGATAAGTTGAAGAGTTTCAAAATCCTCGACTTTCCACACTTATGCTGACGAGGATTTCGAGACTCTCCAACTTATCCAGCTCTATCGGTGGGAGGAGTCTTACACTCCTCTCAACGCCAACTCACTCGTGGAGCGGGACCTGGTGCACGCCGGGATCCGACTCCTCGATATTGTTTCTGGGGGGGCAGCTCTTCGACGGCCCTTCCAATATGGTTCCTTGGGTAAACTTCTAATTCTTCTTTGTTTACTGTTTGCAGCCAAGAAGGTATCTGTGCTGACCGATCTGTTCCTTAAGCAGGGGGAGACTGATGTTGTCCGCCCCTCGCGGAAGAGGAAGTCCTCCAAGAAGGCTGCTGCTAGGTCGGGGTCTCCTTCAGCGGAGCAACCCAAGCGGAAGCGGGTGGATCTGGACCAGCTCTTTGATGAACGCTGAAGAAGGTAAACAACTCCGACTTGCTATTAAATCATACAAGAGGATGGTCCCGTCAGATTTGATTTCCTCGACCAAGGAAGCCCGCATCGCTGACGTCAAAAGAATCCTTCGAGGCGAAACTCCCCGAGTCTTGAAGGCAGGCTACTATCATTATCGTGGGAAGGACCAATACGTCTCCCGACGTATCATTTGGTGTAAGAATCCCGATGAACTTCCTGACTACCTTTCTGAAGCTTCTCATCCTCCAGGTGCAGGTCGCTCGGGAGCTCCATCAGATGCTGCAGCTTCCGCAGACGCACCGCCTTCAGCGGGGGTGCCTTTCTCGGCTGGAGAGAAGGCTTCAACTGGCGAACAGTTTCGTCAGGTGGAAACTTTGGACTCCTCCGAGGAGACTGACGGGGGTGACCCCCCTCGTCAGCGTTGAAAGGCGGGCAATGCCCCTTGAAACCAACCCCTCAGGGGCCGCCTCCTTCGTCCTCTCCGCAGCAGCGGCAGCTCTCGCCCATCCATGACTTCTCTCCTTCCCCTGTTCGGGCCGAGACGGAGGCCTGCCCTTCCACTCATCGTCCTCTTTCTCCTCTTGCTCTCGATGGGAACTTCTACAGGCCCTTCGATCCTTCACAAGAGAATGCCCCCTGGACTCCTATCCAGACGCTTCAAGGAGTCCCGCTTACACAAGGGGAGCAGGATCGGGAGCTGGCCCTGCATCTGCTGTCAGGCGCGATCCTGCCTACTATGCGGTATCCGATTTGCCTTAATCGGACGCATATGCATCGGGAGGTCAGGGATATGGCCATGCGTCGTGTAGAGGTAGAACTTCGCTTCTTTCTTCTTGATGATAAATCGGGTCGTTTGTCCTTTAACATTTTTCCTTTTGATTGCAGGAGCTCGGGGACTTCAACCGCCTCATCGGGTATGTCATTGCCTATGATGAGTCCCGGGAGCGGGACCGAGGGGTCCGCGAGCAGCTTCAGGAGGATCTCAAGGCCTCCCAGTCTTCGCGGGGGAAGCTTGTCAAAGAGCAAGCTGTCCTCAATCAGAAGATTCGGGACCTCCAGCAGCAGATCGCGGACTTTGAGGGGCTCTTGAGGCAAGAGCGGCAGGAACAGGGGGCGGTTGTGGACAGGCTGACCCAGGAGAAGAAGGTTGCCGAGGACAAACTGGTCCTTGAGAAGAAGGCTTTGGAGGAGCTAATCGCGGGATTTCCTGCGCAGCTGGCCGAAGCGGAGGAAAAGGGCCGGGAGGACTATCGGAGGTCTGAGGGCTTCCAAGCTGATGCCATGAAGTTCTTTGGCACGGAGGTGGAGAACACTCTCTTCAATGCGGTTGAGGAGCTCCACCTGGAGTACGGGGATGCTATCAACTTCGACAAGTCTCCTTCCCTCGCTCCCTTTGCGAAGAAGTATTTTGCTCTTTCCGAGGAGAGTGATGGGGGGAGTACCCCCGTAATTGTCGAAGACGCTTCTGAACTTCCAAGTGCGGACGCCCCGATAGCCAATCCTCCCGAAGCCAATCCTGTGGATCCCTCTGCTACCGACTCCGCGGACCCAGCTGCTGCCAATGCTGCCGACAAGGACCAAGCTTGAATGTTTTTATCTCTTAGAGTCCTTGTATCTTCTTCTCTTGTGTCGTCGTCAGGCCCTTGAGCCCTTATCAATATCAGACTTCTTTAGTTCCGATCTTTTGTTGCACTTCTCCGAGTGACTTTACTTATACGCGCTTAAGTCGAAACTTCGACACTTAAGAAATTCTCGTACGTCCTTCCCGACGATTTAATAACTTGCACCACTTAAGGCGACTTAATATCGAGTGCATCACTTAAGACGACTTAATTACTACTTAGGATAAACCTAAAGATTGTGCACCACTCAAGGCGACTTAGTTCTTAGCAGTCGAAACCTCGACACTTAAGAAATTCTCGCACGTCTTTCCCGACGATTTAATAACTTGCACCACTTAAGGCGACTTAATTCCGCGCATCACTTAAGACGACTTTTTGGATACTTAGAATAAATCTAAGTATTGTGCACCACTTAAGGCGTCTTTTCTCGGGCATCACTTAAGACGACTTTCGGATACTTAGAATAAATCTAAGTATTGTGCACCACTTAAGGCGTCTTTTCTCGGGCATCACTTAAGACGACTTTCGGATACTTAGAATAAATCTAAGTATTGTGCACCACTTAAGGCGTCTTTTCTCGTGCACCACTGAAGGCGACTTTTACACTTAGCATAAATCTAAGGACAACTCTTTATTTGGAAGCAACCTCTTTATTTATTGACGGCATAAGATTGGCTTACATCGAATTAAACGATAAACAGCATACACCACTTAAGGCGATTTTACATCGGGCACCACTTGAGGCGACTTTATCGGGCACCACTTAAGGCGACTTTATCGGGCACCACTTAAGGCGACTTTATCGGGCACCACTTAAGGCGACTTTCGTCAAGCATGGTGTTTCTTCAAGTGTTCGCCACTAAAAGAATGCTTTAACGTTCTGCCATCGAGGTCTTCCAACTTGTATGCGTTCGGAGCTAGCATCCCCACGACCTTATAAGGTCCTTCCCATTTTGGTGACATCTTGTTGATTCGATCCAAAAGGGTGAACTCGTTGCGATGCCAAACCAGCTCCCCGACAAAGAACTGTCGGGACTTCACTCGCCGATTGTAGTACCTGGCCGTCGCTAAACGCATTCGAGCTTGGACTTCATCGGCTTCCCGCCGCTTCTCTTCGAGTAGGTCCAAGTCTAGACGTCTTACTTCATCGTTCGTCAGGGGCTCGTAATATCTCATCCGATGGGACGCCACAGCTACCTCCACAGGGGCGACAGCTTCCGTGCCATAAACGAGGCCAAACGGAGTCTCCCCTGTTGATCGTTTGGGTGTCGTTCTAACAGCCCAAAGCACATTTTCCAGTTCGTTCAGCCACTTGCCCTTCAAGGCGTATACCCTCTTCTTCAGGCCATCCATCACGATTTTGTTGGCTGACTCTACCTGGCCATTAGTCTGAGCATGGCGTACGGAGGCGGTCCGATGCTCAATATTCAATTATTCCAGATACTCCCTCACCTGAGAGCCGTTAAACGGTGGGCCATTGTCGCTGACCACCACCTTAGGAATCCCGTATCTGGACACGATATGGGTTTGGAGGAACTTGACGATCTGGTTCCCCGTTGTTCTGGCCAATGCCTTCGCCTCTATCCATTTCGAAAAGTAATCGATAGCTACAAGTAAATACTTACATTGTACTTGTGCTTGTGGAAGAGGCCCCACCAAGTCGATGCCCCACTGCGCGAAGGGCCACGCGCTCTTGATGGACGTTAGATTAGCGGCCGGAGCCACGATACTCGGGGCGTACCTCTGGCAAGCGTCGCATGATCGGACCAACGGCGTTGCTTCTTTGTTCATCGTGGGCCAATAGTAGCCCAAGTTCAACACCTTCCTCATAATGGATCGGGCCCCTTCGTGACAAGCCGCGATCCCCTCATGCATTTCCTTCAGGATTCGACTGGTGTCGGGTTCTGCCACACACTTCAAGTACGGAGTCGAGAACCAGCCTTTCTTGTACAGCTGATTGTCCAGTATCACATAATTAGACGCGATCCGACATATCCTGTCTGCTGCTACCTTATCTTCGGGGACTGCCCCCGTAGTCAGATACGCGACTATCGGGGTCATCCAAGTGGGCTCTTCCTCCGATTTTGTCTCAATGGTGCACACATGCGTTGGGTCGATGTTTGATAAGATCACCTTCTCCAGGAAGTGCACCTTCCGATTTTCTTCCAAGGGTGCCCCCAGGGCAAATTTGCTCAAGGCGTCTGCCTCTACGTTCTCCTCCCTCGGGATAGCCTCGATATCGAAGCTTTTGAAGCTCTCTTTCAGGGCTTGTACCTCTCGCAGATACTTTTTCATTATCGGACTCCTTGCTTCGTATCGCCCTTGAACCTGGTTCACGATTAACGCTGCGTCGCACTTCACTCTCAAGTGATCGATTCCAGTGCCCTTAGCAATTTTTAGACCCGTGATAAGAGCTTCATACTCCGATTCGTTGTTTGTGGCCTTGAATGTTAAAGCCAAGGCGTATCGGAGCGGTTCACCTTCACCCGGTGGTATTAACAAGAAGCCCGCTCCTGATCCGTCTGAACTTGCGGAGCCATCCGTGTACATCTCCCAGGTATTTTCCTTGTTTGGCTGTTCTGATTGCTCTGTCCTCTCTGGTTGTTCTTCTATCGGGACCTCCATGGTTGCCCCCTCTACAGGGCCCGCTTCTTCTAGATCGGGGGCTGTAGACTCTGCTATGAAATCTGCTAATGCCTGGCCCTTAATGGCTGTTCTCGGGGCGAAGTGTATGCGAAACTCGCTAAGCTCTACTGCCCATTTCACTAATCTCCCCGACGCATCCGGTCGGTTCAAAAAATGCTTCAAAGGTTGGTTCGTCAGCACAGTGATCTCGTGTGCGTGGAAATACGGCCTTAGCTTCCGAGCAGTAATAATCAACGCAAAGAGGTACTTCTCAACGGCGGGATAGTTCAATTCAGATTTGGCAAATGCCTTGCTTACATAATAGACGGGGACTTGATTACCCTCAACAATCTTTACTAACACAGAGCTAATGGCAAATTCAGAAACAGCCAAATAAAGGTAGAGCGGCTCGCCTGGAACCGGTTTCGCTAGCGGCGGGAGTGTGCGAAGGTGCTGCTTGAGTGCTTGGAACGCCTCTTCACATTTGGCGGTCCATTCGAATTTTTTATTGGCCCTTAAGACTTCAAAAAACGGCATTGATCGGTCGCTGGCTTTGGACAAGAAGCGATTCATTGCAGCTAGTCGGCCATTCAGCACTTGTACCTCCCGATGGTTTATCGGAGACTGCATCTCCTCGATTGCCCTCAGCTTCTCAGGGTTCACTTCAATTCCTCTTTGGCTCACCATGAAGCCCAAAAACTTCCCTGAGTGGACTCCGAAGGCGCATTTCGTCGGGTTCAAGCGAACTTGATGGAGTCTCATCCGCTCAAACGCCATGGTAAGGTTGTGCACGTGATCCTCGGCTTGTCGGGACTTCACCAGCATATCATCCACGTAAGCTTCCATGGTTTCTCCCAGCATATCTCCAAACAGTTTGTTCATCATCCGTTGGTAGGTTGCCCCGGCATTGATCAACCCAAAAGGCATGACATCGTAGTGATAGATGTCACTGTCTGCGTAGAACGCTGTGTGGGGGGCGTCTTCCTTGGCCATCTTGATCTGGTTGTAGCCAGAATATGCATCCATGAAACTTAACAGCTCATGTCCTGATGTGGCATCCACCAGCTGGTCGATTCTCGGGAGTGGATACCAGTCCTTTGGGCAAGCCTTGTTCAAGTCGAGGAAGTCCACACACATTCGCCATTTCCCGTTAGTCTTCTTCACCAGCACTGGGTTGGCAACCCAAGTCTGGAATCGGAGCTCCTTAATGAACCCAGCATCGAGCAACCTGCCCACCTCTTGCTGGATCGCGATCTTCTTATCCGTGCCCATCGGACGCCTTTTCCGTGTGATAGGCTTGATCGCGGGGTCTATCTTCAGCTCGTGCACGATCACATCGGGGCTGATTCCTGGCATATCGCTGGGGGACCAGGCAAACAGCTCCTTGAACTCCTTCAACAATTCCACCAATTTCTGGGCTGTCTCCTCAGTCAGAGCAGACCCGATTTTTACCTTCCTCTGGGGTCCGTCGATCTCGACTTCTTTCAGATCTTCTACGGGGGCGGGACGCCCAAACTCTTCTCTGGGATCTGTGTCTATCTGGAGGACAGTCATGGCCTCTCGCCTCCTCCTCCGGGTGGCATTAACATAGCATTTTCGGGAAGCCACCTGGTCGCCCTTGACCTCTCCGACTCCGTGGTCGGTCGGGAACTTCATCTTCTGGTGCACAGTCGAGGCAACCGCCATCAGGGGATTAATGGTGGTTCTCCCGATAATCGCGTTGTAGGTCCCCGCGGAATCAACCACGACAAACTCCACGTTCCTCCTTTCTGATTTCCACCCACTACCAAACTCCACTGGTAAGGTGATTACTCCTAGCGGATAGGAGGTTGAGCCAGAGAACCCGACCATCGGGAAGTTTGCCTCCTTCAGATCTTTCTTTGTCTTCCCCATAGCCTCCAGCGCGTCCATGAATAGAATGTCGGAGGAGCTCCCTCCGTCGATTAGAATTCTCTTCATTTCGAACCCGTCTACATCCAAGGTTACCACCAAGGCATCGTCGTGCGGAGTCTCCACGCCTATGAGGTCTTCCGACGAGAAGGAGATTACCATCTCTTCTTTCAAGGTCCAAGATCAGGACCTCTTACCCAGTACCACCGTTGTAGGGATTCTAGAGGCATAGACCTCTCGGGCGGATGAGGTATCACCTCCAGCAGAAAATCCTCCATGAATCACGTTGATAACTCGTCTCTCCTTGCGAGCACCGGATGACTCTGGATCAGTTCTCTTCTTTTTCGGGGACCGATCGCGGGATCGGGAACGGGACCGCGATCGAGACCGAGAGCGGGATCGACACCGCTTGTCCCCAACGAATTCCTTGAGCTTCCCCTTCTGGATTAGCTTTTCAATCTCCTTCTTCAGTTCCCGACAGTGATTGGTGTCGTGACCATTTGCGCGGTGAAATCTACAGTAGCGATCCGTGCGGGATCCCAGGAATTCTCCATCTTTCTTCGGGGGGTACCTGGAGATACCTTGTCGTTCCATGACTGTCAGCACCTCCGCCATGGAGCAGTTGAGAGGAATGTCGAGGTCCTCCCGCTTATCTTTCCTTGAAGAACGCCTATCGTCCCTCCGATCCGAACGGCCTCGATTCTTGCCACTGTCGGGTTTACCCTTTGACTTACGATCGTCGAAAGGTTTAACCGACTGCTTCCCTTTGTTCGACTTTGGAGGCTCCAGTTCTCCCGCCGCTATCTTTGACTCCTGGACATCGATCTGTCGTTTCACCCTCTTCTGTAATGCCTCCATATTCCACAAAGCTTTCTCGGCTACACTGTGCATCAAGTCGGAGCCATAGGGGGCTGTCAGGTTCCGAATGAAGGTACGGATGGTTTCGCCCTCTGAGATTTCCTCGTCTATCTCTGCTACACTGGCTGTGTACCGCTGGTAATAATGAGCCAGCGATTCGTCGGGCCTCTGCACCACCTGGGTCAGGGACCTCACGCTCTTCAATAAACGCCTCCGACCCTGGTACTGCTGAATGAATCGGTCGTGCATGTCTGCCCAGCAAGTGATGCAGCCTGGGGGCAAACTAAAGAACCAGGTCAGGGCTCTTTCTCCCAGTGTGTTCGGGAACAGCGTACACACTATGTCTTCACTTGGGGCTCTTCCCAAACACGCCATGAGGTGCTTCTGGACATGGCGAACTGGATCTCCTTCGCCATCATACTCCTTTATCGTGGGGATGCCCAGCCCAGGCGGGGCTAGGGTGTCAATGAGTCGGGGGACGAAGGGATGAGTGGATCGATCCCTTAGCTCCGACACCAGCGGCTTCTGCTCTCCCATACAGATGTTCACGATCTTTACCACTTGGTCGGGAGTGATGGGACCATTCAGGGGAATGGTCCTGTGCTGTACTGGTCCTGGCCCATCAACCACGAACCTTTCCGGCTGACCGGTTGCCCTACCTCTGTCCTGGCCTCGGGGCGGGGCTTCCTGTGCATTTCGGCCCTCTGTTGGCGGGGTTGCTTCCTCCAACGGGGGCATCTCCTCCTGCCTCCTCGCAGCCTCTCTTCGATCCAAGAGAGCCTCTACAGCCGCCAGAAACATGGGCATAGCTTCCGCCACGGCCCTCGTCAAGTCTGTAGCTGGGGGAGTCTCCTGCCCCCTATTGCCCTGGTGCTGAGGAGCAATATCTTCGGGATCTCCGTTGTGCCCCCCTGTCTGGGAGAGCTCAGCCGGGGGATGCTTCTGGTTTTCCTCCTGTTCTGGTACTGAATCCAGATTTGTTGCAGCGGGGTGGCGGGAACCACCGGACTGTCCCTGTCTTCTGTTCTTGCCAGCCGCCATTGATCGAGTAGAAGGCATATCAGCTTTTTGTTTGTTTCCCACAGACGGCGCCAATGTTGGATCACGGTGGAACTCCGGTACGGATTTGGACGGCAATCCTAGCTCCTTTGCTCCACGCAATCCTGCAAGAGGGGATAGACCGGGCGGTGACCCAGAATCCCTCTCTGATGCTTGAATGAGTATTTCGTAGGACTGGCAAGTAATAGTCTCAAAGTGTGGAAAATTTATGAAACTGCCCCCCTGCGAAGTTGGAATTTGAAATATGCCCCTCAAAAGTTGGTTTTTGTGAAAACACCCCGTCCCGCTGATAATACCAGCGGGATGGGCGTGACATGTCAGCGGGACATGACATGTCCCGCTGACTACCACGCGGGATGATGTGTCATCCCGCGTGGTACTGTCCCGCTGGTATTACCAGCGGGACGGGGAACCCGACAAAACGGGTTCCCCTAGGCGCAGGCGCGCATGGGACTCTCTGTCCCATGCGCGCCTGCGCCTAGGGGAACCCGTTTTGTCGGGTTCCCCGTCCCGCTGGTAATACCAGCGGGACCAGCTGGTCCTCCTGACCAGCTGCTGGTCCTATTGACCAGCTGCTGGTCAAAACTGGACCAGCTACCAGTCAAAACCGGACCGGCAGCTGGTCCGATTTATTTCTTCCCGTAGCCTATAAATGAAACCCCCTTCTACAATGTTAAAATTTATATTTCCTTTGTGTTGTTTCAAAAGGTAATGTAATGTACGGTTATAAAATTTAGACTTTTTATAGTTAATATATGTTGTTATAATGCTACAATATATGTTTTTTGGAAAATTTTCAGGAATGCCAACTCATTTGAGTACGTTGTGACATATCAGAAGTTGTTTATCAAAAGAAAGGTAACATACTGTTATTTTTTTACTAAGTATTCTGATTATAATGATATGTATAGTACAGCTATTATGTAAGATATAAAAATAAGAGATTATGATAATTATTTTTGTGCTGAACTAATGTAGAAATTATAATGTAATTAAGAAAACGTAATTTTGTATGATTTTTGTTTAAATTTCGAAAATAAGGATTTTCACATATATAGATTATAATGATGTATATATTACAGTTATTATGTGAAATAAAAAAAATAATAGGATATGATGACATTTTTATTGTGATGAAATAATGTATAAATTATAATGTAAATAACAAAAATTAATTTTTGTTTATTTGTTTTGTATTCTGAAAATTATAATTTTCACGTAGATCGTATGTGAATAAAAAAATGATATATATAGTACAACTATTATGTTAAAAAAAATATGATAATTTTTGTTTGTACTGAAATAAAGTAGAAATTTTAATTTATTTAACAAAAACAATTTTTGTAAATTAAATTATATTAAAAATCTGAAAAAAAAAAATTTTCAATACTTTTTGATAATATTAGTACAAATTATTAGTTATTAGGGAAGTCCAATTCTGCAAACGGATCTGAATTTAGAGTGCCGTAGAATTTATACGAGCTTGTCAAAGTTTTAAAAAAAAAAACACAGAAATTAACGTCTGAAATTTGATTTAGGACTACCGCTTATTTACAACTCCAAATGCAATGAAACTCGAGAATTATTGAATTTATTATACAATTAACAGTATGTAAATTTTTCAATTTTTTTTGAGAATTTCAAAATTTAGGGTTTTAAGCACGGAACGGTGTTCACCCCCCCTAAAACGCAGTGTTCGGACCAAATGTCGAATTTTTAGAAAAATTTGAAAAAATTAGTACAAATTATTAGTTATTAGGGAAGTCCAATTCTGCAAACGGATCTGAATTTAGAGTGCCGTAGAATTTATACGAGCTTGTCAAAGTTAAAAAAAAAAAACACAAATTAACGTCTGAAATTTGATTTAGGACTACCGCTTATTTACAACTCCAAATGCAATGAAACTCGAGAATTACTGAATTTATTATACAATTAACAGTATGTAAATTTTTCGATTTTTTTTGAGAATTTCAAAATTTAGGGTTTTAAGCACGGAACGGTGTTCACCCCCCCTTAAAACGCAGTGTTCGGACCAAATGTCGAATTTTTAGAAAAATTTGAAAAAATTAGTACAAATTATTAGTTATTAGGGAAGTCCAATTCTGCAAACGGATCTGAATTTAGAGTGCCGTAGAATTTATACGAGCTTGTCAAAGTTAAAAAAAAAAAAAACACAAATTAACGTCTGAAATTTGATTTAGGACTACCGCTTATTTACAACTCCAAATGCAATGAAACTCGAGAATTATTGAATTTATTATACAATTAACAGTATGTAAATTTTTCAATTTTTTTTGAGAATTTCAAAATTTAGGGTTTTAAGCACGGAACGGTGTTCACCCCCCCTAAAACGCAGTGTTCGGACCAAATGTCGAATTTTTAGAAAAATTTGAAAAAATTAGTACAAATTATTAGTTATTAGGGAAGTCCAATTCTGCAAACGGATCTGAATTTAGAGTGCCGTAGAATTTATACGAGCTTGTCAAAGTTAAAAAAAAAAAAACACAAATTAACGTCTGAAATTTGATTTAGGACTACCGCTTATTTACAACTCCAAATGCAATGAAACTCGAGAATTACTGAATTTATTATACAATTAACAGTATGTAAATTTTTCGATTTTTTTTGAGAATTTCAAAATTTAGGGTTTTAAGCACGGAACGGTGTTCACCCCCCCTTAAAACGCAGTGTTCGGACCAAATGTCGAATTTTTAGAAAAATTTGAAAAAATTAGTACAAATTATTAGTTATTAGGGAAGTCCAATTCTGCAAACGGATCTGAATTTAGAGTGCCGTAGAATTTATACGAGCTTGTCAAAGTTTAAAAAAAAAAACACAGAAATTAACGTCTGAAATTTGATTTAGGACTACCGCTTATTTACAACTCCAAATGCAATGAAACTCGAGAATTATTGAATTTATTATACAATTAACAGTATGTAAATTTTTCAATTTTTTTTGAGAATTTCAAAATTTAGGGTTTTAAGCACGGAACGGTGTTCACCCCCCCTAAAACGCAGTGTTCGGACCAAATGTCGAATTTTTAGAAAAATTTGAAAAAATTAGTACAAATTATTAGTTATTAGGGAAGTCCAATTCTGCAAACGGATCTGAATTTAGAGTGCCGTAGAATTTATACGAGCTTGTCAAAGTTTAAAAAAAAAAAAAAAGAAATTAACGTCTGAAATTTGATTTAGGACTACCGCTTATTTACAACTCCAAATGCAATGAAACTCGAGAATTATTGAATTTATTATACAATTAACAGTATGTAAATTTTTCAATTTTTTTTGAGAATTTCAAAATTTAGGGTTTTAAGCACGGAACGGTGTTCACCCCCCCTTAAAACGCAGTGTTCGGACCAAATGTCGAATTTTTAGAAAAATTTGAAAAAATTAGTACAAATTATTAGTTATTAGGGAAGTCCAATTCTGCAAACGGATCTGAATTTAGAGTGCCGTAGAATTTATACGAGCTTGTCAAAGTTAAAAAAAAAAAAAAACACAAATTAACGTCTGAAATTTGATTTAGGACTACCGCTTATTTACAACTCCAAATGCAATGAAACTCGAGAATTATTGAATTTATTATACAATTAACAGTATGTAAATTTTTCAATTTTTTTTGAGAATTTCAAAATTTAGGGTTTTAAGCACGGAACGGTGTTCACCCCCCCTAAAACGCAGTGTTCGGACCAAATGTCGAATTTTTAGAAAAATTTGAAAAAATTAGTACAAATTATTAGTTATTAGGGAAGTCCAATTCTGCAAACGGATCTGAATTTAGAGTGCCGTAGAATTTATACGAGCTTGTCAAAGTTAAAAAAAAAAAACACAAATTAACGTCTGAAATTTGATTTAGGACTACCGCTTATTTACAACTCCAAATGCAATGAAACTCGAGAATTACTGAATTTATTATACAATTAACAGTATGTAAATTTTTCGATTTTTTTTGAGAATTTCAAAATTTAGGGTTTTAAGCACGGAACGGTGTTCACCCCCCCTTAAAACGCAGTGTTCGGACCAAATGTCGAATTTTTAGAAAAATTTGAAAAAATTAGTACAAATTATTAGTTATTAGGGAAGTCCAATTCTGCAAACGGATCTGAATTTAGAGTGCCGTAGAATTTATACGAGCTTGTCAAAGTTTAAAAAAAAAAACACAGAAATTAACGTCTGAAATTTGATTTAGGACTACCGCTTATTTACAACTCCAAATGCAATGAAACTCGAGAATTACTGAATTTATTATACAATTAACAGTATGTAAATTTTTCGATTTTTTTTGAGAATTTCAAAATTTAGGTTTTCAGCAGCGAACGGTGTTCATCCCCCCTAAAACGCAGTGTTCGGGCCAAATGTCGAATTTTTAGAAAAATTTGAAAAAATTAGTACAAATTATTAGTTATTAGGGAAGTCCAATTCTGCAAACGGATCTGAATTTAGAGTGCCGTAGAATTTATACGAGCTTCTAATTCGGTTTATATTCTACATATAGGAAAATGTTTTACATTTTGTTTCGCTATGACGTCGAGGTCATTAGTAGCTGGCATATTCATATACACGGCGGTACATATGTTGAGCTACAATGTCATCGCGGTATTACATTTCGCGAAGCAAAAATCCATGCAATGCGACTCTGCGGTATATCAAGGCCTCTTCTTGGGATCGTTTTACGGGATGGGTGGAATGCAATCACCACATTCGAAATGTGGGGAAGTATTATGTCCAGCTACCAGTCCCCGGTGGAGATCATTGTCGTTCCTAGAGCTGGAGTGGACGACGATGTAGAAGAGTATGGTGGGTATGATCTGTCCCGTCATATGTTACAACTAGGATTAATGGGCGGAGCTCCCACTGATGGAGAATGCAGCACCTCAATACCGGATCCAGATTGCACGAACACCTTAATTGAAAGACTTTACAGGAGCGCCAGACCTGATGGAGACTGCAGCAACGACGTGCAAGAAGGAGAATGCAGCAACGTTGATGGTGTAGAACAAGATGCAGATGTAGGCGAGGTCGTCGAAAATCAAGAAGAAGACGATGTGCGCGGAGAGGAGGACATGCAAGAAGAAGAAATTTACATTGAAGATGAGTCTCCTGCTCTAGTAGAATCTCGTGAACGATGGAAACAAGTTGAATGTCAAGAGGACTGGACTTCCGGTGACTGGCAGTATGGATTGGACTCAAGTGATTGGAGTAGGCATGGCGGGCAATCGACCGAAGATGTGGATGATTTTGTAGTTCAAAATACGTATGTCGACAAAGCTGAATTCCAAAAGACGGTGAAAAGGTGGCACATCAGGCATGGGCGTGAAGCAAAAACGAAGAAATCAGACACTACGCGAATAGTGTACTGTTGCACACACGATACATGTTCTTGGTCACTTCGTTGTTCCAAACAAAAGTTGGGATGTTGGGAGATCACGAGTGTGGGCCCACCACATTCATGTGTAAACAGTACTACAGTCACCCAGAACAGGCTTCTTGATAGTCGCTTAATGGAAGATTTGTTTTATCCGTTCGTCAAAAACAACAACGCCATAACGATTGTTGATTTACGCGGAATTGTAAAACAAGAATACAAAGTTTGGCCAACTTACCAGAAAGTTTGGTACGCCAAATGTCATGTCATTGAGAGGATATACGGAACTCACGAAGAGGCTTTCCAGATATTTCCACCTCATATGGTCGCAATAGCGTATTACAATCCCGGTACGGTTTACCGGTTTGAATTCAAGACGGTGAGAAATCAAGTTGATGGAGAAACGACATTCGACAAATGGTTTTGGGCTTTCGGGCCTTCAATATCGGCTTTTAAACACTGCAGACCGTTAATTAGCATTGATGGCACACATTTATACGGCAAGTACACAGGCAAACTTCTTGTGGCTGTGGCATACGATGCTAATAACCAAATCGTACCGTTGGCCTTCTGTTTGTGTGACAAAGAGCGTGACGAGACGTGGATATGGTTTTTAGAGCAACTACGCGCACATGTGACGTGTGATCGACGTAAGGTATGCATCATATCTGATCGTCACATCAGTATATTAAAGGCGGTCAAACAAGTGTACGTGCAAGAAGACAAAGGTGTCCACCGATATTGTGCTCGTCATTTGTTGAGCAACTTCAATACCAAGTTTAAGGACGCGAAGCTGAAGCGAAAATTCGGCGATATGGTTTGGACTCCCTCGAAGAAGTTGTTTCAAAAATTGTATGCCCAGTGGTATGAAGCCGATAACGGAAAGTACAGATCGTTCCTGGAAAGTTGTGGTGAATTTAGTACGTGGTCTCTATCGCATGACGAGGGTTGGAGGTACGGGAACATGACAACGAATCAGTCTGAGTGCTTCAACAATGTGTTGAAGAATGCAAGGTCCTTACCTATCACTGCGATCCTTATAATGTCATTCGAACGAATGAATACCTATTGGGTGGACCGGACGAAGAAAGTGAACACGCAAATTTCTCAAGGACATTTGTATCTTGAGAATGTTAGACTTTTTCTAGAAAAAGCTGAGGAGGCGTCCAGGAACTTCACTGCTAGGACATATCACCAAGGCGTAGAGTACCATGTTTCTGCTCAAGGTTGTGAAGCTAAGGTTGTAAACATAACGACAAAACAATGTACCTGCGGAGAGTGGAAGTTGTATCGCCGACCGTGCAGACACGCCGTGTGCGCTTACCGAGCGGCGAATACAAGTTACTACGACGGTGTTAATGGTCATTTCAGGATAGCAAACTACAAGCTCACGTATTCTTATCCATTTCACCCACTCCCTGACATAGATGAATGGCCGCCCTGGACGGGGCCCACCGTTGTTGTTGATCCAGCCATGATGGTCTCTCGGAAGGGACGTAAAAATAAAAGGTTGACAAACGAGATGGATGAGCGCGAACCCGGCAAGAAGAGAAAGTGCAGTATCTGTAAAACTGAAGGACACAATAGGAGAAATTGTCCACTGCGGGTAGTCGAACCACCGGCTGATGATGATGTATGAAGTTATTGTTGTAATGTTATCATTTGTATTTCTCTATTTTAAATGTAACTTTAAATCTTTGTATTGTAATGAACTTGTTTTAAAATTCTGAATTTTATATGTTGCTAATTTGTGTTTTTTTTTTGCAATGTTTTTGACTATTACTTTAATAAAATCTTATAATATTACATACGATCAGAAAAACTGTTTTTCCTATGTTATATATTTATGCTAATATAAACAAATTTTGTATGGTCACATAATATAGATAATAAGTGATAAATCTTAGTTCATTACTTACCTAATCTAACCATGAAATAACGAGTAACTACATTAATATTTAGTCAGTAGAAAATATTATATTATCACAAAACGTCTATCGCAAAAAAAAAAAAAAAAAAAGAAGCATTCTTGTGTTTCAATCATCCAAAAAGATATATCAAAATAACATTACAATAACGTTTAGTTCCCCCCACCGGGAGGTGGTTGATACCCAATATACGGGTTGTAATAGCTGTAATAAGAAGGTGGGAACTGCCCAGACGGTGCTTGGAGAGGCCCAGGCTGTGAAGAAATAGACCCACGCAGTGGTGGATAAGGACCGACTGGTGTTGGATAAGGCCCAGCTGGTGGTGGATAAGGCCCAGGAAATGGGCCGGGCCTTGCAGACTGTGACATGGCGACCCTATCTTGTACAAATCCTGGTTGTGAAAACTGAGTAGCCATTGGAGGTTGGGAATCAGGTATATCCATTTCTTGTGCGTCTTCACGTTCCTCCTCGATGCTACAGTCAGACATCTCTCCATCTTCAAGTATATTGAGCATGTCATGTTGCCCAGAAACAGTCAAGCAATGAGTTGTGATGTCCATCATTTTTTTGTAACGTTCCTTAGGAGGGCCATTGTCATGCATCAATTTTCTTATCTGTTTATACATAAGACTGTAGCCACGCGCCTGTTCAACAATTCACGTAATAGTGGTTATTCGAATGACTTAATTGTAGACTTATAAAGATATATTTCACTTGTCTTACCATGTAGCTTATCATGTCACCGTGTTGACCGAGATACCCCTGCGAAGGGCGAACATGCAATGGTCGTTGTTCTTCAACTTCTTCAGCTTCAACTTCAACTTCTGGGTGATCTTTAGCTAAATAAGTTGTAATACGACGATACCACTTGAAATATTCATTCGACCTCACACATTCGGGCTCAGGGATAGGATACATATCACGATCATTGCGGTTGTTCCACAACAATATGTACTCCTCATGGGTAACATGCCACGGTGTTGCCGGTGACTTATGCCATTGGGCACACGAGTGGAGGCGATCCCATAATTGTCGATCAGGGAACACCTCGGGGATATAAAATCCAAAGCCTAACTGCTTATACACTCGTTGTGGCAGTTGATATTCAACAGAGTTAAAGTGGATCAGAGGTAGTTGTAAGTATGCCAATTCCCAACCTTCTCTGGCAATTTGTGGCATTATTGATGCAACTTCCGCGGTCCATGGGTTCCAAGTAACCTGTGTTATAACAATATTAGAGTCAACATATTAACTATAAATATAATAAGCCATTCTAATGATCGATTATTTAATTTTAATACCGCAGAGTTCTTCAATATCTTAAGTTCATCTCGGTAAAACCACCTAGTACGAGATTGGACAGTTTTCTTTGAACTCTTTTTCTGTCTCCACCAACAACCGACAGCACGACCAGCCTCAACATGACCAAAGCACGTGGGTCTACCAAGCGCGAGATACGTCCAACACCACACCTATATATGAGATAAATGCCATTACATAATATAAGTAATTAATAATATTAATAATGCACTTTCAATACCTGTACTAGCACACCACAACCGCCGATGTTGGTCGCTGACTTTTTACAAGTCCACTTGCACAATCCCCTGTACAAGTGGCTCAATACAGCAGAACCCCAACTGTATAGACTGCACACGTCCAGATCTTCGATAAAATATAAATATTGCAGTGGCACCAACGATCCGTTGGAGTCTGCGAATAAAACTGTCCCTAAGAGACACAATATATACGCTCTTGCTCTCTTTTCTGCTTCTTCATCATCGTCTGTTTCGAACTGAGGATGGTTTTTTTCTTTCAAGAAAGTGTTCTTCAACCAGCTGCACTTGAGATCACACGTCCCTTTGATTAATTCGTTGGCAGGCGGTTGTTCACCAAACAAACGCTGGAAAACAGATAGAGTGTGATTTTTCATAAATCCCGCAACTGAAACTTCGGGATCTAATACAATTCCATCTCTGTAATGGTCTGATATCGGCGGACCATCTATCCTTAACCCCAAGATCATCGCCACATCCTTCAGAGTAATCGTCATTTCACCTGTAGGAAGATGAAAACTGTGGGTTTCTGGTCGCCACCTCTCCGCTAAAGCATGCATCATCCCAACATCTACCTCAATACGAGATGTCAATCCTGCATCAAGAAAGCCCGCCCGGTTGACGAACCTCGCAGTTCGTTCGTCTATCTCCCACAATTTTGCACATCTAAAGTGTGACTCGGGCCACGGAGTCTCGATCTATCAACATGAAACTATTCGTTATTAGTTAAAAATAATTAATTCGTCAATTTTATTTTCGAAGTTTTTTCAATGTAAAAATATTTCTTCAATAATGTCCAATATCTATTTTTCATAATTCTAATTTCTCTATTTAAAATCAACATTTAAAAATACTATCAAATTTCATAAATACTTTTAATATATTATAACACTCTAATTTATGTTTTTATATTCAAAATGTAAAAAAAAAAAAAAAAAAGTCTAATCTAATCTCTATTTTTAAATTTTGTTTTTAATTTTATTTGATAGTTTAGTTTTTTTTTTTTTTCCTACAGAACTCGTAGAAACCCTATTTGAAAACGCTATAAATTCGACATTTTAAATAAAAAAACTTTCAAAATTTTCGTAAATTATGTCAACACTTAATAGCACAGTAATATCTATTTTTAAGTAGAAATTTAAAAAAATAACCGTTTAATCTCTATTTTTCAATAATGTTATTTTTAATTTGAATTTTTTTTTACTATTTCTAGAATAATTTGAACATTTGAAAACCCAATAATTTTAAATTTTTTCTCGTATTTAATAAGAAACCATGAAAATTCGTAATTAATTTCAAAATTTAATAGCACCATAATTTCTATTTTTATTTTATTTTTTAATATAGAGATTAAAATCTAATCTATATTTTTCAGTTTGATTTTTTTAATTTGAATTTTTTTTAACTTCTAATATAATTTCGAAATTGGAAAACAAAATATTTTTTATTTTTTATATTATGTATTTAAATAAGAAAATAAATTAAAACTATTAAATTTCGTAATTACGGTTAACATTTAATAACACACTAAATTGGAACCGGAAGACAATAATTAACATTTTTTTTTTCAATTTCGAAATTTTTTTTACACAATTTCGACAATAATTTCAAACTATCTAAAATCGCTGATTTGTTATTTAAACTTCTAATTAAAATTTTAATTAATAGTCTACAATTTCAAAAATAATTTTCTACATTTTAAAGCACATCAATTTTAATTTATGATTTCTAATTTTAAATTGGACATTTAAAAAGATATTGTCAAATTTCAAAATTTAAAAACAATACTCAGTAATTTCTACTTTTTAAATTTCGATTTTCACTTTTTTTTTTTAATTTCAAAATTATAAAAATACTTTTATTTCGAACAAAAAAAAACATCTACGTTCGTATCAATAACATATTTATTTGGCATTGTACTCTATTTACGCAATCTAATTTAATCTATGTATCAATATAAACATTTATATTTACTAGAAAAAATAGAAAATTTACCGTGTCCGTGTGGACGAAACTAGCCCTGTGTACGTTATTCATGTAGAGAACGGTATTGTCTCCCAGTTCCTTGCCAAAACTCATCCTTCTTCTTGAACCGGAAGAACTGCCTTCACCATGGTAAGTCATTCCCCTTGAAAATTTAAGATTGAAAATATAATTCTTTTTATAAGTAAATTGATAAGAGAATTATATTTTTACTATGGTATAGAAATTGGGCTTTTATAGGAGGAGAAGGGAACTGAAGAAGATAGTAGAAAAAAAAAAAAAAATTAGGTTACGGTTTATTATTGGGCGGCGGCTGGTTTCTTTTCCCGAAACCAGCCGCCTGTCCCGCTGGTATTACCAGCGGGACGGGGAACCCGACAAAACGGGTTCCCCTAGGCGCAGGCGCGCATGGGACAGAGAGTCCCATGCGCGCCTGCGCCTAGGGGAACCCGTTTTGTCGGGTTCCCCGTCCCGCTGGTAATACCAGCGGGACAGTACCACGCGGGATGACACATCATCCCGCGTGGTAGTCAGCGGGACATGTCATGTCCCGCTGACATGTCACGCCCATCCCGCTGGTATTATCAGCGGGACGGGGTGTTTTCACAAAAACCAACTTTTGAGGGGCATATTTCAAATTCCAACTTCGCAGGGGGGCAGTTTCATAAATTTTCCCTCAAAGTGTATTGAACTCAACGTAAACCTTTCTGAGGTGATCTCCTGCCCTTTTATAGGCAAAGAGATGCCTCAGGTACCTGGCGAACCGTTAGGGGTGGTTAGCCCGTATCCCGCATATCTCGGACGTGATCTCGCGTATCTTAGCCATGCCCCGCGTATCTCGGCCACGTTCCGTGTATCTTAACCACGTTCCGCGTATCTCGGCCACGCCCCGCATATCTTGGCCTTATCCTCTGATAACGAGTCCCGACTCCCGTCGGGGACTCCAGAGTTATCTCGTTGTGTCACCGCTCGGGGCCCCTCGTCATCGTGACAGGGCCAATCATTCTCAGGGATTCATCATCGGGGCCTACTTAAAGGCTTCTCATCGGGAGCTTCTAGCTCAACCGTCGGGACCGACTCTGTCGGGACCTTGCTTCGTCGGGACTCCCTTCGTCGGGACCCTTCTCCTAGGTCATCTTGACCTTCATTTTGGGCCTGGTGGGCCTGTTTGCCGTTTCCTCGCCGTTAAAGGTCCTGACGGCTGTAGTCGAACCCATCATGCGCCAAGGAAACTAAAGAGCGAGGTACAAGTGAAAAAGAAAAGACAACATTATCCAAATTCCAAATGTCTTCTAAGACACCAAACAAAGAAATCCTAGGAACCGTAGACCTAATCAGAGCAGACAACTGGAGCGAATCCATCAAGAACATCGTAGGACGTGGGGCTGATGGTCGTGCAGGCGTCAGTAGTAGGCCAGCACGGCAAGCCAAGGCTTCTTTCAAAAGCGGATCGTTGAATGGGAGCGAGTGAACAGCAGCAGATACAAAAGTTCCATGGTGGTCCCATGGAATAGCCGTGCCAAAGAGAACACTGAGCCTAGTATTTACAATACCATCTGTCACTTTTAGATCCCCATATGATGGAAGATAGGAGCGGAGGATCAAGCTTCTGGGTGGGGCACCCCCGGTGGGTGTTCTGGTTGATCGTCCTGAAGAAGCATGATAAGCAATCATGTTAGAACTGCATACATGTTTTTAGAATAGCATCACGTTTTCAACATATGGACGTTCATTCTTAAAAACAGTCGCATTTAGAATATTCCAAACGCTCCAAAGGATGAGGCATTTGTGTGATAAGGTGCCCTGACGGTCCAAGACCTCTGGAGATGGGCCATGATGATCAAGTAGAAGCCAGTCCATAACCGAGTGGCAAGAAAGAAGATATGTACAAACTGAGGCAAACCAAACCCTAGATGCAAAAGAGCATTGCCACATAAGGTGGTCCCAGGTCTCGGGTTCTTGGTGACAAATATAACAAGTAGTATCAAAATACAGAACCCGCCGGATAAGATTAGTGTTGAGGGCAACTCCACTGTTGCATCTTTTCCAGATGAACAATCTGACTTTTGGGAGAGTACGAAGTTTCAAGAGTAAAGTCCAAAAGTTAGAGCTAGCATTCTGTCGAGGAGTAGAGGACGAGCCATGGAGTCGATTATGTGTGGTGGAACGAATCAGATGGTGTCCAGACTTGACCGAGTAGGTCCTAGAAGATGAGTGGATCCAGAGGAGTCTGTCCGGTGTCGGTAAGATAGGCAAGGGTAGGAGTGTATGTAAGCATATGGTGATGTGCGTCGTAATTGGTAGCCCATAATATGTATAGTTTACCTAAGGAAATTAGGTACATGTCACATTAGGGTAATTGAGCTAGACCCAAATCTCAATTGACATGAGAGGCCCAAAATTGGGCCTCCCTATGCATGTGGCCGGCCGAAACCCTATGAGGGGTTAAAGTGGACTTTTGTCCACTTTACTCCTCATATATATATGGGGTGTTAGGGGTTTTATTAGGGTTAATCATAATTCCTCCCTTGTGGTGATTTAAGAGAAAACCCTCTCTCCATAACACACATAGTTCAGCCGAACCACATCACCACCTAAGGGTGTGTCAATTTGCTTTCGAGCAAACACTCCAGAGATGTGTCCCCTTGCCAAGAATCGATCAGAGGCTTTGCTGTGGAGAATATACTACGTAGGGCTTCCTTAACCAGAACCTCTATGGGTGCCGACTGGAGGATCGTGAACTCTCCGCATAAGGATCTTGGGGCTACTGACATTGTTTGAGGTATGTGCGAATCTTCCGCTGCGTAATTTTGATTACTAGCATGTACTACGTTTTAATGTCCGTAGTGATTACTCCCCGTAATATAACAGTGGTATCAGATCCTGTGTTAGGAGTTCATGATTTTGATAAATTGATGTTCTTGAAATTTAAAGATGAAAACCCGAAAACTTAAAAAAAAAAAAAATGTTGTCTTGACTGAGTCAAGCTAGCTGGATATTGCATATTGTGGGTGAGCCCTGGTTAAATATATGGAATGTGGACTAGGATAGACATGCTGTGATGGTTGAAAATGTCTAGGATTCTTTTCTAGAATGTTGCGTGATTGAATATAAACATGAATTGCAAATCAGCCCCTAATGTTTAAAATTATTTTAAAATCGAAAACCAGTCGCCAAATATGTATGATTGTTGTGGAATTTTCATGTTTGACACGTATGTTAGAATGTTGAGGATGTAGTTGCATTTGATAATTTACATGGAAGTAGAATTATGTATGCAAGCATGAGTTCCTTGGAACATTAGACGCATGACGCGTAAGCATGAATGTGGTTTGTATGATGAATGTTACTAGCATATGATAATTTGCATGGATTGTAGAATTATATATGCATGAGTGAATTCTTCGAAATATTTTTCCAAAATAAAAAGAGCCTTGGGAAAGCCAAGATCGGGTATGCTTGTTTTAAAATTCCCGTTCCGGTAATTTGCGATTAAACCCGTTTTAAAAGACTGCTCTATATGACTGAAAACGACGGTAATGTAAACTCTTTCACAGCCATCTTCCATTGGTTTACTGGTGGTCGGTTAGTTTAGATAACTGAGGAATCATTATTTTTCGGATTCAATCTTAATAGATATCTGATGCATTTCTTTCTCAAAATGTTATTGTCTCCCTAATTTTGCTTGATTATCAAAGTGTTAGTTTTCATGGCTGGATCAGTTCGCTTCTACAAGCCTCGCAATCTGGATGGCATGGATTGGGATGCATGGAGTGAATGTGTAAGAGAACTCATTTTCACTGAAAGTATACATAAGTGTATTGACGTGAATAAAGGGAGGACATGGGAGAATGAGCAAGGCGTCCTTACATACTCCAATAAGTTAAGGAGCTTTGCCGATCAGAGAGCTTGTGAGGTGATACTGGCAGCCTTGGACAGAGAGGTTGTAGAGGACTTCAAACTCAACTTAAGTGCTCTTCAACTTTGGTGTGCCATTAGACTCCGCTTCGGTGGAGGAAGGGCAGCCGAAGCCAGGAGAGTGCTGTTTGAGTATGTTGCCCTTATTTCCCAAGATGCAGGTGTAAAACCCACATCAGATCTTACAAAGGAGAGATCGAATTGGAGAAAGATACTCAGTATTGCACAAAGGTACCCTCTATCTTGGTTGGCCGACGACGACGGGCTCGGTTACTTGATTGAATCAATTAAGTTTATCACTGACCTGTTTTTTGAAAGCAAACAAAAGAGATTGGAGGATTCTTCTGTGCTTCACCGAAAGAGATCAAGGGGAGATGCAGAGGAAACAGGATCATCATTTTGGTCCTCAAACGAAAATCCGGTGTGATGAACGCCAGTGATAAAAGTACAACATATGTCTCGTTTAAATCCTCCCAACGCTCTACCTTTTGTCTCTTAAAGCTTCGTGGATGATCTGGATTCTATAACCATCGTCGTTATTTCTCTTATATGTTCGTTTTGTTGAATTTTGGTTATTGATATTTCGGAATCTTTTGAATAAAGTAGTTGCCATTCGATTCGAAATGTGTTCTGCTTATCAAAATTAATCGACTTAGCTAGAAACGAGATCGATCCGAAAAGTAAGTAAACCGAAACCAATAATGTCAAACAACTCTATACATTTTAATTCTACATCTAATCATTTGAGTAAAATCAAGATGTCATTAAAATCCATCGATTGCGTAGCTCTAAGAATTAACCGATCATAAATATTTCTTTATTAAATACTCCACTGAATGAGATAACTGTAATGATAATCATGTGCGAAACCGATTGGATTAAATTATATTAAATTCAGAAATGAAACGATTTAACCAATGGTTAAACTGGGATAAGTTGCGCCTCGCGCAAGTGGACCTCAAAAGAGGAACACATCGTTTCAAAGTATGAGTTTAATAATTAAGTGTTTAAATGATGATGTGCTGAATTTTCGTTTGCATTCCTTCGGAAATGACTTATTGATAACGTTTACATCGGTAAGAAGTAGGCTTCGGAAGCTACCACGACCTTGTAAAAGTATCGACTGACGCATAAGGTGAAAATCTAAAATGCTCAGTTCAGAGATAGGATAAAATCTCTGAGATAAGTTTGCAAACGAAGAAGGATGAAGTCGGTTAAACGATTTTCCTTTCGTACGCCTTGAACGATAAGTCAGGCTAGGCATTCAAATCAAATTACACACTTCTAGAAGCATAGTTTATAAACATAATGTTAGAGTCACTCACTCAGTTGTTCCCTAAGGGATGATGAGAAGTGATTCACATTCATGTAAATGTGTTCCACCGAAATCGATAAAATCACACCACCATGAAAGCTGAAGAGTGATAATGAGTTAAATCATATCACCATGCGATATTAATTTGCGCATTAAACACGTATTTAGGACAAGAGTATGTCAACTACTCTTTGAAAGTACATGTTTACAACTTAGAGACATGGTACCGTGGTCGAACATATGACATTACATACTTGAGAACGAATTTTCTGATGCATTGATAGTTCAGAATAATGAGTCTTGACAGAATCAGGAGCAAGATATTACAGATAGCAGGTCCCACTTAATTAGAGTGGGAGAGATTTGAACCAGCAACTCAAGTGAATGACATGGTAAATGATAATGGGAACATTTTCATAATAAATCCAGTGGGAGGACTAAACACCTACCACAAGTAATCACTGTTGCTGTTTGGACGAATCAAGTTGAACCTAATCATCGTAATGCTGAACCAGGATTGCCACAGCTACCTTTACTACCCATTATTCCTAGTGGGAGTGATCCGAAAAACTTGGTTCCAGATCCTAGTGATCAAGGAATTCATCTTGGAAGTAAAACTCTGAAACCGAGAAGTCGTCAAAGGAAAGCTGTTGGTTATGGTTCAAGCACTGCTCTTGTACCCATTAGAAGTAATGCTCCGATAAGAAGCGTTATTTTGAGTGGGAGAATTGATCCCAATTGGAAGAAATGCTCCGATAAGAGGCATTATTCCGAGTGGGAGAGACGTTAAGACTCAAAGACGGGGTAAACAAGCCTAAACGAAATTCAAATGCATCAAACTTCTCCAAAGAAGTACCCCATCTAGGAGAGTAATGATCTCACTCTAAAAACTGTTGCACTGCATTGGAAATACCTCAAGTGGAGAAATTGAGGAAATTAATAAATGAGAGAGATCTCCTTAAATGAAAGCCATTATAGTCTATAGTTGATTTACCTGCTAACCACAGGGGCATAGGGATACGGTGAGTCCTGAAAGAAGGCTCACCGCTGATGGAAAAAGTTGAGCAATACAAATCTCGATTTATTGCGAAAGGCTGTACCCAAATTTATGGAGTGGACTTTGACGAAACAAACTCACCAACTGTGCGTAAAACCACGGTAAGGGCCATTTATGGTCCTGGTCGCAGGTTTCGGTTACGAACCTCACCAAATGAGTATTAAGACCACATTCCTCCACGGAAACCTAGATGAAGAGATCTACATGGACCAGAGGGTTTCATTACTCCTGGCAACGAACGTAAAGTTTGTAAACTCCAAAGGTCCATTTACAGTCTTAAACAGTCGTCTCGGCAATGGTACCACAGATTCCACGAGGAAATCGTAGGAAACAGATTTGTGAATCTTCACAAGGATACGTGCATGTATTATAAGACCTCCGGGTCTAAGTTGTTGGATTACGGGGACGTAATACTACGGAATGCTAAACGTGTACATGTAAGTAATCTAACTACATAGCGGAATAATGTACACATACCTTTTAGCTTTCCTGCCCAAGAACATCGTGGAGGGAGTTCTGATCCTCCGGTCGGAACCACGTACAAGTTCTTCGTAAGAAGAACTCCTACACGGTGTAAGCTCCACAACAAAGCCTCTGATCGATTCTTCAACGGGGACAGAACCTCGTACTAAGATGTGCACCGAAAATCACTACTAAGGGGGTGAGAGGGTTTCTCTCAAGTTCCTCAATGGAGGTACTTCTTATTCTGAATGAATTGTTTAAACCCCTAAGGTGAGTCCCCTATATATAGGATTGGTGGAGTGGACAAAAGTCCACTCCAACCAATGTGGGACTTATTTCGGCCGAACCATGCTAAAAAGGGGGAGGCCCAATTTTTGGCCTCCCATGTCAATTAGGGTTAGGGTTTGGCCCAATTACCCTAATGTGATAGTTACCTAATTAACTTAGGTAATTTCCTTAGCATTAACGGGCTACCAATTACGGCGCCACGTCACCATATGCTAACTTCTCCCACTCGTCAGAATGGGAAGGTGCCTGTTAATATATAGTTATCCAATAGCATCAACATCTTAGTCTTCAGTCTTTGTCTCCGTCTGCGAATAGTTCATACGAGGTTTGCCGTGCGACCGGCGGATACGATAGGCATCGTGCTACTCATCTGTTAGTATTGTAGCGCTCGCAGAACGTTGATTCCCTTTCGTAAATCAATCTTGTTAAAATAAAATATGCACCGCACTGTATCCTTGGTCAACTGATAATTCTCCAATTGCCCAGTTTTCCAAATAGGAATACTTCTCCATGGCATCTGTTACAAGTGTTCACAGCCTTCAACTAATATCCGGTTGGCGGCCACCTAGTGAACATGAGAGTCGGTGAATTATAGGTGAACTTGACCATCCCCATCGCTTATACCCTTAGTCTAACTCAACCGGTTTCCAAGACGTGGTCACTTGGCCGTTTTCTTTGGCTCTACGCTCGTACGCCGGGAAGCGAATATTGAGCTAGACCTTAGGTATAAGTTATGAGTCCGTGAGGATACTTTGGATGCCTCTTCATAAGTCATCCGGGATCAATCACACGCTCAAGGTGAAGAAGTATGCGCCCTTTGAATCACTAGGATTCTAGCTAGCACAACCGAGCATGACCCCGTGGTCGAACATGGCACACGCAGTATGAAGCACGCGTCGATAGAACACCTGGACTAGCCAGGTTTGTGATATGTCAATCTTGCTATCGCAGAATTTTTCATCTGGCCCTGAATGTAATTTTAATGATGGACTGGGTCCAACACGGCGATGTACAAAACGAAGATTAAGTCATGCATTAAGCGTGACAAGGTTATCGTTTCGTTTAACCAGGTTTATCCCCCTGGTTCTTAGCCAATCTTGTTGTGGTAGAGGTCCCCCTCTCCTTACAAGATGACCGTGCCTGTGTGACGAGGCATGGTTCACATTCAACATAATTTTGGTGTAAGAGTTTTACCTCTTCCTACGACTTAGTTTATAGACCGTAAAATCCGATGTTATATTTCATTATGACGTCGATAGATCATATACTCGGTTTGAAATTCTTTTATTCAATTGAAATAGTATTATTTCAAATGTCAAAAAGGTATCGCTTATACATGTCACTTATTTAAGCCCTACGTAGTCCAAGCAGTTTTACGTGCTTTTCGAAAATTTCTCTACGTAATGGCTTAGTTAATGGATATGCAACCATTTTATCCGTGGACAAGTATTCTAAGGCGATTATGTTGTCTTCCAGAACATATTTAGAATAATTGTAATTCACATCATTGTGTTTGGTCCTACTATGGTACTTTGGATTGTTAACTGCTGCAATTGGTGCTTGACTGTCGAAGTATACCTTGGCGGGATTACTCTCTTTGACAGTGCCAATCGATGCAGTAAGAAGCCTTTTCAGCCAGACTGCTTCTTGTGCGTTTTTAGAAAGGGCAACGATATCTGATTCCATAGTGGAAAGCCCGACACATGATTGCTTCTTGCTTACCCAAGATATGGCAGCATTAGTAAGAAGGAAAACTCCTCCTGTGGTGGACTTACGATCATCTGGATTGCCACCATGGTCGGCGTCACTATAACCGGTCAATTCTATTTTCTTGTCCTTATAGCACAGAACATAGTCGGCAGTACCTTTCACATACCTTATAATTCGTTTTACGGCCTTTAGATGTTGGTAACTAGGATCTGATTGGAATCTTGCTACTAGGCCCACAGCGTAACAGATATATGGCCGAGAACATAGCATGGCGTACATAAGACTCCCTACCATGCTTAGGTACTCTGCCCCCTTCATCTGTTCACGCTGCTGCTGGTTTTTCGGTCCATCACGCTTTGACAGCGCGCACCCGAACACAACCGGCGTATCCACGGGTTTAGCATCGAGCATTCTGAATCTTTCCAACAGTTTGTTGATATAAGATTCTTGAGACAGAAAAAATGTCCGGGCGGCACGATCTCGGGCAATCTTAATGCCTAAGATGTACGTGTCATCTCCCATGTCTTTCAACTCAAATGCTGACGCTAACCAGGACTTTGATTTGTTCATGAAACTCACGTCGTTTGCAGCAATAAGTATGTCATCTACGTATAGTGTTATGATGACATAATTAGACCCGGAGGTCTTAGTTTATATGCATGGATCCCCGTGAAGATTCAAAAACCCGTTTCCGACGATTTCCTCGTGGAATCTGCGATACCATTGCCGAGACTACTGTTTAAGACCGTAAATAGATCTTTGGAGTTTGCAAACTTTACTTTACCAGGAGTATTATACCCTATGGTGGCTCCATATAGATCTTTTCCTCCAGGTTTCCATGGAGAAATACGGTCTTAACATCCATTTGATGCAGCTCTAGATTGAGACATGCAACTGGGCAAGGATGGCCCTAACGTTGGTGTAACACACAGTTGGTGAGTATGTTTCATCAAAGTCCACTCCGTGAATTTGGGTATATCCTTTCGCAATCATTTAAGTTTTAAACCACTCAACTTTCCATTAGAAGTGAATTCTAAAATTTCACTTTCTAGTTCTGCGGCTAGCAGATTAATCAACTAAAAACCGAAACCGAATTTGTTCTCATTTAGGCATATTTCATTCTCCATTGTTTTCCTCCATTCTCTCGTTTGAGGTTCTTCCATTGTTTGCTGAACCGTCACTGGTTCGTGAACGAATTTCTCACTTGATGGGATACTTCTCTGACAGAAGTTCGTTGCCTATGTCTTGGTTCGTTAATCCCATCTATAGTTTGATCGCTACTCCCACTCGGAATAATGCTTCTTATCAGAGCATCACTTCCACTGGGAACAATGGCCGTGCTAGAACTTTGATCTACAACTTTCTCAGGATGACCTCTCGGTCTCGGAATTTTACCTCCGAGATGTATTCTTTGATCACTAGGATCTGGAACCAAGTTGGTCGTTTCCCTCCCACTAGGAATAATGGATAGTTGTGTTAGTTCAGCATTATGATTATCAGGTTCGACTTGATTCGTATTTGCATTTAGTGATGATTATATGTGAGGGGGAGTGAGCCCTCCCACTGGATTTATTATGAAGACGTCTCCATCATCATTTACCATATCAATCACTTATGCTGTATCAATTCTCCCACTCGAAGTAAGTGGGACCTGAGAATCTCCGTTATCCATTAATGGTTTGATCAGTACTATTGTCCATTTCGTTTCGCAAAGCATTGGAAATCCACCCTCATATTTCTAAAATGTGTCATATTCGAACACGGTACCATTAATCCATGCTAAGTTTAAACTTGTATCCTTTTAAGAGTAGAACGTACTCTTATTAAATACTTGTTTAATCCGCAAATTAATGCAATTTAATGATAAGGTGAAACCTTATCATTCCTTTGCTTTTATGGAAACGCATCAACCGATTTTATTGGAACATAGTGTTACTTTATATGAGTCAACTTAATTTCATTTGTAGGAACAATTAATGTTGAACTCTAACATAATGTAATTTTAAACTATGTTCCTCGAAGTTTTTAATGGTATGATTGCTTTAGCCAAAGTATTCGTTCAAGGCTTATAGTGGGAGAGTCGTTTTACTGACTACTTCCTTTCGTTTGTTAACTCATCAAGAGACTTATACACCTCATGGACTATGCATTTAAACTCTCGCTTGAATGCTTTAGTTGACAGACTACTAGATTGTAGTAGCATTGAAGCATACCTCTAACCACAGTAGTCATCATTGAGTTATTTCCAAAGAATTACAAACGAAAACTCAGCATTCATTTATTAAAACACTTCATTATTAAATTTGTACTTTGAAACGATATGTTCCGTCTTCGAGGTACACGCGTATGTGGCGCCTAAAACCAGTTTATCCCGTGGTTTAAATCGTTTCGTTTCCAAATTTAAAATCAAATCGGTTTTACATGCACATTATTTCGGAATATGTCATTTAATGAAGTACTAACAAACAAGATGAGTTAAGTCGGTCTGCCCTTTTAGAACTACGCGATCGATGGATTTATTCAATTTAGTTTGACCTGACTGAGATGACAGAGTATGTGAATCGTTTAGTCTTGTTCGACCACTTTTACTTGGCCGAAATTTTGGTTCTAAACCGTAGGTTTGAATTATCGTTTCGGATCATTTCCCTTTGACCGGAACGTTAAATTGATAAGCAATTTGTGCTTCAAATCGAGCAACAATTTCTTTATTCAATAACTCCAAATTTCAAAATAACCAAAATTTAGTAATTCAGACTAACAACGAACGATAAATGACTATGGTAGGGTTCTTGATCTGAAAGTCTCATGTTTGATCCATACATATCTGAACTTTAAGTCATGTTGAACATCACATCTGATTAAATTCACTAGTGAATCATATCAAATGTTTTGTGTTCAAATAAAGCGTTCACGACTTTATATACATGTCATACGAGGCGTGTTTTAGACGCACTTTAATAACGGGGTTTAACCCATCAGATTATCGTATAAAACCTTTTACGGTCTAGTTCACTTCATGATATATGGATCACCCTTGCTTCTACCGAGGCAGATGCAAAGGAACACCAAGCTTTGACATTGTCTGGTTGCAATTGAAGTCTTCTTCAACCCCCTTAAACCAGGGTTGAATGTATCACCACATATGCATTCAGATTATCAAAGAACATACTCCAATTCTTGGGAAATAAACTATCACGTTCATCTCTCATTGTCAAAATCATACGAACTACCATATTCATTCGTAGTTGTCCTCTCCGCTTTTCGGAATCGTAGCAGAGAGGAGTCCAATACATATTCCTTATGTTCATCATAATTTATACCATCAAGATTGCAAGGTTCATAGAAGCGTACCGACTTAGACATGAAAACTAATTTATTGATAATTATGCAAATTCAGGAAGAGAACAACATTTTGACAGAATTGCAAACATTGTATTATCTATTAAGATGGAATACGACAAATAGTGATCCTTCAGTCATCTAGACCAAACCGACCGACAGTAAAACGAGGGAAGGGGGTCCGTGAAAGAGTTCACACTACCGTCGTGTTCAATCCAATAGATCAGTCTTTTGAAAACAATTATTATATTGCAAATTACTGGAACGGGAATTTTCAAATAATAAGTATACCCGATCTTGGCTTTCCCAAGGCCCTTATAATTTTAAGAGGAATTATCCGATAATTTACGCATGCATAATACCATAATATGCTATAAAAATCGAACAAACCAAAACATGCTTACGTGTCATGCGTATAATGTTCCTAGCATATATAATTCTACGTAAAGTAAATTATCACATGCTTTCTATCCTTGAACATCTCAGCATACGTGTCAAAACATGCAACATCCGCACAATTCATGCATAATTGGCGACTGGAATTTTTCAGTTAAAAAAAAAATGTTTGAAAATATTAGGGGCTGTTTTGCAATTCATGCTTACAATCAATCATGCGACATTTCTAGACATGTATTCTAGGCACTTTCAATCAGAATAGCATGACTATCCTATTGCGCAATACATATATTTAAATTCCAGAGCTCAATGCTCGCAATTAATATCCAGCTAGCTTGACTGAGTCAAGTCGACAGTTCTAATATATATGTAGCAGAGAGTAAACAATTGCAATCCAGCCCACTAATTTAATCCGACCCCAAAAACATGCATATCCGAGATCCATCCCCATAATCGAAACTAGGTATTAGGGTTTTAACCGAAAAATGTGTCAAAACGCAAATCCTAAGAGCACTGTTTAGGCTAAATTTAAAGTTCGAAAACATTTTGGATTTAAAATTTGACATCCTATTTTATTGAACATTTTAAAATTTCCGAGAAATTTAAAAATTCTGGTCCGGTCCAATTTAAAATCCGGTTTGGTCCGAAACGGTTCAATAAAATAAGATTGTGGTTCAGTTTATCACTCAAAATCGGTTAGGTTAGGTTCAATTTAGTTACTACGTTCCGACCCGACCCGACTAGGTCGACCCGATTAAGAAAACCCGGATTGGTTTTATCCGTTCCGGTTTAGCAATTGGACCGGCCCATAAACCCTAGGGTTCGGCCGAAATATGTCTTGTGGGCTAAGTAGAGTTTTAAAGTCCACTAAAAACTTAACTTAGCCACCAAGAAATATTAATTATTTAAAATAATTTTCAATATTGCTAATATATATATATATATATATATATATATATATATATAATTTGGCATATTTAAATATATATATATATATATATATATATATATATAAATATTGTCAATATTCTATCTATAAGATGTAAATCAATCAACAATAGATATATATACATAAAATATTCGGCATACATATACATATACATATATATATATATATATATATATATATATATATATTATTGTCAAATATATCTTTAAGGATTAAAATATGTAGACAATATATTTTCTTAATCTTTTATAGTAACTAAATCTATCAATATATATTATCCCTATCTTTATATATATATATATATATATATATATATATATATATATATATATATATATATATATATATATATATTGATAGTTAATATCTTTTACAATATTATATTATGAACCTATCCTTATTTCCAACTCATAGATATATAGTTACCAGTTAATAAAATTTAAAAATGGCAACCTATATCCTTTAAAAATTCGGCCGAACTAGGTAACTTGGTGTCCAAGAATTTTTTTTTTTTTACCTAGAATACCCCAAGGGTTTTCAGGACAAACATGTAAATTGGAAAAGTTGTCAAATTTTAAGATCAAACCCTAACTTGATCATGAATCCAAAAGCTGTTCTTGATAAAACTCATGGTGTTCTTGAAGATCATGAACATCAATCTTAAATTCGAACATAAAATTTGGTCTTGATCTATAAAAACATGTAAATTCCAAAAATTTTAAGTTTTTAAAGATCAAACACATGAAATATATTTAAAAATTTTGGATTAATCATGGTGTTCATGAACATGAAATTTTCGGATTTTTTAAAAACTCAAGAACATCAGTTTATCAAAAAATATAAGAACTCCTAACCATGCTCTGATACCACTGTTGGATTACGGGGATGTAATACTACGGAATGCTAAACGTGTACATGTAAGTAATCTAACTACGCAACGGAATAATGTACACATACCTTTTAGCTTTCCTGCCCAAGAACGTCGTGGAGGGAGTTCTGATCCTCCGGTCGGAACCACGTACAAGTTCTTCGTAAGAAGAAGTCCTACGCGGTGTAAGCTCCACAACAAAGCCTCTAATAGATTCTTCAACCGGGATAGAACCCCGGACTAAGATGTGCACCGAAAATCACTACTTAGGGGGTGAGAGGGTTTATCTCAAGTTCCTCAATGGAGGTACTTCTTATTCTGAATAAAATGTTTAAACCCCTTAGGTGAGTCCCTTATATATAGGATTGGTGGAGTGGACAAAAGTCCACTCCAACCAATGTGGGACTTATTTCGGCTGAACCATGCTAAAACGACGTTCTTGGGCAGGAAAGATTGTAAAACGAATAATGCGTTATCTGAAAGGTACTGCCGACTACGCGTTGTGCTATGAGGGCAAGAAGTTAAAATTGAACGGTTACAGTGATGCCGACCTTGGTGGCGATCTGGATGATCGTAAGTGTTCCTCCTTGCTAATGTCGTCATTTCATGGACGAGCAAGAAGCAAACGTGTGTCGCGCTGTTCACAATGGAATCGGAATTCGTAGCTCTCTCTAAGAATGCACAAGAAGCGGTCTGGTTCAAAAGGCTTCTAACTGCACTGCTTGGTAGTGATGTTGAGAATAAACCTGTGAATGTCTTCTCTGACAGTCAAGCAGCCATTGCGGCAGTTAAGAATATGAAGTACCATAGTAGAACCAAACACATTGATGTGAAATATTTATATGCTAAATCTATGGTAGAAGACAATATAATCACTATGGAATACTTGTCCACTGATAATATGATTGCGGACCCATTAACTAAACCACTACGCAGGGAGATATTCGAAAAGCACATAAAACTGCTTGGATTGTGTAGGGTTTAGAAATGGCATGTATCTGTGATAGCATTTTGATATTAGAAAGTTACATTTTGTAAGCGAAATAATTGCAACTGAGTTTATGATCAATCGACGTCATAATGTTTTGATTACATCAAATTTACGGTCTGTAAACTAAGTTGTAGGAGAACGCAATCATCTGCCAAACTATGTCGAATGTGGGCATTACCTAGTCACACAGGTACCGTAGTCTTGCGGTGGAGGGAGGCCTCTACCAAGCAAGACTGGATAAGAGTCAGGGGGATAAACCTGATTAAGCAAAAACGATTATCTAGTTTTAAAGTAACTCGACGTGATCTTCGTTTTTCATATCGCCGTGATGAACTTCGTTCATCATCATGCCACATTCTGGCCATATGAGAATCTGTGATAGCATGATTGACATATCCCTTTCCTGTCAACCCATAAGGTTCAGTTATGCCATCAACGTGTGTTTCATACTCCACGTGCCACGTTCGACCACGGGGTCACAGCTCGGTTGTGCCAGGAAAGAATCCTCGTGATTCTGGCGGGCGCAAACTTCTTCACCTCGAGTGTGTGATTGATCTCAGGAGCCTTATCAAGAGTCACCCTAAAGTATCCTCACGGACTCAGAATTCATATCTAATGTCATGCTCAATGCTCGCTTCCCGGCGTACGAGCGTAGTGCTGAAGAAAAAGGCTCAGTGACCACGTCTTTGGAAACCGGTTGGGTTTGACTGAGGATATGAGAGATGGGGATGGTCAAGTTCACCTATAATTCACCAACTCTTGTATTCACTAGGTGGACACCAACCAGATATTAGTTGAAGGTTGTGAATACTTGTACAGATGCCTTGGAGAAGTGTTTCTATGTGGAAACTAGGCAGAAGGAAAATTATTAGTTGACCTAGAATACAACGCGATACTATATAAATGTATTTTATAACAGGTTGATTAGAGAAAAGGGAATCAATGTTCCGCGGGCGCTACAATACTCCTAACAGATGAGTAGAACGATGCCCGTCGTATCCGCCGGTCACACGGAAAACCTCATATGAGCTATTCGGAAGCAAGGACCAGATCGAAGGAGTGAAATGTTGATGCAGATTTGGACAACAATACATTAACAAGCACCCTCCTATTCCGGCGAGTGGGAGCTGTAAGCATATGGTGATGGGCGTCGTAATTGGTAGCCCATAATATGTATAGTTTACCTAAGGAAATTAGGTACATGTCACATTAGGGTAATTGAGCTAGACTTAAATCCCAATTGACATGAGAGGCCCAAAATTGGGTCTTCCTATGCATGTGGCCGGCTGAAACCCTAGGAGGGGTAAAGTGGACTTTTGTCCACTTAAATCTTGCTATATATATGGGGTGTTATGGGTTTTATTATTGTTAATCATAATTCCTCCTTGTGGTGATTTAAGAGAAAACCCTCTCCCCATAACACACATAGCTCGGACGAACCACATCACCACCTAAGGGTGTGCCAATTTGCTTTCAAGCAAACACTCCAGAGATCTGTCCCCTTGCGAAGAATCGATCAGAGGCTTTGCTGTGGAGAATATACTACGTAGAGCTTCCTTAACCAGAACCTCTACGGGTGTCGACCGGAGGATCGTGAACTCCCTGCAGAAGGATATTGGGGTTATTGACATTGTTTGAGGTATGTTCGAATCTTCCGCTGCGTAATTTCGATTACTAGCATGTACTATGTTTTAATGTCCGTAGTGATTACTCCCCGTAATCTAACAGTGTAATCTGGGATACAAGCTCCTGGGAACGATCCAGAACCTGGTACTGGGGTTGATAAAAGATGATACCCGTAATGGAGTAGACGCGTGGCCAGTCTCGAAGAAGACCCACATTTGGAACCCAAGGGTCCTTCCAGAAATCCACCGAATTTTATGTTCCAATATGCCACCGCATCTCCAAACTTGCCCATTGTTGAATTGAAAGAAGCATTCTCCAAAAAGTAGAGCATGACGTTGACTTTTTGACATTGAAGAAAGATTAAGAGGCAAGGTATTTTTGATGTAGATATGTCGCCCAAAGTGGCATCGTAAGATGTAACCACTATGTTTCCTACTGATTTATATAATATATAAATAGATATATATAATATGTTAAATGGTTTCAATTCTAGGTATTTAGATACCTGACTACTTATTTTAGCATCGAAACCGAAAATACTATTTTTGAAATTTTATTTCAAAACCGTACCAGAACCAATTAAAACTACTCTAAACTTATCCAAATTCTGGCCCAAAAAAAACCTATCCAAATGACCGGTTTCGGTCCGGTTCGAGCACCAATCGAGTTTTTTTTTGTTTCCCGCGAGGTGATCCAAGCCACTAGCGGAGATTAAACCCCTGACCTCTAATTAATGGATGAGGTGCTGAACCACCATAAATATTATACATAGTACCAATCGAGTTGATCATCGTTACTTACTGGGGAAAATCACAGATCTAACCAGTTTTTGAAACTCAAACACAAAAACAAGGGAAAGTGAGATTCAGGTTTGAAAACCACCAATCGTGCATCTCCCTGATGCGCCATGAAGTCTCTGGGGTAATTGTCAAAATTTGACCGTTACCCCCGTAGCGCATCAGAGTGATGTGCTACGTTGCCCTATATAACTTTGTCGAAAGAATTCATTTCTTTTTGTTGAAGATTGAAGATTTGAAAAATCAGTCCACCAATTGCACCATCTATACTAAGGTAATATATCTGATTTTCAATTCATATTTTGATTAGTTGTACATAGTTATTTCAATGATGACATAGAATAGTATTGTCGGTTACAAAATTTAGATTTTTATGCTTGCCAATATATATAGTGTAACTATGTATGTAGTGATATGCTAATATACTTTGTAATAATATTGTAGGAAAATCTGTCGATCCGATTTTTCTTTGTTGTTGTTGAAGAATTGAAAAATCTGTCCACCAATTGCACCACCACATCTATACTAAGGTAATATATCCGATATGCAGTTCATATTTTAGTTAGTTGTACATAATTATTTCGATGATGACATAGAATAGTATTGCCGGTTACAAAATTTAGATTTTTATGATTGCCAATATATATAGTGTAAGTATGTATGTAGTGATATGCTAATATACTTTGTGATAATATTGTAGGAAAAAATGGTGACCATATTGTTTCGATACGATGGAATGTTCGATCTTAACGACGTTAACGTTAAGTATAACAATGAGAAATCGATTTTTTTTAAACTCATAGAAGCATCACACTTGATGAGGTGATATTGGTGGCTAAGAACATGACCCGGTGCCGAGCACCCCTCCTTCAATTTATTTGGATGTTCGGTCAAAAAATTTGCACAGTCACCGATCAAAGTTGGGAGCAGATTTTGGCGATATGCACCGAGCATATTGAACTGATTCTCATGCCAGAATGGGGTGGTACGAAGCTTGAAGACGATGACGATTACGAACAAGACGTAAGAGTCCAATATGTGCACCCTGATTTCTATGACCTCACATATCAGATGCGCGGTTTTAGGGCTATATGGAGGCAATCCTGAAGGGGAGAGCAGCAATGCGAATGCAGATAAAGGTGAATGCAGCAATGCAGAAAGGTTAGATACGACTCTACCGGAGGTTGGAGAGAGGGACGAGGTGTATTCATCCAACTCTGGAGCAGAGCCTTACGAAGAATTGGTGAACCGGGAGAACCAGGATGGAGACTATCAGTTCCCGTAACAGTGGATCTCAGGTGATGCAAGAAGGGTTAGAGTGTAGGGACTGGGAAATACATGCTGCTTCATCGTCAAATATGATAGAGTAATTTAACAAGGAGAAAAGGTTTCCTAACAAGAAGAAACTGCAGAAGTATGTTAAATATTGGCACATCAAGAATTCTCGACAATATAAGACCCTAAGATCAAGCACAAGTGAAATTATGTATACATGCACGGATGAATGTTGTTCGTGGGACCTTCGTGCAACCTCAAGGTTTTGTGGAGAGTTGACGATCGTGAGAGTTGGGCTTGTGCACACATGTGTTAATCATGAGCCAATCAGACATCACAAAAACCTTGACTGTAAGATGATTGAAGATGTGATTTTCCAGACGGTGAAAGGTAACCTCGGCGTGAAAGTAGGAGTTTTGCAGGATCTAGTTAAAGAGTCCAGCTATCATGAGTATCCAACTTATCGTAAGGTGTGGTATGCAAAATGTAATGTCATTGAGCACCTGTTTGGTACTCATGATTCTGCATTTGGGAGACTTCCACAACAGTTACAGGCCATCCAGCATTTCAATCCTGGATCAGTTTTAGATTTCCAATTCAGAAACCCAGTTATTGGGAACATTGCGATGTTCGATAAATGCTTATGCTTTCGCTCCTTCAATTCACGGGTTTCAGCACTTTCGACCGTTGATCAGCATTGACGGCACACGTCTCTAGGGAAAGTACACATGAAAATTGTTGGTTGTCGTTGCATACAATGCTGACGATCAAATTTTCTCGTTGGCGTTATGTTTGTGTGATAGGGAGAGCACGGATACGTGGACATGGTTTTTGTCTCATCTAAAGGAGCATGTGACTAAGAACCGTATTATCTACGTCGTTTCTGACCTTCATGCCGGTATATTGCGTGCTCTCAGCGAAGTGTATCCACCTACGAACGCACACATGTCTTGTGCCCGACATCTTGCGAGCAACTTCAACACTCATTTCAAGAATAAAAAGATGAAAGAGAGATTCTCGAAGATGATTATGAGGTAAACAAGCAGAAGTTCCAGGATGACGTTTCAATGTGGATGGTTGCACATGGTGCCAAGTATGCAGGTTTCATAAACCGTTGTGGTGAGTTCGAAGTTTTTTCATTAGCCTTCGACGAAGGTTTGAGGTATGGTGTAATGACAAAAAATCATTTGGAGTGTTTCAATAATGTCATAAAAGATGCTCTTCTGTTACCGGTTACCGCAATAGTCAATGATACGTTCTCGAAGATGGTCACTTATTGGGTTGACCGGAAGAACAATGCAGAAAAAGAGGTGAAGGAAAAGCATAAGTTTGATCCGAAGATGAGAGTGCACTTAAAAAAGGTTGCGGATGAGGCGAAGGTATGTAGGGTTAGAACTTATCGACAGGGCAAAATTTTCTATGTTTCGGCTCCTGGACACGACGATGACTACACCGTCAACTTGACCGATAGGAGTTGTGACTGCGCCCGATGGAGACTATTTGACCGACCATGTTGTCACGTTGTTGCAGCCATCGGTCATGCTAATGGGCGTGTTCGTGATTTTGTTAGTCCAAGTTTCACCAACAAAGCGTGCATTGATACTTACAGCCTGTTGTTGGATCCTGACTCTTCGCGGGTCGTTGACTCGAAAGTCGTCGGGTCCTTGAAGTGTTGTGTAGTTATACTGACGGGTTGTTTGAGCTCGCGGATATTCGACAGTCGGGGTGTCGGGCTGTTGGAGCGTCGGACTGTCGGGGAGCCGGAGACTTACAAGCCCTTAAAATGGCTAAGTGTTTGGGTATCTTGTAGTGTCTTCGCATGCACGTGTCTTGTAGTATATGCGTGCGTGCACGCCTCATGGAGTATACGCATATGCGTGTCTTGCAGAGTATATGCACACTGCGGGGTATGCGCGCCTTGGCGGAGTATGTACGTATGTGCGTCTAGTAGAGTGTCGGGACCCGGACTAGACAAAGTGTCGAATCCTTGTATTGATGCGGGAAGTTGCCTTGGGTTGTTCACTTGCCGGGTCTTCGCACGTGCCGGGCCTCGTGCGTCTCCGTATACCTGCAAGAGGGGCAGTATCGCACCCCACGCCAGGAGGGGTGGAGTGCGATAATATAGAAGTGTATTCCACACTCTATGTATGCACCTAATTACACAATGCATACACACTAGGCTATGTATGCACCTAGTTCACTATGTATACACCCGGATCATAGTTTATTGTATAGCCTTAGTTGGTGATCCTAGTTTTGCCTAGTATATATATTGTAACACTTGCTTTGTAATACCTAGTTGATTAATGAAGCATTCTCATTCATATGGTATCAGAGCACAAGGACATTCATAGCGGCGTATGCAATGGATCAAGGAACTTGAAATTTTCCCCAGTTGCTTCAACCTGCCAGCTTAGTCTTGTGTGGATTTACCTCATTACGCTTCAGGATTCATCAACTCAGCTTGAATTCTCACTTTACATCCAACAATGGACTCTTAGTAAGTCTCATCTCATGCTCATTCACGCACACAAGGAACTGAGGACAGTGCTAGTATTGCTCATAGGCCATAGCACTTGATTTGCCTAGTTCTACTTGTTCTAGCTCAGATTGAGCTACTTGCGTGCTTGATTTTGGTATTCACTGAAGTGTGTGTCATTCCTCTAGTATCATTGATGGATTCTGAGATTGTTTGAACTTGTCTCATTGATTATAACACTTGGATCTTACCCGTTTAGTGGATTACTTCATCCTTACTCGGCTGAGTGACCATTGTGAGTTCTTGGGTATTTTTCAGCATAGTCTTTGATTCTATTGAAGAATTTCGTGCTTCCTTCAATGGATATCTGATCATTATCAAGGTTTTGATGATTGCCAATCATTGGTTTTGCTCATTTTGATGCGTAGTGATACGAATTGTACTATCTATTAGCTGGATTTGTCCTATTCTTAACAGATTTGGTGTGCCAGTTTTGTCTATATCACCTAGGGCCGGCAATGGTTCAGTGAAAATCAAATAACCATGGTTATTCGCACCATTTACCGCAATGGTTAACCGCACCATTATGGTGAGGGGCGGTTATGGTGATGAATCTTGTAACCGCAATGGTTATGGTTGTGGTTATGGTATTCAGTCTATAACCGCGGTTATAACCATCACCTATATATATATATATAATAATAATAATATATATATATATTACTAATACCTATATTGTTATAATTCTTATTCCGTTCCCTTTCCCACCCGCCATTTTTTTGTCTATATTTCTTATTATTAGGTAACCACGATTGTAAGTGATGGCGAACGAGAATCGATGATCGCAAGTGATAGCCAATTGAAGATGTGTTTTTTTAATTGAGTAAAACAATGAAGTTATGTTTAATTTGGATTTCGTGTATGAAACAATGAATGTGTATTTACTTTTCTTGTATGAAACAATGATGTTGTATTAGTTCGAATGATTGTGGTTAAATGGTTTAATCGTGGTTAAAAACCATGGTTATGGTTATGGTTATGGTATGAAGAATCATAACCACAGTGGTTATGGTTATGGTATGAGTGAAAAAATATGGTATGGTTATGGTATTAGTGCTATTCGCACCATACCCTCACCATCGCCAGCCCTACCAGCTATTTCCGTGGGGATTTCTTTGCCATTTCTTATAGTGGTCTCTTGGGAATTAAATTCACATCTCTTTCAACAAGCTCTTTCAACTTGACTGACTTGCACAATGGCTCATGAATCCAATGTGGATGACCCTCTCTACATACACCCATCTGACACCACTGGCCATATGCTCATACCTTTTCAGCTGCAGGGTACCTCCAACTATCATGTTTGGAGTACCTCAATCAAGGAAGGCTTGTTAGTCAAGAATAAGTTGGGTTTCATTGATGGCACATTCACAAGAACAAGTGTTGGTGTGGCAGACAGGGTGAAATGGGATAGAGCCAATGCAATAGTCAAGGCTTGGTTGAGGAATTGTGTAGCCAAAGACTTGGTCACTAGTTTGATCTACAATCCCACTGCTTCTTCCATTTGGGATGACCTTAAAGAAATGTTTGACAAGGTGGATGACACTCAAATCTTCCAACTGACAAGGGAGATTTACCAAACATCTCAAGGGGTTATATCCATCACTGAATACTTTGCAAAGATGAAACAACTTTGGGATGCTCTTGCTTCAGTTGATGACTTGAATCTTCAATGTGCTGGAGATATTGCTATTGTCAATGAACACAAGGAGAAGCAAAAGTTGATGGCTTTTCTCTTAGGACTAAATGAGTCTTATGGACACATTAGAAGTAGCTTGCTCATGAGGCAACCACTTCCCTCTCTTAGCATTGCCTTCTCTGTTTTAGTACAAGAAGAAAGTCAAAGGACCATTTCTGGTTCTATTGGAGATGTGGGTGAGGAAACTGCCTTATACACAAGAAACAATCCATCTTATGGTGGAAGAGGTAATGGAAGAGGCTATGAAAGAGGCAGAGGCTATGGAAGAGGCAATGGAAATGGCAATGGCAGGGGTAGAGGCATTCCAAATAGTCCCAATGAGAGACCTCCCCCTCCTATTTGCACCTATTGTGGCAAGAGAGGTCACATAGAGGATCAATGTTATAGCAAACATGGATATCCACAAGGTCATCCAATGTACAACCCAAATTCTCCTAAGAGGAATTGGAACTCAGCCAACATTGTTGAAGATGGTGGTACCTCAAGTGCCATTGAGCATGTGGCAGCCAAGGACAAGAGGATTTTTCATGGCACAACCAATTAGAGAATCCAACATGTAGCTGCTCATGATGATTACTTTGAGCATTCACCTTTGAGCTTTGAGGATGTTGATCAAGCTCATGTCAATATGGTAGGTATATCTAGTGACCCTATGGTTTGGATAGTTGACTCAGGTGCAACTAATCACATCACACATCAAATTGAGTGGTTATTTGATTTGAAGAAGTGTGACTCTGATCATCGATATGTTCATTTACCAAATGGTCACAAATGCAAAGTAACTCATGTTGGTTCTTGCTCTTTCTCAAGTGGATTCACTCTGACCAGCATCTTATTGGTCCCTGATTTCAAATTCAATTTGATCTTAGTATCTAGGCTTCCTAGCCAATTGAATTGTAAGGTGATCTTTACTTCTGATCATGTGTTGCTCCAGGGCCAGAGTGGCAAGTCCATGGTGATTGGAGAATGGAATAGAGGTCTATACACCTTGAAGGATGTGGTGCCTTCAAGCTCAAGGAAGATTGCAGCCACTTGCTTGGGGAATATGGAAGAAGTGTTGAGATGGCATAGGCGTTTGGGCCATGTCTCTGAGACTTACCTTAACCATTTAGATGTTTTGAATTTGAATAAATCTTATGGTTGTATCAAACAATGCACAATTTTCCCTCTTGCCAAGTGATGGGTTCCGCTATAGCCGTTAGGCCCTTTAACGACAAGGAAACGGTGGATAGGCCCACTGGGCCCTAAATGGAGGTCAGGATGACCCAGGCGAAGGGTCACGACAGAGGGAGTCCCGAGGATGAGAGGTCCCGACAGAGTCGGACCAGATAGGCGAGCTGGATGCTCCCGATGAGATGCCTTTAAGTAGGCCCCGATGATGAATCCCTGAAAATGATTGGCCCTGTCACGATGACGAGGGGCCCCGAGCGGTGACACAATGAGGTAACTCTGGAGTCCCCGATGTTAGTCGGGACTTGCTATCAGAGGTTGAGGCCGGAATACGCGGGGCGGGGCCGAGATACGCGGAGCGTGATTGAGATACGCGGAGCGTGGCCGAGATACGCGGGGCGTGGCCGAGATAAGCGAGATCATGGCCTAGATAGGCGGGATCGCGCCCGAGATATGCAGAATATGGGCTAACCACCCCAACGGTTCACCAGGTAACTGAGGTACCTCTCCGCCTATAAAAGGGCAAAGGTTACCTCAGATCAATTACGTTTTGAGATACATACTTTGAGATTCTTACTTGCCGCCGTATACGAGATACTCATTTAAGCATCGGAGAGGGATTCTGGGTCACCGCCCGGTCTATCCCCTCTTGCAGGATTGCGTGGAGCAAAGGAGCTAGGATCGCCGTCAAAGATCGTACCGGAGTTCCACCGTGATCCAACATTGGCGCCATCTGTGGGAACGTAACAAAAAGCTGATATGCCTTCTACTCGTTCAATGGCGGCTGGCAAGCAAAGAAGACAAGGACAATCTGGTGGTTCCCGTCATCCTGCTGTGACGACTTTGAATTCACCACCGGAACGTGAGGAGGACCAGAATCTCCCTGCTGCTGAGGTCTCCTAGACAGGGGGGCATAATGAAGGTCCCGAAGATACTGCTGCTCAACACCAGGGGAATAGGGAGCAGGAGGCTCCTCCAAATGCAGACCTGACGAGGGTTGTGGCGGAGGCCATGCCGATGTTTCTGGCAGCCGTGGAGGCTCTCTTAGATCGGAGAGAGGCTGCGAGGAGGCAAGAGGAGATGCCCCCACTAGAAGAGGAAGCGCCCCCACCAGCAGAGGTTTAGAATGTCGGGGAGGTTCAGCCCCGAAGCCAGGGCAGGAGTAGGGAGTCCACTCAACCAGAACGATTTGTGGTCGATGGACCAGGACCAGTGCAGCATAGGACCATTCCCCTTAATGGTCCCATCACCCCCGATCAGGTGGTGAAGATCGTGAACATCTGCATGGGAGAGCAGAAGCCGCTGGTGTCGGAGCTGAGGGATCGATCCACCCATCCCTTCGTTCCTCGACTCATAGACACCCTCGCCCTGCCAGGGTTGGGTATCCCCACGATTAAGGAGTATGATGGCGAGGGAGATCCGGTTCTTCATGTCCAGAAGCACCTTATGGCGTGTCTGGGCAGAGCCCCGAATGAAGATATCGTGTGTATGTTATTCCCAAACACACTTGGTGAGAGAGCCTTGACCTGATTCTTCAGTCTGCCCCCAGGCTGCATCACTTGCTGGGCTGATATGCACGACCGCTTTATTCAGCAGTACCAGGGTCGCAGGCGTCTGCTGAAGAGTGTGAGGTCCTTGACCCAGTGGTACAGAGGCCCGATGAGTCACTGGCGCACTATTACCAGCGATACACTGCCAGCTAACAGCCCCCTACGGATATTGACGAGGAGATTTCGGAGGGTGAAACCATCCATACCTTCATTCGGAACCTAACAGCCCCCTACGGTTCCGACTTGATGCACAGCGTGGCTGAGAAGGCTGTGTGGAATATGGAGGCACTGCAGAAGAGGGTGAAGCGGCAAATCGATGTCCAGGAGTCAAAGATAGCCGCTGGAGAGCTTGAGCCCCCGAAGTCGAATAAGGGAAAGCAGTCGGTCAAACCCTTAGACGAGCGCAAGTCGAAGGATAAAGCCGAGAGCAGTCGGGGTCGAGGTCACTCTGATCGGAGGGATGATAGGCGTTCCTCGAAGAAGGACAGGCGGGAGGATCATGACATTCCTCTCAACAGCTTTATGGCGGAGGTGTTAACGGTCATGGAGCGACAGGGTATCTCCAGGTACCCCCCCCCCCCCCCCCCGAAGAAGGAAGGAGAATTTTTGGGATCCCGCACCGATCGTTACTGTCGATTTCATTGCGCGAATGGCCACGAAACCAATCATTGTCGGGAGCTGAAGAAGGTGATCGAAAAGCTGATCCAGAAGGGGAATCTTAAGGAGTTTGTCGGGGAGAAGCGGTGTCGATCCCGTTCTCGATCCCGATCACGGTCCCGTTCCCGATCCCGCGATCGGTCCCCAAAGAAGAAGAGGTCCGACCCGGAGTCTTCTGGTGCCCGTAAGGAGAAGCGGGGCACTATCAATGTGATTCACGGAGGATTTGCCGCGGGAGGTGATACCTCGTCCTCCCGGGAGGTTTATGCCTCTAGAATTCCCGCTGCTGTGGTGCTGGGTAAGAGGTCCCGATCCTGGACCCTGAAGGAAGAGATGGTGATCTCCTTTTCGTCGGAGGATCTCGTAGGCGTGGAAACCCCGCACGATGACGCTTTGGTCGTGACCTTGGATGTGGATGGGTACGAGATGAAGCGGATTCCTATCGATGGAGGAAGATCCTCCGATATTCTGTTCATGGATGCGCTGGAGGCCATGGGGAAAACGAAGAAGGACCTGAAGGAGGCGAACTTCCCGATGGTCGGATTCTCTGGCTTTACTTCCTATCCACTAGGAGTGATCACCTTACCAGTGGAGTTTGGTAGCGGGTGGAAATCGGAGAGGAGGAACGTGGAGTTTGTGGTAGTGGAGTCCGCGGGGTCCTACAACGCGATTATCGGGAGAACTACCATCAACCCCCTGATGGCAGTTGCCTCGACTGTTCACCAGAAGATGAAGTTCCCGACCGACCATGGAGTAGGAGAGGTCAAGGGCGACCAGGTGGCTTCCAGGAAATGTTATGTTAACGCCACCCGAAGGAAAAGACGAGAGGCTATGACTGTCCTCCAGACAGATGCTGATCCTAGGGAGGAGTTTGGGCGTCCCGCCCCCGTGGAGGACTTGAAGGAGGTCGAGATTGACGGGCCTCAGAGGAAGGTGAAAATCGGGTCTGCTCTGACCGAGGAAACAACCCGAGAATTTATCGATCTACTGAAGGAGTTCAAGGAGCTGTTCGCCTGGTCTCCGAGTGACATGCCAGGAATCAGCCCCGATGTGATCGTACACTAGTTGAAGATCGATCCCGCGATCAAACCTATCGCGCAGAAAAGACGTCTGATGGGCACAGACAAGAAGATCGCGATCCAGCAGGAGGTGGGCAGGTTGCTCGATGCTGGGTTTATCAAGGAGCTCCGATTCCAGACTTGGGTTGCTAACCCGGTGCTGGTAAAGAAGAGCAATGGGAAGTGGCGGATGTGTGTTGATTTCCGCAACCTGAATAAAGCTTGCCCGAAGGATTGTTACCCGCTCCCGAGAATCGACCAGCTGGTGGATGCCACGTCGGGACATGAGTTGTTGAGCTTCATGGATGCGTACTCGGGCTACAACCAGATCAAGATGGCTAAGGAGGAAACCTCCCACACTGCCTTTTATGCTGATAGCGACATCTATCATTACGATGTCATGCCTTTCGGACTGATCAATGCCGGGGCAACCTACCAGCGGATGGTGAACAAGCTGTTCGGAGATATGCTAGGGAAAACCATGGAGGCTTACGTGGACGATATGCTGGTGAAGTCCCGACAAGCTGAGGATCATGTGCACAACCTAGCCACGGCGTTTGAGCGGATGAGGCTTCATCGGGTTCGCTTGAACCCGACAAAATGCGCCTTCGTGTCCACTCGGGGAAATTTCTGGGCTTTATGGTGAGTCAGAGAGGAATTGAGGTGAACCCCGAGAAGCTGAGGGCGATCGAGGAGATGCAGTCTCCAATAAACCATCGGGAGGTGCAAGTGCTGAATGGCCGACTGGCCGCAATGAATCGCTTCCTGTCCAAGGCGAGCGACCGATCAATGCCATTTTTTGAAGTCCTGAGAGTCAACAAGAAGTTTGAGTGGACCGCCAAGTGTGAAGAGGCGTTCTAGGCACTCAAGCAGCACCTTCGCACCCTCCCTCCGTTGGCAAAACCGGTTCCAGGCGAGCCGCTATATCTTTACTTGGTTGTTTCTGAATTTGCCATTAGCTCTGTGTTAGTGAAGGTTGTCGAGGGTAATCAAGTCCCCGTCTATTATGTAAGCAAGGCGTTTGCCAAGTCTGAAATGAATTATCCCGCCGTTGAGAAGTATCTCTTTGCGTTGATTATTACGGCTCGGAAGCTGAGGCCTTATTTCCATGCACACGAGATTACTGTGTTGACGAACCAGCCTTTGAAGCATTTTTTGAACCGACCTGATGCGTCGGGGAGATTAGTGAAATGGGCAGTCGAGCTTAGTGAGTTCCGCATACACTTTGCTCCGAGAACGGCTATTAAGGGCCAGGCATTGGCGGATTTCATAGCAGAGTCTACAGCCCCCGATCTAGAAGAAGCGGGCCCTGTAGAGGGGGCAACCATGGAGGTCCCGATAGCAGAACGACCAGAGATGGCAGAGCAATCAGAACAGCCAAACGAGGAAAATACTTGGGAGATGTACACGGATGGCTCCTCGAGTTCAGACTGATCAGGAGCAGGGTTTATATTGATACCACCAGGCGGAGGTGAACCGCTTCGATATGATTTGGCTTTAACATTTAGGGCCACGAACAACGAAGCGGAGTACGAGGCTCTCATCACGGGCCTGAAAATTGCCAAAGGTACGGGAGTTGTTCACTTGAGAGTGAAGTGTGACGCGGCCCTGATCGTGAACCAGGTCCAAGGGCGATAGGAGGCGAAGAGCCCGATGATGAGGAAGTACCTTCGAGAGGTGCAAGTCTTGAAGGAGAGCTTCAAAAGCTTCGATATCGAGGCAATCCCGAGGGAGGAAAACGTGGAGGCAGATGCCCTGAGCAAATTTGCCTTGGGGGCACCCCTGGAGGAAAATCGGAAGGTGCACTTCTTGGAGAAGGTGATCTTGTCGACCACCGACCCGACGCAGGTGTGTGCTATTGAAGCAAGATCGGAGGAGGAGCCCACTTGGATGACCCCGATAGTCGCGTACCTGACTACGGGGGCAGTCCCCGATAATAAAGTAGTAGCCGACAGGATACGTCGGATCGCGGCTAATTACGTGATGTTGGACAATAAGCTATACAAGAAGGGCTGGTTCTCGACTCCGTACTTGAAGTGTGTGGCTGAGCCCGACACAAGTCGAATCCTGAAGGAGGTGCATGAAGGGGTTGTGGCTTGTCATGAAGGGGCCCGATCCATTATGAGGAAAGTGCTGAACTTGGGCTATTATTGGCCTACGATGAGCAAGGAGGCGACGGCGTTGGTCTGATCCTGTGATACGTGCCAGAGGTACGCCCCGAGTATCGTGGCTCCGGCTGCTAATCTGACGTCCATCAAGAGTGCTTGGCCCTTCGCGCAGTGGGGTATCGACTTGGTGGGACCTCTCCCGCAGGCACAAGGTCAGTGTAAATATTTGCTTGTGGCTATCGATTATTTTTCGAAATGGATAGAAGCAAAGGCGTTGGCCAAGTCGACGGGGAACCAGATCGTCAAGTTTCTCCAGACCCATATTGTATCCAGATACGGGATTCCTAAGGTGGTGATCAGCGACAATGGTCCACCGTTTAACGGGGCTTAGGTGAAGGAGTATCTGGAGGGGTTGAACATCGAGCATCGGACAGCCTCTGTCCACCATGCTCAGACTAATGGCCAGGTGGAGTCAGCCAACAAAATCGTGATGGATGGCCTGAAGAAAAGGTTTATGCCTTGAAGGGCAAATGGCTGAACGAGCTGGAAAACGTGCTTTGGGCTGTTAGAACGACACCCAAACGATCAACTGGGGAGACTCCGTTTGGCCTTGTTTATGGCACGGAGGCTGTTGCTCCCGTGGAGGTAGCTGTGGCATCCCATCGGATGAGATATTACGAGCCTTTGACGAATGATGAAATGAGACGTCTGGATTTGGACTTGCTCGAAGAGAAGAGGCGGGAAGCCGACGAAGTCCAGGCTCGAATGCGTTTGGCGAAGGCCCGGTATTATAATCGGCGAGTTAAGTCCCGACAATTCTTCGTCGGGGAGCTGGTTTGGCGTCGCAACGAGTTCACCCTTTTGGATCGGATCAGCAAGATGTCACCAAAATGGGAAGGACCTTACAAGGTCGTGGGGATGCCAGCTCCGAATACGTACAAGTTGGAAGACCTCGATGGCAAAGTATTGAAGCATTCTTTTAGTGGCGAACACTTGAAGAAACACCATGCTTGATGAAAAGTCGCCTTAAGTGGTGCCCGATGAAAAGTCGCCTTAAGTGGTGCCCGATGAAAAGTCGCCTTAGGTGGTGCCCGATGAAAAGTCGCCTTAGGTGGTGCCCGATGAAAAGTCGCCTTCAGTGGTGCCCGATGAAAAGTCGCCTTAAGTGGTGCCCGATGTAAAATCGCCTTAAGTGGTGTAAGATATTTATCGTTTGATTCAATGTAAGCGAATTTTGTGCCATCAATGAATAAAGAGGTTACTTCCGATCAGAATTATTCTTAGATTTATTCTAAGCGTTATTTAGCCGCCTTGAGTGGTGCATGAGAAAAGTCGCCTTGAGTGGTGCACGAGATTAAAGTCATCTTAAGTGATGCGCGAGATTAAGTCGTCTTAAGTGATGCGTGATTCTTAGATTTACTCTAAGTGTTGTTAAAGTCGTCTTAAGTGATGCACGAGATTAAAGTCGTCTTAAGTGATGCACGAGATTAAGTCGTCTTAAGTGATGCACGAGATTAAGTCGTCTTAAGTGATGCATGATTCTTGGATTTATTCTAAGTATTGGAAAGTCGCCTTAAGTGGTGCGTGATAGTAAGTCACCTTAAGTGGTGCAGGTTGGTAAATCGTCTTAAGTGATGTGTGAGAATATCTTTAGTGTCGAGGTTTCGACTTAAGTAAGTATAGTAAAGTCGCTTTAAGAAGTGCAATGGAAAATCGGAACTAAGAAAGTCTGATATTCATAAGGGCTCGAAGGCACGAGGATTACAAAAATGAGGGAAATACAAGGACTTTAAAGATAAGCAGTTAGGCTTGGTCCTTGTCGGCGGCATCAACGGGAGCAGGGTCCACGAGGTCTGTGGCAGAAGGCTCCACAGGTTCAGCCGCTGGAGGGTCGATTATCGGGGCGTCGGCACTTGGAGGCTCTGCTGCGTCTTCAACAATCGCGGGAGTGCTCCCCCCATCACTCTCCTCCGAGAGAGCAAAGTATTTCTTCGCGAAGGGAGCAAGAGAGGGAGACTTGTCGAAGTTGATGGCGTCGCCATACTCCAGGTGGAGTTCCTCAACTTCGTTGAAGAGGGTGTTCTCCACCTCCGCGCTGCAGAACTTTACAGCATCAGCCTGGAAGTCTTCAGACCTCCGATAATCCTCCCGGCCCTTGGTCTCGGCCGCGACCAACTGCGCGGGAACCCCCGCAACTTGCTCCTCCAGAGCCTTCTTCTCAAGGACCAGCTTGTCCTCAGCAACCTGCCGCTCCCGCTTTAGGAGCCCCTTGAAGTCACAGACCCGCTTTTGGAGGTCCCTAGTCTTTCGGTCGAGGATGGCCTGCTCCTTGGCCAGTTTTCCCCGCGAAGACTCGGAGGACGCGAGATCCTCCTTAAGCTTGGCTGTGACCGCCCGCTCTTGCTCCAGGGCCTCCTCGTAGGCGAGGAGGTACCCGATGGAACGGTTGATGTCCCCCATCTCCTGCGAAGGAAGGAAAAGAAGTATTAGTAGATGAGCAACTGGTCTTATTAATGAAGAAAAGAAAGGTGAAAGTCTTACCTCTATCCGACGTATGCACATCTCCTGTACATCCCGGCGCATGTCCTTCCGATCTAAGGTGATCGGATACCTCATAGAAGGCAGGATTGAGCCTGCTACCAGGTGTAGAGCCAGCTCCGGATATGAGTCCCCTTGTCGGAGCTGGACCCCTTGCAGCGTTTGGATCGGGGTCCAGGAAGCATCCTCCTGTGCGGGGTCGAAGGCCTTGTAAAAACTCTCGTCGAGGGGAAGAGGAGAAGGGCCGACTGGGGACGTGGAGGGGCGTGCCTCCGACCCACCCCGGGCTGGGGAAGGAGTGAAGTCGTGGACGAGCGACGGTTGTCGCTGCTGTCGTGAAGAAGGCGAGGGGGGCAGCCCCTTGAAAGTTGGTTTCAGCGGGGACTGTCCCGTCCTCCGACGATGGCGAAGGGAGCCACCCTCAACAGTCTCCTCGGAGGAGTCCAGGCTCTCCACCCGACGAAATTGTTCGCCGGTCGGGGTCCCACCACTGGAGAAAAGTGGTGCCCCTACAGAAGGAGGCGCCCCTGCTGAAGGTGGTGCGCCTGCTGAGGCTCCAGCACCCGATGGAGTCCCCGAGTGACCTGCACCTAGAGGACGAGAGGAGGCTTTAGAAACGTAATCAGGAAGTTCATTAGAGCACTTACACCAAACAATGCGTCGGGAGACATATTGGTCCTTCCCGCGGTAGTTGTAGTAGCCCGCCTTCAGGACACGAGGGGTTTCCCCTCGGAGGACACGTTTGACATCGGCGATGCGGGCCTCCATAGTCGAAGGAATCAACTCCTTTGGAACCAGCTTCCTGTACGATTTAATAGCGAGGCGGAGCTTTTTACCTTCTTCAGCGGTCTGGACATTGAAGAGCTTGTCCACCTCCACGCGGCTCCGCTTTGGCCGCTCCGCGGAAGGAGATCCCGAGGGAGCAGCAGCCTTCTTGGCTGACTTCCTCTTCCGCGTAGGGCGGACAGCATCGGTCTCCCCCTGCTTAAGGATCAGATTGGTCAACACGGATACCTTCTTAGCTGCAAACAGTAAAAAATAGAGGTTAGAGATGTTACCCAGGGAACCATATTGGAGGGGCCGTCGAAGAGCTGCCCCCCGGAGACTATGTCGAGGAGTCGGATCCCGGCATTCACCAGGTCCCGCTCCACGAGAGAATTGGCGTCGAGGGGAGTGTAGGACTCCCCCCACCGGTAGAGCTGGATGAGTTGAAGAGTCTGGAAGTCTTCATCGGTGTAGGTGTGGAAAGCGGGAGGAGAGTCCGCTTCCACCTCCCATCGGGGCCACGGGATCGAGGAGTTTTGGATGAAGAAGTAGCTCCTCTTCCACCCACTATTATCGGACCCCGTGTCGACCAGGAGTCCCCGACCCTTGACCACCTTCCAGGTTTCATTGATCCAGTTGCACAACCCGAGTTGCGTCTTGTTCCACTTCGGCATCCGGGGGTAGAAGGCACAGACCCCCGCCTCGTTGCACTTCATCCCGTAGAAAGTCCTGAAGAGCTTGATGCTGTACACCCACTTCTGTCGGAAGCAAAGGACCTGGAAGGCGTTCCACAAACGTATGGTGTGGGGAGAGAAGGTGGTCGGATGCGTCTTGTAGTGCTGGCACATCTCGACCAGATTACCACAGAAGGGGAATCTAATCCCCGCTGATATTTTCCCCGTAGAGACAAACACCTCCCCTTTCCGGGGACGAGTAACCTCAAGGTTACCCGAGGGGCGGGGCCAGGGATACGGGAAACGAGGTTCCCAGGTAGAGGTAATGCATCCCTCCCGGAGAGCTGCATCGTACGCGGTGCTGGAAATCTCGTTCAGAGCATAGTCGAAGTTGAAGGGCTTTCTTCCCTCGGAACTAGATCCACTGTCTGAAATCAGCCATGGCAAGGAAAGGCACGTTGGGTTTTCCGGGAAATTACGAACGAACTAAGCAAAGAGGAAAAGACACACAAGTAAGAAGGAAGAAATCCTTACCACACATGATAACTTGAGGAAGGAAGGATGATCTAAAGCTTGCCGGAAATTTGATCGGAGAAACACTTGGATCTTCGGAAACGCAGAGCTTGAAGTTCTCAGAAGTTGCAGAGAGCTTTCGAAATTTCAGAAACGGTAAAAGTGAAACTGTACCCACGGTTAGGGTTTTATAGGCGAAGAGGACAGTCGAAGGGACGCTTTGATCTGAATCGTCGAAGTTGAAGCGTTCTGATCTGGACCGTTGAGATGAAATGTGCAGAATGGCAACGGGTGCAATGATGAAACGGCCTGAAAAGCACTTTTCAAAAAAGCAGGCGCGAAAAATCAGGCACGGGTGCTGAAGACGTCGCTTCGTTATCTACTGCATTTAATGGCTGGGGAACCGAGGAGTCTTCTCGGATTTGGAAGTTATCCACAGGGCATTGAGGAAACGTGAACGAGAAGACTTGTACCAAGTGACTGTATCAAGGGAAAGGTCCCCGACTCCGATGTCGGGAGGTCGGGAATGGAAAGACACGACGAACTGTAAGTCCCTCATGTCTTGGGGGAAAATGATGGGTTCCGCTATAGCCGTTAGGCCCTTTAACGACAAGGAAACGGTGGATAGGCCCACTGGGCCCTAAATGGAGGTCAGGATGACCCAGACGAAGGGTCCCGACAGAGGGAGTCCCGAGGATGAGAGGTCCCGACAGAGTCGGACCAGATAGGCGAGCTGGATGCTCCCGATGAGATGCCTTTAAGTAGGCCCCGATGATGAATCCCTGAAAATGATTGGCCCTGTCACGATGACGAGGGGCCCCGAGCGGTGACACAATGAGATAACTCTGGAGTCCCCGATGTTAGTCGGGACTTGCTATCAGAGGTTGAGGCCGAAATACGCGGGGCGGGGCCGAGATACGCGGAGCGTGGCCGAGATACGCGGGGCGTGGCCGAGATAAGCGAGATCATGGCCTAGATAGGCGGGATCGCGCCCGAGATATGCGGAATATGGGCTAACCACCCCAACGGTTCACCAGGTAACTGAGGTACCTCTCCGCCTATAAAAGGGCAAAGGTTACCTCAGATCAATTACGTTTTGAGATACATACTTTGAGATTCTTACTTGCCGCCGTATACGAGATACTCATTTAAGCATCGGAGAGGGATTCTGGGTCACCGCCCGGTCTATCCCCTCTTGCAGGATTGCGTGGAGCAAAGGAGCTAGGATCGCCGTCAAAGATCGTACCGGAGTTCCACCGTGATCCAACACCAAGCAATCTAGATTTTCATTTCCAATAAGTGACTCTATTGCTTCCAAGCCTTTTGATCTTATTCACATGGATTTATGGGGTCCCTACAAAGTGCCAACCTTTAAGGGAAATCAATATTTCTTGACAATAGTAGATGATTGTTCAAGAGCAACTTGGGTCTACTTAATGATGTTCAAGAGTGACACCTTCTTCACATCAAGAACTACCTACTCATGGTGAAGAATCAGTTTGGTACTATGGTTAAGACCTTAAGGAGTGATAATGGCACTGAGTTCACTAACTCAGTATGCAAGGAGTTGCTTCTCCAATTTGGCATCCATCACCAAACTAGTTGTGTGCATACACCACAACAAAATGGAAGAGTGGAACGCAAGCATAGAGACATCCTAAACATTGCTAGAGCAGTTAGGTTTCAAGCATCAATGCCTTTGAGACACTGGGGATATTGCATTCTCAATGCTTGTTACTTGCTTAATAGGCTACCATCCTCTATCTTGAAGTTCAAGTCACCTATGGAAGTGTTGTATGGGAAGGTGCCTTCTCTTCATCATTTGAGAGTTATTGGTTGTCTTTGCTTCACAACAAAGCTAAACAACCATGACAAGTTTGGTCCAAGAGCTGAACCATGCATACTTATGGGGTACTCCACTTCACAAAAAGGGTACCTTGTAATGAATATTTCTGATTCAGTCTTTCATGTTTCAAGAGATGTACTTTTCCATGAAGACATCTTTCCATTTGGCATGTCCAAAGAGGCCCTGAGAGCATTGATACCTTCTTGCTTGGCACCCAAGCCACCTATGATTGACTCCTCACCAGAGTTGCCAGTGCTCTTTGATGAACTTACCCCAAGTCATGCTCCCACTATTGAGACTAATGCTCCTAATACTGAACATTCACAACCTCCCCAATCAATAGAAGAAGAGGTAGTCCCATTACAAGGAGCAGGAGGTGCATCACCACAACAAATTACATCTCCTCAACAAAGTTCTTCTTCCCAACCTCCCCAACCAACAGAGGAAATGGTGGAGGAAGTCCCACAACCTTCTTCTATAAGAAGGAGCCTCAGAATTTCCCAAAGAAACTCTCCACAAATAAGGAGGAGTGCAAGGCTTGCTGCCCTTCAAAACAAGCCTAGTTCCAATGCCACTTTTGGAATTGAAAGATATGTATCTTATGATACTCTAGGCCCCCAATTCAAATGCTTCTTGACTGCCATTGCAAAGATTAAAGAACCAAGCACTTACAAGCAAGCCATCAAGGATCCAAACTGGATTGTGGCTATGAAAGAGGAGATACAAGCTCTTCAAGACAACAACACATGGAAGATAGTAGACCTACCTCAAGGAAAATCCTCAATTGGTTGCAAATGGGTCTTCAAAATCAAGTACAACTCTGATGGATCTATTGAAAGATACAAGGCAAGATTGGTTGCCAAAGGATTCAATCAGGTGGAAGGTACTGATTTCAACGAGACATTCTCACATGTAGTCAAGATGGACACAGTGAGGATTGTCTTGGCATTGGCAGCTGCCAAATCATGGGGATTGTATCACATGGATATAAACAATGCATTCCTCCAAGGTGATCTAGCTGAGGAAGTATACATGGACATTCCTCAAGGATTTGATCCATCTAGGTCCATTGAAGCATTCCCCAAAAGAGTATGCAAGCTCAACAAGTCCTTATATGGGCTCAAACAAGCATCAAGGCAATGGAACATCAAGCTCACCCAAACCTTGTTGAAGACTGTCTACAAGCAATGTGCCTTAGATCATTCCTTGTTTAGCAAGATACAAGGTAATGACAAAGTGTTCATCCTCATCTATGTTGATGATCTCTTAATCACTGGTTCAAATGCCAAGATGATCAATCAATTGAAGTGAACACTCCAAACACACTTCAAATTGAAGGATTTGGGAGACTTGAGGTACTTTTTAGGCTTGGAGGTTGCAAGATCAAAACAAGGCCTTGTCATCAATCAAAGGAAGTATGCTATGGAGCTTATAGAGGATGCAGGCTTAGGAGCTGCTAGGCAAGCTGAAACTCCAATGGAATTCAACATCAAGCTCACCACACATGAGTATGACAAAGCCACCAACTCCAATCCTGATGATATACTCTTGGAAGATGCCACTTCTTATAGAAGGGTCATTGGTAAATTGTTATATCTTACCATGACAAGATTAGACATAAGTTTCTCAGTTCAAAGGCTTAGTCAATTTGTGGACAAGCCCAAGAAGTCCCATTATGATGCAGCAATGAGGGTGGTTAAATACATCAAAGGCACTCCAGGTCAAGGTTTGATCTATCCCTCCAACAATTCTCTCAAGTTGAGTATCTTTTGTGACTCAGATTGGGCAGCTTGCCCTTTCAGTAGAAAGTCAGTGAGTGCATACTGTGTGAAGCTTGGATCAGCTATGATAGGATGGAAGGTCAAGAAGCAAGACACCATTTCCTTATCAAGTGCTGAAGCTGAATATAGATGCTTGAGGGTTGCTATTCAAGAAGCACTTTGGGTGAACAGAATCCTCAAGGAACTTGGATTGCAAGTTACCTTGCCAATCCCAATCCATACAGATAGTGAGGCAGCCTTAAAGATTGAACTTGACTGCCACTTCACAAGACACCACATCAACTCAGGAATGATTGGTGTCTATCATATTTCATCCAAAGATCAAATGGCTGACTTACTCACCAAGGCATTAGTCAAGAATCAACATCTTGCCTTATTGAAGCTTTATGGAATCAAGGATGTGTTTCAAGAAGGAAAAGAAGAAGAAGAAAAGGATGGGAGAATATAGAAGTGTATTCCACACTCTATGTATGCACCTAATTACACAATGCATACACACTAGGCTATGTATGCACCTAGTTCACTATGTATGCACCCGGATCATAGTTTATTGTATAGCCTTAGTTGGTGATCCTAGTTTTGCCTAGTATATCTATTGTAACACTTGCTTTGTAATACCTAGTTGATTAATGAAGCATTCTCATTCATAGATAAACCCTCTCCGAAGCTTAAGTCGGGTATTTTAGAGAGAGAAAGTAAGAGAGTGGGCAGAGCTTCCGCTGTCAACTTAGTTTGAAATGAATGATCAAGGCCCCTATTTATAGAACACCTTGGAATCAAACCAGGTTTTGAACGGTCCGACGTCGGTTCAATGCAAAGTATGAACCGAGCGTAGACGGGAGTAAAGCTGACATCGGGAGGGTTTGCACGTGCGGTGTTTGCGTATGGGTTTATATGTCAACAATAGGAGGAATCTGGACCGTCCCGAGGTATCGCGAGGATCCCGGGAGGTTCAGAATAACGGGACAATCCGGAGGGTCGGATTGTCCCGCAATCCGGAGCCGGTACAGATTGTGATGACAATCCGGACGCAGTGCAGGTCCAGGGCGCGTACGCGTGTGCCCCAGACTTTTTAGTACCCGCGGGTGAATAATTCGAAACCGTTTAGTGAGTTCGAAGTGTTTACGAAGTCCGAATAATATAAAACGAACCCGAATCGGACATATACCCATCATTTTCCCCCGAGTCAAGTGGTGGCATGGCCCCGTCTTGACTCTATTTTCGATAGAGTATACGTTCGATTTAAGTTCGGGTGTTACCTCGAGATGGACTTACTGTCCGTTGGCACGTGGGCCTTGCTATTGCGCGTCCCTCCTTTTGTTTAAATGGGAGCGGTTATAACTGCCGACGTGGTTAGTGCAGCAAGTATATGTGTATGACATGTATATATGTAATAATGCAAGTCTATGCATGCAATTATGGGTATGAGTGCTAACATATGTGTTAACATGGTATACGCGAGTACGTGCGTTGACGCGTGATGTATAATGTCATGAAATTAAATCATGTAAGTATGAGCATGTATGTATGCGATGGCATGGGTATAAGTATATACATGTCGGGATTGTAATAATAAACACGTGACATGGATATGCAAACGTGTGTATGTATGTAGACATGCATATGTACGCGAGGGTATGTAAACATGTGTAAGTGTTAGGGAATTCTCCCAAAAGAGTTAGAAAAAAAATATGGGGATAGAATATTACCCACACGTGTATATAAGGGAGTGTGTATGTGAACCTCTCCATACTTAGTCTCCACATTTTGGAATTTATTTCCTCCCTATTGCTTGGTGGAAGGGATCGTAACTGCTGACATGGTTAGTCCAGCGAGTATACGTGTATAGCAGATACATATGTAATCATGTAAGTGTATGTACGTAACACAAACGTTCATGTTAGTATGTATGTAAACATGGTGTATGTCTGCGTGAATATGTAAGCATGGGCGTATGCTGAAGACTCATAAAAAGAGTTAGAAAAATTAAGGAAAGGTAAACCTTCACCCTCACACTACACAGAGGAGTGTGTGTTGTGGACGCGCAGTTCCCGAGATTGCGAGGCGTCATGCATCTGTTGCTTCGTTGATGAACGCCTTATAATAGGAGTATGTTCGCAACGTATGTGTCGAGAGACAAGGCTTTTCGATATAGTATTGCCCTCGGAGGGGGAGCGTTTGTAATGACGTGGCCGAGTACGCGCATGTATGCGTTGTATAGGCGCGTAGATCGCAAAGGTATGTGTAAGTTCTGATTCTAATCATGGGCGCACTAGCCCCTTATTCACAAGGTGTTAGGCCTCCGACATGTTGTCGATGAACGCTCCATAATATATGTGTGTTAAGTTGCGCCGACGCACGTAGTGTTAGGTCGTTCAGACGCGCATAGTGTCGTATTGGCTGTATAAGTGTCGGGACGAGGCCCTTACTGACGTAGAGTTACCCCCGTATAGAGGGTGTTCGTTATGTAGTAGTTGTGAACTTACAAGTTCGTAGGTGTGGAGTTGCCCCCGTGTCGGGTATGTTCGCCACAAAGTTGTCTTGGACGTGGGGTGTTGACCCCTGTGTCGACTGCTACTTGGGTTTTTCCAAGGTTGGGTGCATTCAGCGACAGCTACTTGATGTTTCCGAGGTAGGGAGAAGGCTAGAGGTTGACGAGGCGACGTACCCTTCCATGGTGTTGGTCAGAGGTCGGCAAGGCGACGTGCCTATCCATGTTGTTGCCGCAACCTGGTGTTTTCAAGGTAGAGTGCTTCCTGCGGCCGCTACTTGGTTATTAGTATATTGATGTGACACACAGACATAAAAGTCGTTCAGTGATTCGTGGATACAACAGCCACTTAGAGTTACGTGGACATGATACAACTTAGTGTACCCGTTAGGTGCTTCGTATGTGAGGTGGTAGATCTTGCATTGACGTGTCGACGTGTGTGCACGGTGCCACGCGTGCATAGTGTGGCGTTCGTGGTATTCTTACACTTAGAATTTAGAAGCGAATCGTCGCACCTTGTTTATGTGTCGAAACATGCGCGCATTGTGCCATGTATGTTGCCATTATACTTAGTTTCTGAACGAGAGATGTTGCTCATCCTCTTAATGCGTCGACATGCGTGTGCCACGTTAGGTGTCTTCGTACTTAGTTTTTGGCTGGGAGGTGTTTACTCCTCATTCCTGGTGTGTCGACGCGCACGTGCTGCGCTTAGCGTCTTCATACTTATCCTTCAAACGAGAGGCGTTGTTTCCCCTCTTGGTGCGTAGACGCGCGTGTGTTGCACTTAGCGTCTCCATACTTAGTTTTTGAACGAGATTCGTTGTTTCCCCTCTTGGTGCGTAGACGCGCGTGTGTTGCTATTGCGAACACTCCGCCTCGTTCCAAGACTAAAAGAGCTGACTTCGAGGTGCGTCCCTCGAGCGATCCCAAGTGGTCGAAATCCGGCAGTGGCGAGGCATCGAACGTTTGAGGGTCAGCTCGCACACCTGCTATGTCTGCCCCCCGGTTGAGGGACTGGACCTTGAAGGAGGAGTCTCCTCGTGAAGATATGTAACTTGCCTTTATTTTCTTGTTGTACTGTGATGCTTGACCCTTCTTGTTTATCCTTGTTCATAGGGATTGCGCCTCTTGCTGCGCTCACCCGAGTTGGCTTGGTTTGTCCTGCAAAGGATGTTATCACTGGTGGGGAGTGGGAACCCTTTGTTGTTAGGGGGCCATGCTTTGCCAAGTAAGCCATCTTGACTACTCCCGAGGTGGGAGTACGTATGTTCCAGCAAATTTTCACTCTTGGTGATCGAATGGTTCGTCCCAGCGAACCTAAGAGTGCGCACTCCTATGTTGGGTGTGCAGACATGTCTTCGCCTTTGCTCCTTTGTGATTGAAATCACGAAGGAGAAGAATGCACTCCAAGGGGAGTGCAACGTGGTATGTCGCGAGTTGGTGAGCGTGAAGGAGAAGACGCGCTTCTTGGATTCCAAGGTTGTTGATTTGGAGGCGGGAACCTCATCTCGTCAGGCTCGAGTTCGATGTGATTGCCCTTCAGAAGAAGGTTGCTGAGGATAGCGAGGCGCACGGCCTTGCGTTGCAGGTTGCGCAAGAGATGGCCTATGCGTAAGGCAAGTTTGATGGTGTGGCGGAGCACAAAGATTCGGAGTTCTATCACGCTGACATTCGGGCAGGTGATGACGACTTGATGTGTGTGTCCTCCATCAAAGGCTTTGTTGGGCATGGTATATACTGTTGCCCCCGAATTTTACTTTGATCGGTTTTGTATATATGCATGTTTGCCACTAGACATGTGGCTGCCTTGTGTCTTAGAGGCGGGATTTTTCTCCCGGCTGCTGAGGCCAATGCCCCCCCAGATTGCTGAGGCACATGTCTTTAAGGTTGTTGAGGCGAATGCCCTTGAGGCATGCCCTTGATGTTTGTATTGCAACTTGCATGATTTAGCCCTTGTATATAAAGGTTTGGTAGTGTTGTATTGTTCGCAACGATGGTCGAAACTTGAGACTCTTCGTAGAGTATGTAAGTAGACATTTATGTCCTGCCACCATTGATCGATATATATGTATAGGTGTTAGTACAATAACTATGTATGTACCGTTACCCCGAATAGTCGCATAGTGCCATGTTAGAAACGCGTGTAGACGTCGTGTAGGCGCGTATGTAAGAGCCATAAAGGCTATGTAGGTGTTGAGTGGAGTTTACCACTCGAGATGAGAGTGTTTCTCAGCTCGCCGGAGGTGTTGGTACCTCGCATGTGGCATTAGGTTGATTGTGTTTGCTCTACCAAGCTTTGTACATGGTTTTGGCTCCCCGTGTTTGGGTTGAGGTTGCTTGTTGGGGTGTTGTCCCTTTGAACCCTTTATGTTTATGTTTCAATGTTTGACGTTGACGTTTATGACCTGTCATGAATGGTTTAGTAATGCATGGTAACATGGTAATAATATTTCATACCTTTGTTTTTATGATTGTCCATGTGGTGTGGACTATAGAGTAGAGTTGAGATTCGTCCTCTTGTTGGATGTAGCATCCGTAGTTGTTGTTAGGAGACATATGTCCCTGCATTGCGTGCCCCTCTTGGTTATACCAAGGCATGGCAAGATGAATATGTGTTAGACACATGAGTTGTATGCTTGCTGTATTTCATGAGTAGTAACGCGCAAGGCTTAAGAGTGACGCTTAGCATTTATGAGTAGTAATGTGTAAGGCCATTGTCCCGACACTTGGCATTTTTGAGTAGTAATGCGTAAGTCCTTAGAGTGACCCTTGGCATTTAGGGGTAGTAATGCAAAAGGTCGTTTTCCCGGTACTTGGCATTTATGAGTAGTAATGCACAAGGCCCATGTATACACGCGAGCGTGTCGTCTCGACGAGGCGAGACCTTAGTTTTTACAGTCTCTTAGTCCACTCTAAGGCGACGTTGTCACAAGACGCTACTTGTTGATTTGGTGTGTTTTTCCATCCGTTAGTTGGGAACTCCCCGCGTAACGTTGTTGCAAGGCGATCTGTTGGCTAACCCAATTACTTGCCTTGCGATGCTAGTACGCCTCCACTTTGTTAATCAAAGGGACATGACAATGGTCGTGTGATACGCCTTGTAGTTTATTCCGTCTTTCGGACCATTCCGAAGCGACGTTGTAGCAAGATACGACTTGCCAATTTTTGAATGTGTTTTGATCCGCTATTTGGGTACCCCCGTTATAGTGTTAAGGCGAGGTGTTCCTTGGCTAGTCCTTGTACTGACCTTGCGATGCTACTACACCTCGTCCTGGTTATTCCAGGGGGCTGTATAAGTTTGTATTGCACAACTTGTAGTTTTTTCCGTCTCTTGGTCCATTCTAAGGCGACGTTGTGGCAATACACTACTTGCTTAGTTGGAGTGTTTTAATTCCGTTATTTGTTCACGAACAAGATAACGTTTTACAAGATTCGACTTGTATGTTTAGTGAGTTTTTTGCTTGCGTTGTGTATTGCGGCGATTGTTGTTTACGTTCCTGCCGGCGTAGAGTGTTGGTACGTAATAATGAACGCCACTTGTGGGTAGTAGTAGGTTCTCATGGGGTTTCCCTCGTATAGAGGATGTCGCGCCATGTATATGTTTAGTAATCTATGCTGGGTGTCTCGTTCCTCGGTAAGATGTCATGGGGTTGCCCTCGTGAAGAGGATGTCGCGCCATGTAAATGTTTAGTAATCTATAGTGGGTGTCTCGTTCCCCAATAAGATGCCATGGGGTTGCCCTCGTGAAGAGGATGTCGCGCCATGTAAATGTTTAGTAATCTATACTGGGTGTCTCGTTCCTCAGTAAGATGTCATGGGGTTGCCCTCGTGAAGAGGATGTCGCGCCATTTAAATGTTTAGTAATCTATACTGGGTGTCTCGTTCCTCAGTAATATGTCATGGGGTTGCCCTCGTGAAGAGAATGTCGCGCCATGTAAATGTATGGGGTTGCCCTCGTATAGAGGATGTCGCGCCACGTAGTAGATGATTGCCTCTTGGTTGAGAAACCAAGGAATGGTTGCTGTAATCATGGGGTTGCCCCCGAGCGGGGATGTCGCGCCATGTTACTTGTATGTAGTCCTTAGAAAAGTTTCTAGGATGTAGCTGTATAGAGTAGACATAATAGATGTCGCATGAGAGAGCGTATTGAGTGCTCGTTGTTGATGTCGAGTATTGACATGTAGATGGCGTATAATATAGGCCGTTTGTTGTATGTAGCGTAATAGCTTGCGTTGTTGATGCAAAATAAATGCATAGAGTACACTACTTGGTATGATTCCAGAGTAGGGAGTATTGTTGATGTATAAGTAAGGTTGTACCTACGAGAGGGTATGCACTTCATTAGATAGTTGCAATATTTGCAGTATGATAGATAATAGATGAAGTTCTATGATCTTATTCAATTAGTGCATGTATTGAAATATTAGTATGAATACTCCCTTTGGTTGACAACGCATGTTAGGTATGGGACTATTCCAGGGTCCCTAGTTGCATGTGTTCGTTGGTATATTGTTGTTTGAATTCTCTAGTTGATGCGCGTATTTGCATCCATGTCGTGATGCACATATATGTGTGTGATCGCTACTTGGTATTGTTTCCAAAGTATGATCTTGTGTTTGAGTAATTCGCTCGACTAGCCGTCGTGTGCTAACATTAGCTTGGATACTTGCTACGACTATACAAGTGGTATAAATGCGACCGCAATTTGGATTAGATGCCTAAGTAGGGAGCTCGTAGATAGAGTATTCCAGAGAGCGTTGTATACAACCTCTAGTAAGTGTTGTCTCTTAAGTAGAGTGTGTCTTTGATACATCTCTTGTATCGGTACATAACCTGTCTCAAACTGTTTCGCATTGATTCGAGACGTATATTGGTTAGTAAATAGTATGGAGCTATAAATCTCCTTGTAAGGCTATGTTGCCTGTCATGTCGTCCCACTGGACTAGATTAGACTGAACTATTCGATCCTTATATCAGGTTCGGCTAGTTCGTTCTTTTCAGCTTGTAATGTCAATATGACTGGATCAGATTATTCGTGACTAGTCTGTTCCGTTCAGCTTGCATTTTGTTCTGAGTAAATCAGACTATTCGGGGTAGATATCTTACCCGAGTAGTTTGTTATATTCAGCTTAGTATTTCGCATAGAGTTATTACCTCTTACTCGAGTTTGAACAATATGTCGGTTACCTGGACCTTTTTTAGTAGAAGTGATTGCCTTTTGAGGGCGATACCTGGTGTAGATATCTTGGATTGAATCCGTATAGGATGTTGAGGTTGTTTTCCGCGTATGTGGCTTCCTTTTAGGAAGAGTGATGTTGCGTGTTCGCGTGACCTTTCATTTATGAACTTTTTCCTAATAGTTAGGTGGGGTGACAAGCACTTGTTCGTTCGGTGCCCCCCAAGTCGCTTAGCAGTCGCACCATCTTTCTTTGCTCGGGTGTGATGACTATCTCTTGTAAGTAGGATACTGCTAAACCCTTGTAATAGTCGTAGTTCGCGACGTGCCCCCGTTCTTGCGACGAGTGTTATGCATTTCCCTATGTGACTGTTGTATGGCAGCGCCCATTCTTGAGGAGTATTTGTGAATTCCATCCCTCCTATTCCTTGCATTTTGATGCAAGTGTATTTGTTGGTGGGATTGAGTAGGGGTAATGGCTCTCGTTCGGACGTGTGTGGCACTTAGTTTTTCCTTTGGCTGGTTTCCGAGTATTCTTGTGCGGAACCTCGAATGTCGTAGTTCCCGTACCATAGGTAGGTAATACCTTATGTTTCTTCATGGTGGTGTGCCCCCCATTGTGGTTATGACTTGTAGTTTAACTTCTCTTGAAGTTGTGCTTGTGTTACGGATGTATACATGGTTGAGGAATGTCGAACTGACAAGGTCCCACTCTTTTCCTTGTGTCGTTATCGGAGATAGTGCGTCTGTTACCTTTAACATCCGCATTAGGCCTCGTATGCGTGGATAGGCGCATGTAAGCACATGTTGTTGCGCGTAGGCACATGTATTTGCGTCAGATTGTTTGGATCCCTCCATCCGTGTTAGAGTCATCTCCTTCTTATTATTTGCTTGACGAAAGAGTATTTGTAGGATGTCGGAGATAGCTATGTCGCCCTCTCCACGTGATGGTTTTAGCACAGATGTGCGAATAGCGCAGGAGTCGCTCTTGAGTAACACTCCATAGTGCTGGTGGGGTTGTCCCTTGAATGGTGCCCCCTCTTGTTTATTGTTGTGATGCGATGTTTAGAACCTTTGAGTTCCTCCACAGAGGTGTAGTCAGCATATGCCCCCGCTTGGGGATTGTTGGGTGATGGTGCTTACGCGAACGCGAGGGACTAAGTTGTCGTGCTGTAATTTTTTATTTCATTTTTTGTAGGCACCGGTCAGTCGGGTGTTTGGCCGGATGTGTCTGTTTCCTCCACCTATTGGTGGGGCTTGACAATGCTGTCATTGTTTTCTTTGTCCCAGCGCAACGAGACATGTGCAGTCTTGGTTGTCTTTTGTTACAGAGGCAAGGGGTGTTGCTATGTCTACCATTGGTTGTTTGTGCGTTGGATGTTGCACTTTGTCCCCGTGAGGAATTGCTTCCCATGACTTGGGTGCGTTGTAGAGACGTACACACGTTGGTGGTGTATGCGTTTGACAATTAATGTTCTTTTTTGGCGTTGCTTGCTTGATAGAGCAAGGCGGTTGCGACCATCTGATAATCGAAGAGGGTTCCTTGAAAGCTGTGCGCTTGAATGGTGAAGAATGTTCACTGAGTGGCCAGCTCAGACAGAGCTTAAATGGCCTTCGACAATATTCCGGCGGCGATGGTGGTCCGCGTCAAGTCGCTTTTCAAGTTGGATCGAATTTTTGAAGGTTCGACCTACCCTTGCTTTGTATCTTCCTTGATTCCTATCATTCATTGTTAGGAGATAGAAGTATGTAATGTATAGAAATAGTTAAGTGCTTAAAACCTTGAATGTATAGTAAGGGGTTACTCCCTGCGTTGGTCGTGAGAGTTCCTCGATTAGAGGTTTCGATAGCGTTTGTTATAGGTATGGTAGCGAGCGTCTAGGGGCTTCACATTGGTATCCACGCCATGAGGTCTGGATTAGGTCGTCTCGTCAGTGTTTTCTGTTGACGACTATTTTCGGTGATAGCGATCCCTTCGCTAGGCCGGAGTGGCTGCGACGCGTCCAACTTGTTGGTCGGACGTCGATGGTTGGTGGTAGTAGCGATGCTACTGTCGTGATGCATACTGCTACAGGGGCGCATGCTGTCGGTACACCTGCTTGTAGGTGCGGTGAACTTGGTGGTTTGTCCGCGGTATGTCCAGGGTATGTCTGCTGGGAGTATGCCCCCTGGGGGTACGCCCTGCTGGAGGTATGCCCGTTGTGTTGTTTGGGTAGCGTAGCATAGCATTCCAGAGTTAGTCTTTGCATGTCCCTTGTGTTGGACTATGCGTCTCCTCTTAGGTAGTCTTTGTGAGTGTCAATGTTTGTATTGGTGCATCATCATGTTTGTGTTCTTAGACATGTTGCATCTTTTAGGACGCGTATGCTTCCCTTGCCAAAAATCATCATGTATGACGTATATGTTTTCCATATAGATGTTGCTGGTAAGCGAGAGCTTGTTTGTTCGAATCTCGCGGACGGCGCCAAAATGTTGGATCCTGACTCTTCGCGGGTCGTTGACTCTAAAGTCGTCGGGTCCTTGAAGTGTTGTGTAGTTATACTGACAAGTTTTTTGAGCTCGCGGATATCCGACAGTCAGGGTATCGGGCTGTCGGAGTGTCGGAGCGTAAGACTGCCGAGGAGCCGGAGACTTGCAAGCCCTTAAAATGGCTAAGTGTTTGGGTATCTTGTAGTGTCTTCACATGTACGTGTCTTGTAGTATGTGCGTGTGTGCACACCTCATGGAGTATACGCATATGCGTGTCTTGCGGAGTATGCGCACACTGTGGGGTATGCGTGCCTCGGCGGAGTATGTATGTATGTGCGTCTAGTAGAGTGTCGGGACCCGGACTAGACAATGTGTCGAATCCTTGTATTGATGCGGGAAGATGCCTTGGGTTGTCACTTGCTGGGTCTTCGCACGTGTCGGGGCTCGTGCGTCTCCGTATACCTGCAAGAGGGGCAGTATCGCACCCCACGCAAGGGGGGGGTGGAGTGCGATGAACCCTCCCGAAGCTTAAGTCAGGTATTTTAGAGAGAGAAAGTAAGAGAGTGGGCAGAGCTTCCGCTGTCAACTTCGTTTGAAATGAATGATCAATGCCCCTATTTATAGGAAACCTTGGAATCAAACCGGGTTTTGAACGGTCCGACGTCGGTTCAATACAAAGTATGAACCGAGCGTAGACGGGAGCAAAACTGACATCGGGAGGGTTTGCACGTGCGGTGTTTGCGTAGGGGTTTGTATGTCAACAAAAGGAGGAATCCGGACCGTCCCGAGGTATCGCGAGGATCCCGGGAGGTCCGGAATAACGGGAAAATCCGGAGGGTCGGATTGTCCCGCAATCCGGATTGTCTTGCAATCCGGATTGTCTTGCAATCCGGACCTGGTCGGGATTAACACATTCCGGACGCGGTGCAAGTCTGGGGCGCGTACGCGCGTGCCCCGGACTTTTTAGTACCCACGGGTGAATATTTCGAAACGTTTAGTAAGTCCGACATGTTTACGAAGTCCGAATAATATAAAACGAACCCGAATCGGACGTATACCCATCACCTGTTGTTTGAAACACCGCGTCGAAAGTCTGATTGGCCAACATGGAAAGGGCCATCGGTAATTGCTGATCCAAAGATGCTGATTGTTGCTAGGGGACAAAAACAAAAAGAGAATTCGCAATGAAATGGACTCAACCAAAGAACCCTAGAGTAGTGGATGCAGTAGATGTCGATAAGAAGGTCACAACGCAAGAAGTTGTACAACTCAGCCCCAAGAGGAGGAGTATTCGTTGTATTAGTTTTATTTGGTACTAGTTGTAGCTGAACTGTTTGCGGTTTTGTATTTGTATGTTCATGACGTATGTACTATGGTTTTTCAAATTTTTTCTAAACAGTTTTAAAAAATTAAGTTTTTTCAAATCATGCATGTTAGGTACCCTAATATCAATTTTTTTAGAAAAATCCCAAAAATTGACATGCTAAAAAAAATATGAAAAAATTAGAATAAATACCAAACATATTTTTAAGACTAACACTAAAGTTTCACGACATTTAATCAAGTCCAGAATTTTATATTGCATGTTTAAAATCGACGCCTAACCGCATCTCGACCGGACGTTCCTACTATAACTGGGACACTGATCATCGGACTGCGTAAACTGAGTGGGAGGGGGAGGTGCATCGTCGTAGCTGACCTGTGTGGCAGGGTCGAAATCAATAATCGCAGGGTCGAAATCTACCATCACAGGGTCGAAATCATCAAAGAATCATGCGTCATTGGGACCCGCCTCATTGAGACCCGCGTATTCGATACCCGTATCATTGAGAGGTGCATCTAGGCCGACCTCATCAACATCAGCATCAACATCAGGGGGAGCTACCTCGGGGGGAGAAATGGGAGTAGCCATAAGTGCGTCAAACTCCTGCGTAAGGCCGGCTTCATAATACATTGTACGCCCTGTTAGATTACGGGGAGTAATCACCACGGATACTAAAACAAAGTACATGCTAATAATCAGAATTATGCAGCGGAAGATTCGTACATACTTTTAAGATGATCCGTAGACCCAAGATCTTCGCTGGAGGGAGTTCACGATCCTCCGGTCGGGACCCGTAGAGGTTCTTGTTAGATAAGCCTTACGTGGTGCAAGCTCTACAGCAAAGCCTCTGATCGATTCTTGGCACGGGGACAGATCTCTGGAGTGTTTGCTTGGAAAGCAAATTGGCACACCCTTGGTAGATGGTAGGTTCGGCCGAAACCTAGGTGGTGTGGGGTTGAGGGTTTTTCTCTCTAAAACACTTAATGAGGGAATAGTGATTAAACCTAAAAATCCCTTAACACCTCTTATTTATAGGAGGAGTAAAGTGGAAGTCCTCTTTACCCTCTTTATAATTTCGGCCGGCCATTAGTATAGGGAGGCCCAATTTTGGGCCTCTCATGTCAATTGGGTTTGGGTCTAGCCCAATTACCCTAATGTGACATTTACCCAAGTTCCTTAGGTAAACTATACATATTATGGGCTACCAATTACGGCGCCTATCACCATATGCTTAAAGCTCCCACTCGCCGGAATGGGAGGGTGCCTGTTAATGCATTGTCGTCCGAATCTGCATCAACATTTCACTCCTTCTATCTGCTCCTTGCTTCCGAATAGTTCATATGAGGTTTGCCGTGCGACCGACGGATACGACGGGCATCGTGCTACTCATCTGTTAGGAGTATTGTAGCGCCCGCGTAACGTTGATTCCCTTTCCTCCAATCAACCTATTATAAACAATATTTATATTGTACCGCGTTGTATCCTAGGTCAACTGTTAATTCTCCTTTTGCCTAGTTTCCACATAGGAACACTTCTTCAGGGCATCCGTACAAGTATTCACAACCTTCAACTGATATTCGGTCGGTGGCCACCTAGTGAATACAAGAGTTGGTGAATTACAGGTGAACTTGACCATCCCCATCGCTCATATCCTTAGTCAGACCCAAACGGTTTCCAAAGACGTGGTCACTGGGTTTTTGTTCAGCACTACGCTCGTACGCCGGGAAGCGAGCATTGAGCCTGACCTTAGATATGATTTCTGAGTCCGTGAGGATACTTTAGGTGTCTCTTCATAAGGCTCCTGTGATCAATCACACGCTCGAGGTGAAGAAGTTTGCGCCCGCCAGAATCACGAGGATTCCTACCTAGCACAACCGAGTTGTGACCCCGTGGTCGAACGTGGCACGCGCAGTATGAAGCACGCATTGATAGCATACCTTGACATTTTGGGTTGACAGGAAAGGGATATGTCAATCATGCTTTCACAGATTCTCATCTGGCCCAGAATGTGGTTAAATGACGAACGAAGTTCATCACAGCGATATGCAAAACGAAGATCATGTCGAGTTACTTCGAAACTAGATAATCGTTGCTTAATCAGGTTTATCCCCCTGACTCTTAGCCGGTCTTGCTTGGTAGAGGCCTGCCTCCACCGCAAGACTACCGTACCTGTGTAACTAGGTAAGGCCCACATTCGACATAGTTTGGCAGAGGATTGCGTCCTCCTACGAATTAGTTTATAGACCGTAAATATGATGTAATCAAAACATTATGACGTCGATTGATCATAAACTCAGTTGCAATTCTTTCGCTTACAAAATGTAACTTTCTAATACCAAAATGTTATCACAGATACATGCCATTTCTAAACCCTACGCAATCCAAGCAGTTTTACATTCTTTTCGAATATCTCCCTGCGTAGTGGTTTTGTTAATGGGTCCGTTACCAAGTTATTGGTGGACAAGTATTCCATAGTGATTATATTATCTACTACCATTAAAATTCAGCATGAAATTATTTCTCATCAATGTGTTTGGTCCTACTATGGTACATCGGATTCTTAACTGCCGCAATGGCTGCTTGACTGTCAGAGAAGACCTTCACAAGTTTATTCTCAACATCACCACCAAGCAGTGCAGTTAGAAGCCTTTTGAGCCAGACCGCTTCTTGTGCATTCTTAGAGAGAGCTACGAATTCTGATTCCATTGTGGACAGCGCGACTAAGGTTTGCTTCTTGCTCTTCCATGAAATGGTTGAATTAGCAAGGAGGAATATTCCTCCTGTGGTGGACTTACGATCATTTAGATCGCCACCACGGTCGGCGTCAATGTAATCGGTCAATTCTAACTTCCTACCCTCATAGCACAGTTCGTAGTCGGCAGTACCTTTTCGGATAACGAGTTCCTCGTTTTATAGTCTTTAAATGTCTATGTCTAGGATCTTATAGGAAACGTGCTACTAGGCCTATGGCGTAACAGATATCCGGACGGGTGCATTGCATGGCGTAGAACAAACTACCGACCATGCTAAAACATCTTGCACATTTTATCTATTCAAGCTCTGCCAGGTGAGGTCGTCACGTTATGACAGTGCTCACCCAAACAACATTGGCGTTTCCACGGATTTTGGCATTCTGCGATCTGAATCATTTCAACAATTTGTTGATGTAAGCTTCTTGAGACAGACATGATTTCCGGGTAGCCCGATCTCTGGCAGTCTCAATGCCTAAGATATACGTGGCATCTCCCATGTCCTTCATCTCAAATACAGATGCCAGCCAGGACTCTGACTTATTCATAAATCTCATGTCATTTACAGCAATGAGTATGTCGTCCACGTTTAAAGTTAAGAGGACATACTTAGACCCAGAGGTCTTATAATACACGCACGGATCCTCATGAAGGTTCACAAATCCGTTTCCTACGATTTCCTCGTGGAGTTTGTGATACCATTGCCAAGACGACTGTTTTAAGACCGTAGATGGATCTTTGGAGTTTACAAACTTTACGTTCGTTACCAGGAGTAATGAAACCCTATGGTTGCTGTTAGGTTCCGAGTTAAGGGTCAACGGGCGGTCGACTCAAATCTCGTTCCTCACTGGAGATGTCGCGGATCTGATTCTCTCGGGTTGTGCTGTCTTAACTCGTGCCTTTCCGTCCTTAGCTTCTCTTCTCCTTCACCCTGCAGAAGGGGCAATACCAGGCACAGAGGGGGGGTGGTGCCTGATGAACCCTCTCCGATGCCTAAGTCAGTACGGTTTTTAGAGAGATAAAGCTAGAGAGATGTCAGAGCAAAATTGTGCAACTTGCCAAGATGATCAAATGAATAGTGGAGACGGGGTATTTATAGGCAATGGTGTCATTAAGGTGGCTTAATGACATCGTTAACCTTTAAACACAGTTAATTAACCTTTAAACACATAATTAAGACCTTAGGATACGGAGAAGGTTGGCGGAATAAACCGAGTATGGGAGTCCGAGAATGGTGCCGGGGCCCTTGGGGGGGAGGAAAATCCGACCCCCAAGGGTAGGGGTTGGGTGAGGCCACCCAACCCCTCCTGGGGGGATAGGGTTGGCCAACCCTATCCCCCCTAGGGGAGATCGGGTTGGCCGACCCGATCTCTCCTAGGAGAGGTCGGGTTGGTGGACCCGATCTCTCCTAGGAGAGATCGGGTTGGTCCACCCGATCTCCCCTAGGGGAGGTCGGGTGTGGCCACCCAACCTCACCTAGGTGAGTTTGACTCGGCCGGACGAGCGCTTCGGCCTCGTCCGGACCGTTGGTGTTTTCGCGAAGTGTTCGGGTTGAAGTTTCGAATTATAATCATTAATGGGATGATAAAAATAAAACGATTCGGAAGTCAACGGGTTCAAATTGGGCGTATATCCATCACATGCCCCCGAGTCAACCAATGGCCTAACCCTTGATTGACTCTATTTTAGGATGGTATGACACGCGCAATTTGAAACCGGGGTTTTACCTTTCGTCTGAATGCTTGCTTACCCATGGATGCGTGCCTCTGACTCTGCCCCCTGCCTTATGAGATAGAGGAATTGTAAACGTCAGAGTAGCACGGACGTGTGCCTAAGCACGCGTCCGTCTGAGGTGGGAGTAATAAATCTATCCTTGCTACGGGCGTATACTCGAAAAATACATGCTTGCATAAGGATGTAATACAGATACAAATAAGTGACTTATGCTTCAGTTTCATGCCGGGATTTTGCCTAAGTGGAGAAAAATTTAATTTTGGCCTAAAATTTTTTCTAAGTATGGGATGCTTAAAAAATATACCCATAGAATATTAACTGTGGTAGGTGTGAGTTTAACTACGGTTAATGGGAACTAGGGGTATCAGTTTTTTAAATCTGACCCTTGAATTTTTCCTTCCTAAAAATCAACGGTGTCGATCTGGCGGCTTTGGAAAAAACCCTAATCTTTTGTACTATAAAAGGGGCAAGTGATTACCTCATTCTCGTTGTCCTTTTCTCTTCTTTTCTTTTTGACTGTGGGATTCTTGGTCGGACTTGCTTCTTGGGACGCGTGTCGCATTGAGGTACGTGTCTTTCCTTTTGTGTAAGCATTGCTTTTGGGAGACGTAATCTCGCCTCTCCCTCGATAGTTTCTCTACTTACCGGTTGTTTCTTTACTTGTCTCATCTTTGATTTGTGGATCTTCATGGTGATATAGTCCTGTTTGGTTCATCCTTTTTTCATCTTTTGCCCCCGTGTTTCTGCTTGCTAGCGTGTGGGGTTTTCTATACTGAGATTATGATTATCTCCCTTTGCCCTCTGCCCCTGCTTGTTGGTCAGTGGGGTCTCTCTATGCTGGGGGTTATAACTATCTCCCCTTGCCCCCTGGCCCTGTTTGTTGGCCAGTAGGGTCTCTCTATGGTGGGGGTTGTAACTGTCTCCCCTTGCCCCCTGCCCCTGCTTGTTGGCCTGTGGGGTCTTCCTTGTCGTCTTTCTATTCTTACCTTTTGGCTTTGTATTCGTCGTTTTAGGAAAATGAGTTTACATCTTATGTCCACTATCCGCTTTCTGTTTTCCTTGGGCTAAACTTGTGTTTTTTCGATCATCAGAACTCCCCGGTGATTGATGAGGAGTAAGAGGCCAGTACGGGTGGGAGTAGTTAATTCTGGGACCGGACCTTCGATTGCAAAAAGATCGGTTTTTTATGGTGCGGGGAGGTGTCCTCTAACTGTGCCATATACGCTTCTCTAGCATTCGCTGACTCTCCTCCAGCTCCATAACCTCCATGAATGACATATACGCTTGCCATCTGGCTGGTGATTATTAGGCTTCTTATTCGAAACCCACGGACGGCGCCAAGTGTTAGGTTCCGAGTTAAGGGTCAACGGGCGGTCGACTCAAATCTCGTTCCTCACTGGAGATGTCGCGAATCTGATTCTCTCGGGTTGTGCTGTCTTAACTCGTGCCTTTCCGTCCTTAGCTTCTCTTCTCCTTCACCCTGCAGAAGGGGCAATACCAGGCACAGAGGGGGGGGGGGTGGTGCCTGATGAACCCTCTCCGATGCCTAAGTCAGTACGGTTTTTAGAGAGATAAAGCTAGAGAGATGTCAGAGCAAAATTGTGCAACTTGCCAAGATGATCAAATGAATAGTGGAGACGGGGTATTTATAGGCAATGGTGTCATTAAGGTGGCTTAATGACATTGTTAACCTTTAAACACAGTTAATTAACCTTTAAATACATAATTAAGACCTTAGGATACGGAGAAGGTTGGCGGAATAAACCGAGTATGGGAGTCCGAGAATGGTGCCGGGGCCCTTGGGGGGGAGGAAAATCCGACCCCCAAGGGTAGGGGTTGGGTGAGGCCACCCAACCCCTCCTGGGGGGATAGGGTTGGCCAACCCTATCCCCCCTAGGGGAGATCGGGTTGGCCGACCCGATCTCTCCTAGGAGAGATCGGGTCGGCCAACCCGATCTCTCCTGGACCCGATCTCTCCTAGGAGAGATCGGGTTGGTCCACCCGATCTCCCCTATGGGAGGTCGGGTGTGGCCACCCAACCTCACCTAGGTGAGTTTGACTCGGCCGGACGAGCGCTTCGGCCTCGTCTGGACCGTTGGTGTTTTCGCGAAGTGTTCGGGTTGAAGTTTCGTATTATAATCATTAATGGGATGATAAAAATAAAACGATTCGGAAGTCAACGGGTTCAAATTGGGCGTATATCCATCAGTTGCTCCATGTAGATCTCTTCCTCCAGGTTTCCAAGGAGGAATGTGGTCTTAATACTAATTTGGTGAGGTTCGTAACCGAAACCTACGACCAGGACAATAAATGGCCCTGCACCGTGGTTTTACGCACAGGTGTTTAGTATGTTTTGTCAAAGTCCACTCCGTGAAGTTAAGTATAGCCTTTTCGCGTCGAGTCGAGCTCTGTATCGCTAGACCTTTTCCATCAGTGGTGAACCTTCTTTCAGGACTCACCCTATCCTTATGCCCCTGTGGTTAGCAGGTAAATCAACTATTGACTTTAATGGCTTTCATTCAGGCGATCTCTCTCATTTATTATTTTCTTCCATTTATCCATTTGAGGTCGTTCCAATGCATGTCGACAGTCGATAGAGTGAAGTCATCACTCTTCCAGATGGGATACTTCTTTGGAGAAGTTCGACGCCTTTGACTTTCTTCTAGGCTTGATTATCCCGTCTTTGAGTTTTAACGTCTCTCCGACTCGGAATAATGCCTCTTATCGGAGCATAACTTCTATTGGGTACAAGAGGAGTGCTTTTAACCATAATCGACAGCTTTCCTTATACGACTTCTCGGTCTCAAAATTTTATTTCCAAGATGAATTCCTTGATCACTAGGATCTGGAACCAAGTTTGTCGGATCACTCCAACTGGGAACAATGGGTAGTATAGGTAGTTGTGACATCCCCAGTTTAGCATTACGATAATCAGGTTCAACTTGATTCGTCCAAACAGCAACAGTGATTACTTGTGGTAGTTGTTTAGACCTCCCACTGGATTAATTATGAAAATGTTCCCATTATCATTTATCATGTCATTCACTTGTGTTGCTGGTTCAAATCTCTCCCACTCGAATTAAGTGGGACCTGCTGTCAGTAATATCCTCTTCTGTCTGATCAAGACTCATTGTACTGAAAACGTCAATGCATCGGAAAATTCGTCCACAAGTATGTAATGTCACATGTTCGACCACGGTACCATGTCTTTTAAGATGTAAACATGTATTTTCAAAGAGTAGTTAACATACTCTTGTTCCAAATACGTGTTTAATGCGCAAATTAATGCCGCCTGATGATATGAGTATCTCATTATCATTCTTCAGCTTTTATGGCGGCGTGTCATACCGATTACAATTGAACATAGTATTTCATTAATGTGAATCATTTTCTCATCATCTCATAGGGAACGTTTGGAGAAATGACTACAACACTTAGGTTTACAAACTATGCTTGCAGAAGCGTGTCATTTGATTTGAATGCTTAGCCTGACTTATCGTTCAAGGTGTACGGAAGGAAAATCGTTTGACCGACTTCATCATTCTTCGTTTGCTAACTTATTTCAGAGATTTTATCCCATCTCCGAACTGAGCATTTCAGGTTTTCACCTTATGCGTCAGTCGATACTTTTACAAGGTCGTAGTAGCTTTCGAAGCCTACTTCCTACCGATGTAAATGTTATCAATAAGTCATTTCCGAAGAAATGCAAACGAAAATTCAGCACATCATCATTTTAAACACTTTATTATTAAACTCATACTTTGAAAAGATGTGTTCCTCTTTCGAGATTCACTTGCGCGAGGCGCATCTTACCCCAATTTAATATTTGGTTAAATCGTTTCGTTTATGAATTTAATACAATTTAATCCAATCGGTTTCGCACATGATTATCATTACAAATTATTTTATTCAATGGAGTAATAATAAAGAAAGAGTTTTAACTGGTTAATTCTTAGAGCTATGCAATCAATGGAATTTAAAGGCATGATCTAGTCCATAGATTTAGATGTAGGAGAAAATGTATGGATTTGCTTGATTCTGCCATTTACAATGGCATTTTTATTTTTGTTATTTACTTATTTCGGATCTATCCCGTTTTTAACCGAGTCGATCAATCTTGATAAATAGAACTCTTTTCGAATCGAAAGGTAACTACTTTATTCAATGAAACCGAAACAATGTAATCCAAAAACAAAAATTAAACAAATAGAAAAACCAACACTAAACAATACTGGGGTCACAGATCTCAAACTCGAAACAGTCATGAAGAAGTTTGATGGACTAGTTGTCTTAACCGAAATGTACCTAAAAGGTACTGATATCATGGTGAGTAAAGCACCAGATCATCGTTTAGACTTCTTTTTGATGGGGGTTGCCAAGCATTTCAGCACACCGATGAATCTTTCATCGAATGCCTCGAGCTCCTTTGGAAAATTTCCATATTTCTCATCTGTTTCGAATAGGTCTATCGTCGTCTTGATCGATTTGATCAAACGCGTCAGGCATTTCTCGTTAACAAACCATGAAAGAGGAAACATTCTCATTACCTTGCGAGCCCGTGTCCATACGTCCAACTCATCAGCGGGATCATGATAGGCAATTATGCCGACATCACTGCATAGAATACTGAAGTATTCCGCCATCAAGGCTCTAACTTCAGTGGCCTTACCCTTACCGTAGCAAAGGTATATGGCACACCAAAGATGCAATGCGCTGAGGTGTACAAATTATCCCTCTACTTCAGTTGACAGCTGCGAGAGGATCAACTCCCGTGCATTACGATCCTTCCCCGTTGCTTTCATGTGGATATTTGTATTCGTCCAAGCTCAACCTATCCGCCGTCGGATTGACCTGATCATCAAGATCCGCAGCGATCAGAAGATCCATAACATTGTCTCTCCATGCATTGTAATCCACGCCGTCCAGATTGCGTGCTCCGTAGAACTGTACCGGGTCAGCCATGAAAACTAACACATTAATGGTTATGCAAAATTAGGTAGACAATAAAATTTTGAGAAAGAATTGCATACATCAGATATCTATTAAGATTGAATCCGACAAATAATGATTCCTCAGTCATCTAAATCAACCGACCACTAGTAAACCAATGGAAGATGGCTGTGAAAGAGTTCACATTATCGCCGTTTTCAATCCAATAGATCAATCTTTTAAAACGTTTTAATCGCAAATTACCGGAACGGGAATTTTAAAACAAGCATACCCGATCTTGGCTTTCCCAAGGCCCTTTGTATTTTGGAGAATATTCCGATGAATTCACTCATGCATATATAATTCTACTAACTATGTAAATCATCATACGCAAGTAACATTCATCAAACAAGCCACACCCATGCTTACGCGTCATGCATCTAATGTTCCGAGGAACTCATGCTTGCATACATAATCCTACTTCCAAAAATTATCAAATGCGGCTACATCCTCAACATTCTAGCATACGTGTCAAACATGAATCATTCATATCCATCATACATATTTGGCGACTGGTTTTCGATTTTAAAATAATTTTAAACATTAGGGGCTGATTTGCAATTCATGCTTATATTCAATTACGCAAAATTCTAGACATGAATCCTAGGCATTTCCAACAATCATAGCATGTCTATCCTAGTGCGCATTCCATATATTTAATCAGGGCTCCGCCCACAACATGCAATATTCAGCTAGCTTGACTAATTCAAGACAACATTTCTAATCATGCATTAATATATATATATATATATATATATATTTGAATAATAAACAATTGAAATTCAGCCGTCTAATTAATCCAGTCTAAAAAAACATGTATCTCCGAGATCCATCCCCATAATAATCCAGTCTAAAAAAACATGTATCTCCGAGATCCATCCCCATAATCGAAACAAGGCATAAAGGTTAGCAACCCTTTGAGCACTGTGTAGTCCATTTAGAGGTTCAATAATATTTGGATTTTAAAACTTGACCACCCTATTTATTTAATTTACTAGAATTCGGTTTTGAAAATCATTTCGGTTCAGTCAATTTTTGTTCCAGTTCGGTCCGGCTCAGTCTGATCTGATAAATCCGGTTCGGTCTGGTTTAAAACCTGGTTCGGTCCGGTTTCAATTTTAAAATCTGGTTCGGTCCGAACCGGTCCAATAAAATGGGGTTTGGTTCGGTTCAACACACAAAACGGGTCCGGTTAGATCCACTTAATTACCCCGCTTCGACCCGACCCGATTAGGTCGAATCGATTGGGAAAACCCGGTTCGATTTAAATCCGTCCCGGTTTGACATATTGGACCGGCCCAATAATTAAATTTCAAAGGTTGGGCCGAAATGTTACTTGTGGCCCAAGTAGGGTTTTAAAGTCCAAAAATGTTTATCTTAGCCACCAAGTAATCATTAACTATATAAAATAATTTACAATATTAAATATATATATATATATATATATGAATTTCGGCCAGATTACTAACATATATATATTTATTGCCAAGATTCAATCTATAAGATTAAATCAATCAACAATATATATATATATATATATATATATTTATTTATTTATTTATTTTCAATATCTTAAATAGGGTAACAAATATACTGACAATATATTTTCACAATCTTTGCAATTAAATCTATCAATAATATATTTAACCTATTAAATATTTAGATATATTGATAGTGATATATATTAAAGTGAATATATCATAATGCTCCCAATTATAGATATATTGTTACCTTAATGAAAAATTAAAATATGGTAAACAATATTATTTTGATATTTCGGCCGAAATTAGCTTTCTTGGAGCCTAAGAAATTAAAATTTTTACCTTGTAATTTTAGGGTTTGGCCGAAATAAACATGTAATTGGGAACAAGTGGTCAAATTTCAAGATCAAATTTTAATAAGATCTACAATCTAATGTTTGATTTTGATAAAAATTACACTTTTCTTGAAGATCATGAACATCAAACTAACCAAGAACATGAAAATTTCGGATTTACCAACAACCATAAAAATCGAAAATTTCAAAATTTTAATTTAAAATTTTCGGTTTTCAATTTAGATTTTCAAGAACACAAATTTATCAAAATCATGAACTCCTAACACAGGCTTTGTATCACTGTTAGATTACGGAGATTAATCACTACGGATACTTAAACAAAGTACATGCTAGTAATCGGAATTACGCAGCGAAAGATTCACACATACCTTTAAGATGACCCGTAGACCCAAGATCTTCTCTGGAGAGAGTTCACGATCCTCCGGTCGGGACCCGTAGAGGTTCTTGTTAGAGAAGCCCTACGTGGTGCAAGCTCCACATCAAAGCCTCTGATCGATTCTTGGCACGGGGACAGATCTCTGGAGTGTTTTCTTGGAAAGCAAATTGGAACACCCTTGGTAGATGGTAGGTTCAGCCGAAACCTAGGTGGTGTGGGGCTGGGGGTTTTTCTCTCTAAAACAGTCTAATGAGGGAATAGTGATTAACCCTAAAAATCTCCTAACACCTCTTATTTATAGGAGGAGTAAAGTGGACAAAAGTCCACTTTACCCTCTTTATAATTTCGGTCGGCCATTAGTATAGGGAGGCTCAATTTTGGGCCTCATGTCAATTGGGATTTGGGTCCATCCCAATTACCCTAATGTGACATTTACCCAAGTTCATTAGGTAAACTATACATATTATGGGCTACCAATTACGTCGCCCATCACCATATGCTTACACGCACGTCCCCCAAAAATGCATCAACTAGTCTCCTTTCCTCATCGGTGGTGGCTCTGTGATTCATCTTCTTTGCCCGCTTCACCATAGTCTTTGCAACTCTCACCTGTTAAACGTACAAACTTTGAAAATCTGTTGGACCAAATAATATTGACATAACAGGTCAGAGAGAAGACTTGCCACATTCATGAGTTGGTTTCCAGTTCTATCGTGGTGTCTTGGTGGTAGAACTCTAGGCTGTTCCTCAGGTTCAGGTTGACGAGGAGTCACCAGCGTAACTGTACGTGGCCTGTACCACTCCATGTAAGCATCCTCTCATACTCCTACGTCTCTTGGAACCACCACGTGCCCGCCGTTGTTCCATTCTTGGATATACGCCGCATGTTGTTCGTAATAAGGGATTTCCGCCTCCCTATTCCAGGTGCGAATGCGATGGAGACGGGTCCATTCTTGAACCTCACCGGGAAAATCGTCTGATCAAACCCAAACTGTAATGGGACACGGTCGGGTACATAATGCTCCACTATGTTAAAGTGGATCAACGACAGCCGCCTCCTTGCCATTTCCTCATCTTGGAAACATACAGGGTGGAGCCTTTGCCGTCGAGTTGCGCTATATGGGTCCCACGTCACCTGTAATGTTAACAAATAATCAGACTAAAATAAATGGTGTAACAATTAAAACATTGTCAAATAAGTTTGGATAGTTGATCTTACAGAACGTGCAGAGGGGAGACGAAACATATCTCGGTATACTTGGTGAGAATACGTCGTTGGGTTATTCTTTTGTGACTTCGGCACTCTCCACCAACATCCGAGACTCAAGCTAGGGGGAGGCAAGACCTGCATTGAGCGCCTACCAACCGAGAGATGCTCCCAGGCCAGACCTACGTGCAAAATCAAATTAAAAATGAATAGCTAAAAATTAAAATATTTTCAATACTTAATTTGCATACCTGTAAAAGGGCTCCGCATCCTTGGCAGTTTTTGGTCTTCTGAGACACAACATCGCAGAGGCCCCTGTATAAATAGGCTAATACAGCCGAGGCCCAACTATACTCTCGAATCCTATCCAAGTCTTCAAGGAAGTATATGTACTCAAGTGAAATATGATTACCATTGGTGTTGGCGAACAACACTTGACCGAGTAGAATGAAGATATAGCCTCTTGCCATTCGTTCTGCTTGCTCATCATTATCCACCGGGAGACTCAGCAAATGCGTCCTCATCTAGACGACGTTGACGAACGTATTATTTCTGCCTGTACACCACTCAGTGGGCGGTCGTACACCAAGGAGACGCTGGCATATCCGCAATGTGTGTTCGGCAATTTTCACGTCAGTGGGTATGCATTCCCGGTAAAAGTCGGTTACGGGCCTCCCACTAATTGGTAGACCCAATATGGCGGAGACATCTTGTAACGTCACCGTCATTTCACCGTTTGCTAGGTGAAATGTATGGGTATCTTCACGCCACCTCTCAACAAGTGCATGCAGCAATGCCTTATCGTAGAAGATATTAGAGGCTTTTGCAGCAAATCTAAACCCAACCTCATCAACAATCTGTTGGGTTCGGGCATCTAAATCCCACATTTTAGCCCCTCTGAACTTGACCTCAGGAAGTGGCTTAGCAACCTATAAATTTAAACCTAAATTAATTCTATATAGTAGGCAATTCTAAGTGGCAACTATAAAAAAAATATACAATTAACTATTGAATTTATAAATCGATCAAATTAACAGTTTTATAGGGAGAACGACCTAAAAATTTAAATGTAAATTAATTCTATATAGTAGGTAATTCTAAGTGGCAACTATAAATAAAAATCTTACAATTAACTATTAGATTTCCAAATCAATCGAATTAACACTTTTTTTGGGAGAACGACCTATAAATTTAAATGTAAATTAATTCTATATAGTAGGTCATTTTAATTCTAAGTGGCAATTATAAATAAAAATATACAATTAACTATTAAATTTCTAAATCAATCAAATTAACAATTTTATTGAGAGAACGACCTATAAATTTAAACGTAAATTAATTCTATATAGTAGGTGATTATAAGTGGCAACTATAAATAAAAATATACAATTAACTATTAAATTTCCAAATCAATCAAATTAACAGTTTTATTGATCTATACCTATAGGCAGTAACGGTATGTAAATTACTATCAGCATATAAGTCTAAATACAATTTATTAATTAAAATTAACAGTAGTAAATATTACCGTATCAAGAGCAGCATGTTGAGATATATGACGATCCTAGTCGTAAAGAACTGACGGATCAGATGGTTAACCCATATCAACAATCTGACAATTTTTAGAGAGGATAGAGAGGATTTTTGTGGGTTTTTTCCGGACTGATGCGCTATGAACGTACATAGCGCATCAGTTTATATAGGGTGATGCGCTACGGGGAGTAACAGTCAAAATTTGACCATTACCCTAGAGACTTTATGGCGCATCTTTCTGATGCGCCATGGATATGGATGCGCCATGGATATGGCACATCAGGGAGATGCACGATTGATGATTTTTAGACCCAAATTTCATTTTCCCTTGTTTTTGTGTTTGGATTTCAAAAACTGGTTAGTTCTGTGTGTACGTAAGTACAATAAGACACAATTTGCGCCATTTCACAATTAATGAATTATACAGGAACCAAGATTTAAATTCATTCAAACTGTTGAAATTCGAATTTTTGGAAATTAAAATAACAATAATATAATAAAATAAAATAATAACTGACCGAAAAATCAATCGAACAGCAGAGAAGAGATAGACGACGACCACGACGAAGAAGAAGAAGAAATCGAAGATCACTGCCATCGAGCTCGACTGAGAGAAGAGGGGGAGCTTCGCGTGGTTGATGACGATGGACAGAGAGAAGGAGAGAGAGATTGAACTGGAGAGTGCAATGTACACCAATTGTCTCCTCCTCGGACTGGATCCGTCCATTATCGGCGTCGGAGGATCCAACGGCACTCCTCGCGTCGGCCTCTTCCGTCATTCCAACCCAAAGCTTGGTGAGCAGCTGCTCTACTTCATCCTCTCCTCCCTACGCGGCCCCGTTCAATCCGCCAAAGTACTTACTCTCCTCCGTTTGAAATTTTTCATTCATTGGTTCGATGTACATTGATTTGATTTTCAGAAGTTGTAAAATTGAGTTTTTTTGTTGTCGGATCTTCCAGGATTTCGACAAGGTCTGGCCGATTTTCGATTCTGGGCAGTCCCGGGACTTTAGGAAGGTTCGAGCTTCTAATGCTGAGATCTTATTTCGCTGTTGTGATGGATTATTCTGCCACTGTTGTTGATACTAGATAAGTGCATGTTATCCTTCTGTTTAGGTGGTTCAAGGGATTATCAGTGAGCTCGAATCGCAAGGCGCGCTTCCAAGGAGCAATTCAAGGGTTTCTTCGCTTGCTACTTGCTGTGGACCCAGGTTGGTCTGAATTTATATCGTGTTCAAATCATTTTGGAACAGAGAATTGGTTTGCCTTCGGCAGTGTCTTGTTTTCTTGAAGAATGAGATTGTCCTGTCCTGATCCAGTAGTTTTAGTATAATATTTTGCTTTCTAATTATGTGATATGACTCCACAAATACAGTGGAGGCAATGCCTTTTAAGTATAGGGAAGATTCTCAAACATGACATGACAGTTAATTTGTTATTACTTTAGTTTGTTAGTATCACCTGTCTTGTTCAAAGAAGATGGCTTGATCGGGATTATGGAGTTTGAAGGAGAACCAGTACATCAAGAAGCATGAATTTGGGTTAAAAATGGCAGCCTAATTGATTGAGTTCTTTTCAGTTCTCTGGAGAACGCACATTAGAAAATTAGTTTCTGGATTAAAGTAGACGGGGTTTTGATTTAATGCTTCAAGTTACTTAGTTTAGATTTAAAAGTTAAATTTGCATAGTTAACTACGGTATCTTGACTGAAGGATGTTTGTTTTCACTTTCAGAGCTAAAACTTCTGCTCTGTTGAAGTGATTTGATTGTTCTTTTCATTTTCTAGAAAGAAGTGAATTGATAAACATTATTTTGTTTACTGCAGATTTGTTGAACTCTTGTGGCAACTTTCTTTGCATGCTCTAAGAGAGGTTCATAGACGGACATTTTCCACTGATGTAGCATCTAACCCACTGCCAGCTTCTTTGACAGATGTGGCGTTTACTCATGCTGCTACCCTACTTCCAGTGACAAAGGTACCACTTCTTCACATGGTTATTTAATACATCATATTCATTGGATATATTCATTAATCTCAGTCATAAGCTTGGCGATAAACATGAGTTTGACACGGGGATTTGATGTTGGACAGGCTAGAATAGCATTAGAGAGACGGAGATTTTTGAAAAATGCAGAAACTACTGTACAAAGGCAAGCTATGTGGTCAAATTTGGCTCATGAAATGACTGCTGAATTTAGGGGTTTATGTGCTGAGGAGGTAAAACTTGTTTCATGAACCAACGGACGAGCTGTGTTTGATAATGGATATATTATTCCTTATTTCTTCTCTACTTATGTTCTAAGAAATCCTTATCCTCAGGCTTATTTGCAACAAGAGCTGGAAAAACTTCATGACATGAGGAACAAAGTGAAGTTGGAAGGGGAGCTTTGGGAGGACCTTATGTCCAGTTCCAGTCAGAATTCTCATTTAGTTTCTAAGGCTACTCGGTTATGGGAATCGATATTGGCCCGCAAGAGTATGTACTAGCTCTGTTCCTCTATTTTTCAGAAAATAACATCAACTCCTAGTTGTTTTCTTCAATAATAATCACATGATAGCAAAAAGTAAGTCAGAAAAATGATGTTTAAAATCTACTTCTTCTTCTTGGGTAATTTTTTTTGTAATTAATGACTCTCAATTTATTCAAATTCTGTGTATATTTTGGATTATAGTAGTTTGTAATTTAATTTCTTTTTGATTGTGGATGATTTATTTGTTTCAGTTACAAATATTAATATTGAGCATTCTTACGTTCTCATGCTATTCTGATATTGGGTATCTATTTAAAATGAAAACTTCTCTCTTCCGTCTCCTTATTTTGACGATATGCGGAGATCTTGATGCCTTTTTTACTACTTGTGCAGGTCAACACGAAATTCTTGCTTCTGGTCCCATTGAAGACTTAATAGCTCATCGGGAACATAGGTAATTTCTATGGCTCTATGACTTGTGTGGCTTTTCCAATTCACTCTTAACGTCTTCTTGATCTGTTTGTCTTCATCAGGTACCGTATTTCAGGTTCATCCTTGCTTGCTGCAATGGATCAAAGCTCTCAGATTCCTCATGCCACTGATACCTTATCTTCCCTGTCAAATACTACTTCTATGCATTTGGATGATAATGGACAGAGAGGCGAAGCCCATGTAAATGCGAACATGGAAAGGCCAAGGAATTTGGAGTCATCCATTTCACAAGTAAATGAAGATACATCTTTTAGAATGGATGATAGAAGTGGAAGAGCGCATCCCACTGTTGATGTGGCAGAAGTCATACGACGATGGACTCACGCTCTACAACGTATTCACAAACAATCACTTCTTCTGGTATGCTGTTACCAGGAGCCTCCTATAATTTTGTTATTCACCTATGTATATCATCTAAGATTCTGAAGTTTATGAAGGTTAGGTTGGAATATTGGATAGGCTTTTTTATATACAAGTGGTCTGATGAAATACTGTACCGTCTCCATGAATTATTTGTGTTGGATCTTAACAGTTGATCGGGAGTTAACATAATGTAGACTTACACTCTCGAGATTGGCCATTTGCCTATACTTAGATCACTCACATATCAGTTCATCTTTTCTGTGTAAACTGCTGATCTCATGTTACTTTCGGCTAGGCAAAAGCTAACGACGGAGAGGGTCCAGAACTCTTACGAAGTGCACGTGATGGCAGCACAAGTGGTCATGCTGAATCATTAGCATCAACTCTTGCTGAACATCAGCAACACTTGGCTAGTTTTCAGGTGATTATATTTTTCTATTCTGGTACCCTGCAAGCATTCTACGTTTAGCGTCATGATAAGTATTTTTGTAGCATTTCGTAACTCTATGTGATGCTATTGATAAAAGGGTTGCAGAATTAAGTTAGATTTTGATCAAGCAACAGCAAATATGCACTTCTACAAATGGTGCCATACCACACGTTTACTTGTACTAATGCATTTATATTAAAGAGTGAACCATTTTAGACCTCTGGGTCGGTAGAATACTAGCTTCATGTGGTTGCATATATATCGTATTTTCTATTTATTCTGTTCTTCCCTTGAAAAAGTGATGCTCATGGTAAGGTCATATTTATGTGGACTCATATCAATTCTTCACATCTGGTGCATGTATGAAGTTGTTAGAAGTAGTCTACTCTAGTGTTTTCCTTTCAAATTTTAGTGTACAGTTTAATCAATTGATTTTACACTGTCGTCGGATTTACAGGTGCTAATAAATCAACTAAAGGAAGTTGCCCCAGCTATACAAAAATCTATTGTGGATTGCACCGAGAAAGTGGATGGCATCTCTTCTAGTTTGCCTCCTATCAAGCAGCATGGACTATCAGTCTCTACTAGCCAAGCACAAAGCAGTGGAAGGGTAAAACTATAAATATCACTTAGCATTTAAGTTGTATAACCAATACTAAGTCAGCAGGATGAAAAGTAACAAAAAAAACCAAGCTTTACTAGTTAGATAGATCAATATGCAATCCAAAAGCTTAAGATAGTTTCCATTGATGTCACCAATTTTTCCTAATTCACTTAATGATGTGGCAACTCTAGCATCCTCTCTTGTCTATAATGTGAACTTTACAACTGACATTTGTCGTGCATGTGACCTTTACAATTGGTTAAGACTTCACGTGACCTTGGTCTCGACCATGTCCTGATATAATATGAGTCTAATACTCTGACCAGTTAAAATCAGCTGTAGATTCCTGGATTCTTGACGGTGGATCATGTATTGTGTGTCCATAAGCCTGCAAACCTTGTTTTATTTTACAATGTTAAATGTTCAAAATGGATAATAAAATGTGAGATAAGTAATCTGAAAATTTAAGTTGATAGGTGGATGGTCTTTCTCTTCTATCTGTTCCACTTCCCTTTCAATAAAAGATGTAAAATATTGTCTGTTTTGCTAAAACTGCAGAACTTTTTAATATACAGGAAAGCAGTTCCGAAGATGTTGGTTTACTGACAACGAAGATGTCATCTGTCCATTTGGACAAAATTTCCGCTAGTCCTGCTTTGAAACTTCCACAGTTATTTACTCATACTCCAAATTCATCTAGTAAAGGCGGAAACCTGCAAAAGAGGCACAACTTGGCGGCTGAAACTCAGCAAACAGAAAATGCATCTGACAAGAAGATCTCAACACATATTTTGTCCAGTAATCAGATCGATAATAGTCAGCAAGGTCAGCAAGGTCTGCATGTCTTTCTCTTTGTAGTATCTGCTTGCTAATACTGCTAGCTAGCTCTGGCCTATGAGAGTTTCATTAGAAGTTCTGTTGGAGGTTAAATCAAGTAATTCTTATATCAATGTTGTGCAGATGGTGACTATTTCTTCGTTCAGAATTTAAAGAGATCAGTGAGAGAAGCTGCTCTTGCAACTGAGCCTTGTAATTCAGATGCTTTAAGAGACAACCTTTTTGATGAAGGTTCTGGGCACTTCTTTTTACCTCTTTCCACAAAAGGCTTTTCTCAAGCCGGTGCTGAAAAAAAAGCTGTTTATGGAAGTAAAGTCGAGAATCGTGCAAGTGATAGTTCTGTTGGATCCAAGTACGATGAATTCCCAGATTTGATCAATGATTCAGAATCATTTAGCGACTTTGATCAAGTAAATGGTTTCCGTTTGAGCTTGGGATCCAGTCGTGCTTCACCTACAGCTCAGAGGCTGTTCTATGACATGGAAGAGGCTCAGGGCCAGATCTTCTCACCTCCTTTGCTGATGGACAATTCTCTGTTAGCCGATTCCTATGAAGATTTGTTAGGTATGTAACTAAAACTGTCATGTTTCTTTGAATGCTACTTTTGTAGAGTTTAGGGTGATACCATCTATCTTAATTTGGTGTGTTTGTACCCTAGTTTCTGTGACAAGATCTTAACTGGGTATGTTTGCAGCTCCACTATCCGAAACTGAAGCAGCTTTAATGGAACATTGAAATTCCGCCCTCTTGAATTGTAAGGTGAGAGGGCGGTGTTTTGTGTTTATGCAATTGTGCTCCTTCACTGATTGTTTGTGCCACGCTGGACCCTCGGCCCGGCTCGGATTTTATCCATTGCTGACTGTGTGGGCCCAACTCATCCAACATCAAAGCAGTGGTGGAAACGGGGATGATTGTGTTCAGTAGAAGGAAGGTTACACAGAGGTGAAAATGGAGTAGCAGGTAGATTGAGATTTCTGCGTGTGGGTGCAAATTATTTTTCATGGTTCACTAGATTTGTGCATTCTTTAAGAAATGTGTGCAGATTTGCTTGGGTTTGGTTAAAGCAGGAGATTTGGTAGGTGAAGTATGTCTGAAGACAATCTGGCGACTTTGTTGTAATGAATTTATTTTCCTGTGTCTTGTATTTATGTGTATGTCAGCGGTGTTCTTGCCTTGTGTTTTTTTTTGGTTATAAATGTTGCCGCAGTAATATATTAAATCCTAAACCCGGAGAAAACTCGGGAATGGAGGTGCCAACCAAGTACCAGATTCGTTTACATCTGCCGCAGCAGTTACAAAATTATGTGCTAGACGCACATCCGATCTAGGTACTGCGCAAAAAGAAATAGACATACTACTAAGCAGAAAAATAATGTCCTGAATAACCCCAAACAGAACCGGATTATAGCTTTCGGAGGAGGAAATTATCTGGTCCAGCAATAACGTCGAGTCCGTGTACAGGACGTGGTGTTCCTGTGTTCTCGATCTTACTAACAGTAATCCTGCTCTGCACGCTAATCCTTCGGCTAGTAGAGGGCTATCACCTACTTCCGTGTAGACAGAGGCTGCCACGATCCCACCTGATTCGTTAAACAAAATTGCGCCTCCGTATAATTGCGAACGTGTTGTCCGCACTGCCCCATCACATACAATAGTGGGTCCTGTATGTGATGGGATTCTCCCCCTTCGGACTATGGAACCCGAGTCGTAGGACTCTGGGTGTCCTGGGGAATCTGGTGGGTCCTGTGGAGCTGAGGGTTGGTACATCTGTAATGTAATTAGAAGCAACAAAGTTATCATGATTAGTACGTAGGATGCTATCTAATGCCGAGATGGGGCACGGCTTTTTACAGCGAAATATAACATTATTCCTCTCAACCCAAATCCCCCATAGAACCATGCATTTATTTACAAACATTTCACCTAGGTTTGAGCAACCCACCCCCGCCCTCGTATCAAAAATCCAATCTAGCACTGTATTGAAAGGCATATTCGCTGTGTGGATGCCAAATATCGACCCAAACCAAACTCTCCGAGCAAAAGGACAAGCCCACATTAGGTGATCCCATGTCTCGTTTGCGTTTAAACACATTCGGCACTTGGGATTGAAGGAGGGAACGCGACTGTGAAGATTCTGGCCAAGGGCCAGCCCGTTGTAGCAACCTTTCCAGACGAACATTCGGATTTTAGGAAGAAGCTTTGCATTCCAAAGTCTTTTCCAGATCGACGAACTAACGATCATGGATGTTGAAGATGTGTTCCCCTGTTGCTCTGAGGTGAGCAACGTGTTGATAAAGTGATACCCAGATTTAACGGTGTAAATCCCTGTATCATTTTGTAGCCAAAGGAAGTTGTCACTAGTGTCAAAGAGGGGTAGGGTTATTTGAGATATGGTCGTTCTAACCACAGTTGGTAATTGTATCGGCAAGCTATTCAGTATCCACCTCCTATTGTCGATGAAATTGCTGACCTTGGTGTCTCTGCTGTGATTATATGATGGTACCCAGTCTTTCAGCAGTCCTAGATTCGGGACCCATGGATCCGTCCAGAAGCAGATGTTGTTCCCCTTACCTACATGCCATCTTCCCCCTTGCAACAGAAATTTCTGCATCCTGATCATCGTTTTCCAAACTGGAGAATGATACGGTAGTGCTTTCGCAGAAAAGAAGGTTTCAGATTGCAAATATTTATCTCTAACACATTTGACCCATGTAGAGTCTGTGTTTGTGACTATTCTGTACGCTTGTTTGGAGAGTAGAGCCATGTTGAAAGCACCCATGTTGCGGAAGCCCAGTCCTCCATCCATTTTGGATTTGCACAATGTATCCCACGCAATCCAGGGGATTCCTTTCTTCTCCGGCTTCGAACTCCACCAGAATTGCCTGTGCACTTTTTTCGATATTCGATGTGGTCTTCTTTGTCAGACAGATGCAGGACATGACATAGGTAGGGATGGATGCTGCTGTTGTCTTAAGTAGCGTCTCTTTTCCCGCTGGTGATAGAAGTTTGTTCATCCACCCCTGAATCCGGGCTGTGGTTCTCTGGATGATGTTTTCCCCAATTTTTGCCCTTTGTTTTGTCCAGTCTGTAGGGAGACCAAGATAGACCTCATTTGGTAGCATTGTTCTGACCCCAAGTATGTTTTTTATTTGATCTCTCATTAGGCTACTGAGGTTGGGGCTGAAACGGATACTTGATTTGGAGAAGTTGATCAACTGGCCTGATTCGTGTTGATATGTATCCAATACTTGTTTCAAGTTTGCCGCATTCTCAGTTGTGGCTTCTAGGAATAGAAAGCTATCATCCGCGAAAAAGAGATGAGTGAACTCCTCGGTGTGCCGGCCCGGTTTGATACCCTTCAAGCTTCCTAGCGCTTGTGCTCTTGACAATTCTTGGGACATCATCTGAGATACTAGTATGAATAGGTAAGGAGACAGAGGGTCTCCCTGTCTTAAGCCCTTGGATGGTTTAAACTCTGCTGTAGGACTACCGTTCACTATTACGCTAAGAGCCGAGGTCGAAATACATTCCATAATCCAGTTGATGTATTTTTCTGGGAATTCCATTTTCACCATCACCCTTCGTAGAAATGACCACTCAATGCGATCATAGGCTTTGGTCATGTCTAGTTTGAGAGCGAATAAGCCTTTCTTGCCTTTCCTTCGCTGTTTAATGGTGTGGAGTAACTCTTGTGCCAGGAGAGTGTTGTCCGAAATGCTTCGCCCAGGAACGAATGCTGTCTGAAGGGGTGATACTAATCCAGATATAACTACGCGGATGCGGTTAGCTAGTATCTTGGATATTATCTTATATGAAGTGTTGCACAGCCCAATCGGTCTCCAGTCTCTCATCCGGGACGGGTTCTCATTTTTTGGGATTAGCACAATATGAGTGCTATTGATTTCCGGATTCATCTCCCCTGTTGCGAAGAAGCTCTGTACTGCCCAGGTTACCTTCTTATTGGTGATTTCCCAAGTTTGTTGGTAGAATCTAGGTGGGTACCCGTCCGGACCAGGAGCCTTGTCAGGCCCCATCTGGGATAGAGCTTTTGCGATTTCGGATGCTCTCAGAGGTGCCATTAGCATGTCTTGTCCCTCCGCTTGTATTTTTAGACACACATTTTCCGGGATGTTTGGATTGGGTAGGTCTCCCCTAGTTGTGAATACCTCCTGGTAATAGCGCTTAATATGTGTCACGATCTCCTTTGGATTTGAGATTAGGTCGCCACTATCCGAGGTAATTCTATGCAAACTATTTCTTCTTCTCCTGGCAATTGTAGAAGCGTGAAAGAACTTAGTGTTTCTATCCCCTTGTTCCAGCCAAATTTGTCTGGACTTCTGCCGCCAAATGATCTCCTGGTTAGTATACATGTTGTTCAGATCCATCAAGAGTTCATCGATGACCTCTGTTGTCGCGTTGGTGCATTGGGCTTGATTGATCTGGTCCAGTTTGGTAGCAATCGTTTTCTGAACGTGTCCAAATGACTGACGGTTCCAAATCTTCAGGTTCGCGCGGAGCCTTCGAAGTGTGTTGCATAGTTGGGTCTGATGGTCCCCTTCTGTCTGTTGGGTCCACACTTCCTTCAGGAGGTTGGGGAATTCTGCATGTCTTAACCACATTGTCTCGAAAAGGAAGGGCCGCCTTGATTTTTCATTCGGGATAGAGCTTGTTAGGTTTAAGAGGATGGGACAATGATCTGATGCCACCATTTCCAAATGGATCACTTTCGCCTTCGGGAATTTGAGTTGCCATTCTGTGTTTCCCATTGCTCTGTCCAGTCTCTCTCTGACTCTATCATTTCCCGTTCTTCGATTCGTCCAAGTAAATTGTTGACCAGTAAATCCGAGGTCCATAAGCCCGACCTTGTTGCTCCAATCATGTGCTTTGAGAATGCGAGACGTCGAAGCCGGTATCTTCCCATCCTTTTCGTTGAAGTTCCAGATGTCATTGAAATCCCCCATTACCATCCATGGTTCTGCTGAAGCTCTCGTGGTTCTGTGGGCTAGAATATCTCCCCAAAAACTCGGTCTTTTGTCTGGTTTTGCTGGTGCATATACATAGGATACATCGGCTTGTTTCACACCATCGTCGGATAACAGGATTGTATGGATGATGTTTTGCGAGCTTGTGAGTATTTTGACAGTAGTCGGATTAGCCCATGCAAGTAATAACCCTCCTCTTGTGTCCTCGGGATCGACACAAAACTGGTTACAGAGACCAACGCTTTCCACAAGTTTTCCTAATCTATTTGCCTGACTTTTGACCTCCGAGTGTACAAGAGTTTCAAATGATACAGAAGAGTACTTATTGTTAGAATGAATATTCTGTGCCTTATGTATGCTACATTTGTTGCTTTACTTATTTATGTTTTGGTCAAACTTCAGTTTATTTGTGTGAAAAATAAAAGAAAAAAAAATTGAGCTTGAGGGTGCAATTCTGTAAGAAGCTAAAGTTAATGGATCTTTCTATCATACTTTTGATAATTTTTTTTGGGTTAACAGGCTTTTTGATTCATAATGTCTGACCACTTTTGAGTTTTGGTCCATGATATTTTTTTTTTGTCTAGTTTTGGTACCATATGTTTGTAGATTTTTCTAGTTTTACATTCCGTCAGTTTTTTCCGTTAAGTGACATATGCAAGTCACGTGATCCACCCTAAACTTTCAATTTTATTCAAATTTAGGGGAATTGTCACCCTAAACCTTGTTCAATTTGTGTGAATTGAACTAGGTTTAATGGTCAAATTTGGAGGAATTGACACCTAAACATAGTTCAATGGGTCAATTCACCCAAAATCTGAACAAAATTGAAAGTTTATGGTGAATCACATGTGACTTGCACATGTCACTTAACGGAAAAAAATGGACGTAATGTAACGGTCGGACCAAAACTAGAAAAATCTGCAAACATATGACACCAAAACTAGGCAAAAAACATTATTGACCAAAACCCAAAAGTAGTCAAACATCATGGACCAAAAGACCTGTTAACTTTTTTCTTTTTTGTGCCCTAAAGGTGAACCCTAGAGAGAAATTGATATTATTAATAGTATGATGCAAATATTTGGTGTAATTAAAAATTTTTATACTTTTTTGCATACTTTTAAAGGTTTTACATATGTTACAATTAAGTCAACCCTATTAATAAAAAAAGTAAAAACATGGTGCTCCACAAATATAATAGAAAAACCCAAAGTTAAGAGGGACAGGTTCCTTGTAAATTAATTTATTTTTGGGTTGGGATGCGACTAAACTTTAATTTAATTGGGTTTAGGCCCCCACAATATTGATAAATTGATTGATGGGTTAATTAGCCAACTGCACCCACATGTTTTAGTCATGTTGCCAAATGCACCCACCTAAATCTAAACCTCTGCAGACACGCTTCTTGGTATCGCTATTCGTCTTTACTGCGTTGTCGTGTATCTTCGTGGTTGGTCGTCTGTTACTAGGGGTGGCAACGGGTCACGGGTAATCCGTGATCCGCGGGGCCCTGCCCCGATTTTGACCCGTGACCCGCGATCTGTGACCCGTGGGGCGGGCACGGTTTTGGGGTCGCCCTGCCCCGTTGACCCGCCCCGCCCCGTATATGGATAATTTATATATATATTACACGTATTTATATAAAACTATATAGGTAATATAATACATAGTTTCAATAATTAGGATTTTTGACTTGTATTTGGATTTGAAGTTAAATTTATTATTTGTGATTTAAATTTTAAATTGAATTTGTATATAGTAAATATAGAATTTAGAGTTTAAATTGCTAATAATACATTATGTACCACTAATAGGTGACCCGCGGGTCGACCCGCTCCGCCCCGCGAACTGTGTGGGGCGGGTATGGGTCGACAATCTAGACCCGCGGGGCGGGTACGGGGCAAGTGATACCCGCCCCGTTGACAACCCTATCTGTTACTCGCCCATCACGGTGATTGGTCGTCGTCGCGGTGGTTGGTTGTCATGGGTGCATTCGGGTGCATGTGTGGCGCATATGTATTTAACTAACGGTGTTAGAGTTTCAGGTGTATCACCAACTTAGAAAAACGTATGGGTGCATTCACTTACATATGTGGTGCATCCAGCAACACCCAGCAACGTATGGGTGGATTGAGCTAATTAACCCTTAATTAAACCAAAAGGACACAAAATTTGGAGAATGGTCCAGGCCAGTGTTATCAGGACCGGACCGGAGGTCGAACCGGCAAGGCCACCGGTTCCCGGTTCGTCCGGTCGGACCCGGTTTGAACCCGGTCCGACCGTTTCTAATGCAAATCATTCCCTAGACCTGTCTCTTAGTCTTCTTCTCCTCGGCAACCAAATGTGAGTCCTCTCTCTCTACCAGAAGGTGAGTCCTCTCTCTCTCTCTCTCCAACCCTCATCTCCCCAACTCAGCCATTGGTGATGCAGTCGTTGAAAAAGTGGCAGAGGTGGAAGCTCGGATGCCGGCGCGGTCGCTCCTCCTTCAGATCTGTGCGGCATAATATTCTCCACCCAAGTCGGCATGATATTCTCCACCTTAACAAGGCGAAGGTGGAAGCTCGGTCGCGGTGGCTGCGGGGCGGCGCTCCTCCAGATCTGTGCGGCGCTCTTCCGAAAAACCCTAATTTTTTTTTTTTTTAAAGTAGAAGTCCGAACCGGCGAACCGTCCAGTCCGCGCAGAACCGGCCGGTTCACCGAAAACCGGCCTTCCGAACCGGGTTCGCTTACTCCAGAAATGTTCGAACCGGACCGTGGAGGGGTCCGGTTCTGGTTCGAACCTGGTCGGACCGTCGGTCCGGTCCGGTTCTGATAACACTGGTCCAAGCATCAAGTATACAAAAATTACAGGAGCCGTTCAGAGCAGTGTTATCAGAACCGGAGCGGGGCCTGAACCGGCAGGGCCACCGGTTCCCGGTTCGGCCGGTCGGACCCGGTCCGAACTGGGTCCGACCGGTTTTAGTAAAAAAAATGCAAATTTGCATATCCTCTTTGTAAGTTAACCCTTCTGTAGGTTTTAGTCCGGATCGGGGCCTGCCTCTCTATAAGTTTACCCTAAAAAAATTTTAATTTTTTTTAATGAAAAGAGTCCGAACCGGCGAACCGTCCGGTTCGCCCAAAACCGGCCGGTTCGGTGAAAACCGGACTTTAGAACCGGGTTCGCTTACATCCTCCGGAAATAAGCAAACCGGACCGGTGAGGGGTCCGGTTCCGGTCCGTCGGACCGCCGGTCCGGTCCGGTTCTGATAACACTGGTTCAGAGAGAGTTTCAACAATATTTGGTTTGACCTCAGTCACGCTTTGTCGCTGTAATTTATTTGTGTAGCCAGCGACTGTAACAGGGACAGACCCGTGAGGAGAAAGAAATCTCTGCCCTGCTTCGTTTCTTCTTTGTATTTCTCTCTCTCCCTCTTGTCTAGCTAGTCATTGACAATCTCTCCCTTTCTCTTGTTCAATAATCCAGCGAAGAAGGTCAATTCTTCTGCAGTGCTAGCTACGCGGTCAACTTTTAAACGCTTTCTGTACGTCAATTCAATGGATCGCAGGCTACTGGAGAGGAGAGGTCAGATCTTCCTCCTCCTTTCTCACCTCTTATCCTGCCTGCTGAGCTGACAAACAACGCCTCATCCTCCTCCTCCTAATGCTTCTGCAGACCTCCATCTTTTAAATAACTGGGGTGGGATTGATTCCAATTCCGATCACTTTCCCCCATTTCAATACGCTCTTTCACTGTATTGCCCAATAATCAAATTCGTTTTTGTATAGCTTTGCATCCGAGATTATTGCTTTTCCTGCCTGGGCCAGTGAGCTTCCGCTTTAATTGAGTGTGTTTTCTAAGCTAAGCTAAGCTATGAAGTTCTTCAGTAGGAGGAAGCCGTCAAAGTCGACAGATAGTAGCGAGCCGGTGTTGTTAAGCTCCACTACCTCTAGCAATGCTTCTTCCACAGGGAATTCTCTGAGGACTTCCAGCTCAGTTGCAACTTCTTCTTCTGGTGATGGTGGATTGAGTTATGGAAATAGGCTTCCTCAAGTTGTGAGGCTAAATGGTGCTTCTCTAGCTGCCCCTTATGAGGCCTTGCCTAGTTTCAAAGATGTCCCCAATTCAGAGAAACACAACCTGTTCGTAAGCAAGGTAAACATGTGTTGTGTTGTCTTCAACTTTGATGATCCCACCAAATATGTTGAAGAGAAGGATATAAAGAGGCAGACCTTGCTGGAATTAGTGGATTATGTCACTTCTGCTAATGCCAACTTCTCTGAACTTGTTATGCAAGAAATTGTGAAGATGGTGTCCACTAACTTGTTTAGAATTCTGCCCACTCCACCCAGTGAAAACAAGGCTCTTGAAGGATTTGATCTAGAAGAGGATGAACCTTCAATGGATCCATCCTGGCCTCACTTGCAAATTGTGTATGAATTACTTCTCAGGTTTGTGGCCTCACCTGAAACAGATGCTAAGCTAGCCAAGAGATACATTGATCACTCCTTCATCCTTAGATTGCTTGATCTTCTTGACTCAGAGGACCCCAGAGAAAGAGAGTATTTGAAGACTGTTCTTCATCGAATGTACGTCAAGTTTATGGTGCATCGCCCATTCATTCGGAAATCCATCAACCACGTCTTCTTTCGGTTTATATTTGAAACCGAGAAACATAATGGTATTGGGGAAATGTTAGATATCTTGGGCAGCATAATCAATGGCTTCGCTCTTCCTCTAAAAGAAGAGCATAAGCTTTTCCTTGTCCGTGCACTGATTCCGCTCCATAAGCCAAAGTGCATCCCGATGTATCATCACCAGTTGTCTTCCTGCATCACTCAGTTTGTTGAAAAAGACTGTAAACTTGCTGACACTGTCATAAGGGGTTTACTCAAGTATTGGCCTGTTACAAATAGCTCAAAGGAGGTGATGTTTCTAGGAGAACTAGAGGAAGTCTTAGAAGCAACTCAGGGCCCTGAGTTCCAGCGTTGTATGGTCCCATTGTTCCGCCGAATTGGACGTTGCTTATCTAGTTCACATTTTCAGGTCAATTCACTAGCTTCTACATTGATTATGCTCATTGCTTCTATCTTTTCCTAAATTGCTATTGCTATGTCATAAAAGGATGTGTGATTCTGTATCCAATTTTGTTAGAGCTTTCTCCCTCTGTAGTTAGCTAAATGGAAGTTCCAACATCTGAAGATTCAGTTCGGGACTATGTTACGGCCAATACTATTTAGGATAATATTATTATGTTAGACAATATCTTTACAATATTTAGTTATCTTATAATATTTAGAATATTTATCTTTAGGGTTCTTGTAATCCCTATATATAGGGTATTATTATCAATGAATTAAACAACCTTCCAACAATTAATCTTAGTCTCAAATAGAGATTTGGCTTGATTAGGAAGTAAGCTTTCTTATTTACGTGTTCTTCGTTCTATCAATATTCGGGCACGTATCAGACTATAAATATCTATAACTCATTGTTGCATTCCCCCCTTTGTCTCGCTTACCCTAAATTACCAGTTGTCTGAAGATTAAAGTCGGGTGTTAGGCTATGAAGTCACTCAGTTTTTATACTGCAATATAGATTTGAAATGTGGATCGGCTATTCTGCAAATGCATCCATCAGTCCGTTTGCTTTTACAAAAATTGAAAAAAGTAGGGAACATTGCCTAAGAAGTTACTCATTTGCAACTTCTGACATGTAGAGTGTTAGTATTATGTTGGTTTGTAAAGCAGAAGTGTAGTGGCATTCAGCTACTTGACTCAAGCAGTGGTGATATCATTACTACACAACTGCATTTGAGAAAAACCTAGGAATCACAACTTGATACCATAGTATGTCACATTTCTTGATTTCAGGTTACATCTTTTCATGTTATTTTCCTGATGCTTATTAAATCCTTCATTTTCAGGTTGCTGAGAGAGCTTTATTCTTGTGGAACAATGACCACATCGGGAATCTAATAAAACAAAACCGAAAAGTTATACTTCCCATAATATTTCCTGCTCTGGAAAGGAATGCAAGAAACCACTGGAACCAAGCCGTGAGAAGTCTGACCCTGAACGTGAGGAGGATCTTCTCTGACACCGACACTGAGCTCTTTGAAGAATGCATGGAAAAATTTCAAGAGGACGAAGCACAGGAAAAGGAAATCAAGGTGAAGCGTGAAGCCACGTGGAAACGACTCGAGGAAATCGCTGCCATGAAATCCACAACTAATGCGGTCGTGCTAGTCCCTCGTGGTGGAAATGGAATGCCACCTCATGTGGCAGCTGGCTAAAAAGTAGAGGTTTTTCGTAGTAGATTTTCGTGCTGAGGAAGTGTTTGGTGTTATTGATGGACAGCATGCCAGAACCTAGCTAGGTAACAAGGCCATATTGTTTACAACTGGCTATGATTTGGCACCTTGCTACTGCTGCATTGTATGATATTGTATCACTAACTATCAAACTAAACATCTTCTTTGTGAATATGCTGCACTGTTCAGGTGGATGCTATCATTTCAGTGGCAAGGCTGGTTTGATATGATGGGCAGTTTCTCAGGCGAGTTGTGGGAATTTCATAAACCTTGCTCAAGGTAGGCTTTTTTTTTTCCCACTATTATATAAATATATATCGGTAAAAGCAAAAGGGTTTGCGTTGTTTGTGCAAAATGTTGAGTTATAAGTTGATAGTGCTTGTGGATTTGTTACGGCTTAAGTTGAATATGTGTGTATGTTCAGTTCAGTCTTCTATAGCTTGCTTGTTTGTTTTGATTTGATGTCATTGTACAAGGCAACCGCTCGATGATTGATTATTATACCTTGCTTGATCCTTAGGGTCAGGATGTTGTGGGTCCCACAACATTTCATTGACCTTTTTTTGTATTAATTATCAAATAAAATGAAGTGAAGTTGCCTTGAGCTTTGAAAACCTTGTTTATTAGGTTTTAATAGTCTCTTCTTATATATATAATATAACTCGTGCTATGCATGGAATAAAGTAGTTTTATATGTTATAAATTTCAGGTATTATATATAATGACAGTCAATGCAAACGATATATTATATTTATTATTGAATTTTATAAATTTAACTAGGTTTATGGAGCATATATACCCGCACTGTGAGCATACTGTAATATATTTTTTTTCATATAAAATTCTTATTAGAGAGAAAAAATGAACTCACTATGAACTATAAAGTTATAAACACTACAAAAAATCCTAATCGTTTGTGAAATGTTATTGGTTAATAATTATAAAAGAACATAAACATTATGTAAATGTAGAATTAAACATGTATTTATTATATAATGATGAATAATATTAATCAATATATATTAAAAATAAATGTTTATTAAATTTTTTATAGACGAATATAGTATGATGTTGATTAATACTCTTCAACTTAATTTATTATAAAAAAAAATTTATTATTATTATTATTATTATTATTATTATTATCTGTTAAAGTTATTTAGTAATTTTTTATTATTAAACACCTTTGCTATAAATGTTATAATAATTTTTTTTTTCACATAAAAGAGTCTTTAAGAAAAAAAAACACGTTCTACAAATATAGTGGTGGCGAAAAATGAATATAATTAAAATTAATTAAATATAATTAAAATAAGTAAATTTGAAGTTATATGTTAGTATTATATTCAACTAGGTGGCAGGCTCGTGCGTTGCGTGTTAAATAATTTATTTATATAATTATTGAAATTTTGTGAAAATTCAAACTGAATATTAAAAATTTATTTTATTAGTCTTTGCTATTTAAGATAATTCAGTTAATGTAATGAACTATATTGCACACAATTAATGTATATATAATAATATAACTTATATAATTTTATCTTAATCAAACATCGTACGCAAATTTTGACGTGTAAATGACGGTTCTATTTATTAATTAATGAATTTACACTTATGATATTACCGCAAAATTATATTATTATAATTTTAGTATCTGATAGATTTTCATATAGTGTGTACACATATTTGATAATTAATCTCTAGACTTAATGATAATTAAAACTTTAATTAGTATTTTAGGCAATCATGTTAAACATAATTTCTTATAGTTAAGTAAAAACATACATCATTGAATCTATTATAATTGCATCAACAGTGAAAATTTATCTACTTCTAGCAAAAAACTTAAAAATATTTAAATATTTATAAAATATAGTAATTGTCAATATTTTAAATAGAGAACAAACAATATATATAATTTATTAAACTAAAAGTAACGTCACTGTATATTTTAGTAATCGGTCGTCATGAGTCGTATAAAATTGATAGTTACAAAGTTATTTATTGTTCATAAATTATAAAATGAGTAGTATTTTTTTTTGTTAAACAAATGGGTAAAGTAAAGAATTTATTCTCTACTAGGTGCTGAACCCGCGCTCGTGCGGGTACATGAAAAAAAAAATGTACAAAAGTGTCTTATATAGAAGGAAAAAAATTATACCTCATTGAAATCCAAATATAATTATTCAAACATTATAGATATACATAAAAAAAATAATTGCAATCAATTTGTTGTTTATATAGTTTGAGAAAAAAAAATAGGATTATAAAAATTATTATCCTAGATCTTGTGTATTTTTTTTATAAAAGAAATAAAATCGGATAACAATCGTTTGATCTGAATATGATGTGTAGAGTGTCATCCCCTTATACGGTAATTTAAACGTATTTATAAATGATTACAATAATATTATTAGTGATACTAACTTTGTGGAGATGACATATTAGTTACTATACAATTCTGGAAAGTAAATAACTTAGATGGCGTGGAGGGTAATTCAAAATTCGGAGGCCTATTGGGTTAAGGTGCTTAAGGGGCTCTACTTTTCGAGGTGTACTTTTTGGGAGGCGGCCAAGGGAGCGAGGGCGTCGTAGGCATGGACAAGCTTGTTGGCCGGCCGAGATGTGCTTAAAGTTAGTGGCATGTGGAATGTTGGGGATGGGCAAACAATTGATGTATTCCGTGACGCTTGGGTACCGGGGTTAACTCGATTTCGGCTTTCCTTACCGCAACAACCCTTACAATCTGGTGTCCGAGTTTCCGAACTCATGGTCCATGATGGGACTAGGTGGGATCCTTATGTTGTTGACATGTATACTCAATCTTGCGAGGGACGGGCTATTATGAGAATTCCGCTACCTAGCCAGTCGACGCCGGATTCCTTTATTTGGCCTTACACTAAAACCGGTGAGTTCTCTGTCAACTCGGCCTATCGACAGACTGCATGCGGATCGGGGGAGCATGACACTTCCATCCTACGAGATCATCATGGTTGCCCGATCCTGAAATGGAAAGATGTGTGGTCGATGAGTGCGATCCCGAAGGTGCGAGCTTTCATGTGGAAGTTTAATGCTAATGCGGTGGCGGTCAACTATTATCTCAATCGGCGGGGTATAGGTGTTGTTGCTACTTGTCCATTTTGCTCCGAGATTGAAACTATCAGGCATATGTTGTTTGGTTGGGAATTGACTAAACCAGTTTGGTTTGCTACTTTATCGATTCGGCCAGAGGTTGTGGGCGCTGTTTCGGTTGCAGATTGGCTAGTCAAAATGAGACATTTTCCGATGGCGAGTAAACAGTAGAGCCGGGTGAGATGGTCGTTGGTTGGGTTGGTTTGCTGGGAGGTATGGAATGAGCGGTGTCGTGCTTTGCATGAGCATACGGAGCCATGTCCGATAAAGACGACTGATGTAATTCACCGGGGTTTTAATGAGTTCTGGGATGCTGTGAGGAATGTGCGGTCGACCGCCGCGACGATTGTTCAACAATCTTTGCCGGATTCGGTTTTAACCGCGGATGCATCGATTGGCCTACACCACTCTACCGTGCCAAATGTGCGCTCACCTAGGTGGATACCGCCACCCACTGATGTCGTTAAGGTTAATTGTGATGCAGCATGCGATTTCCGGACAGGTCGGGGGAGGGGGGGTGGGGGTATTGGTGGCTAAGCTCGGAGTTCTACCGGGGACTTGATCGGTGGTTTCTGTCAACCGACCTCAGGGATGGGTGTGTTGGAGTTGGAGGTGGCCGCCTTGGACGAGGGAATAAAGATTGCCGTTGCTCGGGGGTGGACTCGTGTTATTTTCGAGTCGGATTCCATGGAGGCTGTTCGTTGTTGTACTGGGGAGGCTTCTCAGATCGACTAGAGGATTGATACTCAATCTCTAACATCCGTAGGAGGGCTGACACTTTGGAATCGGTGTGCTGGTCATCGGTCCCGCGAAACGCTAATAGCTGTGCTAACTGGATTGCGATCCAAGCTAGGAAGAGGTCGTGCTTGACAAACTGGGTATCTGTACCCCCACCCTCCTTACGTTCTTTGCTTGTACTAGATATGGAACATGTATCGCCTTGAACTTTGTAATCGTTTGTCTGTTACTATATATACATCTTTCGGAAAAAAAAAAACTTATTTCAGGCATTATCAATCAAGCATATTTAAACCATAATTAAATATAATGGACAGACAGCTATCCCCGTAGTTTACCTTCCGTAATTCTATCAACTTTATATTTCAGTATAACTACTATTTTTTTTTTAAAATAACTACAATTTTTTTTGCCTAAAAAATAACTACGAATTAAGAAATAGAGAAATATGCATAAAATAGTAATAATATTAATCATATTTCATGTGTATTATAAATATTAAACTATCACAATTTTTTTTTCTTAAATAAAAATTATTCTAGACAAATTTGGTCTTAGTCCAAGTCCAATTTAACATCCTAGAAAACCTAGCATTTTTAGCCATCGGTGTTTGCTTCTTCCTGGTGTAGCTATCTCATTTTACCAGAGATGATGGAGCCATAAACATTATTCCTCTAATCATCCAACCCTACCCCCTTTCTTGTGCAGTCTGTAGATCCCAAACCTCTTCACCTTCTTTAGGTTCCACATCTACGCATGCGTCCCGCCAATCAAGCTCTGTTGAACATTCAGATCTGTTTAGATCGAGGAGAAACCGATATAAACAAATGTAATTTGTTCTGATGTACAAATTCGAATATTTTAATCGGTGAATTATGTACGATATCTCTGATCTCTGCTTGTAGGTTTTGATGATGTTGAAATTAGGGTACTTAAGAAATAATAAAGTTAGTTAAAAATTATCTTAACAATGGAAATATATGGGCAGACTGAGATCAGACCTATCCTGTCAATCGTACCGTGTATGTGGTCTGCGCAGGGACTCATAAAGATGAGAAATTATTCATTACATCCGATTCAACAAGTGGCAGCCACTTGGTGCACCTTCATCCAATACAATATTGACATGTGTCCATTTTCTGTGTAAAAGTTGTCACGTCTCCTTCTCTCTCAACACATGTCAATTTTTAATTGGTGGAGATGCACCAAGTGGCTGCCACTTGTTGGATCGGATGTAATGAATCATTTCTCCATAAAGATGGGTAGAGGAGAACTGGGATGAGAATGGTGGAACGACGTATGCAAACCAAAGTAAAAGAGGCTTAAGTAGATTTGTGACTTGAACAGTAAGAGGAATTGGACAGCCAGAGTAAATGATTAATTCTAACCGTCGAAACCGAGAATTCAATGGTTTCCTTCATTTTTTTTTTCTAGAGTAATGAATGAATTGCAAGTCTTATATGGGTGACTTTAATTGTTTCCTTCATATTTTTACCAGGACTTTACTTAATTATGGAGAGAGGATATGTACTGTTGATGTGTAAAAATGTAATTGGTTGGCTGAGTTGAGGTGTCAAGCACAAATTTACTCTCTTTGCAAGACCATCAGCTTTATAGTAAATTGTAAGCATATAGTGATGGACGCCGTAATTGGTAGCCCATAATATGTATAGTTTACTTAATGAACTTGGGTAAATGTCACATTAGGGTAATTGGGCTAGACACAAGTCCCAATTGACATGGAATGCCCAAAATTGGACCTCCCCAATTACATAGGCCGGTTCAAAACTAATAGTAGAGGTATAGTGGACTTTTGTCCACTTTACTCCTCCTATAAATAAGAGGTGTTAGGGAAATTTTAGGATAATCATAATTCCCTCACAAGAGTGTTTTAGAGAGAAAAACCCTCATCCCACACACAAGGTTCGGCCGAACCATTCCTATCACCAAGGTGTGCCAAATTTCTTTCGAGCAAACTCTCCAAAGATCTGTCCCCGTGCCGAGAATCGACCAGAGGCTTTGCTGTGTAGCTGCATCACGTAGGGCTTCTCTAACAAGAATCTCTACGGGTCCCGTCCGGAGGATCGCGAACTCCCTCGAGCAAGGATGTTGGACTACGGTTACTCTGGAGGTATGTGTAAACTTTCCGATGCGTAATTGATATTACTAGCACATACCGTGTTTAAGTTTCCGTAGTGATCACTCCCCGTAATCTAACATAAATAACGAATTGCAAGTCTCATAACAGAGACTTTAATTGTGTCCTTCATCTTAGTTTTTAGTGCAACTCTACTTAATTATGGAGAGAGGTTGTGACTACGTATGTGTTAAAATGTGATTTGTTAATATGGGTGAAGTGGCAGCCTCACATTGAGCCTCTCTAGTATTAGTATAACTAGGTGCTGACCCTGGGTTACGCGCAGGGCTACTTGTTAAACTGAAAATTTTAATATGTATGGATATAATACTAGAAGTAAAAATCGATATTAAATAACCGATTTGATGGGTTACGATGTAATCGTTAGCCCCGTTAACAGTCAATAGACGGCGAGTAAGTCCAGTGGGCCTCGTGAAAGGCCTGGAAGGCCCAGGAGCCAGTGCGAAGGGTCCCGACTTTAGCAGTCCCGATATATGAGCTGAATGCTCCCGATAAGAAGCCTCTGAGTAGGCCCCGATATGCCTTTGAGAAGGCCCCGATAATAAAGTCCCGAAGAGGCTGGACCTGTCTCGTGAGACAAAGGGTCCTGGGTGGTGACCTAGAAGGAGATAACTCTAGAGTCCCCGATATAAATTGGGACTTGTGATCAGAGGATAAGGCCGAGAAACCCGCCTACTAGATAGAGTAGTGGGGAAACTGTTGAGATATAGATAGCCTCCCCCGAGATACGCAGGGCGTGCCCGAGATACTCGAAGAGTGGGCGAGATACGCGGAGCGTGGGGCGAGATATATGGAATCCCGAACGAGATATGCGGAATCGTGGGTAAAACTGCCAGGCGCAGTCTCAGGTAACTGAGTAGCTTCCCCTCCTATATAAAGGAGGAAGTTACCTCAGAAAACACATTCTAATACGAATTTAGATTACTGCTTACCACCCCATTGATCACATACTCATTTAGGCATCAGAGAGGGATCCTGGGTCACCACCCAGGTCATCCCCTTTTGCAGGATTACGCGGAGCCCAGGAGTTCAAGCTTTCCGTCAAGAACGTAACGGAGCTTCGCCCGTGATCCAACATTGGCGCCGTCTGTGGGAAATTGAACGAAAAGCCAAAATAGTTTCTACCAGATCAATGGCCGGTGGTGGCAAGAAGAAGCTAGTTCAGGCCGGCAGTTCTCGCCCCGCTGGAACTGTGAATTCCCCGTTGCTGGAACATGTTGCTGAACAAGGTGAGCACCCTGCTGTTTCTCAGACAGGGGGGCATGGCGATGATGAGGTCTCAGTCCGAGACACGGCGGTGAACAGGCAAGAAATCCCGCGAAGGGAGGAAGATGCTCCCCCAAACCCGGTGGGGCACAAAGAGAAAATCCCGCGAAGGGAAATAGGCTCTTCCTCAAATTCGGAGTTAGCCAAGGCAGTAGCAGATGCTATGTCTATGTTCTTAGCGGCCATGGAGGCTCTGTTGGACAAAAGAGAGGCTGCCAGGAGGGCAGAGAAGTTGCCCCCGCGAGAAGAGCTACCTCGACCCCCTCCGAGGGTGGTTCCAGAAGAACAGGAGGTTCAGGAGGTTCGGCCCAGGAATAGGGGTAAGGAACCCGCGCACTCGGAGAAGTTCGTGGTGGATGGTCCCGGGCCAGTGCAACATATGACCATTCCCCTGAATGGCCCCATTACCCCCGATCAGGTGGTGAAGATTGTCAACATCTGCATGGGTGACCAAAAGCAAATGACATCGGAGCTAAGGGACCGATCCACTCACGCTTTCGTTCCACGACTGCTAGATACCGTCGCCCCGCCAGGGCTAGGCATCCCGACCATCAAGGAGTACGATGGTGAAGGGGACCCGGTCCGCCATGTTCAGAGACATGTCCAGGCCTGTATGGGTAGGACTTCGAATGATGACCTCATATGTTCACTGTTCCCGATCACCCTGGGAGAAAGGGCCATGACATGGTTTTTCAGCCTACCGCCGGGAAGTATTACGTGCTGGGTTGATATGCACGATCGCTTCATCAAGCAATATCAAGGTCGTAGGCGTCTCCTAAAGAGCGTGAGGTATTTGACCCAGGTGGTGCAAAGATCCGACGAGTCGTTGGCATATTACTACCAATGGTTCACTGCTAGTGCCGCGGAGATCGATGAGGAGATATCGGAAGGAGAGACCATCCGCACTTTCCTTCGGAACCTGACTGCTCCGTATGGTTCCGATCTGATGCACAGTGTAGCCGCGAAGGCTGTGTGGAGCATGGAGGCCTTACAAGCGAGGGTGAAACAGCAAATCGACGTGCAGGAGTCGAAGATTGCTGCCGGAGAGCTTGATCCTCCGAAGTCAGGGAGAGGAACGCCATCGTCCAAGCTATCGGATGATCGCAAAGGGAGCGACAAATCGGAGGGAAGTAGGAGCCGTGGTCGCCCCGACAGAAGGGAGGATAAGCGTCCTCCGAGGAAGGATAACCGTGAGGGTCGCAACGTGCCCCTCAACAGTTCGATGACCTCCGTGCTAGCGGTGATGGATCGGCAGGGTCTCGCCCGATACCCCCCGAGGCCGCTCTGATCGTTATTGTCGGTACCATCGAGCCAATGGCCACGACACAGATAACTGTTGGGAGTTGATAGAGAAGCTGATCCAGAAGGGGAAACTGAAGGAGTTTGTCGGAAGGGGAAGGAGCCGATCCCGTTCCAAAACTCGGTCACGGTCTCGTTCCAAGTCCCGTGACCGATCTCCAAAAAAGAAGAAGGTTGAGCCGGAATCCTCCGGTTCCGGTGCCCGTAAGGAGAGGCGGGGAACCATTAACGTCATTCACGGAGGAATGGCAGCAGGAGGTGACACCTCCGCTTCTCGCGAGAATTATGCCTCCCGCATCTCTCCTGCTGTGGTGCTAGGAAAAAGGTCCCGGTCGTGGACTATAAAGGAAGAAATGGTGATTTCTTTCTCAGCGGAGGATTTGATAGGCGTGGAGAGCCCCCATGATGATGCCTTGGTCGTGACCTTGGATGTGGATGGATTCGAGATGAAGCGGATCCTGATAGATGGAGGGAGCTCCTCCGACATTCTGTTCATGGACGCCCTGGAGGCCATGGGAAAGACGAAGAAGGACCTGACACAGGTGAACTTCCCGATGGTAGGATTCTCTGGTTCTACTTCCTATCCGTTGGGAATGATTACCTTGCCGGTGGAGTTCGGTAGTGGTTGGAAGATGGAACGACGGAACGTGGACTTCGTCGTGGTAGAGTCTGCGGGGACGTATAACGCTATTATCGGGAGGACTACCATCAACCCTCTCATGGCAGTTGCCTCGACCGTCCACCAGAAGATGAAGTTCCCGACTGACAATGGCGTCGGAGAGGTTAAGGGTGACCAGGTGGCGTCACGAAGGTTTTATGTTAACGCCACCCGAAGGAGAAGGAGGGAAGTCATGGCTGTCCTGCAGACTGATGCCGATCCTCGTGAGGAGTTTGGGCGTCCCGCCCCCATGGAGGACCTGAAAGAGGTTGAGATTGATGGACCTAAAAGGAAGGTGAAGGGTCTGCTCTGTCGGAGGAGAGAGCCCGAGAGTTGATTGAGCTCCTGAAGGAGTTTAAAGAGCTGTTTGCCTGGTCCCCGAGCGATATGCCAGGAATCAGCCCCGACGTGATAGTGCACGAGCTGAAGATCGACCTCGCGATCAAGCCTATCGCCCAGAAGAGGCGTCCGATGGGCATTGATAAGAGGATCGCGATCCAGCAAGAGGTGGGCAGATTGCTCGATGCTGGATTCATCAAGGAGCTCCGATTCCAGACTTGGGTTGCTAACCCGGTCCTAGTGAGAAATAGTAATGGAAGGTGGCGGATGTGTGTCGATTTCCGCGACTTGAACAAGGCCTGCCCAAAGGATTGCTATCCACTCCCGAGGATTGACCAGTTGGTGGACACTACGTCGGGACATGAGCTGCTAAGCTTCATGGATGCCTACTCGGGTTACAACCAGATCAAGATGGCGAAGGAGGATGCCCCCCATACAGCCTTCTATGCTGATAGTGACGTCTACCACTACGACGTCATGCCCTTCGGATTGATCAATGCTGGAGCAACATACCAGAGGATGGTGAACAAGTTGTTCGGGGACATGCTGGGAAAGACTATGGAGGCGTATGTGGATGACATGCTGGTGAAGTCCTGACAGGCAGGAGATCATGTCCAAAACTTGGCGGCGGCGTTTGAACGGATGAAGTTTCATCAGGTTCGGTTGAACCCAGACAAGTGTGCTTTCGGGGTGAACTCGGGGAAATTCCTAGGGTTCATGGTGAGCCAGAGAGGAATCGAGGTGAACCCTGAAAAGCTGCGAGCAATCGAGGAGATGCAGTCTCCGAAGACTCATCAAGAGGTTCAGGTGTTGAATGGCCGGTTGGCCGCGATGAATCGATTCCTATCCAAGGCGAGTGACAGAGCCATGCTATTTTTTGATGTGCTAAGGGCCCACAAGAAGTTTGAATGGTCCGACAAGTGCGAGGAGGCATTCCAAGCACTCAAGCAGCACCTCCGTACCCTCCCGCCGTTGGCGAAACCGGTTCCAGCTACGACCTTACTTCCATGCCCACGAAGTTACGGTGTTAACTAATCAGCCCTTGAAGCACTTTTTGAACCGACCGGAGGTGTCTGGGAGATTGGTGAAATGGGCCATCGAGCTTACGGAGTTCCGTATCCACTTTGCTCCGAGGACAGCTATTAAGGGCCAGGCATTGGCAGATTTTATAGCAGAGTCTACAACACCCGATCTAGCAGAAGCGGGTCCTGTAGAGGGGGCAACCATGGAGGTCCCGATAGCAGAACAGCCAGAACAGCCAAATGAGGAGAACACCTGGGAGATGTACACTGATGGTTCATCAAGTGTAGAAGGATCGGGGGCAGGATTCGTGTTGATACCGCCCGGTGGAGGCGAGCCCCTACGATATGCCTTGGCCTTGACGTTTAGGGCCACCAACAATAAAGCTGAGTATGAGGCTCTCATCACGGGCCTTAAAATCGCCAAAGGGATGGGAGTCGATCATTTAAAAGTGAAGTGTGATGCCAGCTTGATCGTGAATCAAGTCCAGGGGAACTATGAAGCCAAGAGCCCGACAATGAGGAAGTATTTGCACGAGGTGCAGAATTTGAAGGGAACCTTCAAAAGCTTCGACATTGAGGCAATCCCGAGGGAAGAAAATGCGGAGGCAGACGCCTTAAGCAAGTTTTCCCTGGGAGTGGCCCCCGAGGAGAATCGGAAGGTGCACTTCCTGGAGAAAGTAATTATCTCAACCATTGATCCGTCGGAGGTATGCGCTATTGGAGCAGGATCGGAGGAAGAGAAACCCACCTGGATGACCCCGATAGTCACATACATGACTACGGGGGCACTCCCCGACGATGAAGTGGCAGCTGTTAGGTTGCGTCGGATCGTGAGTAGCTACGTGATGGTGGACAACCAGTTATACAAGAGGGGGCATGTAAAGCCTTTTCTGAAATGTGTGGCGGAGCCTGATACGAATCGGATCCTGAGAGAGCTGCACGAGGGAGTCGCGGCCTGTCATGAAGGGGCCCGATCCATTGTGAGGAAGGCGTTGAATCTAGGCTACTATTGGCCTTCGATGAACAAGGAAGCGACAGCGATGGTCCAATCCTGTGATGCATGCCAGAGGTATGCTTCGAATATCGTGGCTCCTGCCGTGGACTTGATGTCCATTAGAAGTGCTTGGCCCTTCGCGCAGTGGGGCATTGACTTGGTGGGACCCCTTCCACAAGCAAAAGGTCAGTGCAAATATTTACTCGTAGCCATCGATTACTTCTCGAAGTGGATAGAGGCTAAGGCGTTGGCCAAGACGACGGGGCAGCAGATCCTCAAGTTCCTTCAAACTCAGATCATATCCCGGTACGGGGTTCCTCGAGTATTGATCAGCGATAATGGCCCTCCGTTCAATGGGGCTCAGTTGAAGGAGTACCTGGAGGAATTGAACATCGAGCATCAGATAGCTTCCGTCCACCATGCTCAGGCTAATGGCCAAGTCGAGTCAGCCAACAAGATCGTGATGGATGGCTTGAAGAAGAGGGTCTATGCCTTGCAGGGTCATTGGCTAGATGAGCTTGAAATTGTGCTGTGGGCTGTTAGAACAACACCCAAGCAATCGACGGGAGAGACTCCGTTTGGCCTTGTTTATGGCACGGAGGCAGTTGCTCCCGTGGAAATAGCGGTGGCGTCCCATCGTAGGAGGTATTACGAGCCTCTGACGAACGAGGAGATAAGACGTCCGGACTTGGACTTGCTTGAAGAGAAAAGGTGGAAGGCTGACGAAGTTCAGGCTCGGATGCGTCTGGCGACAGCCAGGTACTATAATCGGCGGGTCAAGTCCCGATAATTATTCGTGGGAGAACTTGTTTGGCGGAGGAATGAGTTCGTCCATCAAGACCGAATCAACAAGCTATCACCGAAATGGGAGGGACCTTACAAGATTGTAGGGATGCCAGCCCCGAATGTGTACAAGCTAGAAGACCTTGACGGCAAGACGTTGAAACATTCCTTCAGTGGCGCACACTTGAAGAAGTGTCATGTTTGATAATAAGTCGCCTTAAGAGGTGCGTGATGTTAAGTCGCCGCGAATGGCGCAAGTTGTTTAAGTCGCCTTTATGGCGCGATAAAAAGCCTTACGAGGTGCGAGTAAGTTGCCTTAATGGCACGATAAAAGCCTTTCGAGGTACGATAAAAGCCTTCCGAGGTACGATTAAAAGCCTTCCGAGGTACGAGTAAGACGTCCTGAAGGACGCGATAAAAGCCTTCCAAGGTATGATTAAAAGCCTTCCGAGGTACGATTAAGAGCCTTCAGAGGTACGAGTAAGACGTCCTGAAGGACGCGATAAAAGCCTTCCGAGGTATGATTAAAAGCCTTCCGAGGTACGAGCCTTTCGAGGTACGGACAAAAGCCCTACGGGGTATGAGTAAGTCGTCTTTATGATGCAACCAAAAGCCTTTCGAGGTACGAACAAAAGCCCTACGGGGTATGAATAAGTCGTCTTTATGATGCAACCAAAAGCCTAGGTACGAAAAAGCCCTAACGGGTCCGCATAAGTCGTCTATATGATGCAGCAAAAAGCCTTAAGTGGTACGATTAAGTCGTCTAGAATGGCGCGATAAAAGCCCTAAGGGGTACGATTAAGTCGTCTAGAATGGCGCGATAAAAGCCCTAAGGGGTACGATTAAGTTGTCTAGAATGGCGCGATAAAAGCCTTAAAGGGTGCGAAAAAATCATCTTAAGTGATGTGTGAAATTGCCTTGATTGGCAGGGATGAGAAACCTTAAGTGGTAAAGTCCCGAGAAAAACGTGGCGAAAGACATACAAAATCACCTTAAATGGTATGGATGAGAAACCTTAAGTGGTAAGTCCTTGTGAAGCATCGGAAGGGTGTATGAAGTCATCTTAAGTGATGGTCTGAAGAATTGGGAGAGTCATATTCAAGAATTGTACCCAAGATAAAAGCCTCCGATGGTGATATCGGGAGGTCTGAAGATAAAAGCCTCCGATGGTAATATCGGGAGGTCTGAAGATAAAATCCTCCGATGGTAATATCGGGAGGTCTGAAGATAAAAGCCTCCGATGGTAATATCGGGAGGTCTGGAGATAAAAGCCTCCGACGATGAGGTCGGGAGGTCTGGAATTGGAAGACACGATGGACTGTAAGTCCCCCATGTCTTGGGGGCAAATGATGGGTTCCGATATAATCGTTAGCCCCGTTAACAGTCAATAGACGGCGAGTAAGTCCAGTGGGCCTCGTGAAAGGCCTGGAAGGCCCAGGAGCCCAGTGCGAAGGGTCCCGACTTTAGCAGTCCCGATATATGAGCTGAATGCTCCCGATAAGAAGCCTCTGAGTAGGCCCCGATATGCCTTTGAGAAGGCCCCGATAATAAAGCCCCGAAGAGGCTGGACCTGTCTCGTGAGACAAAGGGTCCTGGGTGGTGACCTAGAAGGAGATAACTCTGGAGTCCCCGATATAAATTGGGACTTGTGATCAGAGGATAAGGCCGAGAAACCCGCCTACTAGATAGAGTAGTGGGGAAACGGTTGAGATATAGATAGCCTCCCCCGAGATACGCAGGGCGTGCCCGAGATACTCGAAGAGTGGGCGAGATACGCGGAGCGTGGGGCGAGATATATGGAATCCCGAACGAGATATGCGGAATCGTGGGTAAAACCGCCAGGCGCAGTCTCAGGTAACTGAGTAGCTTCCCCTCCTATATAAAGGAGGAAGTTACCTCAGAAAACACATTCTAATACGAACTTAGATTACTGCTTACCACCCCATTGGTCACATACTCATTTAGGCATCGGAGAGGGATTCTGGGTCACCACCCAGGTCATCCCCTTTTGCAGGATTACGCGGAGCCCAGGAGTTCAAGCTTTCCGTCAAGAACGTAACGGAGCTTCGCCCGTGATCCAACACGATTTACGTCTACAAAACTTCATAGAAGCATGTGAAAATCACAGCCCATTTAACTCTAAACTTTTGGAAATCTACATATCCGTGGCAAAAAAAAAAAAAAAAAAAAAATTGCCTTGCTAGCTTACAAATTATGAAGATGTTTCTTTTTATTTTTTTTTGGGTTAAGAACACAATAGGGGGCTGAATGTTTGCCCATGTTGCCAAAAGGGATCTGAATTGAAAAAACGTATTATTAAAGGCCTGAATTTTGAGTTTTGTATTTTTTCAAGTCTCCGTCCAAATTTTCTGTTAAATCTAACAGAACCACGTGAAAAGACAAAAATACCCTTTTGTAATTATTATACAATTTATCAATTTAAGTAATAAAATGTGAAATGTCTAAAATACCCCTACACACTAATTATGCCCTTAAGGCCACCACCGGCCTCCGGCGACCACCACCCGGCTACGGCGACCGCCACCGGCCTCCGGCGACCGCCACCGGCCTCCGGCGACCGCCACCGGCCTCCGGCGACCGCCACCGTCCTCCGGCGACCGCCACCGGCCTCCGATCGGAGCCAAAAAAGCTCTGATCGGAGCTTTGTGGCTCCGACCGGAGCTCCAAAGCTTTTTTGGCTTCGATCGGAGCTTTTCGGTCGTCGCTGGAGGTCGGTGGTGATCGACGGAGGCCGGTGGTGGTCGCCGGAGGTCGGTGGTGGTCGCCGGAGTCGGGGTGGTGGTGGTCGCCGGAGCTGTGGTGGCTTAAAGGGTATTTTCGTCATTCTAGATCAAACATATGAGAGACACACTTTCGTCAAAGGGCATTTTCGGGTTTTCAAATTATTTTTGGTCACATGCCAAGCATGTGACCACTTTCCGTCACTTTTAACAGAAAAAATAGACGGAGACCTCACTTATACACAAAACTCAAAATTCAGGCCCTAAATAATACGTTTTTTCAATTCAGACCCCTTTTGCCCCTTTTGGCAACATGGGCAAACATTCAGGCCCCTATTGTGTTATTAACCCTTTTTTTTTTTAAAGAATTTTTTAGCTTAGTCCAATAGTTAAAAGGACTTCTACGAATTGAATTGCTTTAATATTAGAACTCTAGGTGTTGAATCACTGCGACGAGTAATTTTTTTTTTTTTGTTTGGTAACGAAGCACATATATATTGAAAAAGGCAAATTACAAGTTAGGAATGAAAATCAAGAAGGGCAGATGGAATATTAGGGTGTAACCATAACCCTATTAACTCGAGTTTAGCCGCTTGTTTTCCAATCCGTTGAGCTAAGCAAACACTATTACGTCTAACAAAATTAACTATTACAACCGAGAGAGATAAAAGAGTACTAATATCCGAAATAAAGCCAAAAATGGAACTATGCGAAGAGTCGGGGTCTGCAATCAGTGAGACCAAAACTTGGAAATCCGAGAAGAGTAGTTGCGTAGAGGGAAAATTCTCCTGAAGGATCATTCCTGCACGAACAGCTACAACTTCTTCCAATAAAGGGTCATTCCCTGTGATCATGTGCACCACCACTCCCTGAATCTGGCCTTCAGTGTCCCTAAAAACAGCTGCACCAAAAAGGTTACCCGATGCTAAATCCACCACACCATCGACTAAATTACAACCAAAAAGTTGGTGTGGTTCACGATCCAAAAGTCTTACTTTTCTTCCGAGTGAGGGGGTCCAGGTGGAGCCTGTGTCAGGTAATACATCAAGATCCGAGTCAACAGACAGTTGGTGAAAACGATAAATTACAGACTCGACTGACGGACTAATGTTGTTGAATCTAAACTTATTACGTTCTAGCCAAATGGACCACATAATATTACATTTGTTTCTAAACAACAAAAGTGAGAAATTCCTATCCGTGTTATCAAGATCAAAAGTAAGCCACTGAAATGTGTTGGTAATATTCAGCTTCTCCAGACGAACCATGACGAACCATGAGAGGACTGGCGAACCAGACTCTCTGCGTAAAGGGGCATGTGAGCATCAGATGATTCCAGGTTTCAAAGGCATGTTTGCAGAAGCAACATAAAAGATTAGTGCTCCGTAATCTCTGGAATAGAGGTACACCAAGTGGAAGGCCGTTTACACATCCCTTCCAGATGAACATTCTAATTTTTGGAGAAACTTTGAGATTCCAAAGTTGTGTCCAAAAATAAGGACTAGAAATCCTAGGGGATATAGATGTTGAAGCCGATAGTGCGTTCCTATCAAGAGAAACGAGGAAGTGGTATCCAGATTTAACAGAGTATTCTCCTTTTCGTGTGTGTTTCCAAACAAGTTTGTCTGGGATTGGGAAGAGTGGTAGTGAAATGTCTGTGATGATGTTCGTCATGATGGGATGGACTAATGTGTTCAGGAGAGGTATATTCCAGTTTTTCGAAGTTGGGTCAATGACTTGCTCAACTGATAGAGCACGAGGGATAAATGGTTCGGTACCGAAGGATCTGTCCAGAAATTAACAGACGCTCCTGATCTGATACGCCATCTGCTACCTTCAAATAGTGCTGGTCTCAGGTTTATGAGGGTTCTCTAAGGGTGGGAGTGAGAGGAAGAAGCGTCTGTTGTCGAGAAAGGTTCTCGAGACTAGTATTTGGCCCTCATAACCGAGGCCCAGATGAAATCATGAGAGGTGAGGGTCCTCCAGAGTTGTTTAAGAAGGAGGGCTTTGTTAAATAAACGTAGATTTCGAAATCCAAGTCCTCCCCGGGCCTTTGAAGTTGTGATTTTAGGCCAAGCAATCCAATGTATGCCCTTAGTTGATGAATAGTTTTCCACCAGAACGCCCGAATTAATTGTTCTATTTTATCCATTGAAGATAGAGGAAGTTGTAAACAGGACATGGCATAGGTGGGGGTGGATGCCACTGTTGCTTGAATCAAAACAGCCTTTCCGGCTGCAGACAGAAGAGAGCTCATCTAGCCTTGAATTCTGTTGGATACTCGATCAACCAGCCTATTCCCGATTTTTTTTTTCTGTGATGCCCAGTCGATAGGTAGACTTAGGTAGAGGTCCTCATCCTTCATTTCCCGAACGCCTAGGGTACTACAAAAGCGTAATCGATCTTGGGGGGGGGGGGGGGGGGGAAACATTTTTGCTGAATTTTATGCTGGATTTTGAATAGTTAACCAATTGACCCGATTCTCTGGCATATGTGTTAAGGATATCAATGATACTGTTGACGCTGGAGTCGGATGCTTCCAGGAATAATAAACTATAATCTGCAAAGAATATATGAGTTATAGGTTGGCAATCCGAGCTTGGGCGAATACCTTTGATCCTACCCTCATGTTGAGCCATGGTCAATTTGGCTGATAAGGCTTCAGCACAGAGGAGGAACATGAACGGAGAAAGCGGGTCACCCTGTTGTAATCCCTGGTTTGTTTGATGATAGAAGTTGGCTTTCCAATGTAGTAAATAATGATTAATATTTATTCTTCACGGTATGAGATCGTATCAATGATCCGAAAATTTATACATATATACATTAATTTTTCATGTTATCAGTTTGTATAGTATCATTATCATGTGTTTGCTAATCGAAAAATAACTTTGTTCCAATCCATAATTGTGGCTTGCACTTCATCTAAGTTGTATACTTTATTCACGTATGTAATTTTTCATTTTAAAAACAAATTAGAAAGTTAAACACAAACAAATACCTATTATGTTTTAACAAAATAAATTTAAAAATAAGGTTTAGAATTTATCCTATTGAAATTGAAATTATAAACTTTATTTTTAATTAAATTCAACCAAAATCGATAACAGTTTTCATCATCAAACGATTAGAAAATTCTTATTCAACCATTAAAATTATGTATAAACTATTTTTAAATTGCATAAAAATTGAATTGATAAAATCTTGTTTTATAATATTTATCGATTTGTACTTTATGAAAAAAAACATTTTTAAATTAGAACATAAAAAAAATATATATCGTATTTTATTTAATTAATTATAATAATAGATGTATATTTGACATGATAACTGTTAGATTACAGAGAGTAATCATTACGGACACTAAATCATGGTACATGCTAGTAATCGAAATTACGCAGCGGAAGATTCGCACATACCTTTTACGTTATCCGTAGACCTAAGATCTTCGCAGGAGGGAGTTCATGATTCTCCGGTCGGGACCCTTATAGGTTCTTGTTAGAGAAGCCCTATGCGGTACAAGCTCCACAGCAAAGCCGCTGATCGATTATTGGCACGGGGACAGATCTCTGGAGTGTTTGCTTAGAAAGCAAATTGGCACACCTTGGGTGACTATAGGTTCGGCTGAAATACCTAGGTGTGGGGTGGAGGGTTTTTCTATCTAAAACATTGTAATGAGGTAATAGTGATTAACCCTAAAAGTCCCCTAACACCATGTATTTATAGGAGGAGCAAAGTGGACAAAAGTCCACTTTACCCACTCCTAATATTCGGCCGGCCACTATGCATAGGGAGGCCCCAATTTTGGGCCTCTCATGTCAATTGGGATTTGGGTCTGGCCCAATTACCCTAAATGTGACATATACCTAATTTCCTTAGGTAAACTATACATATTATGGGCTACCAATTACGGGCCCATCACCATATGCTTACAGCTCCCACTAGCCGGAATGGGAGGGTGCCTGTTAATGTATTGTCGTCCAAATATGCATCAACATTTCACTCCTTCGATCTGCTTCTTGCTTCCGAATAGTTCATACAAGGTTTGCCGTGCGACCGGCGGATACGACAGGCATCGTGATACTCATCTGTTATGAGTATTGTAGCGCCCACGGAACGTTGATTCCTTTTTCTCCAATCAACCCGTTGTAAACAATATTTATATTGTACCGCGTTGTATCCTAGGTCAACTCTTAATTCTCCTTTTGCCTAGTTTCCACATATGAACAATTCTCCAAGGCATCCGTACAAGTATTCACAACCTTCAACTAATATCCGGTTGGTGGCCAGCAAGTGAATACAAGAGTCGGTGAATTACAGATGAACTTGACAATCCCCATCGCTCATATCCTTATTCATACCCAACCGATTTCCAAAGACGTGGTCACTGGGCCTTTTTGTTCAGCACTACGCTTGTACGTCGGGAAGCGAGCATTGGGCCTGACCTTAGATTTGAGTTACGAGTCCGTGAGGATACTTTAGGTGCCTCTTCATAAGGCTCCTGGTATCAATCACACGCTCGAGGTGAAGAAGTTTGCGCATGCCAGAATCACGAGGATTCCTTCCTAGCACAACAAAGCTGTGACCCCGTGGTCGAACGTGGCACGCGTTGTATGAAGCACGCTTTCATAGCATATCTGAACCTTTTGGGTTGACATGAAATGGATATGTCAATCATGCTATCACAGATTCTCATCTGGCCCAGAATGTGGTTTAATGACGAACGAAGTTCATCACGGCGATATGCAAAACGAAGATCATGTCGAGTACTTCGAAACTAGATAATCGTTTTGCTTAATCAGGTTTATCCCCCTGTCTCTTAGCTAGTCTTGCTTGATAGAGGCCTCCCTCCACCGCAAGACTACTGTACCTGTGTGTCTAGGTAATGCCCACATTCGACATAGTTTGGTAGAGGATTGTGTCCTCCTACGACTTAGTTTATAGACCGTAAATCTGATGTAATAAAAACATTATGACGTCGATTGATCATAAACTCAGTTGCTATTCTTTCGCTTACAAAATGTAACTTTCCAATATCAAAATGTTATCACAAATACATGTCATTTCTAAACCCTTCGCAATCCAAGCAGTTTTATGTGCTTTTCGAATATCTCCCTACGTAGTGGTTTAGTTAATGGGTCCGCAATCATATTATCAGTGGAAAAGTATTCCATAGTGATTGTATTGTCTTCTACCATAGATTTAGCATAGAAATATTTCACATCAATGTGTTTGGTCCTATTATGGTACTTCAGATTCTTAACTGCCGCAATGGCTGCTTGACTGTCAGAGAAGACCTTCACAGGTTTATTCTCGACATCACCACCAAGCAGTGCAGTTAGAAGCCTTTTGAGCCAGACCGCTTCTTGTGAATTCTTAGAGAGTGCTACGAATTTTGATTCCTTGGTGGACAGTGCGACACAAGTTTGCTTCTTGCTGTTCATGAAATGGCGGCATTAGCAAGGATGAACACTCCCCCTGTGGTGGACTTACGATCATCCGGATCGCCACTATAATCGGCGTCACTGTAACCGGTCAAGTCTAACTTCTTACCCTCATATCACAATGCGTAGTCGGCAGTACCTTTCAGATAACGAGTTATTCATTTTACAGCCTTTAAATGTTGATAGCCAGGGTCTGAATGGAAACGTGCTACTAGGCCCACGACGTAATAGATATCCGGACGGGTGCATTGCATAGCGTACATCAAACTACCGACCATGCTTAAATACTCCGCACCTTTCATCTGTTCACGCTCTGCCAGGTTCTTGGGGCCGTCACGTTTTGACAGTGCACACCCAAACACCACTGGCGTATCCACGGGTTTGGCATCCTGTAATCTGAATCTTTTCAACAGTTTGTTGATATAAGCTTCTTGAGATAGACACAATTTCCGGGTAGCTCGATCTCAAGTAATTTTAATGCCAAAGATATATGTGGCCTCTCCCATGTCTTTCATCTCAAATACAGATGCCAACCATGACTTTGACTTGTTCATAAAACTCATGTCGTTTGCGGCAATGAGTATGTCGTCCAAGTATAAGGTTAAAATGACATACTTAGACCTGGAGGTCTTATAATACACGTATGGATCCTCGTGAAGATTCACAAATCATTTTCCTATGATTTCCTCGTGGAATCTGCGGTACCATTGCCAAGACGACTGTTTAAGACCGTAAATGGATCTTTGGAGTTTACAAACTTTATGTTCGTTACCAGGAGTAATGAAACCCTCTGGTTGCTCCATATAGATCTCTTCCTCCAGGTTTCCGTGGAGGAATGCGGTCTCAACATCCATTTGGTGCATCTCGAGATCGAGACTTGCAACCAAGGCCAGAATGGCCCGTACAGTGGTGTAACGAACATTGGGCGAGTATGTTTCGTCAAAGTCCACTCTGTGAAGTTATGTATAGCCTTTCGCAACAAGTCGAGCTACGTATCGCTAGACCTTTTCCATCAGTGGTGAGCCTTCTTTCAGGACTCACCCTATCCTTATGCCCCTGTGGTTAGCAGGTAAATCAACTATAGACTTTTATGGCTTACATTTAGGCGATCTCTCTCATTTATTATTTTCCTCCATTTCTCTACTTGAGGTCTTTCCAGTGCATGTTGACAGTCGATAGAGTGAGGTTATCACTCTTCCAGATGGGATACTTCTTTGGAGAAGTTCGACGCCTTTGACTTTCGTCTAGGCTTGATTATCCCGTCCTTGAGTCTTAACGTCTCTCCCACTCGGAATAATGCCTCTTATCGGAGCATTTCTTCCAATTGGGATTAATTCTCCCACTCGATATGTTGCTTCTTATCGGAGCATCACTTCTATTGGGTACAAGAGGAGTGCTTTAACCATAACCGACAAGTTTCCTTATACGACTTCTCGGTCTCGGAGTTTTACTTCCAAGATGAATTCCTTGATCACTAGGATATGCAACCAAGTTTTTCGGATCACTCCCACTGGGAACAATGGTTAGTATATGTAGTTGTGGCAATCCTGGTTCAACATTACGATAATCAGGTTCAACTTGATTCGTCCAAACAGCAACAGTGATTACATGTGGTAGGTGTTTATTCCTGCCACTGGATTTATTATGAAAATGTTTCCATTATCATTTACCATGTCACTCATTTGAGTTGCTGGTTCAAATCTCTCCCACTCGAATTAAGTGGGACCTGATGTCCGTAATATCCTCTCCCGTCTGATCAAGACTCATTATACTGAAACCGTCAATGCATCGAAAAATTCATCCTCAAGTATGTAAAGTGTCATGTTCGACCACGGCACCTTTTTTCTAGCTGTAAACATGTACTTTCAAATTGTAGTTCGCATACTCTTTTCCTAGATATGTGTTTAATGCGCAAATTAATGCCGCATGGTGATATGATTTAACTCATTATCATTCTTCAGCTTTTATGGCGGCGTGTTTTACCGATTACAATGGAACATAGTTTTACATTAATGTGAATCATTTTCTCATTATCCCATAGGGAACGTGTGGCGAAATGACTACAACATTATGTTTACAAACTATGCATATATAAGTGTGTCATTTGATTTGAATGCTTAGCCTGACTTATCGTTCAAGGCGTACAAAAGGAAAATCGTTTAACCGACTTCATCCTTCTTCGTTTGCTAACTTATTTCAGAGATTTTATCCCATCTCCGATCTGAGCATTTTAGGTTTTCACCTTATGCGTCAGTCGATACTTTTACAAGGTCGTAGTAGCTTTCGAAGCCTACTTCCTACCGATGTAAACGTTATCAATAAGTTATTTCCGAAGGATTGCAAACGAAAATTCAGCACATCATCATTTAAACACTTCATTATTAATCTCGTACTTTGAAACGATGTGTTCCGTCTTTTGAGGTCCACTTGTGCGCAATTTTACCGAGGTTCCAACCCTTGGTTAATTCGTTTCATTTCTGGATTTAATCCAATTTTAATCCAATCGGTTTCTAACATGATTATCATCACAAATTATTTCATTCGTTGGAGTAATAATAAAGAAAGAGTTTTAATCGGTTAGTTCTTAGAGCTACGCAATCGATGGATTTTAATGGCATGATAGATTTAGATGTAGGAGAAAATGTATGGATTTGCTTGATTCTGCCATTTATAATGGCGTTTTTATTTTGGTTATTTACTTATTTCGGATCGATCCCGTTTTTAACCGAGTCGATTAATCTTGATAAGAAAAACTCTTTTCGAATCGAAAGGTAACTACTTTATTCAATGAAACCGAAACAATGTAATCCAAAATTATAAATTAAACAAATAGAAAAACCAACACTGAACAATACTGGGGTCTCAGATCTCAAACTCGAAGCAATCATGAAGAAGTTTGATGGACTAGTTGTCTTAACCGAAATATACCTAAAAGGTATTGATATCATGGTGAGTAAAGCACCAGATCATCGTTTAGACTTCTTTTTGCTGGGGGTTGCCAAGCATTTCAGCATACCAATGAATCTTTCATCGAATGCTTCGGTCTCCTTTGGAAAATTTCCTTTTTTATCATCTGTTTCGAATAGGTCTATTGTCGTCTTAATAGATTTGATCAAATGCGTTAGTCCTTTCTCGTTAACAAACCATGAAAGAGGAAACATTCTCATTACCTTCCGAGCCCGTGTCCATACGTCCAACTCATCAGCGGGATCATGATAGGCTATTATGCCGTCATCACTGCATAGAATACTGAAGTATTCCGCCATCAAGGCTCTAGCTTCAGCGGCCTTACCCTTACCGTAGCGAAGGCATATGGCACACCAAAGATGCAATGCACTGAGGTGTACAAATTCTCCATCTACTTCAGTTGACAACTGCGAGAGAATTAACTCTCGTGCATTACGATCCTTCCTCAACCTTTTCTTGCCGTTGCTTTCATGTGGGTTTTTTATTCGTCAAAGCTCAACCTATCCGTCGTCGGATTGACCAGATAATCAAGATCCGCAGTGATCAGAAGATCCATAACATTATCTCTCCATGCATCGTAATCCATGCCGTCCAGATTGCGTGGTTCGTAGAACTGTATCGGGTCAGCCATGAAAACTAACACATTGATGGTTATGTAAAATTAGGTAGACAATAACATTTTAAGAAAGAATTGCATACATCAGATATCTATTAAGATTGAATCCGACAAATAATGATTCCTCAGTCATCTAAACCAACCGACCACCAGTAAACCAATGGAAGATGGCATTGAAAGAGTTCACATTACAGCCGTTTTCAATCCAGTAGATCAGTCTTTTAAAACGGTTTTAATCACAAATTACCGGAACGGAAATTTTAAAACAAGCATACCCGATATTGGCTTTCCCAAAGCCCTTTGTATTTTGGAAAATATTCCGATGAATTCACTCATGCATATATAATTCTACTAACCATGTAAATTATCATACGCAAGTAACATTCATCAAACAAACCACACTCATGCTTACGCGTCGTGCGTCTAATGTTTCGAGGAACTCATGCTTGCATATATAATTCTACTTCCAATTAATTATCAAATGCGGCTACATCCTCAAAATTCTAGCATACGTGTCAAACATGTAACATTCACATCCATCATACATATTTGGCGACTGGTTTTGGATTTTAAAATAATTTTAAATATTAGGGACTGATTTGCAATTAATGCTTATATTCAATAACACAACATTCTAGACATGAATCCTAGGCATTTCCAACCATCACAGCATATCTATCCTAGTGCGCATTCCATATATTTAACCTGGGCTCCGCCCACAACATGCAGTATCCAACTAGCTTGACTCATTCAAGGCAACAGTTCTAATCATGCATAAATATATATATATATATTGAATAATAAACAATTGCATTTCAGCCCTCTAATTAATCCAGTCCCAAAAACATGTATCTCCGAGATCCATCCCCATAATCGAAACAAGGCATAAAAGTTAGCAACCCTATGAGCATTGTGTAGTCCATTTCGAGGTTCAAAAACATTTGGATTTTCAAACTTGACCTACTTATTTTAATTGTCTTGAATTCAGTTTTGAAAACACGGTTCGATTCAGTCAATTTTGGTTCGTTTTGGTCCGGTTCGGTTCGGTCCAGAAAATCCAGTTCGGCACGGTCTGGTAAATCCGGTTCGGTTCGGTCTGGTTTTAAATTTTAAAATCTGGTTCGGTCCGAACCGGTCCAATAAAATAGGGTTCGGTTCAACACACAAAACCGGTTCTATTAGATCCACTTAATTACCCCGGTTCAACCCGACCTGACTAGGTCGAACCGATTGAGAAAATCCGGTTCGATTTAAATTCGTCCCGGTTTGACATATTGGACCGCCCAATAATTAAAATTTAAAAGGTTAGGCCGAAATCTTTACTTGTGGAAAGTAGGGTTTTAAAGCCCAAAAATATTTAACTTAGCCACCAAGTAACATTTATTATATAAAATAAAATAATTTCCAATATTATATATATATATATATATATATATATATATTTATTGTTAAGATTCTATCTATAAGATTAAATCAATCAACAATATATATATATAATATGAAAAAAATCGGCACATTATGTAATATATATATATTTATTTATTGTCAATATCTTAAATAGGGTAACAAATATACTGACAATATATTTTCTCAATCTTTTAGGCAATTAAATCTATCAATAATATCTTTAACCCTATTAAATATTTAGATATATTGATAGTTATATATGTATATTTCTATATATTAATGTGAGTCTATCCTAATGTTCACAATTATAGATATATTGTTACCTTAATTAAAAAATTAAATTATGGTAAACAATATTTTAATGTGTGTGCCGAAATTTATTTGCTTGGAGACCAAGAAATTAAAAATTTTACCTTGAAAAATTAATAAAATTTTCGGCACAGACACCAAATTAGGAACAAGTGGTCAAATTTCAAGATCAAATTTTAATAAGATCTACAATCCAATGTTTGATTTTAATAAATATTACACTTTTCTTGAAAATCATGAACATCAAATTAACCAAGAACATCATGAAAATTTCGGATTCACCAACTAACCCAAAAACTCGAAAAAAGTTAAAATTTTCTTTTAAAAATTTCGGTTTTTAATTTTAAACTTCAATAACACCAATTTATTAAAATCATGAACTCCTAACACAGGCTCTGATACCACTGTTAGATTACGGGGAGTAATCACTACGGAGACTAAATCATGGTACATGCTAGTAATCGAAATTACGCTGCGGAAGATTCGCACATACCTTTTACGTTATCCGTAGACCCAAGATCTTCGCAGGAGGGAGTTCACGATCCTCCGGTCGGGACCCGTAGAGGTTCTTGTTAGAGAAGCCCTACGCGGTACAAGCTCCACAACAAAGCCTCTGATCGATTCTTGGCACGGAAATAGATCTCTAGAGTGTTTTCTTTGAAAGCAAATTGGCACACCTTGGGTGACTATAGGTTCGGCCGAAATACCTAGGTGTGGAGTGGGGGGTTTTTCTCTCTAAAACACTCTAATGAGGGAATAGTGATTAACCCTAAAAATCACATAACACCATGTATTTATAGGAGGAGCAAAGTGGACAAAAGTCTAGTTTACCCACTCCTAATATTCGGTCGGCCACTATACATAGGGAGGCCCCAATTTTGGGCCTCTCATATCAATTGAGATTTGGGTATGGCCCAATTACCCTAATGTGACATATACCTAATTTCCTTAGGTAAACTATACATATTATGGGCTACCAATTGCGACGCCCATCACAATATTCTTAAAGATAACATCATAAACAATAGAACTGACGGATATCGGCCCAATTCGGGTTTGTATTTACGTTACGGACTTCGTAAACACGTCGAAAATCACATAACGGATCCAAACGCGTCACCCGAGGTCCAAAACGGTCTGGAAGCGCGGCATGCGTGTCCGGACCGGACCTCCGGATTGCTGGCAATCCGGACCGTCCAGGTTGCCCTTACGCAATCCGAACCCCGTCGAATTGCCTAAGTCCGACGGGGTTCGGACTGCTACCTAGGTACCGCGCGTTACCCTACTTACGTACACCGAGCAAGGAGTCTCCCAAGGCCAAACTCAATCAAACCAGACGACGGTTCTTATCTTCCTTTAAAACCGGCATCGAACCGCTAAAAAATTGGGTTCGGTTCTAAGGTTGCCTATAAATAGAGGACCTTGGCCTCCCATTTCAACTCATGTTCTGAAGAAATTGGCTTTGGAGCTCTGACCTCTCTCTAGAAACTTTCTCTATCTAGATCCTCATTTAAGCATCGGAGAGGGTTCAACCGGCACCATCCCCCTCCGTGCTGGTTATTACCCTTCGTGCAGGGAAGGAGCTCGCAACCCGCAACCGTCTGCTGACAGCCTGAAGTCGCTTCCCGACAACCCGTAGTCATCATCCGAAGACCCGACTCAAGCATAACCCGAAGTACCGAAGAGTCCGACCCCCCGGTTGGATTTGGACGCAACACTTGGCGCCGTCCGCGAGATCCGAACAAAAGGCTATATCGCACAACGAGCTCTGGCAAGCAATCAACCTCCTCCGGATGATGTCATCCTACAGGAGAACAAAAGAGGCCCTGGCCGCCCAAAGAAAGCTGCAACCACAAGCAAGAAGCCGATGAGAAGTCAGCCTGGACCTTCGCACATACCCGAAGCCACATCCACCGCTTCCTCTGTGCCAACCAGAAGCGTGCCCGCCGCACAGCATGGTCCTGAAGTCCAGAATGCAGCACGCGGAACACCCCCACCCGGGTTTGAGCCCAGGACACACATCAATGAAGAGTTCCCCTACGGGATGCCAGCCGAAGGAGCTCAGCGACAAGAAAGGGGTGTAAACCCAGCACCATCAGTCACACCCGATATGATGGCTGCACTAGAAGAGCTGTTAGCATTCAGGGAAACTCTAAGGAATCAAGGATTTGCTCCACCACCTCCACCTCCGCCACCAGTCTACGGACAAGCTGCTCCGACAAGGGTAGTGTCACACGACACTAACCGACAAGAGACACAATACCAAGGGGGAGGAGGCTAGTACACTGAAGGTACATACCAGTACCAACAACTAAGACATGAAGCCGCGCGCTCATACACTCCGTATGCAAGTGCGCAGCATCAAGAAGAGACAAAGAGACAACCTCCACTTACCCGCTCGCAGCAGCATCATAAGGAGAATTCTTACCAAGCAACCAGCCAAGAACATGCTGGAATATATCGCATCACTGGATGGAGAAAACCAGTAGGCAATGATGATGTCCCAATCTTGGGACTCACTGCAAAAGACCTGGAAGCAATAGTGGAGAAAAAGACGAAGAAAGCCAAGATGAAGGGCATGCACGCATTAGCTGAGAATGCATCTCATCCCTTCGCAGACGAGCTGGTATACAGCCGTGTACTAGACGCGCTCTACGAAATAAAAATAGACAAATACCGGGGTAAAGGCGACCCAATAGAGCATGTACCACATCATGAAGCCTCTCTATTGGGAAGAACCGATAACCCACATCATGTAGCCATGACGTTTTCCCAAACTCTGGCAGGGACTGCAGCGCATTGGTTCTTCTCACTTCCATGCGGGAGTGTGACTTCTTGGCCCTATCTAAAAGCTAAATTCATTTAGCGTTATATAGGAGAGCGCACGCTCCTAAAAGGAGCAAAGGCATTGAACAGCGTCCAGCAGCAAAACGACGAATGCTTAGCAGATTACTACGTCCGCTTCAACCAGAACGTCGTTGACATCCAAGGAAACTTGACTGAAGGGGAGATAGTGCGCGCTTTTATAAATAACCTGGGTCGAAAGGGATACTCGCTCACTGAAAAGATGTCTAGGCGTCCAGCCGAGACATTAGAAGAACTTGCAGCAAGAGTCAAAGAATTTGTTGACTTGGAGAGATTTAGAGAGCAAAACAAAGCTAAAGTAAGCGCCGCCGGAGCAAAAGAAAACAACAAGCAGACAAAGCCCCAGCAAGGCAGTCAGCAAAACAGGCAGTAGCAGCCACAGCCTAAGAGACCATTTCAATCATATTTCCAGAAGCCAAAGGAAGTCAATCTGGATGAATGCGTTCCTCTGAATGTTCCATTATCCGTACTGAAGGAAATGAAGGAAACGAAGATGTGGAGAGAACCCAGCAACTTCCGTAATGGTCCGCTGGGAAAGGAACAAGACAAGTGGTGTGAAAACCATGAAGTTTATGGGCATTAAACAGATAGTTGCGTAAGCCTAAGGTTTCACGTGAACAATTTCATCCTAAAAGGTGAATTGAAGCAGTATGTGGACCAAGGTGATAAGATTCCGAAGAATTCCCAGGCGTAACCATCAGAAAAAAGAGGCAAAGGAAAAGACAAGATGAATGACAACCCACCTCCTGCAAAGCGAGGCGTAATCAATGTCATACATGGAGGGCCAGCCGCCTGAGGCAGCATATCCAATGCTAGGGATGTCTACGCATCTCAACTGCAGATACTCCCTAAATCAGAAAAAGACGCCAACCCGAAAAAGACGATGTCGTCATCGAATTCTCGAATGCAGATAAAAAGCACATTGTATACCCCCATGATGACGCGCTTGTCATCACAATGGAGATCAACGGGTATGACGTACAACGAATCCTGGCGGATGGAGGAAGTGCTGCAGACATTCTACACATGAAAGTGCTTGAAAAGATGGGGAAGACGGTGGATGATCACTCTCCAGGAACATTCCCGCTAGTAAGCTTCGCGGGCGCGGCAACTTACCCCCTCGGGATGATAACGCTTCTTGTGATCCTAGGAGAAGGATGGAAAGCACTGCATATTGACGTCACTTTTGTGTTCGTAAACGCCTTGGGGGCATACAACGGGATATTGGGACGAACAACGATCAACCCATACGAGATCGTTCCATCCACCGTCCACCAAAATTTGAAGTTCCCAATGCCACATGGCTTACTTCAGGAGGTTCGCCCACAATGCCGCTGCGCTCAGGGCAACCAAAAAAGATGTCATCAATGCATTATTCGTGAACATGAATGCACCATCCTTTCTACTGTTCGGAATAACACAGGGATGGCGAACAACCACCGAGATGACAAGCCTGAAGGACAAGCTAGAGACGCCAGTCTCATGTGAGCATGAGCTGGGATGGGGTACACCTCTCAGTTCAAATCAGGAAGCTCAAACTACAACGGAATCATGAGGGATAAGCACCAACTATGACAGCTTCTTCATATTAGATAATGTGGAGAGGAGGATTGAACCATAATCAATAAAGTATATGAATGTATAAATGATTCAACCAAGTATTACATGCTAGGGTACTACTATATATAGGAGTGTAATCCTAACTAACTAAGTCAACTATACAAGTCAACCTAAGGTACCATGTATCTATACAAGTATGAGTACCTCTCTATGTATGTACAAGTATGTACATCTATATTCCCCCATCTTTTCCTTCTTCTTCCTTTTAAAAGAAATAAAAGGAAAATTTGAGAGAAAAGTTTGATGATGAATGAATTGCCAAGGTCCAATCAAACCCGGTCTTCACAAAATGCCAAGGTACATTTAAACCCGGTCTTCATTGCCAAGGTACATTTAAACCCGGTCTTCCAAAATGCCAAGGTACATTTAAACCCGGTCTTCCAAAATGCCATGGTACATTTAAACCTGGACTTCACAAAATGGCCCCTCGAAATTCCAATTTCGGAAAATGTCCCCAAACTTCAGAACTGCTCTCAAAACAGCCCCAAACTTCTCAAAAGCTTGCAAAGAAGCCCCAAACTCTGAAAATCTTCAAAACTGCCCCAAATTCAGCCTAAAATTCGGCCAAAATAGCCAAGGCACGTGCAGTGCACATGCGGGTGCACTGGGGTGCATAGGAGAAACCAACAGCAAACTACGAAACCCGGTGTACGCAGGGAGCACGACACAGTAGCCAGAGGTCGCAGGTTCGAAACCAGCGAAACACACAATTTCCACGCAGAAGCCACAAATCGCAGGTTCGAAACCAGCCAGACACACAATTTCATATTCAAACCGTAGCATGAAGATCTTCAAATCTTCATCAGAAAACCCAGGTGTTCATAAAAACAACCCAGGCATACCAGCTCCAATTCGATGCCAAATCACTGCAATCAACCACCAAATCAACACTGGACCAATCACTACATCAAATAGGCACTGAAACCTGAAGAAAAACGATCCAAATGACTCATTCGATCAAGTGATTGCTGATTTTTATAATCCATTAGGACAACACGTTTGTGCCAAATCAAACCAATCCTATAGCTTGAATCAACATATTGGAGCCTCGAATCTAGCAAGAGCATCATGGTGCATCAAGAACAGAGCATGAACAGATCAAGAACGAATCAAATTGATCCAATCCACAGCCAATATCGCTAAATTGGAGCTCGGAATTAATCAAAGAGTCCAATGCGAATCCAAATCCATCCAAATCTCAGCATATAAATGAGCAACCAGCTCGAAATTGAAGATCAAACTTCAACCAGTAAAACGACCCTAAAACTGAGATTGAAATCGAAATTACCTCCAAAGAACTTCGTAATGATGCATAGACTTCCATAAAAGCTTCGAAATGATGTATAGAGAGCATATGCAATGCAAAAATCTCGAAACAAAGCCTTGATAGAATCAAGCTCATCCAAAACCAACGGAGTTGCAGGAGAATGAAGAACACAGAGCTGAGCAATCCAGATCCAATTCGCAGGAGCGAAATTGGATGTATCCATCTGAAATAATTGATCTCAGACTCGAGAATCAACACCAGATCGAATCCAAATCACAGGATCGAACACAAATCGATGCGGAAATCTCAAATCGATGTAACAGTAACCAGCAAAAAAGCAGAAGAACAAGCTGAAAAAACTCAGAATCTGAACTGCTGAAACTTGAAATGCAGGAAACTTCAATCCAAATCAGTAATAAACAGCAGCAGATCCAAAGAATGACGAAGCAACAACTTGATCTTCAAGAAATCCAAAGAATCGATGCTCAATCTTCAAGATCCAAGCTCGATGAATGCAAAATCCTCTCGAAAAATCATGAATCGAAGCTGAAAACCACAACTCTTATACCATATTAGATAATGTGGAGAGGAGGGTTGAACCATAATCAATAAAGTATAAGAATGTATAAATGATTCAACCAAGTATTACATGCTAGGGTACTACTATATATAGGAGTGTAATCCTAACTAAGTCAACTATACAAGTCAACCTAAAGTACCATGTATCTATACAAGTATGAGTACCTCTCTATGTATGTACATGTATGTACATCTAAACTTCACTCCCTTAAACACGGAGGTTGAAGAAATATATGTTAAACTCCTGGAAAACAAGCTTCCCAGTCCACTTGAGCCAATGACTTCCTTCCTAGGACAGAACATCAAAGAATGGTGCAAATACCATAATACTTGGGGGGCACAGCACCAACAACTGCATGTCCCTAAGAGTGGAGATTCAAGAGCTCATCGCGTTAGGCGCATTGAGGAGCTATGTGGCATGTAACAGAACCAGGTCGCTGACAAACCAACCATGAAGATGGCGAACACCCTATCAATCCTCCTATCTTCTTTATGCATTCATACTTTAAGTTTACCTAGATTAAACACAACTAGCACTCTAAGTGTAGTTTTATGCTTACTAGTCTTGCTACATTTCAGAAGGAGCTATCAGTTGACGCCTTCCCACAACCCACTGTACATACTCCAAGTATCTAATGAAGTTAATCTACTTTTGTAGGTACATATTACATTATGCTTACTACCGTGGAATCATGCAAAATAACAACTACGTGCGCATTAAGTTATCGCGCTCAACAAACGGATTATATCATACAACGCCGACATGTCTACTATCAACATCAACAACCTGCACATAAACGCTCTCCATCTATAACGACGACTACCCTGAATAGCGTCGACAACATACTACATCTTGAGTTCAAACCAAGATTTATCAAAGTGACATGCTGCGACATCCTCCTTAGAGGGCAACCCCCATGTTCACAACTACAAAGTAACATGCTGCCACATCCTCCTTAGAAGGCAAACCCCATGTTCACAACTACAAAAAGGCATGCTGCGAAATCATCTCGCTAGAGGCAAATCCTCGTGTTCATAGTCATTCCCTGAGTTTAAAACAGGATGCGGCAACAGGTGGGACTGATCACCCCATCGTGGCGGAAGTCCTCTTATTAGACGACAACTCCACAAATCGACAAAGTATGTATACCCTCTTCAGGGTTCATACGCCATGAAGACTTATTCCTTATTAGGGCAGCTTCATGCACTCTCAAAGTATGTATATCCTCTTAAGGGTTCATACACCGTGAAGACGTATTCCTTGTTAGGATAACTTCATGCATATACGCTAGCAGGAGCGCACCCTGTTCAAAAAACCCATCAACCCTACAAGTCGAGTCTTGTACAACGCTATATTGCCCGTGAGCATATAACGAATAAAACAAACCAAACTCAGCAAGTAGTTTCTTGCCACAACGTCTCCTTGGAGTGGACCAAAAGACGGGAAAAACTGCGAGTCGTTTAAACGCGGTCTTGTACAACCCTTTTGGACTAACCATGGAGAGGTGCAGTAGCATCGCAGGGTAAGTACTGGAATAGCCACGGAAAGCCTTGCAACAACGTCACGCGGGGTGTGCCCAACTGATGGATGAAAAACGCATAGCATAAAGCAAGTAGCGTCTTGCACAACGTCGCCTTGAAATTGTTCAAGAGACAGTAAAAACTACAAGGCGTATGGATACGACCTTTGTCCCGCCCCTTGGGATAACCAAGTCAAGGCGTGGTATCATCACATGGTAAGTACTGGATTAGCCAAGGAAAGCCTTGTAACAACGTCACCGCGGGGTGTGCCCAATTGACGGATGGAAAAACGCACCAAATACAACAAGTAGCGTCTTGTCACAACGTCGCCTTAGAGTGGAACTAAAAGACGGTATAAACTAATGTCTTGCCCCGCCAAGACGACTCTCCTACATGTCAACGCCAGTGCCAAGTGCCCTTGTGCCTTGTGCCAAGCGCCAACGCCAACGCCAATTACATCATTACTTACAACACTACAAAGTACCTGGTGTACGCATTATGCCATGCCTTGGAATTTACCCAAGAGGGGGACTCATGACAATCAGCAACGCACGACATACAGTCGCAACTACGGATATCATGTTCACCATAAACAGATGTCTATCCTATCATTCAAGTCCAATGCACACGGACAACAGAGATAACGCAAGGTATGAAATACTACTAACGAGTTATCATGCATTCTGCTATGATCAAAACAGGTCAAGACGACAAAATCCCAAGCAAGCCAAACATAAACAAAGGTTCTAGGGCTAACTCCCAAACCGACCTCAACCCGGACACGGGGGGCAAAAGATATATACAAAATATCGATATGCTCAAAATGATCAACCTGACGCCACTCGAGGGGTACCATCATCTCCAGAAGGCTCAGGGACAACTTCTATCATCTCGGTAGCAAGGTCAATCCCGTCATCATCACCAAACAACATGTCAAAGTTACCCGTCTCAAGCTCTATGCGGCGTAACTCAGCAACGCGACTAACAGCAAATGACGCATAACATCCCAACTTGTCAAAAGGAAAGTCAGGATCAAGCAAGCGAACCCTGCATAGTCCACGGCAAACTCCCGAATCATCGGGTCAGACTTCGCTTTAGCAGCAGTGGTAACGGCTGCAGTAAAGGCTGAAGTGGCATGATACTTGTCAAGTCCTTCCGCGATCCCGGCCTTACGCCCCTCATCACACTCAACACAAAGTGCAGCCTCATGCGCACTATAACTCTCCGCAATATGTTTCTGGATTGCCGCAATCTCAGCCTCAAGCTGATCAACATGTGCACAACAAGAATCATAGAGTGCATCAAAATTAGCAGTCTTCAAGAGAAGGCTTTGTGTTTTCTCCTTAAAATGCGCAAGCTCGCGGGAAGCAACACTGCGCTTATCAATAGCGGCCTTCCTTTCACGCACAAGTTCCAGCGCGAACGATGAGATGTTCACCATGTTCGCAACAGCCTAAGGGAAAAAACCAACAAGATAAGAATGTTACAAAAAGACATTCACGTACAACCATGTAATCAAGAAAAGAAGTCGCGTCACTTACCGGAGCAAACCCAGATAGAGAGCTCTCAACATACTTTTGCGTCTCCTCATCTGTTGATGGATTAATGCGTCGGTCGCCCAAAGGAACACACCTCTGTAGTACCCGCACTCCAACCTCCGAAGTACTAAGCTGCGAATTCTTAGGGAATAGAAGTCCCCCAGTGGCAAAAGGTGTCCAATCATCACCAGAGATGTCGCCCTCGAAATGACGAATCAAGTCATCACGCTTAAGTGCTGAAAGCGCTGTGATTAAAACAACAAGGGAATATGAAAAACATAAACAGAAAAACAAGAAATACAACAAAGTATACAATACACACCTCGACGAGAAGGACGCTCCTCCGTGGGCCGCTCCCTCGACTGGGGGGCAGAAGGCACCACTGCACGATCTTCAACTCCTTTCCCTTTATCACGAGGAGGAGTTTGGACAATCGCACTCGTCTTGGAGCGCTTAGGATTGCTCGAGGTACGCGCCCCAGCGGCGGACCTTTTGGAAGAAACAGCGGGGGCAGAGAAGGGATAGACCTTCCAGCGGGAGGAACATCGCGCGCAGCTTTTGTCTGCAAAGTCGAGCTTTTTCCATCAAACCAACCTACATCACAACATAATAAAAGTTATAAAAATTCTCAGCATACCGAATTCTCAAAAGGAAGCACATGAATCTTGGCGTCAATCAATTCTTGATCTGACGCGCGCAACAGGCACCGAAAGCTACGCGCTTGCTAGCACCGATATATGCGCTTCACAGTCACTTTGTCCGCTGACGAGAGCTCAGAAAAGGCGGGAGCAGGATCCACCGCCGTAATGTCGTCAGTATCCCAGGTGGTACCGACATCACACAGAAAGAAGTAGTGATGTCGCCAATGAGAAAGCGATCAGCCTCAGCTGCAGTTGATAAGTGTGATCCCACTCGGCATCTCCAAGCCCAAGCCGCTCAAAACCGTTATCCTGAAAACTAGGCAACACATCTTCACACTACATAACCCTGTCACGTCAGGACGTTGAAGCTGGTACAAGCAACGGAAGAGAGTGGTAGAGTAATGCCACGACTGTTGGTGAAATAACACCCGAAAGCAAGTCCACACACGAATGCCGGCAGGGGAAAGGTCCAAAGGAGAGATCCGGTAGAAGCGACATAGATCAGTCAAGTCGGAACAGTAAGGGAAGCGTAGGCCTTCCTTAATTTGCGAAGAGTAAACTACGGACAAATCGTCTGGAGGGATAGTAGCCTGGCCCTTAGAAACACCAGGTAGCACGTCACGAGGAAACACAGCCTCTAAAAACGGATCGAGCCCCGAGGAAGACGCATTCAACATAAACTGTGCTCTCCCTATCTTGTTCGAGTAATACCCCACTTTTTCCCCCGTCTCTTTCGTCGCTCCCGACACGGCGGGGAGCTCAGTAACAACGTTAGCATCCGACTCATCGCTTTCATCAAAACATAAAGTAGCATGCGGGGTGGGAAGAAGAGATTTACTCATGATGGTGACTCCAATGAAGGGATTAATGCAAGCAAAACCATCTCGACCCTGCAACCTGAAAATACGATCAACAGTCAGAACAATGCTTATTAGTCGACAAACGGTAAACGACGAACACTCTGCACATATCAACAACTATGACTACATCAGTCCTATGGATACAGCATGCATGACAATGGATAAAGGAAAAAATTCTAAGTGTGGAGCAAGAGCGCGTATACAAGCGCGCACATACAAGCGCGCACATACAAGCACGCACATACAAGCGCGCGTATACAAGCACGCACTTACAAGCGCGCGCATGCTCAGCTAGCACGCGTATGGATGGTGGTACGGTCATGAAACAAAGAGCCAATCAAGGAATATTTTCTAAGTGTCCCACCATGTCGGCAGTTGACATATGACAAAGTGTCGACTATCAAGGAATATTTTTCTAAGTGTTCCATCATGTCAGCAGTTGACATATGACAATGTGTCGACTATCGAGGAATATTTTCTAAGTGTTCCACCATGTCAGCAGTCGACATATGACAAGGTGTCGACTATCAAAGAATATTTTCTAAGTGTTCCACCATGTCAGCAGTCGACATATGACAAGGTGTCGACTACCAAGGAATATTTTCTAAGTGTTCCATTATGACAGCAGTCGACGTATGACAAAGTGTCAACCATCAAGAATTACTTTCTAAGTATTCTCCTATGTCGGCAATCGACAATAGTCGACAAAGATCAAACAACGACAATCATGGTAACGAGCATTAAATATCTCAAAAATAATTGCCAAGTATTTTATCATGATTGCAGACAACGTACGATGCTCAATAAACAAGGAGCAATATGCAACAACCAACACGCAAAAGCCAACAACTATGTCCGGACACCGACTAACAATCAACATTAAGCATGCCAAAACATCATTCAAATCATGGGGCAACATGTTGACAGTGATTACTATACATAAGGGAAGTTTAACAACTTATTTCCATTTTTCTAAAAATTTCAGCACTTAGTAAATTTTGGCCGATTTGAGAAACTAACTACTATGGGGAATTTCATCAAACACCTTATGTGCATGTTAAGGTAATCAAATTCATGAATGTTTCAAGAGTAAATCAAGACTAAGAAAGGTCATAAAAGGCTAGCCATACACGGAATCGGACTCAACTCGTCGGGACGATCGAACCACCGTGCAAACCACCACGAACCACCACCTGAAATCTCACGCGCTGGTGCCGAAGGAGCCACGTGCCACCGCTGGTGAGGGAAGAATCTCCGTCACTCCGCCCGATATAACTTCCGCACCACCGAAGTCCACCTTGCTCGGTCTCGCCGTGATCAAGTGGATTAATTGTGGCCGGACTAAGTTTCTTGGTGGCCAAGCTTTTTACTCCAAATTGTCTTCTTCTTCAAGAAATGAGAGGATTCTAAAAAACTATTAAGGATGGATGATTAATTCATGGGTATTCTCTCTCCTATATCTATCCACAATTATCTACGTGTATTTCCTAAAACTTTCTCTATTTCTTAATAAGTCCCTAAAATGACATTACTATGGGTTGTTATCTCCTTTTTTCAACACTTAGCATTTTCTAGACTCATTTTAGTAATCATGACTACATGCTATGCACACTTAATTTAGCGCGCACTACGTCATCTCATAATGCATGATGCATATCATTACATGATCATTTTTATGATTCAATTGTTGATTACATATTTACATATTTATATCATGTCATCACATTCATGTTAAATTCATAGACCATGATTGCACAAATCCATGAAAATTATTGTCTAAGTCCATTATCATATGTGCACTGTCCATTGTTCGTTGCCATATACATACTCCATGTTGCACTAACACTGTCAGCAGTTAAAAATCTCCCGACAAGATTTAAAGTGGAGCAAAATCAAGGCCTTCGCGCCCAATTGTCAAACAAGCCACCCCTGAGGTCAGCACCAAACCTAAATTGGGCTTATATCCAATCTTAAAATAGAGTCAAGTATGGTCTGAACCGTTACTTGAATCGGGGGCAAGTGGTGGATATTGGCCCAATCCGGGTTCGTATTTACGTTCCGGACTTCGTAAACACGTCGAAAATCACATAACGGATCCAAACGCGTCACCCGAGGTCCAAAACGGTCCGGAAGCGCGGCATGCGCGTCCGGACCGGACCTCCAAACCGTCCGGGTTGCCCTTACGCAATCCGGACGGCCCGGATTGCCCACAGGCAATCCGAACTCCGTCAAATTGCCTAAGTCCGACGGGGTTCGGACTGGTGCGCGTTACCGTACTTACGTACACCGAGCAAGGAGTCTCCCATGGCCAAACTCAATCAAACCAGACGACGGTTCTTATCTTCCTTTAAAACCGGCGTCGAACCGCTCAAAAACCGGGTTCGGTTCTAAGGTTGACTATAAATAGGGGACCTTGGCCTCCCATTTCAACTCATATTCTGAAAAAAAAAAAAAATTGGCTTTTGAGCGCTGACCTCTCTGTAGAAATTTTCTCTATAGATCCTCATTTAAGCATCAGAGAGGGTTCAACCAACACCACCCCCCCCCCCCCCCCCCCCCCCGTCCGTGCTGGTTATTACCCTTCGTGCAGGGAAGGAGCTCGTGAAGACGGCAAGGCGCACATTGCCGACAACCCTCAATCGTCTGCTGATAGTCTGAAGTCACCTCCCGACAACCCGCAGTCATCATCCGACAACCAAGCATAACCCGAAGTGCCGAAGAGTCCGACCCCCCAGTTGGATTTGGACGCAACAAAAACTAAATAAATATATCTATAAGCATAAAAATACTATAATATTATTTTAAGATGGTAATTTTAATGATATATTTTAAAACTTAAAATTACCAAGTATAATTTAATAATTATATGACATTATGTATTTGAAGCTGTAAACAAATTAATCATAATATTTGTTAGCATATGGTGACGTGGCGCCGTAATTGGTAGCCCGTTAATGCTAAGGAAAATACCTAAGTTAATTAGGTAATTGTCACATTAGGGTAATTGGGCCAAACCCTAACCCTAATTGACACGGGAGGCCCAAAATTGGGCCTCTCCCTTTAATAGCATAGTGGACTCACCTAAGGGGTTTATACATTCATTAAGAATAAGAAGTACCTCCATTGAGGAACTTGAGAGAAACCCTCTCATCCCCTTAGTAGTGATTTTCGGTGCACATCTTGGTCCGAGGTTCTGTCCCCGTTGAAGAATCGATCAGAGGCTTTGTTGTGGAGCTTACACCGCGAAGGACTTCTTCTTACGAAGAACTTGTACGAGGTTCCGACCGGAGGATCAGAACTCCCTCCACGACGTTCTTGGGCAGGAAAGCTAAGAGGTATGTGTACATTATTCCGTTGTGTAGTTATATTACTTGCATGTACACGTTTAGCATTCCGTAGTATTACGTCCCCGTAATCTAAAATCTAAAGGAATTCGAAATACACCATGAAAACTAGAGCATTTACAATTGAACAGCTCATATACCTGTGGGTCACAAACACCACTGGTCGGTATCAAACACCATCACTTCTCTGCGATCACAAGTAAACCTGAAAGAGTTAAAGTATCATCTCATGCAAACTCATCTTCTCAGACAATCAATTTGCTGAACAAACTCTTACCCAGAGTTAGAACATTCACGTTGATACATATCAAGCAGTTTCAGTTCTACATCACTCTCCTTTAAATCTTGAATCTGCAGTTAATAAAAACATGCATGAGCACCAACAAAAAAACTTGTCTATTACTTGTAGGAAAGCTAAAAGGTATGTGTACATTATTCCGCTGCGTAGTTAGATTGCTTGCATGTACACGTTTAGCATTCCGTAGTATTACGTCTCCGTAGTTAGACAGTGGCATCAGAGCATGGTTAGGAGTTCTTAAATTTTTGATAAACTGATGTTCTTGAATTTTGAAAAATTCTAAATTTTCATGAACACCATGAGTAATCCGAAATTTTTAAGTAAATTTCATGTGTTTGATCTTTAAAAACTTAAAATTTTCAAAATTTACATGTTTTTATAAATCAAAACTGAATTTTATGTTCGAATTTAAGTTTGATGTTCATGATCTTCAAGAACACCATGAGTTTTATCAAGAGCACCTTTTGGATTCATGATCAAGTTAGGGTTTGATCTTAAAATTTGATAACTTTTCCAACTTTTCATGTTTGTGCCGAAAACCCTAGGGGTATTTTAGGTAAAAAAATTAATTTTCTTGGCCCCCAAGTAATTAAAAATTTTGCACAAATATTATAAGATATATGTTGCCATTTTTAAATTTTATTAATAGGTAACTATATATCTATAAGTTGGAAATAAGGAGAGGTTCATAATATAATATTGTAAAAGATATTAACTATCAATATATATAGTTTAAGATAGAGTTAATATATATTGATAGATTTAGTTGCTATAAAAGATTAAGAAAATATATTGTCTACATATTTTATTCCCTAAAGATATATTTGACAATAATATATATATATATATATAGGAGCCGAATATTTTATATATATACAAATATTGTTGATTGATTTACATCTTAAAGATAGAATCTTGACAATATATATATATATATATATATATATATATATATATATATATATATATATATGTGTGTGTGTGTGTGCCGAATCATATATATATTAGCAATATTAGAAATTATTTTAAATAATTAATATTTATTGGTGGCCAAGTTAAGTTTTTAGTGGACTTTAAAACCCTACTTAGCCCACAAGACATATTTCGGCCGAACCCTAGGGTTTATGGGCCGGTCCAATTGCTAAACCGGAACGGATAAACCAATCAATTTTTTTTTTTAAAAAACCGGACCGACTTTAGAAATTTCGCATAATTGATTTGTGCGGATGTTGCATGTTTTGACACGTATGCTAAGATGTTCAAGAATAAGAAAGCATGTGATAATTTACTTTATGTAGAATTATATATGCTAGGAACGTTAGACGCATGACACGTAAGCATGTATTGGTTTGTTCGACTTTTATAGCATAATATGATATTATGCATGCGTAAATTATCGGATAATTCCTTTTAAAACTATAAGGGCCTTGGGAAAGCCAAGATCGGGTATACTAGTTTGAAAATTCCCGTTCCGGTAATTTGCAATATAATAACCGTTTTCAAAAGACTGATCTATTGGATTGAACACGACGATAGTGTAAATTCTTTCACGACACCCCCTTCCCTCGGTTTACTGACGGTTGGTTTGGTTTAATGACTGAAGGATCACTATTTGTCTTATTCCATCCTAATAGATAATCCGATGTTTGCAATTCTTTCAAAATGTTGTTGTCTTCCTAACTTGCATGAAACATATGTGTTAGTTTTGATGGCTGGGTCGGTTCGCTTTTATAAACCGTTCAATTTGGATGGTATGGATTACGAGGCATGGAGTGAGATGGTGAGAGAACGTCTTATAGCATGTGACACACATATGTGTATCATGCCTATAAGAAACGAGATGTTGGTACCGTCGGACAGCAACCTAATTCCCAGAATAGGGAATATAGGTTTGGGAGATAAGAAAGCATGCGAGATGATATTGGAAGCCTTGGATAAAGAGGTTGCGGAGGACTTCACACTCAATTATTCAGCTGCTCAGCTTTGGGCTGCCCTTAAACTCTGTTTCGGAAGTGGAAAGGCAGCCGAAGCAAGACAGGTGATAATGGAGTATGATGACTTAGTTTCAAACGACACCAGCGTAAAACCTGGGTCTAACCAGATGATCGAAAGGTCCAATTGGAGAAATATAATCAATATCGCACAGGGATATCCTATGTCATGGTTTGCTGATTATTTTGGACTAGAATACTTAATAATGACAATTAAGTACTCTATGTACTTATTCACGGAAAGCAACCAAAAGAGACTGACATATTCCCCGGTGCACTATCGCAAGAGGACAAAGGAAATAGCAGAGGAAACAGGATCAACTTGGTCCTCAAACGAGATCCGTAGTATGACAAATGCTACTGATTTCGTACCGTAAAAGGTACGCCTCGTTTGCCACATATATGAAACCGTCAAACATTTTATATCACCAAGTCTACTGATATGATTCACTTGTGAATTCCTTTCAGGGATGCTTGGTGAAGATGGCTGGAGTTTTCCTTTTCAACTTTATTTTCCTTTACCTCTAAAAGCTTTATTATGTATCTCATTACCGTACCAATGTCTATAAATTCTCTTACTATCAATAAATGTTTGATATTAGTTAATTATGATTCGGAATTATTTAATAAAGTAGTAACCATTCGCTTCATGATATGGTCTACTTATCAAAAATTAATCAGGCCAGTTAAACGGGCCCGATCCGAAACGAACAACTAATTTGAGATTCTTCCAATAAAACGGTTGAACCAGAAAACATTCACTCACCTAATCAATCATCCATCGATTGCATAGTTCCAATAGAGATCGACCAGAAAATTACATCCTTATTTGTTAAGTACTCCATTAAAATGATAAAGATCCCGAAATAATATGCATGATAAAACCGATTTTAAAATTCGAAGACTAAAACGATTCCGTAACCATGGTTTAAACCTTGTATGCGCGTAGCGCATGTCACCTCGAAAGACGGGACACATCGTTTTAAAGTACGAATTTAATGCTGAAGTATTTTAATGAATGCTAAATTTTCGTTTGTAATCATTTGAATATAACTCATTGATAACTACTAAGATTATTAGTATGCTTAAAAGCTGCTACAATTTAGTAAGAACATCAACTATGACATTAAAGCGAACGCTTAAATGCATAACCCTTGAGGTGAACAAATCTCTGGGTGAGTTCAACAAACAAAAGGAAGAAGTCAGTAAAACGTCTCTCCCACTATAAGCCTTGAACGAAAATTTTGGCTAAAGCAATCATTTTATCAAATACTTCAAGCAACATAGTTCAAAGTTACATAATGATGAAGTTCAACATTAATTACTCCTCAGGATGAAATTAAGTTGATTCACATTAATGTAACTCTATGTTCCTAGACCTGCACCAAATGGATATTAAGACCGCATTCCTCCATGGAAACTTGGAGGAAGAGATCTAAATGGAGCAGCCAGAGGGTTTTATTACTCCTGGCAAAGAACGCAAAGTTTGCAAACTCCAAAGGTCTATGTACGGTCTTAAACAGTCGTCTCGGCAATGGTATCGCAGATTCCACGAGGAAATCGTCGGAAAAGGATTTGTGAATCTTCACGAGCATCCTTGCGTATACACTAAGACCTCTGGGTCTAAGTATGTCATCATAACACTATACATAGATGACATACTCATTGTTGCGAACGACGTGAGTTTCATGAACAAATCAAAGTCCTGGTTAGCGTCAGCATTTGAGATGAAAGACATGAGAGAGGCCACGTACATCTTAAGCATTAAGATTGCCCGAGATCGTGCCGCCCGGACATTGTGTCTGTCTCAAGAATCTTATATCAACAAACTGCTGAAAAGACTCAGAATGCTCGATGCTAAATCCGTGGATACGCCGGTTGTGTTTGGGTGTGCGCTGTCAAAGCGTGATGGACCGAAAAACCAACAAATACGTGAACAGATGAAAGGATCAGAGTACCTAAGCATGGTAGGGAGTCTCATGTACGCCATGTTATGTACTCGGCCAGATATCTGTTTTCTGTGGGCCTAGTAGCAAGATTCCAATCAGATCCTAGTTATCAACATCTAAAGGCCGTAAAACAAATTATTCGGTATCTGAAAGGTACCGCCGACTATGTTCTGTGCTATAAGGGAAAGCAAATAGAATTGACCGGTTATAGTGACGCCGACCACGGTGGCGATCCAGATGATCGTAAGTCCACCACAAGAGGAGTTTTTCCTTCTTGCTAATGCTGCCATATCTTGGGTAAGCAAGAAGCAATCATGTGTCGCACTTTCCACTATGGAATCAGAATTCGTTGCCCTTTCTAAAAATGCACAAGAAGCGGTCTGGTTGAAAAGGCTTCTTACTGCATTAATTGGAACTGGCAAAGAGAGTAATCCCGTCAAGGTATAGTCCGACAGTCAGGCAGCCATTGCAGCAGTTAAGAATCCAAAGTACCATAGTAGGACCAAACACATTGTTGTGAAATACAACTATGTAGACAACATAATCGCTATAGAATACTTGTCCACAGATAAAATGGTTACAGATCCATTAACTAAGTCATTACGTAGAGAGATCTTCGAAAAGCACGTAAAACTGCTTGGATTACGTAGGGCTTAAGTGAGTGACTTGTATAAGCGATAACATTTTGACATTTGAAATAATATTATTTCGATTGAATAAAAGAATTGCAAACTGAGTATATGATCTATCAACGTCATAATGAAATATAACATCAGATTTTACTATAAACTAAGTCGTAGGAAGAGGTAAAACTCTTCCACTAAAATTATGTCGAATGTGAACCATGCCTCTTCACACAGGCACGGTCATCTTGTAAGGAGAGGGGGACCTCTACCACAACAAGATTAGCTAAGAACCATGGGGGTAAACCTGGTTAGACGAAACGATAACCTTGTCACGCTTAATGCATGACTTAATCTTCGTTTTGTAAATCGACGTGTTGGACCCAGTCCATCATTAAAATCACATTCAGGGCCAGATGAAAGATTCTGCGATTGCATGATTGACATATCCCAATCCTGGCTAGTCTAGGTATGCTATCGACGCGTGCTTCATGCTGCGCGTGTCATGTTCGACCACGGGGTCATGCTCTGTTGTGCTAGCTAGAATCCTAGTGATTCAAAGGGCGCATACTTCTTCACCTTGAGCGTGTGATTGATCCCGGATGTCTTATGAAGAGGCATCCAAAGTATCCTCAAGGACTCAGAACTTATACCTAAGGTCTAGCTCAATGTTCGCTTCCCGGCGTACGAGCGTAGAGCCAAAGAAAACAGCCAAGTGACCACGTCTTGGAAACCAGTTGAGTTAGACTAAGGGTATAAGTGATGGGGATGGTCAAGTTCACCTATAATTCACCGACTCTTGTGTTCACTAGGTGGCCGCCAACCGGATATTAGTTGAAGGTTGTGAACACTTGTAACGGATGCCCTGGAGAAGTATTCCTATGTGGAACACTGGGCAATTGGAGAATTATTAGTTGACCAAGGATACAGTGCGGTACTTATTTTATTTTAACGGGATTGATTTACGAAAGGGAAACAACATTCTGCGGGCGCTACAATACTCCTAACAGATGAGTAGCACGATGCCCGTCGTATCCGCCGGTCGCACGGCAAACCTCGTATGAACTATTCGGAAACAGACAAAGACTAAAGACTGAGATGTTGATGTTATTGGATAACTATATATTATCAGGCACCCTCCCATTCCGGCGAGTGGGAGCTGTTAGCATACGGTGACGTGGCGCCGTAATTGCTAGCCCGTTAATGCTAAGGTAATTGTCACATTAGGGTAATTAGGCCAAACCCTAACCCTAATTGACATGGGAGGCCCAAAATTGGGCCTCCCCCTTTAATAGCATGGTTCGGCCGAAATAAGTCCCACATTGGTTGGAGTGGACTTTTGTCCACTCCACCAATCCTATATATAGGGGAATCACCTAAGGGTTTATTCATTTGTTAAGAATAAGAAATACCTCCATTAAGAAACTTGAGAGAAACTCTCTCACCCCCTTAGTAGTGATTTTCGGTGCACATCTTAGTCCGAGGTTCTGTCCCCGTTGAAGAATCGGTCAGAGGCTTTGTTGTGGAGCTTATACCGCGTAGGACTTCTTCTCACGAAGAACTTGTACGGGTTCCGACCGGAGGATCAGAACTACCTCCACAACGTTCTTGAACAGGAAAACTATTAAGGTATGTGTACTTTATTCCGCTGCGTAATTAGATTACTTACTAGTACACGTTTAGCATTCCGTATTACGTCCCTGTAATCCAACAGAAGATAGGTGAAGGAAAAAAGGATTGTCAAATTCCAGATGTTAAAAAGAGAAATAAATAGACATTAACTTTAATGAATGACAATTGTGCTACTTGGAAAATCAGAGAGAATGGAAGGCATACCACAGCCTGCAACTTTGTAATTTCAGCAACTTGTTCCACAACTGTGCTAGACAAAGTTTTACACTCTTTTACCTGCTAGTAATGACTGTATTAAGCTACCCAGTTGCATAGATAAATGTCTTAAACAACAAATAGTAGTAACCACCTTCCTATCAAGAATCCTGGAAAGAGACTGCACATCAGCCCTCAGAGAATGGATATCCACAACATCGTCTTTGTATTTGCTCAATTGACTCTGCATCATTTCCATCTCTTCTGGAAATCTGGAAACCAAGGCCTTGAAGTCTGCTACGATTGCTTGTCTTCCTAAAATGAAGGCCCATATAAATCATTACTGTGTAATTTAACTACCTAAAAGCAAAGGTTCTCGAAAGGATGAATTGGGAAACCACCAAATGATACCCCGTTCTCGAATGCCTCTTCCAGCTTTGCCTCTATGGGGGGAGAGAGCAAAAGCATGAGATTGTCAGACCTTGATCATTACGGCAGTAAAGAGGATGACGCCGGTCTCGTCTCCGACGAGGCAACTTGAATATTTTAGTTTGACGAAGGTGCTGCGACACGGATCATCCTTTCTGAAGGACAGTGGTGGCGCTCATCACTTTGACTGTGAGGGTGTGGCCGCCGAGATCTTTACGACGACTGTTCGTGGGAACCAGGATCTTTACGGCGGCGGCGGAGCTGTTTCTGCGCAAACTCCGATGAAATCATCCTCCGTTCAGCCGTGAAGTGACACGACGTGGAGAGGAGTGCGACCATTGTAGTCTCTGGCTGCGCATGAAAGAAGAGGAGTTTTTCCTTGTTGGCTGCGCAGGAATGAAGAGAAGAAGCTGTTAGGGTTTTTGTAATTATTGAGAGATAGAACGGTTGTGACTCAAAGAGTTTTTTTTATTACTTATACAAAAAAAAAATCATATAATTTATGAGAGTTTATTAAGTAACTTGTTTAACTATTTTTTTTTTACTGAGAAAAAAAATTATTTAGTAATAAGTTCAACTATTTGACATTACTAATATGATGATATTATTTTATTTATGAGAGATAATATTACCTTTACCTTTAATTTCGCTAAAAAAAACCTTTAATTTAAATTTCCCTCCAAAAATTTCCAAATATTTTACCGCTGTTTCCATCCAAATATACTAGTGTGTATGTTATGTAGACATATTCGGTTGTAGTGTACACACTGAAATTGAAAAATTGTTGTGTGTACTCTGAAAACAAGTAACGTGTGGAATCTGAGTGAAATATCACCATAATAATTTGTTTTGTCGACACATATTGGCTCAACTTCTCTGTTACTAATGCTCTTTTTTGGAACTGTTTATATTTCATTCAATTTAACCTCTTTAGATACAAAACTGTTGATTAAAATGTTGGTTTTTAGTCCACATGGCGCTGAAGAAACCCACACATGTCGCCAAAATAATTAAGTCCTCGAATGCGAATGTTTGTAGAGTGTTATTGAGTCATAGTTCTCAGGCAACTTAAGTTGAATGTGGTAATAAATAGAGTAAGTATGTAGAGTCCATTGATTCAATACATACAATACAATAGTTAAAAAAAATTTAAGAAGTAATACAAGATTAGTAACTATTAGTTCTAATTAAAATCAGATTGTTATTATTATTATTATTATTATTATTATTATTATTATTATTATTATTATTATTATTGAGGATATAGCGATTTAGGATATATTGATTTATGATATATGTTGCGTCCCGGTTGAACTGGGTCGTGTGGACGCGTCTATCTGAGTAGGTTGTTCGGGCATTGGGCTGACACCCTTCGCCTGGAAGAGGCTTTCGCCTTATGCCGATGACGAGCGTTCGGTTTTATCGCTGAGTCTCGGAAAGGTCTGCGTCTCAAGAAATGGCGGTCTGGGCACAGGTTTTAACGTCTGGGCACATCATGCTCCTATTTCTCTTCCTCGTCTTAGCTGCGGGGCCCTTTCCTGCACAAAGGGCCGGTACTAGCATGGAGAGGGGGGGTGGTGCTAGTGGAGCCCTCTCCGATGCCTAAGTCACGATTGGGCTAAAAAGATAACCTTAGAGAGAGAAAATATTTCTAGAGAGAAGTCAGAGCTCAAAGTGCCAAAGTTGGGCAAATGAGAGGATGTGTGAAAATGGGTGGCCAAGGCCTCCTATTTATAGGCTTCCTTGGGACCGGACCCGGTTTTGAAGCGGTTTGATGACGGTTCAAAAGCAAGCGGTAACCTTCATCAATATTGGCAATGCGCGAACTCGACTTCTCTATGCGTAACGGTAATCGCGTAATACCCGTAGAGCAATTCGGACCTCGTCGAATTTGGGCAATTCGGCGAGGTCCGGCTTGCCGTGTAATCCGGAGGTCCGGTCCGGACGCGCGTAACGCACTTCCGGACCGTTTTGACCCTTAGGAGGCGTTTTCTAAACCGTAATATGATTTTCGACATGTTTACGAGGCCCGAAACATAAATACGAACCCGAATTGGACACATATCCATCACTTGCCCCCGAGTCAAGTAACGGTTTAAAACCTTTCTTGACTCTATTTTGAGTTAGGGTACGTGTCCAATTTGAGCTTGACACTAAAATTCCGGTTTTGATTGTCGGTTGGACGTAGAAGTCTTGATTCCGTCCGTCCTTTGATTTTTTGACCGAGCGACTTTATTTCCTGTCATCACGGTTAGTGCAATAGAGAATGCGCGTATCCATCGTGCAAACATGATTACCGCTAGGGATATAAGCGATTAGTAATATGTCATGCGGACATGCTTTTTATCAATATGCACGCACAAGTAACGGTCATGGAAAGAACGTAATTACGTGATGCTAGAAATATAATCCGTATACTCTAAAATGACTTAGCGATTAATATATCATGAATCATGCGATATGCAAACATGCATGTAAAATGAAGAATTTGATATGCGTAATACCAAAATAATCATACGCATAGAGACAAATACTTAGAAGAGGGTGGAGTATACCGTAAGCACTTAGGCGTGGGTATAGATGAATTACTCCTTTGATCCTTATCATCAAGGAATCTTTTGGGATATGTGATTACACTAATTCCCAATCATTCTTCCAGCTCTTTGGGAATTCATTCTTCATCCTTCTTTGCAGGTAATTGCTCCACCATTTCTAGAAACCATTTGCTTGTTCATAGTTTCTTCACCGTTGTAAACTTTAGGTGCATCCCGAAAGTTACGTGTTTGATTCTTGACTTGTTTTCAGAAATTGACACCACCAATCGACTCAGATCATCGCGAGGATTCCGGCGCCGCCTCCAGAATTGCCAGACGACACCGGACGCGCCCTCACGCGCCGTCGCGTGTGTGTTGCCCTGCCGGCGCGTGCAACCCACGCGCCGCCTTCCCGTGCTCCATTCGCCACGGTCTTTACCTTTCTGAAATCGTCTCGACTAGTGGAGTCCATTGTGATACTTTTTGTCAAATTTTGAGGTAGTCTGAAAACTCGATTTTACAGGACAGCTTTGTCTTGATTTTTGGATGTTGCCGTATTGTTGTTCCTTTGAACTATTTGTCGTTGTTGTTGCATAGAGCTGCTCATTGGTGTTCGTATGTCGAATAATTGTTGGTTGGTTGTAGTTACTATCGTCGTTAGCTCATGCCTTAGACGATTTTTTACCTCCGTGTATAGTCGTGGTAAAATTCCCCCATTGGACATATTGCCCCCATGCCTTCGCGTAAAGGCCTTTTGGTCGGTACGTGTAGTTTTTCCCTTAACGGGTTTGTTGGTTGTCGGAAGTTGCCAAACGTCTTTGGGAGTATTCGTTTGTTGTCTTGATGCCTTAGAAAAATATTTTTCCTAAGTGTTGTCGTGTTTGCTCTTCGCGGTTCGCCACGTTAGTCGTTCCCTCTGCATGATAGCTTCTTGGGACGTTGGCCACTTTTGTTGCACGCATCGACTTTGCTATGTGCGTTGACTTTGCTATGCGCGTTGACTTTGCTATGCGCGTTGACTTTGCTACACGTATGTTGTTATGTGCATTGGTGCTTTTATTATCGCATGACTTTGACGTGTAGACTTCTTGTTTGGTTCTTGTAGATTGTGAAGTCGTAGTAACCTCTTGTGGAACTCGTTTCTTTTTTATCGAATTGCCGCTATGAGTAAGTCCACCACTCTTCTATTGCAGACTCCTTTTAATTCTGACGTTGAGGATGATTTAGAGGTAGATTTGGTTTCCCAAGTAGATAGTGCTTTGGGCACTGATGGGGGCGTAGTTGCTGAGCCTTCTGCTGAGGTACCTCCCGTCGAAGAGACGGAAGTATTGGTTAGATATTACACTAACCGTTTGGATAGGCCCTTGTTTGTATTGTATGCGAGTGCTTCTGGACTTGACCCTCGCGTAGAGGCTGTTTACCCCTTTGATGCGATTCGTAGGAGTAGTTTAGGCGATGCTAGTCCTCCGCCTACAGACTTGTCCGTCGTTTATACATCTCATGTTAGGGAGGGTTTACGCTTTCCTTATTTCCCTGACCTGATTGAGCTTTGTAGCGGCTATGGGATTTCCCCCTTAGATCTTGCGCCCAATGGAATTCGGGTGTGGACTTGCTTTAGGGTGCTGTTTCACAAGCAGTCATGGCATTATTCTCCCACCATCTTTCGCTGCTTCTATCAGCTTAAGAGTCCGGACTCTACGGGATTGTGTAGTGTGAAAGTACGCTGGCCGAACTTGCAAGGTGAGTGGTTTGAGGAACTTGGCCTTGGTGAAGCCAAGTGGGATTCTAGTCATCGATTGGTTGTCGCCGCGGATCGCTCTGCCGATCATTGGAGGCACCATTACTTTTTTGTTCATGATGCGGGTATGACTTGGGACGTCGAGTATATTCGGAAATCTGATCCCGCGCCTGCTTTTCGGGAACTCTCCTTGCTGGATAGGGAGGTGATAAAGCAGATATATCACTGTCAGCGATCGCGTGGTTTTACTTGTTCGCTGCGCGTATCTTATCAGGAGTTGGTCGATGTTGGGATTCATGTGCTCCCTTCTGCAGCTTCGGTATGTTAAGCATTTTTATAACTTTTACCGTGTTGCAATGTAGGTTGGTTTGACGGAAAAAGCTCGTCTTTGCAGACGGCAGCTGCTCACAGGATTGCTTCTAACGGAAGGATTGTTTCATCTCCTGCTTCTAGAGCATCGGCGGCTTCCGGGCATGGATAAGGTAAACGGCCTGAATAAACCGTCTTTCTTGTGCACTGTCTTAGTTTAGTTGTATTTTGATTGTAGCTTTGTGTGCTCTTTGCAGGTCGCAAGACGCTTGTTACTGATCGCGTCATTGCCAATCCTGATTCTGCCAAATGGTCCGCCGCTGGGACGCATCCTTTGAGCAGTTCGAAGTTCCCGAAGACTGCTGTGACCGTTCCTACTCCTTCCTGCCATAAAGGGAAGGAAGTTGACGGTTGCAAGGTTGCGCTGTCTGCCCCCCACTCGAGATGGAACGTGCTCTTTCTTCTGGTATAAGCTGAACACTTGTCTGTGTGCTTTTGTTTTTGGTTTTTGCATAACTCTAGTTGGTTTGCATGTAGTGCTCCCGCCACTTGGACGTGCGGATCTGCTTCGTCCTTTGGAAGGCGATATTTCGGATGATAAGTGGATGTCATATGTGACAGGAGATCTCACTTTCCCCAAGAGCTCCCAGCTTAGCATGCCAGAAGTTGGTGTGCGCGTTCTTCATCGATCCGTTCCTCCTGGTGATCGACTTGTTTGGCCATCGAGCGACGAAGAGGCGCGAACCTTTGTTGAGAGATCACTATCTGGATTTACACCAGTAAGTGTCTTTCTTTGCTTTGCTATGCTCGTTGTTTCCGAACATGTATGCTTATTGTCCTGTTGTTTTCAGGTTGTGTCTGATATGGTGCAAATGGCCTCCTTCATGTTGGAACTTGTCCAGGAGAAGCGTGCTATTGTCGATAAAGCTGCCGTTGTGTCCGGCGAGCTTAAGGAAGCTAAGGATGAATTGCGTCGTCTTACTTTGAAGATGACGGATTTTGATGCCCGTTATGATTCTGATCATGCCCGCCTTGTTCAGCTTGAAGCTAAGAATGTTGCTATTGAGAAGGCGATTTCTGACAACGCGGGCAAACACAAGGTTGCCTGTCGGAAGGTGCGCGAAGAGGCAATGAAGGCCGGCATTGAGGAGGACTTGGAAAGTTTCCTACTACTCCTGAGTTTGACAGCGCGGTTACTGCTGCTGCTACGGTGAAGGCCGCTCCTATGCTTAGCGAGTTTGCTGAAGACTTTGTTCGTAGGGTGAGCATTCTTGCTCCTGGCTTTCCCTTTAACAGGTTAGGGCCGTATGCGGAGTTTGCGGTTGGGCAAGTTGCCGAGCTCCGTCGTTTGGATGCTGCAGCAGCACAGTTTGCCTTTTTGTTTGGAGAAGACGGTGGCGACACTAATGTGCAACTTCTGCTTGTTCCGCCCAGTCCTGTCAGAGATGATGGCGTTCATTGATCTGTGCCATGTTTATTGCTTTTGGATATGTTGAACTCGTTTCTGAGCCTATTTGCCCCTCGACTTCTATGTTTGGAACCTTGTTGGAGTTGTTCCTTGGTTGTTGCTTGTGACTTGTTTGCTTTGAACTACGTCGTTTGAACCTGCTTTATGCATAGCAGTTTGCATGATAACTTGTTAGTAATATTTCATACCGTTATCATTTACTGTTTTTGTTGAATGTGGATGACTAGTAACGTAGACATAGTCCCCGCAGCCGTGACCGATAGCCACTTCTTGATTGATGACTTGAGATGTACTCAAGATTGCTTGCATGATGCATTACGCATGTTGCCCTTCTTTCCTGAATAGCTTGCCGCTATATATGTTGTAACCTGTCAAGTATTTTGCGTATAGCGATTTTTCTTAACAAGTAGTGTATATGGCTCGGGTACTTGGCACAAAGGCACTTGACACTGGCCTTTGCTATTTGAAAGGTGTTACCTTGGCTAAGCAAGATACTAGTTTATACCGTCTCTTAGTTCCACTATAAGGCGACGTTGTACAAGACTCGACTTGTAAATTTTATGAGTTTTATAAACAGGGTGCGCACCTGCCAGCGTGTATCAACCCGCGTTGGGGAAGCATACGTAAAAACATTTTGGTTTTTGAAAAAATATTTGTGATACATGTTTCCTGCGTCCAGGGACCACGTAACACGTTTTGAAAATATGTATTGTGATGCATGATTTTCGCGTCCGGGAACCATGCAACACGCTTTGAAAACTTGTAGTACGGAATTGTCATCTAACAAGAGGACTTTTTCCGTAAAGAGTGAACCCTTAAGCAGGAATTCGTAGTACGGGATTGTCATCTAACAAGAGGACGTTCGCCGTATAGAGTGAACCTTTAAACAGGAATTCATAGTATGTGATTGTCGTCTAACAAGAGGACATTCGCCATAAAGAGTGAACTCTTAAGCAGGAATTCATAGTATGGGATTGTCGTCTAACAAGAGGACATCCGCCATAAAGAGTGAACCCTTAAACAGGAATTCATACTTGTTGTAGCGTGGGGTCGTTGTCTAACAAGAGAACTTCCGCCACTTATGGGGTGATCAGTCACGTATTGTATTTGCCCGTCCTGTTCTGAATCCAGGGAATGGCGATGAACATGAGGAATTGCCTCTAACAAGAGATGTCACAACATGTCATTTGTATGTCATTAATAGGACATTGTAGATAGAATGTCGTTAATATGATGTTTGAAGCAGGACGTCATTGGTATGACGTTTTGAAGTAGAACGTCCTTAATATGACGTTTTGAAGTAGAAGGTTGCAATTATGTCTTTGCCAATATGTTGTTGCAGCATGCTGACTCTGAATATATCTTGGGTTTAATTCCAAGTTGTTGATTCCTTGATGACGACTTTTGATATAGTCGTCAATATGAGTAAGTTGTTGTTGATGATAAGCGTTGTCATAACGCGTAGTAGATTTTTTGCTTGCATATAGCATAATATCTTGGATTGTTGATGTAGATAATAAGTGCGTAGTTTTGTTACTTCGCGTTTAATCCAAAATAGCATGCAAGACATAGATATGTACCTACAAATGTAGATTGACTTCATTAGATACTTGCGCGTATTTACATTGTTTTTTCGAGAAGGCGTCAACCGATCATTCCTTCTTAAAACATATATAGAAACTAGATGCGATGATTCTAAAAACACTTAGAATAGAAATGCGCAAAGTAATCAGAAAGGTAGTTATTTCTCCCGTCTCTTTCATGGTTGGTTTGACGATGATGTCGCAGAGTCGGTTGCAACAAATCGCCTTAACGCGCCCAGCGCGATGCATTCTTCGATCTCCCATCTCAGTGGTAGACACATGTTTGTGTTGTGTCCCCAGGCTTTGTGGTATTTGCACCATTCCTTAACGTTGTTTCCCAAGAAAGCCGTCTTTGGAACAAGTGGACTCGGGAGCTTGTTTTCGAGTAGGTTGACGTAAATGTCTTCAACAACCGTGTTTAGCGGTGTGAAAATGTTGTCCATATTGATGCTTGCGCCTTCCTGTTTATTCGTTTCAGCTTGAACTTCTTTGTCCCAACTGAGGGGTGTACCCCACCTCAGTTCTTGTTCACACATGTCTGCTGTCTCGAGCTTGTCTTTTAGATCTGCCATGGTCCTGGTTGTTCGCCATCCATGAGTTCTTCCGAAGAGAAGGAAGGATCTGGCGTTCATGTTTGCAAAGAACACGCTTATCACTTCCTCTCTTGTTGCTTTTGCCAAAGAGGCGTTGGCAGCGAATCTGTTGAAGTATTTCATGATTGGCTCGCCTTCACCCTGCTTGACGAGCCATATTTGGTTCCATGAAGAGTACTGAACGTACTCTTGTGGATTCCAAACTATAACAGCTTGCTCATGCCTTCCATCATCAACAATTTTCTGCTTCTTGAAAGAATTCACCATCGCCACATGGAAGTGGTGCTTTGCTCTTAGGGCGTTGACGTAACATCATCTTGCGGATATCTGGTCGCCTAGTACTTCCCCGATCCCGTGGTCAGTAGGGAACTTCATCTTCTGATGGACAGTAGAGGGCACGATCACGTAAGGGTTGATCGTTGTTCGCCCTAAAATTCCATTATAGGCCCCAAGAGATTCCACAACGACAAAAGTGACGTTGACGTGCAATGCTTTCCACCCTTGGCCAAGGATGACAGGAAGCGTGATCGTTCCCAGGGGGTGTGTGGCTGTCCCGGCAAAGCTGACTAGCGAGAAAGTTCCCGGAGTCAAGTCTTTAACTGATTTTCCCAGTTGCTCCAGGACTTTGACATGTAGATTGTCAGCGGAGCTTCCACCATCGACGAGGATTCTTTTCACATCATATCCGTCGATGTCCATGGTTATGACTAAAGCATCATCGTGAGGGTAAACGATATGCTTTAAGTCTTCTCTGGAAAATTGGACAACCATGTCATCTTGCTCCGGTTGCTTGCGCTTTCCATATCTCGGCAATGTTGCTGCTTGGGATGCATAAATGTCCCGAGCATTAGACACTTGTCCTCCGGCGGCAGGTCCTCCGTGGATGACGTTGATGACACCTCGCTTGGCCGGCAGAGGGTTGTCGTTGACTTTCTCTTTGCCTATACTTCCTCTCTTTGATGACTCTGCTTGAGCCTTCTTTGGGGTGTTGTCGCCTTGATCGACGAATTGTTTCAATTCGCCCTTGAGGACGAAGTTGTTAATGCGGAAACGTAGGCTGACACAGTTGTCTGTCTCGTGGCCGAAGACCTCGTGGTTTTCACACCACTTGTCTTTGTCTTTCCCCAGCGGGCCTTTTCTGAAATTGTTCGGCTCTATCCACATGTTCGCATCCTTCATTTCCTTCAATATCACGGACAGCGGGGCATTCAATGGAATGCAGTCAGCGAGGTTTACTTCTTTTGGCTTCTGGAAATCTCCTTGAAAAGGCCTTTTCGGCTGAGGCTGCCAATTTCTTCCTTGCTGACCGCTTGAGGGTGGTTTTGCTTGATTCTGCTTTGGGTTCCTTTTGCCTTTGCCACAGAGACCTTCGCCTTGTTCTGGCTCCTGAACCTTTCTAGGTCTATGTACTCTTTAACTCTTGCGGCTAACTCTTCTAGAGTTTCAGCTGGGCGCTTTGCCATCTTTTCTGCTAAGGCGTAGCCTCTTCATCCGAGGTTTCAGATGAATGCTCGAACTATCTCTCCCTCCATCAGGTTCCCCTGAATATCACAGATATTCTGGTTGAAGCGAACGTAATACTCAGCGAGAGATTCTTCATTTTGCTGTTGGACGTCGTCCAGAGCATTTGTTCCTTTTAGCAATGTGCGTTCGCCCATATATCGCTGAATCAACTTAGCCTTCAGGTTTGCCCATGAGGTGATGCTTCCGCATGGCAGCGAGAAGAACCAGTGTGCTGCTGTTCCGGCAAGAGTTTGTGAAAACATCATTGCAAAGTGGTGTGGGTTCATCGTTCTTCCAATAGAGAGGCATCGTGCTTCTGCACGTGTTCCACTGGATCTCCCTTTGTGCGATAGAGATCTCCTCCTATCCGGTACAGTGCGTCTGGGACGCGACTGTTTACAAGGTGGTCCGCGAACGGATGCGACGCCCTTTCTTCAAGCGTGTGCATTCTCAACCATTTATTCTAACATCTCGGCAGTAAACCCTTTTACATGTGCAGCATAATCCGTTGTAGGATTTCGCCGACCAGTGTTATGGTAGATGTCAGATCAATCTCTGCTTGTGGCCTGGAAGGGATCATCCCTCGTTGTCTGCTGTGAGCGGTGGTATGGGGGTTGCCTTTCATTCCTCCAATGACGGGCTCCTTGGGAAGGAGTGTATGAACGTGCGGTTTCATATCTTGCATGTTGGTTTCTGCCCTGGAATGGACCGCCTTGGCGGGTAGTGTCTTGCGACATTTCTCTTGTTGGCGCAGTGTGTTCCTGGGCGGTTGGAGGTAGTTGAGCCGCATATCCTTGATTTTTTAGTGACTCGCGGAATGCGAGTAACTCTTCCAGCGTAGCCATCATTGCTGGAGTAATGGTAGGCATCGGGTTTGCTCCCGTTCTTTGTTGTTCGCCTTGCGGCATTTCTGTCTGAAATTCATCATCATCATGCATCTCTGGCTCGAAACCAGGTGGGGGTGAACGATGATCGTCACTTGGTTCTTGGTGGTTGTGCTGTGCATCGGGCACATCCTCGTTTGGCATGGATGAAGCTACGGAAGTAGCTCTCGGTATGTGGGAAGGTCCCGGCTGGCTTCCAGCTGGCTTCTGACCTCCTGCTCTTTCGCTTGCCGGAGACTTCTTAGGACCTCCAGGCCTTTTCCTTCCATTTCTCGCGTTAACCTCTTCGGGAGGGTTGCGATCACTCGTCATGTCTTTGCGGTATGGTAGCTTTTGTTCGAATCACGGAGACGGTGCCAAATGTTGCGTCCTGGTTGAACTGGGTCGTGTGTATGCATCTGTCTGAGTAGGTTGTTCGGGCTTTGGGCTGACACCCTTCGCCTGGAAGAGGTTTTCGCCTTATGCCGATGACGAGTGTTCGGTTTTATCGCTGAGTCTCGAAAAGGTCCGTGTCTCAGGAAATGGCGGTCTGGGCACATGTTTTAACGTCTGGGCACATCATGCTCCTATTTCTCTTCCTCGTCTTAGCTGCGGGGCCCTTTCCTGAACAAAGGGCCGGTACTAGCACGGAGAGGGGGGGGGGGTGCTAGTGGAGCCCTCTCTGATGCCTAAGTCACGATTGGGCTAAAAAGATAACCTTAGAGAGAGAAAATATTTCTAGAGAGAGGTCAGAGCTCAAAGTGCCAAAGTTGGGCAAGTGAGAGGATGTGTGAAAATGGGTGGCCAAGGCCTCTTATTTATAGGCTTCCTTGGGACCGGACCCGGTTTTGAAGCGTTTTGATGACGGTTCAAAAGCAAGTGGTAACCGTCATCAATATTGGCAATGCGCGAATGCGGCTTCTCTATGCGTAACGGTAATCGCGTAATACCCGTAGAGCAATCCGGACCTCTTCGAATTTGGGCAATTCGGCGAGGTCCGATTTGCCGTGCAACTTGGACCTCCGGATTGCAAGCAATCCGGAGGTCCGGTCCGGATGCGCGTAACGCGCTTCCGGACCATTTTGACCCTTAGGAGGCGTTTTCTAAACCGTAATATGATTTTCGACGTGTTTACGAGGCCCAAAACATAAATACGAACCCGAATTAGACACATATCCATCAATATATGGAATAGTTGTTTAAGGTTTATGATATAGTGATTGGAGACCTTCAAAGAAATTTTTTTGTAATACATTGTACATGTGTCAACATATATATTCATGTGTTTTAATTTTTGCAGAGCACTTTCATATGTGTTTTATGGTCATATACGTAATATATGTGTTAGCACATATTCAAAAATGTGCAAACTGCGCTCCATTTCCACACGGTTTATTGACCTGAACTAACTCCACACCGACACAAAACACACGAAATATATAGGGTATTCAATCAGTGTGTACATGAGGAATTCTTAATACAATTTCCACACCGTTTTAGTGTCGGTATGTACTTTGTATGGAATCCGAATGCATACAGCTTTTCAAAATTGTCAACAACTTAGTATGTATCTAGTGTGCAATCCTAGTGGATTTACATACATCCACACCCGTTTGGACCAAATCGGTGTGTACTCATGTTTTTTCTTGTAGTGGTATATTATAGATTAGAACAAGCAATATATATTATAGATTAACGTGAGACACAAGCCCCGCTCTTCCAAGAACAGATTCGAATCGACAGAATAGGGAACCGGTCACCTCACCGGTTTGATGCCCGGTCAGTTTTGATAAAAAAATTTGGCCAAATAAATATCGATTATGAGAAACACTACTAAAAATAAAAACATGAGAAACAATGAAAATGCTAAATTGACTGTCTCGATTAGCCTACAATTGTAGTCGACTATGCTACGACTTACACGTGACCTCTTAAAGTAGATGGACAAGCCCATGAATTAATTAACATTCTCTTTCCTTTACTTTGTTTTGACATATATGCCCTTAGCTTTGTTGGAAATACTGAGGGTAAATATGCAAATTTACAAAGTCTGAGGATCAAAATGAAATATTCTAAAATTCGAGTACTTACAAGTAATTATATCAATTAACACGCAAGATATAGGCAACACCGAAATTATATGTAAAATCGACACGAAAACGAATACGTATTTTTTATAATGAGGCCCGTGCGGATCACGGTCTCCTTAAGGAAATTTCGCCCCTCCCCACCCTCGGGTTATGCAAAGGGGTTTTATACAAGGGGCGATCACCTCCCAGGATTCAACAGTGTCATCGAATCATGTTATGCATGCAACACGTTCGACTGAACCGAACTCACAGTACCTGAATTCAAACAAAGAACAGGAAAGCCGACGACAACGGCTAAAAAATAACTAGAAAGGTTGAACACGACATAAGTCGAAATCAAGCTAGGAAGAACTTTGCAATTCGTCAATACGGAGAACAGAGGAGGAGAAAAATATAACTTGGATTCCAAAAAAAAAAAAGATTCCGAAAAAATATTGGATACTCAACCAAAAGGAAGAGATCACATTTTTCCAAGTTGTGCAAAAGAAGAGAAGGGGAAGGCTCCTTTATATAGGAGAGGAATGGAGGCGATTTGGTGAAACTACTCGAAGTGGTACAAAATTTTCAACAATTACACATTCACACAAAAAATGGGCTAAAAATGTGAATTGGGCTCAAACTAAAAGATTGGGCTTAAAAAGAATAGACAAAATACTAGTCCAAATATAGCCCAAATATTGCCTGGTCCCCGAGCGATATGCCAGGAATCAGCCCCGATGTGATCGTACACGAGCTGAAGATAGACCCCGCAATCAAACCTATCACGCAGAAAAGGCGTCCGATGGGCACATACAAGAAGATTGCGATCCAGCAGGAGGTGGGCAGGTTGCTCGATGCCGGGTTTATTAAAGAACTCCGATTCCAGACTTGGGTTGCTAATCCGGTACTGGTGAAGAAGACTAATAGGAAATGGCGGATGTGTGTGGATTTCCGCGACCTGAATAAAGCTTGCCCAAAGGACTGTTATCCGCTCCCGAGAATCGACCAGCTGGTGGATGCCACGTCGGGACATGAGCTGTTGAGCTTCATGGACGCATATTCGGGCTATAACCAGATCAAAATGGCCAAGGAGGACGCTCCTCACACAGCGTTTTATGCAGACAGTGACATCTATCACTACGATGTCATGCCTTTCGGGTTAATCAATGCCGGGGCAACCTATCAACGGATGGTGAATAAGCTGTTCGGAGATATGCTGGGAGAAACCATGGAGGCTTACGTGGATGATATGCTGGTAAAGTCCCGACAAGCCGAGGATCATGTGCACAACCTAACCCTGGCGTTTGAGCGGATGAGGCTTCATCAGGTCCGTTTAAACCCGACAAAATGCGCCTTCGGAGTCCACTCAGGGAAATTTTTGGGCTTTATGGTGAGCCATAGAGGAATTGAAGTGAATCCCGAAAAGCTGAGGGCGTTTGAGGAGATGCAGTCCCCGATAAACCATCGGGAGGTACAAGTGCTGAATGGCCGACTGGCTGCAATGAATCGTTTCCTGTCCAAAGCCAGCGACCGATCAATGCCATTTTTCGAAGTCCTGAGGGCCAACAAGAAATTTGAGTGGACCGCCAAGTGTGAAGAGGCGTTCCAAGCACTCAAGCAGCACCTTCGCACCCTCCCGCCGTTGGCAAAACCGGTTCCAGGCGAGCCGCTCTATCTTTATTTGGCTGTTTCTGAATTTTCCATTAGCTCTGTGTTAGTAAAGATTGTCGAGGGTAATCAAGTCCCCGTCTATTATGTAAGCAAGGCGTTTGCCAAGTCTGAATTGAATTATCCTGCCGTTGAGAAGTACCTCTTTGCGTTGATTATTACTGCTCGGAAGCTAAGGCCTTATTTCCACGCACACGAGATCACAGTGCTGACGAACCAGCCTTTGAAGCATTTTTTGAACCGACCGGATGCGTCGGGAAGATTAGTGAAATGGGCAGTAGAGCTTAGTGAGTTTCGCATACACTTTGCTCCAAGAACGACCATCAAGGGCCAGGCATTGGCAGATTTCATAGCAGAATTTACAGCCCCCGATCTAGAAGAAGCGGGCCCTGTAGAGGGGGCAACCATGGAGGTCCCGACAGAAGAACAACCAGAGAGGGCAGAGCAATCAGAACAGCCAAACGGGGAAAATACCTGGGAAATGTACACGGATGGCTCCTCGAGTTCAGACGGATCAGGAGCAGGCTTTTTGTTGATACCACCGGGTGAAGGTGAACCGCTCCGATACGCCTTGGCTTTAACATTCAAGGCCACAAACAACGAAGCGGAGTATGAAGCTCTTATCACGGGCCTAAAAATTGCTAAAGGCACTGGGGTCGATCACTTAAGAGTGAAGTGTGACGCAGCTTTAATCGTGAACCAGGTTCAAGGGCGATACGAAGCGAGGAGTCCGATAATGAAGAAATACCTACGCGAGGTACAAGCCCTGAAGGAGAGCTTTAAAAGCTTCGATATCGAGGCAATCCTGAGGGAGGAGAACGTAGAGGCAGACGCCCTGAGCAAATTTGCCCTGGGGGCACCCTTGGAAGACAACCGGAAGGTGCACTTCTTAGAGAAGGTGATCTTATCGACCATCGACCCAACACAGGTGTGTACCATCGAGGCGAAACCGGAGGAAGAGCCCACTTGGATGACCCCGATAGTCGCATACCTGACCACGGGGGCAGTCCCCGATGATAAGGTAGTAGCTGACAGGATACGTCGGATCGCGGCTAATTACGTGATGCTAGACGATCAGCTGTACAAGAAGGGCTGGTTCTCGACTCCGTACTTGAAGTGTGTGGCAGAACCCGACACAAATCGAATCCTGAAGGAGGTGCATGAAGGGGTCGCAGCTTGTCATGAAGGAGCCCGATCCATTATGAGGAAAGTGCTGAACTTGGGTTATTATTGGCCTACGATGAGCAAGGAAGCAACGGCGTTGGTCCGATCCTGTGACGCGTGCCAGAGGTACGCCCCGAGTATCGTGGCTCCGGCCGCTAATCTGACATCCATCAAGAGCGCTTGGCCCTTCGCGCAATGGGGCATCGACTTGGTGGGACCTCTTCCACAAGCACAAGGTCAATGTAAGTATTTACTTGTAGCTATCGATTATTTTTCAAAATGGATAGAGGCAAAGGCATTGGCTAGAACGACGGGGAATCAGATCGTCAAGTTCCTCCAGACCCATATTGTGTCCAGATACGGGATTCCTAAGGTGGTGATCAGCGACAATGGCCCACCATTTAACGGCTCTCAGGTGAGGGAGTATCTGGAGGAGTTGAACATCGAGCATCGGACAGCTTCCGTACGCCATGCTCAGACGAACGGTCAGGTGGAGTCAGCCAACAAAATCGTGATGGATGGCCTGAAGAAGAGGGTCTATGCCTTGAAGGGCAAATGGCTGAACGAACTGGAAAACGTGCTTTGGGCTGTTAGAACGACACCCAAACGATCAACGGGGGAGACTCCGTTTGGCCTCGTTTATGGCACGGAGGCTGTCGCCCCCGTGGAGGTAGCTGTGGCATCCCATCGGATGAGATATTACGAGCCTCTGACGAATGATGAGATGAGACGTCTGGACTTGGAATTGCTCGAAGAGAAGAGGCGGGAACCCGATGAAGTCCAAGCTCGAATGCGTTTGGCGACGGCCAGGTACTACAATCGGCGAGTGAAGTCCCGACAATTCTTCGTCGGGGAGTTGGTTTGGCGTCGCAACGAGTTTACCCTCTTGGATCGAATCAACAAGATGTCACCAAAATGGGAAGGACCTTATAAGGTCGTGGGGATGCCAGCTCCAAATGCGTACAAATTGGAAGACCTCGATGGCAGAACGTTAAAGCATTCTTGTAGTGGCAAACACTTGAAGAAACACCATGCTTGATGAAAGTCGCCTTAAGTGGTGCCCGATGAAAGTCGCCTTAAGTGGTGCCCGATAAAGTTGCCTTAAGTGGTGCCCGATGTAAAATCGCCTTAAGTGGTGTATGTTGTTTATCGTTTAATTCGATGTAAGCAAATTTTATGCCATCAATAAATAAAGAGGTTGCTTCCAATCAGAGTTATTCTTAGATTTATGCTAAGTATCAAAGTCGCCTTGAGTGGTGCACGAGAAAAGTCGCCTTAAGTTGTGCACAATGTAAAGTCGCCTTAAGTGGTGCACCATGAAAAGTCGCCTTAAGTGGTGCTCGGTTCTTAGATTTATTCTAAGTATTGAAAAGTCGTCTTAAGTGATGCACGATATTAAGTCGTCTTAAGTGATGCGCGAGGTTAAGTCGTCTTAAGTGATGCATGTGTTTTAGATTTATTTTAAGTATTGAAAAGTCGCCTTAAGTGGTGCACGATATTAAGTCGTCTTAAGTGATGCACGAAATTATGTCGCCTTAAGTGGTGCACGATGATAAGTCGCCTTAAGTGGTGCAAATTAGTAAATCGTCGGGAATGACGTACGAAAATGTCTTAAGTGTCGAAGTATCGAGCTAAGCAAATATAGTAAAGCCACTTGGAGAAGTGCATTGAAAAGATCGGAACTAAGAAAGTCTAATAAATTGGTAAGGGCTCAAAGGCCCAACGATTACAAAAGCGAGGAAAATACAAGGACTCTAAAGATAAGCAGTTAGGCTTGGTCCTTGTCAGCGGCATCTGTTGAAGCGGGGTCCACGAGGTCGGCGGCAGAAGTCTCCACAGGGTCGGCCGCGGGAGGATCTACGATCGGGGCATCCGCACTTGGAAGCTCGGCGGCATCTTCGACAATCGCGAGGGTACTCCCCCCATCACTCTCCTCAGAAATAGCAAAGTACTTCTTCGCAAAGGGAGCGAGAGAAGGAGACTTGTCGAAGTTGATGGCGTCACCATACTCCAGGTGGAGCTCCTCAACCGCGATGAAGAGAGTGTTCTCCACCTCCGCGCCGAAGAACTTCATAGCATCAGCCTGGAAGTCCTCAGACTTCCGATAATCCTCCCGACCTTTGGCCTCGGCCGCGACCAGCTGCGCAGGAACCCCCGCGACTTGCTCCTCCAAAGCCTTCTTCTCGAGGACCAGCTTGTCCTCAGCAGCCTGCCGCTCCTGTCGCTCCTGCCTCAGGAGCCCCTCGAAGTCCCCGACCTGCTTTTGGAGATCCTGAACCTTTTGAACAAGGACGGCCTGCTCCTTGGCAAGTTTCCCCCGCGAAGACTTGGAGGCTGCAAGATCCTCCTTAAGCTTGTCGATGGCCGCCCGATCCCGCTCCCGGGACTCATCATAGGCGATGAGGTACCCGAAAAGACGGTTGAAGTCCCCGAGCTCCTACAATAGAAGAAAGAAAAGTGTTAATGGACAAACAACCAGATTTACCAATGAAAAGGGAGAAGTGAAGTTTTACCTCTATCCGACGCAGGGACATCTCTCTGACATCCCGATGCATAGCAGTCCGATTCAGGGAAATCGGGTACCGCATGGTGGGCAGGATCGAGCCTGTCAGTAGATGCAGAGCCAGGTCCTGATGCTGGTCCCCTTGTCGAAGCTGGACCCCTTGCAGTGTTTGGATTGGAGTCCAGGGAGAATCCACTTGCGCGGGGTCGAAAGCCCTATAGAAACTCCCATCGAGAGGGACAGGAGGAGGGCTAGCAAGAATCGTGGAGGGGCACGCCTCCGGCTCGACCCGGGCGGGGGAAGGAGTGAATTTGTGGATGGGCGACGGCTGTCGCTGCTGCGGAGAAGATGAAGGGGGCAGCCCCTGAGAGGTTGGTTTCAAGGGGGACTGCCCCGTCCTCCGACGATGACGAAGGGAGCCACCCTCATCAGTCTCCTCGGAGGAGTCCAAGCTTTCAACCCGACGAAACTGTTCGCCGGTCGGGGTCTTCTCCCCAGTTGAGGGAGGCGCCCCTGTTGAAGACGGTGCACCCGCAGAAGCTTCAGCACACGATGGAGCCCCTGAGCGACCTGCACCTAGAGGACGAGAGGCTTCAGAAATGTAATCAGGGAGTTCATCAGGATTCTTATACCAAACAATACGTCGGGAGACATATTGATCCTTCCCGTGGTAGTGGTAGTAGCCCGCCTTCAGGACACGAGGAGTTTCGCCTCGAAGGATTCGTCTGACGTCAGCAATACGGGCCTCCCTGGTTGAAGGAATCAAATCCTTCGGGACCATCCTCCTATACGATTTAATAGCGAGTCGGAGCTTTTTACCTTCTTCAGCATTCTGGACGTCGAAGAGTTGGTCCAGCTCCACGTGCTTCCGCTTAGGTTGCTCTGCAAAAGGAGACCCCGACGGAGCAGCAGCCTTCTTGGCGGACTTCCTCTTCCGCGAGGGGCGGACGGCATCAGTCTCCCCCTGCTTAAGGAACAGATCGGTCAGCACAGATACCCTCTTGGCTGCAAACAGTAAACGAAAAAAGAGTTAGAAGTTTACCCAGGGAACCACATTGGAGGGGCCGTCGAAAAGCTGCCCCCCAGAGATTATATCGAGGAGTCGGATCCCGGCGTTCACCAGGTCCCGCTCCACGAGGGAATTGGCGTCGAGGGTAGTGTAGGACTCCCCCCATCGGTAGAGCTGGATGAGTTGAAGAGTTTGGAAATCTTCGTCGGTATAGGTGTGGAAGGCAGGCGGAGAGTCTGCTTCCACCTCCCATCGGGGCCATGGGATCGAAGAGTGTTGAATGAAGAAGTAGCTCCTTTTCCAACCACTGTTGTCGGACCCCGTATCAACCAGGAGTCCCCGACCCTTGACCACCTTCCAGGTGTCATTGGTCCAGTTACACCGTCCAAGTTGTGCCTTGCTCCACTTCGGCATTCGGGGGTAGAAGGCGCAAACCCCCGCCTCGTTGCACTTCATCCCATAGAAGGTCCTGAAGAGCTTGAGGCTGTACACCCACCGCTGTCGGAAGCAGAGGACCTGGAAAGCATTCCACAGGCGAATGGCGTGCGGAGAGAAGGTGGTCGGATGAGTTTTGTAATGCTGGCACATCTCGACCAGATTACCACAAAAGGGGAATCTGATCCCCGCTAATACTTGCCCCGTAGAGACAAACACCTCCCCTTTTCGGGGACGGGTAACCTCAAGGTTACCCGAGGGGCGAGGCCAGGGATACGGGAAACGAGGTTCCCAAGTAGAAGTGATGCACCCCTCTCGGAGAGCTGCATCATAAGCAGTGTTGGAGATTTCATTCAGAGCATAATAAAAGTTGAAGGGCTTTCTCCCCTCGGAGCTGGATCCGCTGTCTGAAAAGTAGCAATGGCAAGGAAGGCACAGTGGGATTTTCGGAAAGCTGTAAACAGGGAAAAGATGAACAAGCAACGAAGAAAAAATCCTTACCAGACATGATGAGTTGGAGGTTGAAGGAGTGAACTGGGCGTTGCCGGAAAGATGGCAGGAAAGGCACTAAGGGTCTTCGGAATCGCAAAAGCTTGAATTCACAAAGGTTGTAGAGAGCTCCTGAAAATTCGAAGACGGTAAAAGTGATCCAACACCCACAGTTAGGGTTTTATAGGCGAAGAGGACAGTTGAAGGGACATTTCGATCCGAGTCGTCGAAGTTGAAGAGTTTTAATCTGAACCGTTGAGATGGAACGTGCAGGAGGGCAACGGACGTAATGATGAAACGGCCTGAAAAGCACTTTTCAGAGAAAGCAGGCGCGAAAAATCAGGCACGAGTGCCGAAGACGTCGCTTCACTAGCTGCTGCATTTAATGAACTGGGGAATCGAGGAGTCCCCTCGGATGTGGCAGTTATCCACAAAGCATTGAAGAAACGTAAAGGAGAAGACTAGCATTGAGTGACTATGCCAAGGGAAAGCCCCCCGATTCCGATATCGGGAGGTCGGGAGTTGAAAGACACGACGAACTAAAAGTCCCTCATGTCTTGGGGGCAAATGATGGGTCCGACTATAGCCGTTAGGCCCTTTAACGATGAGGAAACGGCAAATAGGTCCGGTGGGCCCTAAATGAAGGCCAAGATGGCCCAGGCAAAGAATCCCGACGAAGGGAGTCCGAGGATGAAGAGGTCCCGACAGAGTCGGACCTGACAGGCGAGCTGAACGCTCCCGACGAGATGCCTCTGAGTAGGCCCCGATGACGAATCCCTGAGAACAATAGGCCCTGTAACGATGACGAGGGGCCCCGAGCGGTGACACAACAAGATAACTCTGGAGCCCCCGATGTTAGTCGGGACTCGCTATCAGAGGATAAGGCCGGGATACGCGGGGCGTGGCCGAGATACGCGGAACGTGGTTAAGATACACGGAGCGTGGCCGAGATACGCGGGGCGTGGCCGAGATAAGTGAGATCATGGCCTAGATAGGCGGGATCACACCCGAGATACGCGGGATACGGGCTAACCACCCCCAACGGTTCACCAGGTAACTGAGGTGTCTCTTCGCCTATAAAAGGGCAAGAGGTCACCTCAGATCACTTACGTTGAAATACATTACTTGAGATTACTGCTTGCCAGTCCGTACGAGATACTCATTTAAGCATCGGAGAGGGATTCTGGGTCACCGTCCGGTCTATCCCCTCTTGCAGGATTGCGTGGAGCGAAGGAGCTAGGATCGTCGTCAAAGTCCGTACCGGAGTTCCACCGTGATCCAACAGTTGGCAGAAATAAACCGAGTATGGGAGTCCAAAAACAGTGTCGGGGCCCTTGGGGAAGAGGAAAATCCGACCCCCAAGGGTAGGGGTTGGGTGTGGCCACCCAACCCCTCCTAGGGGAGATCGGGTTGGCTGACCCGATCTCCCCTAGGGGAGGTCGGGTGTGGCCACCCGACCTCACCTAGGTGAGTCTAACTTGGCCCGGACGAGTATTTCGGCCTCGTCCGGACCGTTGGTGTTTCCGCGGGGTGTTCGGGTTGAAGTTTCGATTTGCAATCATTAACGGGGTGAACAAAATGAAACGATTTGGAAGTCAACGGGTTCAAATTGGGCGTATATCCATCATTTTGTACTTGGCGGTTTGAAAAGGCTCATTGGGATGCATGTTGGGGCAACTAGATGAAGATGGCCAGACAGAACACTCCATTTATTACCTCGGCAAGAAGTTCACCGAAGGAGAGGCCAAGTACACGGAGGTTGAAAGGACAAGTTGCGCGTTAGTATGGGTGATGCAACGACTCCGACAATATACATTGTATTACGCTATACACCTCATTTCTAAGCTGAATCCCTTGAAGTACATACTAGAGAAGCCGACGTTAATGAACAATGTCGCCAAATGGCAGGTCCAACTAGCTGAGTACAACATACAAGTCAATCCTCGTACTTCGATAAAAGGGCAGGCTATTGCATATCATCTGGCCGAGTTTCCCATTGATGACGATCATCAAGCAAGTCACGAGCTTCCGGACAGCGACATACTTCACGTAGAAGAAGAGACAGAAAATGGAAGCATGTGGAGAATGTATTTTGATGGAGCTGCATATTCCACCGGCTGTGGTGTAGGGGCAGTACTCGTATCCCCAAAAGGTCAAAATTTTCCGGTAGCGGCGAAGATTAGTTTTCCATTCACCAACATGACAGAATACGAAGTGTGCATTCTCGGGTTGCGAGCGGCAATTGATTTCAAGATACATGAGCTGGAGGTTTATGGAGATTCCATGCTGATCATTCTTCAAACCTTGGGAGAATGGAAAACAAGAGATCCCAAGTTGCAACCATATCATCAGTATATCGAAGAATTGAGCGAGAATTTCGAAGAAATAACATTCACGCAGATGCCTCAGAGTAAAAACCAATTCGCAGACGCGTTGGCGACCCTCGCATTAACCGTGAATATTTCATATGGGAATTCCATAGAGCCTCTCGAGATTGAAGTAAACAAGCATCCTGCATATTGTTGCACGCTTGAAGAATCAGATGGCGAACCCTGGTTCATTGATATAAAGAGATACTTGCAGTCAGGCGAGTTTCCCGAGGGTGCAAGTAGCAAGGATCGGAAAACCATCCGCAGGATGGCATGCAATTACTTTCTTAGTGGTGATGTTCTTTATAGAAAATCTTTTAATGCTACACTTTTGAGATGTGTAGGTTCTGAAGAGGCAAATCGGTTGATGGAGGAAGTCCACGAAGGAAGCTGTGGACCGCACGTGAGAGGTCACATGCTCGCGAGAAAAATCATGAGGATGGGCTATTTTTGGACTACCCTGATGTCAGACTGCGTCAAGCACGTCCAGCGGTGCCACCTAGGCCATGTGTACTCTAGTCAGATTCATGCGCCGCCAAACGAGTTGCATCCGATGTCTTCTCCGTGGCCTTTTTCAATGTGGGGAATTGATGTGATCGGTCCCATTTCACCAAATGCATCTAACGGTCATAGGTTTATTTTGGTGGCAATTGATTATTTCACCAAGTGGATAGAGGCTGTCACACTTGCGTCAGTTACTGCAAAAGCGTTTAAGCGTTTCTTACGAAGAGACATTGTTGCCCGTTACGGGGTACCCGAGACGATAATCACAGACAACGACAAGAATCTCAACAACAAGTTGATAAACGATTTATGTGGTCAACTCAAGATCAAACACAGAAATTCGTCCCCATACCGTCCTTAGATGAACGGTGCAGTGGAGGCGGCGAATAAGAACATAAAGAAGATCATTGAGAAGATGACAGTCACATACAAATGATCGTTTTTCCATAATATGCTACATTGTGCACTCTTGGCATACAGAACTTCGATCCGTACATCAACCAGGGCAAATCCGTTTTCACTCGTATATGGAACCGAAGCAGTTCTACCCGTAGAAGTGGAGATTTCCTCAGCAAGGATCCTGGCAGAATCGGGGCTCGACAAAGCAGAATGGGCCAGACGAAGATATGATCAGTTGAATCTCATCGATAAAAGAGGCTCACGAAACTTTTCCATGGGCAATGTTACCAGCAACGAATGGCTAGGGCCTTTGACAAGAAGGTGCGACCACGTAATTTCCAACGAGGGGACCTGGTACTGCGAAAAGTACTACGTATCAATCCTGATTCACGAGGGAAGTTCACGCCCAAATACGAAGGACCCTAATGGTCAAAGAGGTGTTCAAAGGAGGCGCGTTGATCATCGCTGATATGGACGGTCGAGGCCTCCCGAGTCCAATCAATGCAGACGTACTCAAAAGGTACTATGCCTAAAAGAGTAGTTTCCCATTGTGAAGCTAAAAAAAAAAGGAAATAAAATTCCTGCTAGGTTGAAAATCTGTAAAGGCGACCTAGGCAAAAATTAGGGATGAGATGTATGATTGAAAATCTGAAAGGAGAATCATGGAAAAATGAGAGTTTTCTTAATAAAAAAAAATTCAAAAAAGAAAAAATCAGGGCCCTAAGTAGCGATGACGACACGTTTCATAACGCATCCCTAATAAAGAGTGATTCCGCTAGGTTGAAAACCCGAAAGGGCGGCTTAGGCAAAATTAAGAAATGAGGGGCATGATTGCGAAATTCATAAAGTGCAATCATGGCAAAATGAGAGAAAATGGAAAAAACCGAAGGGCACGGTCGAAAATCTCAAAATTGACCGTGGAAAAAGGAAAGAATATGAGAAAAAAAAAGATCCCGCTAAGTTGTCATGTCATGTACAGCTTAGGCAAAAATTAGGGAGAGACATTCAAGTCGTCAAACCACTAGAGGTTTTTCTCCGACGGACGCCACTGGAGGCTCTTCACCGACGGACGCCACAGAGGCTCTTCTCCGACATACGCCACTAGAGGCTCTTCTCCAACGGACGCCGCTAGAGGCTCTTCTCCGACATACGCCACAAGAGGCTCTTTTCCAACGGACGCCACTAGAGGCTCTTCTACGACAAATGCCACTGGAGGCTTTTCATTTTCGCTCGCCACTGGAGGCATCATCTATCAAGATTTTACTTTATTGCACGCCACTGGAGGTTTTAACTTGTCGCTCGCCACTGGAGGCATCGTCAATTGAGACTTTTCTTTACTGCACGCCACTGGAGTCTTTTCGTTATCGCTCGCCACTGGAGGCATCATCTGTCATGATTTTACTTTATTGCACGCCTGTGGAGGCTTTTATTTGTCGCTCGCCACTGGAGGCATCGTCGATTGGGATTTTTTGTTACCGCACGCCACTGGAGGCTTTTCATTACCACACGCCACTGTAGGCTTTTCATTACCGCACGCCACTGGAGGCCTTTCATTACCGCACGCTACTGGAGGCTTTTCTTTACTGCGCCGTCACTGGAGGCTCTTCTTTATCGCACCGCCGCTGGAGGCTCTACGTTTCGCACTACCATTTGAGGTTTTTCTTTAGCGATGTCCTTCAATAAAGCCAAAGGCCACCTTGGAGACTTGAAGACCCGGAAGAAGATATACTTCCTAACCAAAATTAGTGTTTACTCGTCTTTGGACAAACCCCCCTCGAATGCATTATACGGGAGTCCGTCCAAAGAGGAGCAAGCTGTAAACACCTAATTTTGGTACGCGTGACACGTATGTGACACGTTAAAAATGTTGTTATGTGTAACATGTTTAATAAAGGAAATATTTAAATATGGAAGGTCATGGGGTTGCTAAAAATAGGTTTAGCTTAAATTAGAATAGTATATACGCAATAAATATCATGTAATATTTAGAAAATATATATTATATATTTATGGTAATATTCATAAATATATATATGTAATTTTCGTAATAATTAAAGGGTATATTTAGATAAATTGCTTTCCTAATTTTTGAGGCCTAATTTAGATATAAAAGGGCCCTAGTATCAATGTAAACACACAAAGAGACCAATACATAATATTATAATAGAATTTCTCGTCGTGCTGAAACTTTTCTCTCTCAAAAATCATCTCTCCCTCCCGTCCGTGTGTAGTTCGTCGACCAGCACCACCCTTCAGACAGCCGTCGGAGTTACCTCGCCTGGCGTGCCGGAGTTGCCTCACCGTCACCGGAGTCTGCCTCGCCGTGGTGTGTTGTCGATGTTGTTGTTCAGCCCCAGCCACGCCACCAAGAACCATAAAATCGCCCAGCTCGAAGCTCGCCCGCCTGACCACCGCCCTCGCCGCCGGAGTTGACGTGGTCCTCGTCGTCGTCTCGGAGTCGTGACCAGCCTGACCCGCTGCCTAGAAAGGGGGACGAAGGTGAGTCCTTCCTTTCCCGCCTTTTTTTTTAGCTTTTTTTATTATTATAATTATTTATATTATAAATTTTTTATTATTTATTTAGTATTATTATTATTACCATTATTTTATCATGTTAGCTAAGTAATTAAAATGTAAGCCTAACTAGATAGCATGTTTTATGTATATATGTGTATTAGATTATATCATGATTTTGAGCATGTTTAGTTTCGTTTAGATTTTGTCTCAATTAGATTTTTTAGATGCTTAATAGTTTTTTAGGTTTAGACTTGTCGTTAATAATAGTTTCGCATAAAATTAGTTTAGTTTTTTTTTATCGTTAAATTAATTCGTCGTAAAAGCATGTTTAAATTTTAAAATTGGCAAATAGGTTAATTAAGTACCGAACGGGCGTGATTAAAAAAAAAGCTTTTTTTGTAAATTCGTAACAGAACCCCTGAACTCAAAATTTGGATTGCAGAACAATTAATATACTTAGGTGTTTAATTCGTTATCTACCTAGGTAATTTAGGTTTCTAGTTAGTCTTAATTAACTAGTGGCGACTCTTTTAAAATTCTTTTTTTTTCAAAACATTTAATTGTCTTAGGTTAGATTTAGGTCTGACAATCATATTCCATCTCAAAGATTAATCTGGTGAAACGTCAGTACTTGTAACAACATGAGCTACAAAAAAGCTAGAACTATATGCAACATAAAACATTTTAGCTGGCCGCTGGTGCTCTCTCAATCTCAAGGAGCATGCCTAGACCTAAAATGGTTACCTCTCTCAACAAGATATCTTGTAAGGATAATTATCAGGTCAGTTTGGCATAGAATGGTTCCACATCAAACCATTTTAATTAACATGTCAAAATCACCAGCAAAATTCCACAGTTCCACACCAAAACTAGTTTAATTAACATGACAAAACTATATTCCAATTTTTCCATTACCTTTCACAGATGTTTGGTAACTAAAACTTTAAGCACAAAGAACTAGTCCTGAAAAAACACATAGCTTGATGTAATAAAGCTTTCATTCAGTAATAATCAATTTATGTTTGGAACTCTCTACAGATAATTACAAACTATGATCCTTGTCTTGAGATTGCAGAAAACTATTATGTGAATGGAATCTCATGAGTAGAAGAGACCAGCTCTAGAAGATTAAGCATCACATGAAAAATAACATTAGGGAATATACTTTCAGCCTGATGAGTAGTTATGCATTAAGGAATATACTTTCAGCCCATTCGTACCAAAATCTAAAAATTTAGTTGAAATCGAATGGTGTTTTTCGTAGCAGTATAGACCAACTCCAGAAGATTATTCAGTCCGATAACTAGTTATGCATAGGAATATACTTTCAGTGCTCAGTTAGATCAATAGCATAGTAGCTAAGGTATAATATACATAACTCAAAGGAAAGACAAAATTGCTATCATGAGAAGAAAGCTTACTGCGTAGCTGAGGACCACGGGAGCTGAGGTTGACGGAGGAGACTTAATCGCGATAGAAACGTTCAAATCGCGATGGAGACTTAGGGCACGTTTGTTTGCCGGTATTGCAATATCCTAATACCGGTATTAGCTAATACATGCTTAGCTAATACAATGTTTGGTTGTGTCATGTATTAGGATATCCTAATACAATGTTTGAATGAACTTTGTATTAGGATATCCTAATACAATGTCTAAAAGATTTAAATACCCCTAAATAGATATATTCATTTTTTAATTATTAATATAATTGAAGGCCGGCCGGGGGTCACCGGAGTCCGGCCGGAGGTCGCCGAAATCCCGCCAGAGGTCGCCGGGGGTCGCCGGTGGCCGATGTTATGAGCCGAAGTTGGGGGTAGTTGTATAATAAATAAGGCTAGGGGTAAATAAGTAATTTTGAGTTTGTATTAATTAGTACATCACTTTTAGTTGGTATAATCTAATACCAAATTCCTCCTATATTGAGTATTAGCTAATACCAATACCAAGTGTAAACAAACAAGGTATTAGCTAATACCAGTATTAGGATATCGCAATACCGGCAAACAAACGTGCCCTTAGGGTTCTGGAAGACAATCACGATGATGGAGTAAGGGTCATAACGATCGAAGAAGATACATGAAGCTCTTTGTTTGAATCGAAGCCCTCTATCATTGATTGAATTTCTCCTGGATTGAAGAAGATAGAGCGAGCAATCTGTGGGATTGAGCTTGAATGGTTTGAGAGATAAGATAGCACGAGCAATCTGTGGATTAAAAAAATACCGCTGGCCATTATTATATTTTTAAAAAATAAATACACATCGACACGACACTTTGAAAAGTGCCATTAGGTGAAACTACAGCATTTAACAAAGTGTCGTTAGGTAGAAAACAACATCGGCATTTTGATAAGTGCAGCAGGTTATTATTATTTTTTAAAATAAATAAATAACGGCACTTCAGAAGTGTCGTTAGATTAAAATGACAGCGGCACTATACAATAAGTGCCGCTATCTTAAAATTAATAAAAAAATTATCGACACTTTTCTAGCAGTGCTGGTACAAAGCGTCGTTAATTACACTTTTTTCTTGTAGTGAACTAATTTAATATAAAATAAAAAAACTCAAACGGCTATCTTGACTTCGTCTTCTTCCTCGATGAACTCTAACAGTTTCAACAATAAAATTGTACAATATATTTTAGTTAATAGAATTCTAATTAAAAGTAAGAATAAAAATTTAGCTCTAATATTTTCAAAATTAATCTTTAAATCTAAAACATAAAGTTTATATAAGTTATTTGTTTTCAAAATAAACTCATGTTTAAATTTGCATATTAAGATATAAAATATTTTCAAATCGAATCATATTATAATATATATTACAAATCATACCAAACAATGTAATCTGAAATTACACTACACATTACAGTACAAAAGACATTGTATATTACATTGTTAATTACGAACCAAACCGTTGTGTTAGAATATAATAGTTTCACGTAACGTCAATCCAAACGTACCCTTAGCAAATTGAGTTGTAGTTATCTTTTATCCATCAACAGAAGAAACGTCGGCATAAATGGAAGGATTTCGTGTCATTGACTGACGTGGCTGATTAAACCTGGAAAAGAAAATTAGTAAAAACAAAATCGAATTTATTTGAACTCTACGTGCATATTTATGTGTATATATATATTATTACTATATTATATACATACGGTTAAAATTTAAATTGAGACTTCCATTTTAGGAAAAAATAACTTTGCAAAAACAGAGTCCATTCTGCTCCGATCAGCATACTGACAGAATATGGATACAGCTGGAGATTCGGCGGCGAACTCCGGTGCCGTAATCGATCACAAGGTCTACGCTCGCGTCGGCCTTCTCGGCAACCCCAGCGACGTCTACTTCGGCCGCACAATCTCCTTCAGTCTCGGCAACTTCTGGGCTTCCGTCCAATTGCAGCCCTCCGTTGATCTCATCATCAGACCTCATCCCACCCACGATCTCGTCCAGTTCAATTCCCTTGATCACCTGGTGAGCTTAAATCGCAATGTCAATGGTTTGTTTCTCCTCGATGGAGATTGTGTGATCTTTGTGGCGTTTGTGGAAGATGATGCTGTTCGTTGTCTGGATCTAGACATTTTCAATCATCCATCTGACTTTGTGTTTCTTAAGAAACTTGACTGCTTTCTGGAAATCCTATTAGCCAACCAGGCAATTTAGTCAGAATTATGTTTTCTTGCTTTGATTTTTGATTCATCTATGGTGCAGGTAAATCGGCTGCAGAGTGAAGGTTACTATGGAGGTGTCCGTCTCCTTATGGCAATTTGCAGGGTTTTCCAAAATTACTGCAAAGAAAACAAAATCACTCTCCATGATAGATGCTTTACTCTGTCCTATGATACTAACATTCCCCGTCAAGTAAGTATAGTACACGAATGTTCTTCCAAGTTTTCTTTATTTGCCACTTTGTTATGTTTCAATCTGCTGGTTATAGTTTTGGTTGCAAATGTTGCAAATTAGTGGATTGATTAGATTCTTGTATTACAGTATTTGTTATAGATTTCTTTGCCTTTTAACTTATAGCACAAGTTATGACATTGCCTCCTTGCTGTTTTTGTTTTTTCTTCATCAGACAGGGCTCTCAGGCTCCAGTGCTATTGTCTGTGCTGCATTGAATTGCCTTCTTGACTTCTACAATGTTAGACATCTGATTAAAGTTGAAGTGAGACCAAATCTTGTCCTTAATGCAGAGAAGGAGTTGGGAATTGTTGCTGGCCTCCAAGACCGAGTTGCCCAAGTATATGGAGGTCTTGTCTACATGGTATACTCAAACAAGCAAAAAAATTCTACAGTGTAATGGTTGTATTGTTTTTACAATGTGGCTCCTTGCTTTTTTTTTATTTTAAATTCTTAGGATTTTAACAAGGAACATATGGAGAGTTTCGGACATGGAATCTATACACAGTTGGATACAAACCTCCTTCCTCCTCTATATCTCATTTATGCAGAAAATCCAAGCGACTCTGGGAAGGTATGGATTATTTATATTTTCAACTGTTTATAAGCTTACGAGGGTTTACTTGTTTCAAGCCATGAATAAGGCTTTAGATTTTTTCATTTAGCCCCCCAGCGGATTTAGTACAAGACTTCTATTCAAGGTTAGGATTTGATCCTGGGATAATCACCAAGATGAAATTCTACAACTCATCATTTGTTTATGTGGGTTATGTTGCATGTTTCCTGTTCTATTATCCATTAATCAAGATGAGAAATAAAACAAATAATGAAATGGACTAATTGAAGATCCAAAATCAAGTAAATAATTTGCTCATCTCTGCTAGGATGATTTCTTTCTAAGAATTTCGATACTGATGTTAGAGTTAGTGCATGAAATCTCATAATACAATTTTCAAAAAATGTCCATGCAGGTGCACAGTTTGGTCCGTCAGAGGTGGCTCAACGGTGATGAGTTCATAATCTCATCTTTGAAGGAGGTAGCAGATATAGCTCTAGAAGGAAGAACAGCTCTATTGGATAAGGATTATTCAAAACTTGCCCACCTGATGAATCGAAATTTTGATCTTCGAAGGTAAAAGCAAGAAACAATTGATTCATTTACAAGAATAGCAGAAATTGGGCAGATATTTAGGTGGATTAGAGCCGGATAAGGTTTTGAGATCCTGAGTATTGATAGTTTGATGTTGTCGGCCCATGTTTTTATTCTGATTGAGAGGGATCATAATATAATATATTGGATGTTAAGAAAGAAAGATTAGTGAATGTTGGTTGGTTTTGTAGGAAAATGTTTGGTGATGAATGTATGGGTTCATTAAACATTGAGATGGTGGAGGTGGCTAGAAGGGTTGGTGCAGCCTCCAAGTTCACAGGCAGTGGAGGAGCGGTGGTTGCATTCTGCCCTGATGGACAACCACAAGAGCAGCTTCTTCAAGATGCATGCCAAAACGCAGGGTTCATCATTCGACCCATTCAACTAGTTCCTTCTCGTCTAACCGATGATGAAGCAAAATCATTGTTATCTTAGAGAAGAAGCTATGTTTTTTTGTTTTGTTTCAATTGCTTCATCTGTGTGTTTAGCTAGGCAACAGATACATCTATCTATCTAAATTCTTGAAACATCACTCCAAATTTATGAAACGCATTTCTTATCATATATTATAGGGTTAAAAAACAATGTAGTAGTGCATGCAGTACATTACTACATTATAGACAGATGTCGTGGACGACGCCAAAGAGCAATGAGAATAAGCATAAAACGAAAACAATAATACACACTTACTTTGGACCATTTTTTTACTTTACAAACCAGATCTAATCCATTTTGCACAACACATCTTTACTCATAGAGATGAAAATTGAAACCATGAAAACTCTCGATCAATCTAACAGGATAAATATTATACAAATTAAGCCAATCATCTAAGATAAGACAACCTAAGTATTTGGCAGACAAAATCCGAGCTAGAGGGTGCTGCTCACTGTTGTGATGGAATTCCGTATTACAAACAAACACCAATTTGGTTAGTCATCATCAGATAATACACCCATGGCCATGAGCTCCCCAGGAGAACCCCAAATCGGTAGATCAGTCAAAGACTGTTTAAATTGCTCCTCCTGTGAGCACCATAACGCTTCCGCTACATCACATAGATTCGAAACATCTTCGATGATTGCTTCTTGCGTCTCCGCCTGCAAAAGTTGATTCAAAATCAGAGACAATAACTAGTACACTGTTCAAAATTCTCAATAAGGTAAACAATTTTTTTGAGATTTATTCAGCTAAACCCCAGTTACAAGTAATGCAAAGATGGGGTATTGCTAAGACATTTAACAAGGCCTTCTAGTATAAGGCTGCAATTGTAACTTCTACAGTTGATTCTAGTTTGCAGGTGCATATTGTTCAACAAAATGCACCCTTTTCATCTATCGCCTATATGGCAAACCACACAAGGAGAATCTTAGGATAGTTTCTCCAATACAAAGTTTATCAGCAGCTTTTGAGAAACAGCCCACCCAATAACTAAACTAGAACTTATGGAAGCAGCAGTAGACTAGATGCTTGATGGTTATGCAATTTTATAGAGCCAGGGCAAAAGAACCAACTGTCGTGAAGTTTCCAAGAGTGGAAATGTCAGCTAAAGAACGACAAAAATGCATTTTCCTTCCTCGGCATTGAACCAAAAGTAGCATTCTCAATCCTCACGAACTGAAAAAATTGATCTTTCTATCACATTTGCTATGGAACTCCCATACTCTATCTACTTTTCAGAAACTTTTCTTGATTTACTGACTAATCTAGCAACAGTGCCCCTCAATTCTACATCGGTCACCAATTAGGGCAAATAATTCAGTATCACAGTAGCTCAGGGAGAGTTGGAGCTTTGAGAAGCTTAAGGATTGCCTTCCAGAAACCCTAAGTAGTTGTCTAGCTCAGAGACTTCATGGATTTTCATGTGTTCAACAAATACATAGTTTTCTGGATGATTCTAAAAGAAAGATTCCGGAGAAACAAGACAAATTCATTTTTCCAACAATTTTCTCAACCAACAAAACTGAGTCCAAGCCATCGAAAGGGAAATCTCAATTTACCTTTAAAAGCATCTTATCAATCAAAGGCCCAAAATGTCTCCCTTCGCGCAAGGCCTCCTTTTCCGAGGACCCAACGGCAGGTCTCTTCCCTCTCTCCTGTCGAAGCTCTACGGCCTTCTCTTGCATTGCGCGGCACTTGTTTGACAAGTGTTCCCATAGAGATAGTTCCCTCTGGTACCGATCCTTTATCTTCAAGAGCGTCTTCTTCTTGCGTTCCCTCCGGTACCTTTCATCCGTTTCGGAATCCTCCGCCGGCGGTTGCGGAGGCGGTTCAGACGGCTGCAGTCGTCGCTTCTTGCGCCAGTAGACGAAGCCATCGTCGTTTTGGAGCTCCCACTCTTCGTCGGAATCGTCCATCGAGGGTGTTGCCAAGTCCATTGAACAGAATTACCGCGAAATTTTCAAGATCCAGAAGAGGGAAAAAGGAAGAATCGAATTTTCAAATTTGTGTTTTCGCGAGGAAGAAAGAGAGAGCGCGCGTCAACTTCGTCTACCACCACGCGAGTAGCTTCTAGCTTTTGAAGGATATATATAATGCAATTGGGTCCCCTATCTTAAACTACTTGTCAAAGTGCTCTCAACAATTCTTATATGAGTGCTGCTACACATGCCGAATATTTCTGTGAAAAAACTACCGAAAGCTCTCACAGTGGCAGTGTTGTAATTTTTTCCAAAATCAATGGCAATTAAATTATAGACACATTCGGCAGTTTTTTCACAGCCTGTTTCACAGGTTCAATCATTATTGTTCTTATATTACTTTGGAATGGTTCTTCCTCTACTTTTCGGAATGCCTACAATAACAAAACTATAAAATTATTGGTGCTTTTATTAATACTAGTTGTATCGCGCGTCCGTTGCACGCGCATATATTCGTAAGTATATTAAATGAAATACTTATTTACTACTTATAAAATTTTATTCAAAAGGTGATAGAACTTTTCTTCATAGATTTTAAAGAAGTTAACATGCAATTGATGATTGGTACTTAGACAATGCCATTATCTATGATTATAAAAAGGGTTAACAGGTCTTTTGGTCCATGATGTTTGACAACTTTTGGGTTTTGGTCAATGATGTTTTTTTTCACCTAGTTTTGGTACCATATGTTTGCAGATTTTTTCTAGTTTTGGTCTAACCGTTACATTCCGACCATTTTTTGACATGTACAAGTCACGTGATCCACCCTAAACTTTCAGTTTTGTTCAATTTAGTCCATCTAATACTTTCCTAACCTTTTTTTGGTTCAATTTAGTCCCGAAGTTTCAAAAATTCAATTGGACCTATTGTCCAATTGGGGTCAATATTGAAACTTCGTGACTAAATTGAACAAAAAAAAGGTTAAGAAAGTATTAGAGGGACTAAATTTAAAGTTTAGAGTGGATCACGTGACTTGAACATATCAAAAAATGGACGGAATGTAACGGTTAGACCAAAACTAGAAAAAATCTGCAAACATATGGTACCAAAACTAGGTAAAAAAAACATCATTGACCAAAACTCAAAAGTTGTCAAACATCATGGACCAAAAGACCTGTTAACCCTTATAAAAAAACATATGGACTGAGAAGCAACATGGATCATGGATGAACCAATTCAAATATTGGACAGTTCAAGAATGTGGACGATAAATGATTAGAAACTGCTTCTACTAAAATGAAATCACATGCTTACCATTTATTTTGCCATGACATGCTTGCAATTTTTGTGCAGTTAACTTTACGTGCTTCTTATAAGAAGAAACTCATTGTTGACAACATGCATTTACGTAGTATGTCTAAGAACACATCTGGTGTTAGTATATGGTGACGTGGCGCCGTAATTGGTAGCTCGTTAATACTAAGGAAATTACCTAAGTTAATTAGGTAATTGTCATATTAGGATACTTGGGCCATACCCTAACCCTAATTGACATGGGAGGCTCAAAATTGGGCCTCCCCCTTAATCGCATGGTTCGACCGGACCCCTATACCACATTGGTTGGAGTGGACTTTTGTCCACTCCACCAATCCTATATATAGGGGACTCACCTAAGGGGTTTATCAACTCATTCATAATAAAGTACCTCCATTGAGGAACTTGAGAGAAACCCTATCGCCCCTTAGTAGTAATTTTCGGTGCACATCTTAGTCCGAGGTTCTTTCCCCATTGAATAATCGATCAGAGGCTTTATTGCGGAGCTTATACCGCGTAGGACTTCTTCTCACGAAGAACTTGTACGGGTTCTGACCGGAGGATCAGAACTCCCTCAACAACGTTCTTGGGCAGGAAAGCTATTGAGGTATGTGTACATTATTCCGCTGGATTACTTACTAGTACACGTTTAGCATTCCGTAGTATTACGTCCCCGTAATCCAACAGTGGTATCAGAGCATGGTTAGGAGTTCTTAAATTTTTGATAAACTGATGTTCTTGAGTTTTGAAAAATTCGAAATTTTCATGTTCATGAACACCATGAATAATCCAAAATTTTTAAGTAAATTTCATATGTTTGATCTTTAAAAACTTAAAATTTTCGAAATTTACATGTTTTTATAGATCAAAACCGAATTTTATGTTCGAATTTAAGATTGATGTTCATGATCTTCACAAACACCATGAGTTTTATCAAGAACACCTTTTGGATTCATGATCAAGTTAGGGTTTTGATCTTAAAGTTTGACAACTTTTCCAAAATACATATTTGTGTCGAAAACCCTAGGGGTATTGTAAATTTTTTAATTTTCTTGGTCACCAAGTTATAAAAATTTCGGCCACATTAAATTAGAGATATAGTTTGCCATTTTTAAATTTTATTAATAGGTAACTATATATCTATAAGATGGAAAATAAGGATAGGTTCATAATATAATATTGGAAAAGATATTAACTATCAATATATATAGTTAAAGACAGGGTTAATATATATTGATTGATTTAGTTGCTATAAAAGATTAAGAAAATATATTGTCTACATATTTTACTCCCTAAAAATATATTTGACAATAATAAATATATATATATATATATATATATATATATATATATGTGTGTGTGCGCCGAATATTTTATATATATATACATATATTGTTGATTGATTTACATCTTAAAGATAGAATCTTTACAATATATATATATGTGTGTGTCGAATTATATATATATATATATATATATATATATATATATATATATATATATATATATATATATATATATATATATATATATTAGCAATATTGGAAATTATTTTAAATCATTAATATTTCTTGGCGGCTAAGTTAAGTTTTTAGTGGACTTTAAAACCCTACTTAGCCCACAAGACATATATCTAGTCGGGTCGGGTCGGACCGTAGTAACTAAATTGAACATAACATAACCGGTTTTGAGTGATAAACCGAACCACGATCTTATTTTATTGAACCGTTTCGGACCAAACCGGATTTTTAAAATCGGACCGACTTGAACCGCATTTTAAATTGGACCGGACCAGAATTTTTAAATTTCCCGGAAATTTTAAAATGTTCAACAAAATAGGATGTCAAGTTTTAAATCCAAAATGTTTTCGAACTTTAAATTTAGCCTAAACAGTGCTCTTAGGGTTTGCGTGTTAACACGTTTTTCGGTTAAAACCCTAATACCTAGTTTCGATTATGGGATGGATCTCGGATATGCATGTTTTTGGGACTGGATTAAATTAGTGGGCTGAATTGCAATTTTTTACTTTCTGCTACATATATATTAGAACTGTCGTCTTGACTCAGTCAAGCTAGCTGGATATTAATTACGAGCATTGAGCTCTGGGATTTAAATATATGTACTGCGCAATATGATAGACATGCTATGCTGATTGAAAGTGCCTATAATCAATGTCTAGAAATGTCGCATAATTGATTGTAAGCATGAATTGCAAAACAACCCCTAATATTTTCAAACATTTTTAAAACTGAAAAATTACAGTCGCCAATTATGCATGATTTGTGCGGATGTTGCATGTTTTGACACGTATGCTAGGATGTTCAAGAATAGAAAGCATTTGATAATTTGCTTTACGTAGAATTATATATGCTAGGAACATTAGACGTATGACGCGTAAGCATGTTTTGGTTTGTTCGATTTTTATAGCATAATATGATATTATGCATGCATAAATTATCGGATAATTCCTTTTAAAATTATAAGGGCCTTGGGAAAGCTAAGATCGGGTATACTTGTTTAAAAATTCCCGTTTCGGTAATTTGCAACATAATAACCGTTTTCAAAAGACTGATCTATTAGATTGAAGACGACGGTAGTGTGAATTCTTTCACGACACCCCCTTCTCTCGGTTTACCGATGGTCGGTTTGGTTTAGTGACTGAAGGACCACTATTTGTCGTATTCCATCTTAATAGATAATCTGATGTTTGCAATTCTGTCAAAATGTTGTTGTCTTCCTAACTTGCATGAAACATATGTGTTAGTTTTGATGGATGGGTCGGTACGCTTTTATAAACCATGCAATTTGGATGGTATGGATTACGAGGCATGGAGTGAGATGATGAGATAACGTCTTATAGCATGTGACACACATATGTGTATCATGCCTATAAGAAACGAGATGTTGGTACAGCCGGACAACAACCTAATTCCCATAATTGGGAATATAGGTTTGGGAGATAAGAAAGCATGCGAGATGATATTAGCAGCCTTGGATAAAGAGGTTGCAGAGGACTTCACACTCAATTATTCAGCTGCTCAGCTTTGGGCTGCCCTAAAACTCCGTTTCGGAAGTGGAAAGGCAGCCGAAGCAAGATAGGTAATAATGAAGTATGATGACTTACTTTCAAACGAAACCAGCGTAAAACCTGGGTCTAACCAAATGATCGAAATGTCCAATTGGAGTAAGATAATCAATATCGCACAAGGATATCCTATGTCATAGTTTGCTGATGAATTTGGACTAGAATACTTAATAACGACAATTAAGTACTCTATGTACTTATTCATAGAAAGCAATCAAAAGAAACTGACATATTCCCCGGTGCACTATCGCAAGAGGACAAAGGATATAACAGAGGAAACAAGATCAACTTGGTCCTCAAACGAGATCCGTAGTATGACAAATGCTACTGATTTCGTACCGTAAAAGGTACGCCTCGTATGCCACATATATGAAACCGTTAAACGTTTTATATCACTAAGTCTACTGATATGATTCACTTGTGAATTCCTTTGAGAGATGCTTGGTGAAGATGGCTGGAGTTTTCTTTTTCAACTTTATTTTCCTTTACCTCTAAAAGCTTTATTATGTATCTCATTACCGTACCAATGTCTATAAATTCTCTTACTAACAATAAATGTTTGATATTAGTTAATTATGATTCGGAATTATTGAATAAAGTAGTAACCATTCACTCCAAGATATGGTCTACTTATCAAAATTAATCGGGCCAATTAAACAAGCCCGATCCGAAACGAACAACTAATTTGAGTTTCTTCCAGTGAAACGGTTGAACCAGAGAACATTTACTCACCTAATCAATCATCCATCGATTGCATAGTTCCAAAAGAGACCGACCAGAAAATTGCACCCTTATTTGTTAAGTACTCCATTAAAAAAATGATAAAATTACCGAAATAATATGCATGATAAAACCGATTTTAAAATTCAAAGACTAAAACGATTTCGTAACCATGGTTTAAACCTGGTATGCGCGTGGCGCGTGTCACCTCGAGAGACGGGACACATCGTTTTAAAGTCCGAATTTAATACTGAAGTATTTTAATGAATGCTAAATTTTCGTTTGTAATCCTTTGAATATAACTCATTGATAACTACTAAGATTATTAGTATGCTTCAAAGCTACTACAATCTAGTAAGAACATCAACTATGGAATTAAAGCAAATGCTTAAATGCATAGCCATTGAGATAAATAAGTCTTTGGGTGAGTTCAACAAATGAAAGGAAGAGGTCCGTAAAACGACTCTCCCACTATAAGCCTTGAACGAAAAGTTTGGCTAAGCAATGATTTTATCAAATACTTCAAGCAACATAGTTCAAAGTTACATAATGATGAAGTTCAACATTAATTACTCCTCCGGATGAAATTAAGTTGATTCACATTAATGTAACTCTATGTTCCAATAAAATCGGTTGACACATCACCATAGCTAAAAGAATGATACTGGTAAAACCTTATCATTAGCAGCATTACATTGCGCATTAAACAAGTATTTATTATGAGTACGATCTACTCTTAAAGGAATACAAGTTTAAAATTAGCTAAGATTGATGGTATTGTGGTCGAACATGACATATTATAAAGATTTGAGGATAAATTTCCTATGTTTTGCAAAACGAACAGACATAGTACTGATCGAATCAATGAGTGGTTAACGAATATTATCAGGTCCCACTTACTTCGAGTGGGAGAATTGATACAACATAAATGATTGATATGGTAAATGATGATGGAGACGTCTTCATAATAAATCCAGTGGGAGGGCTCACTCCCCCTCACATATAATCATCACTAAATGCAAATGCGAATCAAGTCGAAGCCATAATGCTGAACTAACACAACTATCTATTATTCCTAGTGGGAGGGAAACGACCAACTTGGTTCCATATCCTAGTGATCAAGGAATACATCTCGGAGGTAAAATTCCGAGACCGAGAGGTCATCCTGAGAAAGTTGTAGATCAAAGTTCTAGCACGGCCATTGTTCCTAGTGGGCGTGATGCTCCGATAAGAAGCATTATTCTGAGTGGGAGTAACAATCAGACTAGAGATGGGATTAACGAGCCTAGACATATTCAAAGGCAACGTACTTCTCTCGAGAAGTATCCCATCGAATAAGATGTGTTAAACATCTTAACAGTCGTTTTCGAATAAGTGACGGTTCAGCAAAACAAGGGAAGGACCTCAAAATGAGGGAATAGAGGAAAACAATGGAGGATGAAATATGCCTAAATAACAACAAATTCGGTTATGGTCCTTAGTTGATTGATCTGCTATAGAAAGTGAAATTTTAGAATTCACTACTGATGGAAAGATGAGTGCTTCAAAACTCAAACGATTGCGAAAGAATATACACAAATTCATGGAGTGGACTTTGATGAAACATACTCACCAACTGTGCGTTACACCACAGGGCCATCCTTGCCCTAGTGCTGGGATACTCAGCAAGTCCCTTCTCAACTCCCGCTTTATGCGCTTCCTCACGTATAGAAACAAGCGCGACATTATGGGCGCTACTACTCTCTGCAATTTGCTACTTGATAGCAGCAATCTCAGCCTCAAGTTTCTCAACATGAGCGCGACAAGCAGCAATGCGCGTATCAAAATCAGGAATCTTGGAGTTCAAGTTTTGCACCTCCTCATCGGACTGTGCAAGCTCGCGAGTAACTGCATTGCTCTTTTTAACAGCAGCCCTCTTCTCGCTCACAAGCTCCAACACAAAGGATGACATGTTCACCATCCTTGAAATAGCCTAAGTACAACAAACCAAACAACAAGACGATCAATGCAAGGCATATGCTTACAGCATGCTAACATAGAAGTTAAAGCAATGCTTACCGGTGCAAATTCAGCCAAGCTACTCTCAACATATGCTTGTGCTTCCTCGTCAGTAGATGGCTTAACATCATGATCTCCAGGAGGAATGCACCTTTGAAGCACTCGCACCCCGACTGCCGGTGTGCTAAGCTTGGAATCCTTCGGAAAGTGAAGACCACCAGTGGAGAAAGGTGACCAATCTTCTCCAGATACATCTATCCCGTCGGATAGGATCAAGTCATCACGCTTGATGCCCGGAAGCGCTGCAATAAAGTCAACATAAAACGAAGAAGATGTTAGCAAAAGATACTAAGTAAAAGAAACATGTCGAAGTAAACAACACATACCTCGACGGGAGGAACGCTCCTCCTCGGGTCGGTCCCTCGACTGGGGAGCAGAAGGCACCACCGTGCGACTCTCGACTCTCTTCCCTTTATCACAAGAAGGAGTTGGAACAGTAGCACTCGGTTTGGAGCGCTTGGGATCACTCGAGGGACGCGCCCCTGTGGCGGACCTCTTGGGAAGAGTGCTAGCGATGGGTGCGGCAACAACGCGTTCAGTCACGTGTACAGAGTGACCTGAAAATAAAATCAACATGAAGACAACAAAACTTGGAAAATTAACAAGTCTAAAGAGGATGCAAGAAGGTGCCTTACTTGTAATTCCCTTACCGCGACCATGTCCGGAAGCTCCAGGAATAGCGGGGGGTAGTAGTGCGAGCATGCCGTCCGACAGGCGGGTTACCGCATACATCAGCTGTCTACAAGGACGAGCTTTTTCCATCAGTTCAACCTACATTGCAACATGATACAGGTTATAAAGATTATCAACATACCAAATCGTCAGAAGAAAGTATGAAAATCCCGGCATCAATCAACTCTTGCTCTGAAGCGCGTAGTAGACAACGGAAGCTGCGTTCTTACTGACATCGATAAATAACCTTCACAGTCTCCTTTTCATCTGAAGAAAGCTCGGAGAAGATAGGAGCAGGATCAGCCCTCTCGACTTTCTCAACTTCCCAATTTGTGCCGACATCGCACACGAAGAAATAATGATGTCGCCAATGAGGACCTGAGTGATCAGCCGGAGCAGCTAGTCGCTGTCTATAATCCCACTCGGCGTCCCCAAGCCCAAGTTGCTTGAAACCCCTGTCTTGCAAGTTGGGCCAACACATCTTCATACCGCATAGTCTCGTCATGTCCGGACACAACATCTGATAGAAACAGCGGAAAAGGGTAGTGGAGTAATGCCAAGACTGCCTATGAAATAGCACCTGGAAGCAACTCCATACTCGAAAGCCGATGGGAGAAAGATACAAGGGCGAGATTCGATAGTAGCGACAAAGGTCTATCAAATCGGGACAATAAGGAAAGCGCAAGCCTTCTCTAATATGTGAAGTGTAAACTGCGGTCAAGTCATCGGGAGGTACGGTGACTCGCCCATGTTTGACGCCGGGTAACAGTATACCTTCCAACACCGGTTCAAGTCCGCAACAAGATGCATATGAGTCGAACATAGCTTCATCAATCTGGTTGGTGAAGTAACTCACACATGTCTCCTTAACTATTATGACTTTTGGGAAAACGGGAGGTTTTACGATGACTTCGGCCTCCACACCCGTTATAGCATCCAACGGCTCGACAACGTCGACATCCGGCTCAATTATGTCGACATCCAACTCATCATCGATATCCGAACATAGTGTCACTCTCGGAATGAGGATAGAAGACTTACTCATATTAACAGCTGTGAAAAGGCTAAGTCCATGAAGATGACAACGAGATGTGGTACAACCGACAATCCAATTAGTGCACGAGCACGCATCAAACACTTATGTAAACATCTATGCAATGAACGCTCCATGTGAGATAACTATGTACGCAATGACTTAATAGTCTTCGTGCAACAAGTAACAATCATCATGCAAGGGGGGCAAACCTCTCAAGACATCGACTTACATGTCGACATCAAGCTCATACTCGCAGCATACATGATTACAAGGGCGAAATATTTTCTAAGTGTTTTGCTCAGGATGACAGTCAGCATATTGCAAGCTGTCAGCATGCTACTAAGTGTCAGCATATTACCAAGTGTCGACATCCTACCAAGTGTCAACATGCTACTACGTGTCGACATACAACAAACTGTTAGCATACTATCAAGTATCAACGTACGACAAGGTGTCGACATGCAGCAAAATATGGCTGAAATATTTTCTAAGTATTTTGCTTACGACATGGGACTATACGCGACAAGAGACCAACCGTCAGAAAATATTGTCTAAGTATTTCCTTGATGTCAACAATCAACAAGCGGCATGGAATCAACTATCTAGGAGCATTCTAAAAGTATACTAGCATGATGGCAGATAACATACATCAAGTGAAAAACATCAACTACTACGAAATATTTTCTAAGTGTTTCTCTGCCGGCGGTCGACAAGAATCATATGACGACATGATCAATGGTAACAAGCACTATATATTATTGAAATATTTGCTAAGTGTTTTAGCATGTTTGCAGACAGTGACCAACGATCAATACATGATGCTCAACGCACATTGCCTAAGTTATCATTATCAACATACAACCATTGACGACCATGTACGAACAACTACCGATCGTCAACACTGAACATACTAAAACAACGGCTAAGGCATGGAGCAACATGTCGGCAATGAATACTATGCATAAGGTGACTGTTATGTCTGCTTCCACTTGGGTAGCTTCGGGCTTCTTTTTTCACGAACGGGCTCGGGATGTGTGTATAAGGACGGGAATGCCGCGATCCTTAAAACACAATCACCGAACTAATCTTCCAGTCCTCGACCTCGAACTCTCGAACTTCGGATCCTGCACGAGGGGCAGTAACCAGCGTGGGAGGGGGGAATGCTGGTTGGGCCCTCTCTGACGCTCAAGTTAGAATTTATAGAGAGAGAAAGCCTTTTTAGAGAGAAGTCAGAGCATCCAAAGTCCAAAAATGAGGGAGTTGTCTAGAATGGGAGACCTAGGCCCCTATTTATAGGGAACCTAAGGATCATGCCCAGTTTTGAACTACTTGATGTCGGTATGAAGGAAGACGTATACCGTCATCAAGGTGGACTATGCATGCACCGACTTCTCGCACTTGGCCAAATAATCGGGATGAGCGCGGAAAATATTGGTAATCCGGACCCACCCGGATTGTTTAGCAATCCGGGTCGGGTATGGATTGCCTCGGCAATCCTGAAGTCCTCCGGTCCGGGTACTGCACGTATTCCAGACCGTTTTAGACTTGGGTATCCGCGGAAGAGTTCTTTTACGGGTTTTGGGGTATTTTGCGAGGCCCGAAATGTAAATACGAACCCGAATTGGACAGATATCTAACAGTGACTAAGCACATAGTGATTTCAAGATTGAATCAAGGCCAAACGAAGTCACAAAATGTCCAGCCATGTACGGAAGTGGACTCACCAACACGAAGTGAGTCCGAATTGTCACACGCCGTCACCGGAGCTCCACGCGCCACCCAGAGACGCCGCACGCGCCGCTGTCGTGTCTGTCACGCGCCTCCGCTGAGTGCCACACGCCGCCGTTCTGCACTCCACGCGCCGTCAACTTCCACCTCTTGCTTGGCCGGAATTTAATTGATGTCAAGTATGATGTGACTACTCCAAATTTACACCTCCATAATCTCCTTTTTCAACAAGCAATGAGAGCTTCTTGGAAAACTATCAAGAGAGGATGTAAGCTAATGACTACTCTCTCTCCTAATTTTCACTAATAGTGTCTACACCATGTGCTAAGGACTAAACTCATGTCTATTTCCGCACAAATCCCTAGCATCATGTATGAGCATGTTTACATCTCTCCTATGCTTACTACATGCATGCTCCCTAATGTTGCATGACGCGCTACGTACAATTATTATTGCATGTTGCTTACACATAGGCTATTATGCATGATATTATTTTTATATATGCGTGATTCTAACTTATGATTGCTACATGATTATTTTTATAATCTAAGTATGTGTTGCATGTTTACATCATATTCTATGTTTACATCATGTTTCATGTTGACAAGCATGCTCTCCAATTTTATATTGCTCTAAGTATTTTGCTTATTGCGCGATTACGTCATCCATGTGCTATGTTGGCATCTCCATGTTAACATCATGTTACACGTTTAAGTCACGTACCATGATGACACCACGTTGCATGATTTTTTATTATTACAAGTATCTCGCTTATTGCACGTTATTACGAATATGTCGTTAATTGCACGCTGGATGAATTTGTGCTCCACGCATTCGATTGACAAACAGGCCACCCCTGAATATCCTATCTTAAATAGAGTCAAGCATGGGTTTTGAACCACTACTTGACTCGGGGGAAAGTGTTGGATATCTGTCCAATTCGGGTTGGTATTTACGTTTCGGACCTCGCAAACACGTCAGAACCACAAACGGATTTTACCGCGGTCACCCCGGGTCAAAACGGTACGGATGCGCGCAGCACCCGAACCGGTACTTCCGGATTGCCTTGACAGTCCGGACTGGTCCGGTTTGCCCAGCAATCCGGACCATGTCGGACATCCGACATGGTCCGGACTGTCGACTAGCACCGCGCACTTACCCCTATTATTTTTACTAAGTATGAGAAGTCAGTGCGCACATAGGCAACCTCGATGTCGGTAAGCGTTTTCCTTTAAACCGGCATTGAACCGCATAAAACCGGGTACGGTTCTCGGGTTTCTTATAAATAGGGACCTAGACCTCCCATTTGACAACTTAACTCGAAACTCTCTCAAATTGACTATTTGTGCTCTGACCTCTCTATACATACTTTCTCTCTCTAGATTGTGACTTAACATCGGAGAGGACTCAACCAGCGCCACCCCCTCTTCATGCTGGTTATTGGCCGTTTTGCAGGACCTGACGTGTAGGAGAACGAGATTGGAGCCAAAGCCAAGTTCGGGGTTCGAGGATCGAGGTTCACGGATCGTGAATCGTGACGTGCTGACAGGAGATCGTACCTGCGTGCATATCCAACCCGTTCGTGAAAGGAAACCCGAGGTGTCCCGGTGGAACCGACCTCAACAGGACTCTTCTTACCCTATTTGTCTAAATGGAGCTGAATCATGGGACCACCTTATGTGTTATGTGGGATTGTTCTTTTGCAATGCGACTTTGGTTTGCCTTCTCCTTTGGGCACCACCGTTCACATTCTCCCTGCACTACTATTTCTGAATGGCTTAATCACTACCTCCCATCTACGCCCTTAAGGGACAGGGCAGACCAGTTGGTTCATAAGTGTCTCCTTATGTGGAGTCTTTGGATTGCACGGAATTGTTTTGTTTTAGGGTTAAGAACCTAGGAGAGGTCTGGAGTTTATCTCATGTTAACGGGAGAGGTCTGAAGTTTCAAATGTTGATTTCAGAGGTCTGAAGTTTCAACTTTGTTGATAATAGGTTTTCCGTCCAAATTTTCTGTCAAATTTAACAGACGCATGTGAAATGTCCGTTTTACCTCTTTGCAATATTTCAATGAATTTATCAGTTTTATTAATGGAACATGAAATGACTAAAGTACCCCTTTGCACAAATTAAAAGATACCGCATATGAATTCACGTAAGTTCAAAGAGAAGAGAAGGAGAGGAAATTAGGGTTCCTGAGGAAAATCGCCGCGTCAGTCCGCCTTCCTCCCGTCGTCTGCTGGAGTCGACGTCGTCTGTTGTAGTCTGCCGGAGCTACTGCTGGAAGTACTGATGCCATTGATGAAAGAGATTGGGTTGTCGTCGTCTGAATCGAGCCGGTGGAGCCACACCAAATCTCGCCGGAATGCAGGTTGTTTCATGGGTGAGGATGTTAACTGTTACTGCGGCGTTACACCAGTGGTGAGAACTTCGGGAACAACTGGAAATTTCGGTCGGAGATTCTATGGGTGCAGGTTTTTCAATGTAAGTTTTACGTTTTCTAATTGGGGCTGGGTGTAGTTTGGATATTGTTCATTACGTACAATTACGATGAATTGAACTTCAGTTGACTGCAAAATTCTTCAATTTCTGTAAAATTGGGATTTTTTGGTGTTCAATAGAAACCTAGCCCTAAATTTTCAGTGATGAATTAGGTTGAAATTGGGATATTTTGAATGTTTGAATAAATAGCAATTCTTGTTGAATGTTTAATATGATAAAATAGCAATTCTTGTTCAAAAACTGCTGTTGTATTACCGATTGTTGACAAATCAAGATCTTCAAGTTCTAGTGTTGTGACATTTAGTGTCTGAATGTTGTACTCTTGTCGATAAACAAGGTCCGAAAGTTGTACTTTAGTGACATTTAGGTGTCTGCAGTATTACTGATGTTTGAAAAATTGGGATGTTTTGGTGTTCAATAGAAACCTAGCCCTAAATTTTCAGTGATGAATTAGGTTGATATTGGGATATTTTGAATGTTTGATAAAATAGCAATTCTTGTTGAATGTTTAATTTGACTGTTATCTTGTTTCTTCTTGAGGTAGGGTAGGAAGGGTGAAGATTGTGGATTTTTCGAGTGGGTTCAAGAAGGAATGTGTTCCCACTCAAGTAGGGTGGCTGTTATGGCGAAGAGAAAGCTTTCTGAAGCCGAAGCGAAACTAAACCGACTTGAGAGAATGTATCGTATTGTAATTGTTTGCTTATGTATGTCAGTGATAGGTGCTCTATTTGTAGGAAAATTGTATATCTAAGTGTAACAACTGTGTTGTTTTAGGTGTTGACCATTTGTAAGTTGTTGAAGGGTTCATTTTGAAGAACATGGTTATGTATGAGTTTGGATGCTTTAGTATTGTTGATTTGAAGTGACTGCAATTCAAAAACTGTTGTTGTATTACTGAATGTTGACAAATCAAGATCTGCAAGTTCTAGTGTTGTGACATTTCGTGTCTGAATGTTGTACTGTTGTCGATAAATAAGGTCTGAAAGTTGTACTGTAGTGACATTTAGGTGTCTGGAGTATTAGTTATGTTGATAATCAAGGTCTGAAAGTTGTACTCTTGTGACATTTAGATGTTTGGAGTATTACTAATGTTGATAAACAAGGTCTGAAAGTTGTCTCTTGTAACATTTAGGTGTCTAGAGTATTACTGATGTTGATAAAGAAGGTCTGAAAGTTGTACTCTTGTGATATTTAGGTGTCTGGAGTATTACTGATGTTGATAAACAAGGTCTGAAAGTTGTACTCTTGTGACATTTAGGTGTCTCGAGTATTAGTGAATGTTGATAAACAATGTCTGAAAAAGTTGTACTCATGACATTTAGTTAAGTGCGGGAAACATAATATAGCTAGTAATATTAAAATCATTTCTCAAAATAGTTTGCCGTGATACTCCTTGTCCAACATGAGACAACAATGTCCAAACATATGGAGTATCACACAAAACTAGATAGTTATGATAGTATCACATAAGTCTAGACAAAGCAATCATCACAAAGAGTTCGACATCTCCAAAACACATTCCAAGTAGTTTAGACATCTCCAAAACACATACCCTACTAACCTCTAATTCAAACAACCTACTTCCCTGCTTCATCATCATCACGTATTGTGATCACCACCTTCTTACCCGACCTAGGAGGAACAAACTGCGAGTTCCGAATTCTTGTACTCCTCCTCAACCCCGTAGTACCTCTTCTTCTCACCGGCATCTTTGTTCGATAACCACTCCTACTTGGGCTCTCAATTTGAGGCGATGGAGGGAGTATCATAGTAAGGGGAAGCGCATCCTCAATAACCACTCTATCAACTTCAGACTCTGGACGGACTTCTTCGTCCCGACGCACCTCCACAAGCCCCTGCACCTCCACCCGGTCATTGTCTGGACTCTTCAAATGCTCCTCCTGCACATGCTCCTCCTCCTCCTCTACTTCATCATTTTGCTCCTCCACATGCTCCTCCTCCACATGCTCCTCCTCATCCACATGCTCCTCCTCCACATGGCCATCCACCTCCACCTAGTGCACACTCTCCTCCTCTGCCTCATCATTTTGCTCTTCCACATGGTTGGATCTCGGTCTCACTTTTTTTCCGATAGACTGTATAACATAACTCACAAACGATGAGTATGACTAACACATATAATCAAAAACACCAACGATGTGTCCACTTACCGAGATGTATCCAGCTAAGGTTTGATCATCGTCAGACATACAAACCTCATTTACTTCATCAGCCTCCTGGAGTGGTTCCTCATGGACCGGTTCTTGCTGGAATGGTTCCACATGGACTTGTTCTCGCTCATCGACAGGTGCTTCCACATGGACTTGTTGCTCCTCATCGACAGGTGCTTCCACATGGACTTGTTGCTCCTCATCGACAGGTGCTTCCACATTGACTTCTTGCTCCTCATCAACCGGTGCTTCCATATGGACTTGTTGCTCCTCACGTGGTGCTTCGTCATAGACTTGTTGCGACTCATGGTTCCTCCTCACCTTCTTCCCTATGGACTGCACATACACGTATGAGGAGCACAAACCTAAATAACCAGACAACCGACAAGGGGATAATGACACATACCGTAATGTACTCACTTAGAGTTGCTTCATCATTCATAAAATATACATCTTCATCCCCCACGAATACATCACGTCCTTTTCTTTTCCTGCTTTTCTTAGACTGACATACATAGAAATATCAACAATTCATTAAAACTCAGTCATCAAATATCAACAATGGTCTAAATCCCAGACATCTAGTATTAACATTTCTTTGCACTCAGACATCAAATATCAACAATGGTCTAAATGCCAGACATCTACTATTAACATTTCTTTGCATTCAGACATCAAATATCAACAATGGTCTAAATGCCAGACATCTACTATTAACATATCTTTGCACGCAGACATCAAATATCAACATTGGTCTAAATCCCAGACATCTACTATTAACATTGCTGATTGCCAAAGAACAATACATACCGAAGTTCGTTTAGCGGGTTTGGTTTTTCCAGATCTAGTGACACCTTGATTGTCCTGTTCATCCCAAAGGGAAGCCAGCCAATCAGATGAAACCTGAAATACCAACGTTCTTAATTTTTCCGTTGCAACTACAGTACAATCTAACTAAGGAAACTACCTCGGTGGCAGATACATTCGCCCTCTCTACAGCAGTTTGAGTCCCTTCCACAGCATTTTCTGCCCCTTCTGCAGCACTGGCCCCCTATTCAGTGACCTCCTCCACAGCAGCATTGACATTTACCTAAGTCAGTGAACATTTTGGATTGTTATTTGTTAAATCTAAAAGAAACTGATTATCCACCCGTGTTGTCTCAGCAGCAACTCTATGCCCAGATGTCGGTAGGAGCATCTTCAGACGAACTTTCATCTGTGCTATGTACATCATCAGCATCCCTAGGCTCCCAGTTTTCATCAGAACAGTCAGAGGATAAAATACGGTCATTCTGCTCTTCTTCTTCTTCTTCAACTCCGGTGTCACATTCTTCACTGGTGGAAACCTCCTCCTCACTGGATGAATCGACAATGATGGGAGCTTCAGCCTCTTCATGGATGGGGGCTGCAGCATTACCGTCTCCTGCTGACACTTGTCCATCTATGCTGAGTGTAGCCTGTGCCAACCCATCAACTAACTCTTCCATACAAGCCCTAAATTGGGATGTAGTCAGCTCATCCTCGGGTCTTCGAGTACTCCCCTCAGCGTTACTGGGCCGCCGATTTAATAACCCACGTACGTCATCCTTCACCAAATAAATTTGCATTACTGCACATCTAGGATGCATGTCTATGGCATCACCCCAATCAGATCTGCCAAGTATCAACTGTAAAATGATACAGTCAGAAACATATTTCTTGTATTGTATCAGTCCCCACTCTGGATAACCATATTTGGCCCTCAACTCCCTTAATAATTCATTGAACGGGTAGAAACTTGAAATTTCCATGTAGTTACTTTGGCCAACATACTCCTTGATATTACCGTTATCTTCCATTATGAAGGCACCATGGTGGTGTATCTGCAACATAATGAGATATTCCTCTGGGGTACCAGCATTGTTGGCAAATCTGCAACAAAATATATTCATGGAAGATTATACAGAGGTCAGAAACAAAACATACTCAAATCTGAATTTGGAACGTAACAATTCTGTTTAAATTTTGTTGTAGGTCTGAATCCTAACATGTTAGTTTTAGTCGTCAAACATTTTCACTTTGTGAATAAACAAGGTCTGAAATACACATTCATGTTGGTTTTAGATGTCTAACATTTCCACGTTGTGAATAAACAAGGTCTGAAATACCCATTCATGTTGGTTTTAGCTGTCTAACATTTCCACTTTGTGAATAAACAAGGTCTGAAATAACTTTCGTTGCACTTTTCAAATTTTCACATACACAACATATACACCCATTGTTGTTCAAAAACTTGAAAGTTGAAACAACAAAACTTGAAACCACCACATTTTATTTTATTATTTTAATGGCAAAACAACCAAATTTTCTTAAACCAACCAACATATACAGAACATATAACCCTTGAATTAATTGTTTAAATGTGAATTTTTTACCAAAACCCTAACACCAAATTCAGTTTAGCCGTACAAAATGAGGTTTAAGGCATCAAGTTTCGATTTTTCCACCTCTAATCAACAAACATACCCAACTTCACTAACTAAAATGTATCAATTTCAACTTTCATTAACTTTCATTCAGTTTCAATTTGAACTTTCAACTTCTTTAAGTTTCAGTTTCAGTTTTTCTTCATAAATTGTAAACGAAATCTCCTCATTACTACTTGTACTACAATTATTCAACAAGATTTAACAGATCCTACATGCAAAATCCTAACTTTATACCAATTTAAGTTCAATTTCGAGATAATCTACAAACCAACAACAGATACAACAAATAATCTCTAAATATTTAGGCAAAATCTCTTACCAGCCTATGAAGGCATCTTGCTGAACCCGAAAGTGGTTCTCCACTATCTCTACAGTGACACCACCTTCCGCCCACTGTCTTCCCGTCACCTTCCCTCCCTTGCCGTACGGAAATCGAGTCTTCTCTTCGCTGGAATACAGTCCCAGTCACCGTGGGAGGAAACCCTAGTTTCTGTTCTTCAGTTTTGAGAGAGAAATCTGAAATAGAAAGAAAGAAGGGGGAGTTTGTGATTTTGATCTGAAGTGAAATGACAGACTGTGTAGGAGAAGATGAAGAGACGCCATTTTGCCGCCCAAAGGGGCATTTTCGACATTCCATCTCGGCACGTGACATGCACACTGGCGATGGAGGGCAATTTTGGTATTACATTTTTAACTGGGGCACGTTTTTGGCACGTGATCAATTTTCCGTTACAATTAACGACAAAAACAGACGGTTGTTATCAATAAAGTTGAAACTTCAGACCTCTCCCGTTAACATGAGGTAAACTTCAGACCTCTCCTAGGTTCTTAACCCAATTTTTTAATGTGCTTGTATTGCTTCTGCTCGTTTAAACCCCACCCCACCAGGATCATCAATAAATAACTCCAGTTTCTTTGGACCACTCTTTTGTTCCGGTGGAGCGCTTATGTTGCTTCTATCTCAGCTTCTTTGACCGAAGTTTGAGTGTTTTAGATCGGGTTTCTTCTTGGCTTCTTCTATAAACATCCTCAACACAGCCGCTGCTTCTGTTTGGGATTTTTGGGACATTCGGACTTTGTTTTCTCTTATATCAGTTGTGTATGCAGCGCTCCTAGAAATGTTGTAGCACGAGCACATGTCTTTTGTATACGGTCATCCACTCTTGATGTTACGGCAACTTGGGCCTTCCCACTTATCTTGCTTTACCTTTCTTCTACTTTATACACATGTCTTAACTCTTCCTCTTAATATATGGTGCTCCTTTACCAAATACCATATATATATACATACTATGATATATACTTATGTTACAAAAAAAAAAAAGTGATTATCAGGCAGGCTACTTAAAGAAGGATACACAGTTCAAAATCTTACAATACAATCAAAGAATGTAAGGGATCCCAAAATCACGTCCGACGGACAAGATAGAAAAAAGAATTACACTTGGGGAAAAAGAAAGGGAAAAAAGATCAACTTTCTTTGTGAACCAACTTTTGTAACATCTGAAAACAATGATCAAAACATAAAGCTATAACTTTTTTGAAGCTGCTGTTTCTCCGCCTCTAAGCTGGTTAGTGTAAATAACAGCTAAAACTTAATATGCGAACTAGTTATGTTCGGTGGGTCCATGTCGATGCCAATAGACGCGTAGTATGCTTTCTCTGCAGTCGCCACTCGGTTTTGGAACATCATCCACTCTTTTTTACACCTGGCCCTTACCTAAACAAGAACCTTTTTACACTTTTGTTCCCAAATGACTCAGATATTGACTGATCTTATAAAGCAACAACACTCTTCTTTTCTTGAAAAATTAGCATGCTTAGGTTTTGGTCTAGCTTGAGGCATTACATTTTTTATTCTTTACCAAACTATACTTACCCCTTCCCATGGTGCTTTCCCGCTAACATACACTCCCTGTAAAAAGGACAATTTAGTAAACAAATGGAGTAAACTAACTGTAAATATATATATACTGCAGAAACAAGTAGTAGCTAACCTGGTTCCCCAGAGATGGCACACCTTGGTGGACAACCCACTGAGCATCTACAACTCCTATTTTCTCATGAGCAGGCTTTTCCAATTCAAAGGTTGTCTGTCTGTCAGTAAAAAAAATCACGCTCATAGAAACAGATATAAAAGGAGACAAAACAAACCTCCACGCATTTTCTCAATGAAAAATCCAGTCCCCATCCATGAATCAAGTCATTCTGTATCAAAAGACAAAATATTCATAAATTAAAAAAAAAAAAAAAAAACAAATCAAGAGACAGATATATATGTGTTACCTGAATCATGTACCACACACAAGCCCAAGCTTTACGAGAGAATACTGGTGCCATGATTTCGACAAATCTGGGACAATGACCATGTTCTCTTAGAAAACAAGAAACCTACTTCAAATTTGTTTCTTTACCCATTTGGAAGAAAATTCAAGAACATATAGAGACAAAAAAAAAAAAAAAAAGGAAAAAAAATCTCAAGAATATACGCTGCACATGGTGGCAAATGTGGATCGGTGCAATAACCAGGTTTCTCTTCCGTGTCTCTGCAAGAAAAAAGGTGGGAAAGAGGCATTATGTATCAGGATATTAAAATTTGACTTCTACATTACATTAATTTCTTCAAGATCTTCCATTTCATGAAAGTGTTCAACTCTGAATCGAGGCAAAACTCATGGGTTCAACAGTTCAAGGCTTTTGCATGTTTAGCTCATTTTGATGTTTTGATGACTACTTCCATAGCAAGGTAGTGCTGTTAGAGGTACTTCAGTACCTTAGCTGCTAAGTAAGAGTTACCCATGTCTGGAAGCACTAGGGGATATGAAGTTGAAGGAGATTCTCACTTGTGAACTTCACTCTCTCCTCTTCTCTTTGTCATCTGCCATGTCAGTCCTTCGTTGGGTTCCAACCCTGGCTGTGAAATCTCCAAGCCATGCTTCCTTACCAACTCCAAGTATCTGTTGCGTGATTCCACAGAAATCATGCAAGTTTTTATTTAATATCAATAAGTTGATGATTTTTATTTAATTATCAAATTTTTTGGCCAGCAAAATGTAATTTAATGAAGATTTGGAAGGGGGAAAACTCACTTCTCAGCATCAAAATGCTCAACACCAAGATCTTCATCCCAAATGAAAATGTAATCATAAGGCGCCACGACGCTAGGATGCAGAAATCTTTTAGCATACCACCTTTTTAAAAAAAAATTATTTGGTAGCCGTACAAGTAAAAGTTTAAACTAGTCAGATATTTGATTTCATGGTAACTAACCATTTGGTTTGCTTGGAAGTGCTCACATGGATAGCTCTCTTTGACCACTCGAGATCTTCCCAATCACTAGCTCGGCCATCGTAATGGAACAACATAATGGAGAAATTCTCAGAGAACTTCTTAACTGCTGCATCAATGTTTCTCTTCTGATTAATACCAACAGTGAATGTCACAAGATATTTTGGAGTTGTCTTCAAGTCCTTCCAAGAGATTTATATCGATATAAATTCATGTCCGCACATAAACCGAAACAAAAATTAAAGAAAAACAAAATTTAAGTCTACCATATCTAGAAACATCCTTATGTTATTCTACGTAATTAGTTTAAGGGTTAACAGGTCTTTTGGTCCATGATGTTTGACAACTTTTGGGTTTTCGTCAATGATGTTTTTTTTTACCTAGTTTTGGTACCATATGTTTGCAGATTTTTTCTAGTTTTGGTCAAACCGTTACATTCCGTCCATTTTTTGACATGTACAAGTCACGTGATTCACCCTAAACTTTCAATTTTGTTCAATTTAGTTCCTCTAATACTTTCTTAACATTTTTTTTGGTTCAATTTAGTCCCGAAGTTTAAAAAATTCAATTGGACCTATTGTCTAATTGGGGTCAAATTTGAAACTTCGGGACTAAATTGAACAAAAAAAAGGTTAAGAAAGTATTAGAGGGACTAAATTTAAAGTTTAGAGTGGATCACGTGACTTGAGCATCTCAAAAAATGGACGGAATGTAACGGTTAGACCAAAACTAGAAAAAATCTGCAAACATATGGTACCAAATCTAGGTAAAAAAAAACATCATTGACCAAAACCCAAAAGTTGTCAAACATCATAGACCAAAAGACCTGTTAACCCTTAGTTTAATAAATGAGAAACTAACCTCCTCAGGAAGACCCCACAGTCTGCGGATAAAGAAATCTGACTCAGATGAGACGATACCGGGAGGGAGTCTTTCAGCGCCACGAGGATTAGTTGGAACCCAAATCTTTATTTGTTAAAAAACAAAAAAAAAAGTTAGGAATCAACATAAGCAGTGATTCACATTGAGATGTCGTAAATTATAATACCTGTGAGTTGTTGAATTCGGGAATGTCGTTTTCACCATTGTCATTTGGCACATTTCCCTTCAGAGAAGACCAAGCATTCAACAACGCCTGGGTAGAAAGGCCAGAGTATTTGTCCTCTATGTAGGTAAGATCAATGGAAGGAAAAAGACTTGATGGGAGATTCAACTACCAAAAATCCAAATGTCAATTCACCTAAACATGTCTCAAAAATAACTTCTAGAAAGAAATTGAATTATTTATACCTTAGTTAATGAAAGTGTCGGAAATGATACCCCAAGAAAGAAGCCAAAAACAACTCCAATGAATGTAGTGACAAGAAGCCTCATTGTTTCGTTGGGCTTTCTAAACATACCATGAGCTACTACTTATTAGAAATTTTGAATTAATGCCATCGGACATTTGTTCATGAGATATTCAAAGCAAAAAAGAAAAAGAAAACATAAACTAATACTCATGAGATGTTGAAAGATAATACATTTCAAGGGAATTTTTTACTCATTGCTGCAAGAAATCGAATACCTGCGTGTTAAGTTGCCCATTTCCCTCGTAATGTAGTGAGTGTCCGGTTGCTGAGGTAAAAGGTATAAATTGAAAAGCAACAAGAGCTGCAATCACTCATCAAGCTCATACGCTTATCCCTAGCATTTAACGGTAACTCTCATGGCCACAATTAATCCTGAAAAAAAAAAAAAAAAAAAGAGAATGATAGATGAATTGTATGCTAAAACTTAAGCATGTAGTAGGAGCCATCTCAGATTGAAGGCTTGTTTAATTTTATTTTCCAAGAAACAGATGAATTAATGTCCAAGTAATAGTTTTTTTTTTTAATCTTTTTAGGAAATGGAACGGTTCAAAAAAGGGTCAAGGAGAAACAGATATGCCCAAAATTATACACAATATATAGTAAAATTCATATTTCAGTTACTTCATTAATTGTAGAAGCCATATGTTCCATCCTAAGCTCACATCCAATATTCCAAAAAAAAAAAAGAGAGACTGTACAGTTCTTATTTTTGAAACCTTTGATCGACAACACTACTATAGCCCTTCATGGAGTCTCCATCATCCACCTAGATCATGCCTTCACAGTTAAACATATTAATACATATGAGGGAGAAAGTACTGATTGCCACTCACTAACACCAATGATGTAGTGAAATCGAACATCCGTAAATCATAATGTCCGCTACTTGAAGTTACTATAATTTGGAGATCAGTTCTTTCGCCCTGAACTGTGTAGTCTTCTTAACACCTGCTATAATTACAAAATCTAACCTTTCTGACAGATTCAATATAAGTGCTTAATGTTCGGACCTAAAGCGTAGTCCCCATTAAACAACTGCAGGTTGCATAAATTTGAAATCCGATATACATTTGAACATTCTATAGGCTATAGAAGTCATTGGCAAAATCACTACAAGCTCAAAGGACCAAATCTACCTTCCGCTATTCAAAAGCTGAAAACAGAAGTAACCCATTTCTAGACTTGAAATTCCAACAGCAAATCAGTTACCAATCACAAGACATGAAGAGCAGCAACATAAACAAGACACTCAAATGAAGAAGCGCTTCACAATCCGAGATAAATCATCAGATAGGATGCACCTGGGCGTTATGAATCTCGATAGCTGCAGTTGTTTTCCGGTCGGCTGATGAGATTCCGCTCTAGCTTGGATGAATATCCCTGTCGAATCTTAAATGCGTAGGTTACTGGAGAAGGATTCGTCGAGAAATGGCGGGTCGGAGAAATCAATGGTTGAGCCTACCAGGAATGAGGATGTTCTTACTTCTTAATTTGGTTTTTTTTCCGTTGATCCTGGCAACCATCAAAATCGGATCTTTCTATTATGTTTTAGAACATAATGGTATTTTTTTTGGTTAAACGTTTTTTTTTTCTTTTCTATATATGTTTGAACAATATTAGATTTTGGTGTTATAATATGTTTGTATTTATAGGTTTTTTTTGTGACAAATTTGCATTTTGTAAGTTTTTTATGCATCTTTTAGTTAAATGTGGTCTTTCTATCATGCTCTATAAGTACCATTTTTTTTTTTTTTGTATTTTTCTATTATCATAAAGGTGAACCCATAGAGAAATTTATATTATTAATAGTATGATGCAAGTATTAGGTGGTGTTAAAAAAATTCATAATTTTTCATACTTTTAAAGTTTTACATATATTACAATTAAGTCCACTCTAATAATAAAAATGGTTTATAGGTTTTTTGGTACCATATGTTTGCCCACTTTTGGCTTTTGGTACCACATGTTTGGTTTTGCCTATTTTTGGTACCATATGTCTGTCAATTGTATACTTTTGGTCCGACCGTTAGAGTTGACCGTTAAATAGTCACGTGACTTGCACATGACTAGCCCCAAATTTTGAATTTATTCACTTTAATCCTCAAATTTTTTTTCCAAACTTTCTATTTTTGCAATTTAGCCCTTAAACATTTTCAACCGCACCTTAGGACTAAATTGACCTAGCCATGGTCCGACCCATGGCTAGGTTGGTCCATGGCTAGGGCCATCGGACCCGGGCGACCCTAACCATTATCCGACCTAGCCATGGGTCGCACCATGGCTAAGTCAATTTAGCAATATTGCCTAAGGGCCTAACGGCCTGATTTTTCGTGCCTGCTTTTTCTGAAAAAGTGCTTTTCAGGCCATTTCATCATTGCACCCGTTGCCATTCTGCACGTTTCATCTCAACGGTCCGGATTAGAACGCTTCAACTTCGACGATTCAGATCAAAGCGTCCCTTCGACTGTCCTCTTCGCCTATAAAACCCTAACCGTGGGCACAGTTTCACTTTTACCGTCTCCGAAATTTCAAAAGCTTTCTGCAACATTTCTGAGAATTCGAGCTCTGCGATTCCGAAGACCTCAGTGCTCCTCCGGCCTCCTGTTCTTCCAAGCAACTTTTCCGACAACGTCCAGTTCATCCTTCCAGCCTCCAACCATCATGTCTGGTAAGGGTTTCTTCTTCGTTGCTTGTACATTTTTCCTTGTTTGCAGTTTTCCGGAAAACCCAATGTGCCTTTCCATGGCTGATTTCAGACAGCGGATCTAGTTCCGAGGGAAGGAAGCCCTTCAACTTCGACTATGCTCTGAATGAGATTTCCAGCACTGCGTACGATGCAGCTCTCCGGGAGGGATGCATCACCTCTACTAGGGAACCTCGTTTCCCGTATCCCTGGCCCCGCCCCTCGGGTAACCTTGAGGTTACTCATCCCCGGAAAGGGGAGGTATTTGTCTCTACGGGGCAAATATCAGCGGGGATCAGATTCCCCTTCTGTGGTAATCTGGTCGAGATGTGCCAGCATTACAAGACGCACCCGACCACCTTCTCTCCGCACGCCATACGCCTGTGGAACGCCTTCCAGGTCCTCTGCTTCCGACAGAAGTGGGTATACAGCCTCAAGCTCTTCAGGACCTTCTACGGGATGAAGTGCAACGAGGCGGGGGTTTGTGCCTTCTACCCCCGGATGCCGAAGTGGAAAAAGACGCAACTCGGGTTGTGTAACTGGACCAATGACACTTGGAAGGTGGTTAAGGGTCGGGGACTCCTGGTCGACACGGGGTCCGACAACAGCGGGTGGAAGAGGAGCTACTTCTTCATCCAAAACTCCTCAATCCCGTGGCCCCGATGGGAGGTGGAAGCGGATTCTCCTCCCGCTTTCCACACCTACACCGACGAAGACTTCCAGACTCTTCAGCTTATCCAGCTCTACCGGTGGGGGGAGTCCTACACTCCCCTCGACGACAATTCTCTCGTGGAGCGGGACCTGGTGAATGCCAGGATCCGACTCCTCGACGTAGTCTCCGGGGGGCAGCTTTTCGACGGCCCCTCCAATATGGTTCCCTGGGTAAATCTCTAACCTCTGTTTTTTACTGTTTGCAGCTAAGAAGGTATCCGTGCTGACCAATCTGATCCTTAAGCAGGGGGAGACCGACGGTGTCCGCCTCACGCGGAAGAGGAAGTCCGCCAAGAAGGCCGCTGCTCCATCGGGGTCCCCTTCCGCGGAGAGGCCAAAGCGGAGCCGTGTGGAGGTGGATAAGCTCTTCGACGTCCAGAACGCTGAAGAAGGTAAAAATCTCCGCCTCGCTATTAAATCATACAGGAGGCTGGTCCCGAAGGAGTTGATTCCTTCGACCATGGAGGCCCGCATTGCCGATGTCAAACGAGTCCTCCGAGGGGAAACTCCTCGTGTCCTGAAGGCGGGCTACTACAACTATCGCGGGAAGGACCAATATGTCTCCGGACGTATTGTTTGGTGTAAGGGCTCTGATGAACTTCCTGATTACGTTTCTAAAGCCTCCTCTCGTCCTCTAGGTGCAGGTCACTCCGGGACTCCGTCGGGTGCTGGAGCCTCAGCAGGCGCACCACCTTCAGCAGGGGCGCCTCCTTCGGCAGGGGCACCACTTTTCTCCAGTGGTGGGACCCCGACCGGCGAACAATTTCGTCGGGTGGAGAGCTTGGACTCCTCCGAGGAGACTGATGAGGGTGGCTCCCTTCGCCATCGTCGGAGGACGGGGCAGTCCCCGCTGAAACCAACCTCCAAGGGGTTGCCCCCCTCGCCTTCTTCACGACCGCAGCGACAACCGTCGCCCGCCCACGACTTCACTCCTTCCCCAGCTCGGGGTGGGTCGGAGGCACGCCCCTCCACGTCCCCAGTCGGCCTTTCTCCTCTTCCCCTCGACGGGAGCTTCTACAAGGCCTTCGACTCCGACCAGGAGGATGCTCCCTAGACCCCGATCCAAACGCTGCAAGGGGTCCAGCTCCGACAAGGGGACACCTATCCGGAGCTGGCTCTACACCTGGTAGCAGGCTCAATCCTGCCTTCTTTGAGGTATCCGATTACCTTAGATCGGGAGGAGATGCACCGGGATGTAAAGGAGATGTGCATGTGTCGGATAGAGGTAGGTCTTTCACCCTTCTTTTCTTCATCAATAAGACCGGTTGCTCATCTACTAATACTTCTTTTCCTTTCTTCGCAGGAGATGGGGGACATCAACCGTTCCATCGGGTATCTCCTCGCCTATGAGGAGGCCCTGGAGAAAGAGCGGGCGGTCACGGCCAAGCTTAAGGAGGATCTCGCGGCCTCCGAGTCTTTGCGGGGAAAATTGGTCAAGGAGCAGGCCATCCTCGACCGAAAGACTCGGGACCTCCAAAAGCGGGTCTGTGACTTTGAGGGGCTCCTGAAGCGGGAGCAGCAGGAGCGGCGGGTTGCTGAGGACAAGCTGGTCCTTGAGAAGAAGGCTCTGGAGGAGCAAGTTGCGGGGGTTCCCGCGCAGCTGGTCGCGGCCGAGACCAAGGGCCGGGAGAATTATCGGAGGTCTGAAGACTTCCAGGCTGATGCTGTAAAGTTCTGCAGCGCGGAGGTGAAGAACACCCTCTTCAACGCAGTCGAGGAACTCCACCTGGAGTATGGCGACGCCATCAACTTTGACAAGTCTCCCTCTCTTGCTCCCTTCGCGAAGAAATACTTTGCTCTCTCGGAGGAGAGTGATGGGGGGAGCACTCCCGCGATTGTTGAAGACGCAGCAGAGCCTCCAAGTGCCGACGCCCCGATAATCGACCCTCCAGCGGCCGAACCTGTGGAGCCTTCTGCCACAGACCTCGTGGACCCTGCTCTCGTTGATGCCGCCGACAAGGACCAAGCCTAACTGCTTTATCTTTAAAGTCCTTGTATTTCCCTCATTTTTGTAATCCTCGGGCCTTTGAGCCCTTATGAATATCAGACTTTCGTAGTTCCGATTTCCCATTACACTTCTCAAAGCGACTTTACTTACTTAAGGTGAGACCTCGCCACTTAAGACATTTCAACACATCACTTAAGACGATTTAGCCACTTGCACCACTTGAGGTGACTTATCATCACGCACCACTTAAGGCGACTTTCCAATACTTAGAATAAATCCAAGAATTATGCATCACTTAAGACGACTTAATCTCGTGCATCACTTAAGACGACTTTAACAACACTTAGAGTAAATCTAAGAATCACGCATCACTTAAGACGACTTTTTTCGTGCACCACTCAAGGTGACTTTTTCATGCACCACTAAAGGCGACTTTTTTCGTGCACCACTCAAGGCGACTTTTCTCGTGCACCACTCAAGGCGACTTTTCTCGTGCACCACTCAAGGCGACTTTCCTCGTGCACCACTCAAGGCGACTTTCCTCGTGCACCACTCAAGGCGACTAAATAACAGTTAGAATAAATCTAAGGACAATTCTGATCGGAAGCAACCTCTTTATTCATTGATGGCACAAAATTTGCTTACATCGAATCAAACGAAAAATAACATACACCACTTAAGGCGATTTTACATCGGGCACCACTTAAGGCGACTTTTCACCGGGCACCACTTAAGGCGACTTTTCATCGGGCACCACTTAAGGCGACTTTTCATCGGGCACCACTTAAGGCGACTTTTCATCGGGCACCACTTAAGGCTACTTTTCATCAAGCGTGACATTTCTTCAAGTGTTCGCCACTAAAAGAATGTTTCAACGCTCTGCCATCGAGGTCTTCCAATTTGTACGCATTCGGAGCTGGCATCCCCACGACCTTGTAAGGTCCTTCCCATTTTGGTGACATCTTGTTGATTCGATCCAAAAGGGTAAACTCGTTGCGACGCCAAACCAGCTCCCCGACGAAGAATTGTCGGGACCTAACTCGCCGATTATAATACCTGGCCGTCGCCAAACGCATCCGAGCTTGGACTTCATCGGCTTCCCGCCTCTTCTCTTCGAGCAAGTCCAAATCCAGACGTCTCATCTCGTCATTCGTCAGAGGCTCGTAATATCTCATCCGATGGGACGCCACAACTACCTCCACGGGGGCAACAACCTCCGTGCCATAAACAAGGCCAAACGGAGTCTCCCCAGTTGATCGTTTGGGTGTCGTTCTAACAGCCCAAAGCACGTTTTCCAGCTCGTTCAGCCATTTGCCCTTCAAGGCATAGACCCTTTTCTTCAGGCCATCCATCACGATTTTGTTGGCCGATTCCACCTGGCCATTAGTCTGAGCATGGCGGACGGAGGCTGTCCGATGCTCAATGTTCAACTCCTCTAGATACTCCTTCACCTGAGACCCATTAAACGGTGGACCATTGTCGCTGATCACCACCTTAGGAATCCCGTATCTGGATACAATATGAGTCTGGAGAAATTTGACGATCTGGTTCCCCGTCGTCCTGGCCAACGCCTTTGCCTCTATCCATTTCGAAAAATAATTGATAGCTACAAGCAAATACTTACACTGACCTTGTGCTTGCGGAAGAGGTCCCACCAAGTCGATGCCCCACTGCGCGAAGGGCCAAGCTCTCTTGATGGACGTCAGATTAGCAGCCGGAGCTACGATACTCGGGGCGTACCTCTGGCACGCATCACAGGATCGGACCAACGCCATCGCCTCCTTGCTCATCGTAGGCCAATAATAACCCAAGTTCAGCACTTTCTTCATAATGGATCGGGCCCCTTCATGACAAGCCGCGAAGCCTTCATGCACCTCCTTCAGGATTCGACTTGTGTTGAGCTCAGCCACACACTTCAAGTACGGAGTCGAGAACCAGCCCTTCTTGTATAGCTGATTTTCCAGCATCACGTAATTAGCCGCGATCCGACGTATCCTGTCAGCTACTACTTTATCATCAAGGACTGCCCCCGTAGTCAGGTACGCGACTATCGGGGTCATCCAAGTGGGCTCCTCCTCTGATCCTGCTTCAATAGCACACACCTGTGTTGGGTCGGTGGTCGACAAGATCACCTTCTCCAAGAAGTGCACCTTCCGATTTTCCTCCAAGGGTGCCCCTAGGGCAAATTTACTCAAGGCATCTGCCTCCACGTTTTCCTCCCTCGGGATCGCCTCGATGTCGAAGCTTTTAAAGCTCTCCTTCAAGACTTGCACCTCGTGCAGGTACTTCTTCATTATCGGGCTCTTCGCCTCGTATCGTCCTTGAACTTGGTTCACAATCAGGGCCGCGTCACACTTCACTCTCAGGTGAGCAACTCCCGTACCTTTGGCAATTTTCAGGCCCGTGATAAGAGCTTCGTACTCAGCTTCGTTGTTTGTGGCCCTAAACGTTAAGGCCAAAGCATATCGAAGCGGCTCACCTCCGCCTGGTGGTATCAATACAAATCCTGCTCCTGATCCATCTGAACTCGAGGAGCCATCCGTGTACATCTCCCAATTATTTTCCTCGTTTGGTTGTTCTGATTGCTCAGCCATCTCTGGTTGTTCTGCCATCGGGACCTCCATGGTTGCCCCCTCTACAGGGCCCGCTTCTTCCAGATCAGGGGTTGTAGACTCTGCTATGAAATCCGCCAATGCCTGGCCCTTAATAGCCGTTCTCGGAGCAAAGTGTATGCGAAACTCACTAAGCTCGACTGCCCATTTCACTAATCTCCCCGGCGCATCTGGTAGGTTCAAAAAATGCTTCAGAGGCTGGTCCGTCAACACAGTAATCTCGTGTGCATGGAAGTAAGGCCTCAGCTTCCGAGCAGTAATAATCAACGCAAAGAGATACTTCTCAACGGCGGGATAATTCATTTCAGATTTTGCAAACGCCTTGCTTACATAATAGACGGGGACTTGATTACCCTCGACAACCTTCACTAACACAGAGCTAATGGAAAATTCAGAAACAGCCAAGTAAAGATAGAGCGGCTCGCCTGGAACCGGTTTCGCCAACGGCGGGAGGGTGCGAAGGTGCTGCTTGAGTGCCTGGAACGCTTCTTCACACTTGGCGGTCCACTCAAACTTCTTGTTGGCCCTCAGAACTTCAAAAAATGGCATTGACCGGTCACTTGACTTGGATAGGAAGCGATTCATTGCGGCCAGTCGGCCATTCAGCACTTGCACCTCCCGATGGTTTATCGGAGACTGCATCTCCTCAATCGCTCTCAGCTTCTCGGGGTTCACCTCAATTCCTCTCTGACTCACCATGATGGGTTCCGCTATGGCCGTTAGTCCCTTTAACGGCGAGGAAACGGCGAATAGGCCCACTGGGCCCTCAATGGAGGTCAAGATGACCCACAAAGGGTCCCGACGGAGGGAGTCCCGATGATGAAAGGTCCCGACAGAGTCGGTCCCGATAGGTGAGCTGGAGGCTCCCGATGAGATGCCTTTAAGTAGGCCCCGATGATGAATCCCTGAGAATGATCGGCCCTGTCACGATGACGAGGGGCCCCGAGCAGTGACACAACGAGATAACTCTGGAGTCCCCGATATTAGTCGGGACTTGTTATCAGAGGATGAGGCCGAGATACGCGGGGCGTGGCCGAGATACGCGGAGCGTGGCCGAGATACGCGGGGCGTGGCCGAGATAAGCGGGATCGTGCCCGAAATACGCGGAATACGGGCTAACCACCCCAACGGTTCACCAGGTAACTGAGGTACCTCTCCGCCTATAAAAAGGCAGAGGTTACCTCAGAGCACACTACGTTTTGATATACGATACTTGAGATTACTGCTTGCCAGTCCATACGAGATACTCATTTAAGCATCGGAGAGGGATTCTGGGTCACCGCCCGGTCTATCCCCTCTTGCAGGATTACGTGGAGCGAAGGAGCTAGGATCGCCGTCAAAGATCGTGCCGGAGTTCTACCGTGATCCAACATTGGCGCCGTCTGTGGGAACGTAACAAAAAGCTGATATGCCTTCTACTCGTTCAATGGCGGCTGGCAAGCAAAGAAGACAAGGACAATCTGGTGGTTCCCGTCATCCTGCTACGACGACTTTGAATTCACCACCGGAACATGAGGACCAGAATCTTCCCGCTACTGAGGCCTCCCAGACAGGGGGGCATAATGAAGGTCCCGAAGATGCTGCTGCTCAACACCAGGGGAATAGGGAGCAGGAGGCTCCTCCAGCTGCGGACCTGACGAGGGCTGTGGCGGAAGCCATGCCGATGTTTTTGGCAGCCGTGGAGGCTCTCTTAGATCGGAGAGAGGCTGCGAGGAGGCAAGAGGAGATGCCCCCACTAGAAGAGGAAGCGCCCCCACCAGCAAAGGTTCAGAACGTGCGGGAGGCTCAGCCCCGAAGCCAGGGCAGGAGTAGGGAGTCCATTCAGCCAGAGCGATTTGTGGTCGACGGGCCAGGACCAGTGCAGCACAGGACCATTCCCCTTAATGGTCCCATCACCCCCGATCAGGTGGTGAAGATCGTGAACATCTGCATGGGAGAGCAGAAGCTGCTGGTGTCGGAGCTGAGGGATCGATCCACCCATCCCTTCGTTCCCCGACTCATAGACACCCTCGCCCCGCCAGGGCTGGGTATCCCCACGATTAAGGAGTATGATGGCAAGGGAGATCCGGTCCGTCATGTCCAGAAGCACCTCATGGCATGTCTGGGCAGAGCCCCGAATGAAGATATTGTGTGTACGTTGTTCCCGAACACACTGGGCGAGAGAGCCCTAACCTGGTTCTTCAGTCTGCCCCCAGGCTGCATCACTTGCTGGGCTGATATGCACGACCGCTTCATTCAGCAGTACCAGGGCCGCAGACGTCTGCTGAAGAGTGTGAGGTCCCTGACCCAGGTGGTACAGAGGCCCGACGAGTCGCTGGCGCACTATTACCATCGGTACACTGCCAGCGTGGCAGAGATTGATGAGGAGATTTCGGAGGGTGAAACCATCCGTACCTTCATTCGAAACCTAACAACCCCCTACGGTTCCGACTTGATGCACAGCGTGGCTGAGAAGGCTGTGTGGAATATCGAGGCACTGCAGAAGAGGGTGAAGCGGCAAATCGATGTCCAGGAATCAAAGATAGCCGCTGGAGAGCTCGAGCCCCCGAAGTCGAATAAGGGAAAGCAGTCGGTCAAACCCTTAGACGAGCGCAAGTCGAAGGATAAAGCCGAGGGCAGTCGGGGTCGAGGTCGCTCCGATCGGAGGGATGATAGGCGTTCCTCGAAAAAAGACAGGCGAGAGGATCATGACATTCCTCTCAACAGCTCTATGGCGGAGGTGTTGACGGTCATGGAGCGACAGGGTATCTCTAGGTACCCCCCCGAAGAAGGAAAGAGAGTTTTTGGGATCCCGCACCGACCGCTACTGTCGATTCCATCGCGCGAATGGCCACGACACCAATCATTGTCGAGAGCTGAAGAAGGAGATCGAAAAGCTGATCAAGAAGGGGAAGCTTAAGGAGTTTGTCGGGGAGAAGCGGTGTCGATCCCGTTCTCGATCCCGATCACGGTCCCGTTCCCGATCCCGCGATCGGTCCCCAAAGAAGAAGAGGTCTGACCCAGAGTCTTCTGGTGCCCGTAAGGAGAAGCGGGGCACTATCAATGTGATTCACAGAGGATTTGCCGCGGGGGGTGAAACCTCGTCCTCCCGGGATGTTTATGCCTCTAGAATTCCTGCTGCTGTGGTGCTGGGTAAGAGGTCCCGATCCTGGACCCTAAAGGAAGAGATGGTGATCTCCTTTTCGTCGGAGGATCTCGTAGGCGTGGAGATTCCGCACGATGACGCTCTGGTCGTGACCTTGGATGTGGATGGGTACGAGATGAAGCGGATTCTGATCGATGGAGGGAGCTCATCCGATATCCTGTTCATGGATGCGTTGGAGGCCATGGGGAAAACGAAGAAGGACCTAAAGGAGGCGAACTTCCCGATGGTCGGATTCTCTAGCTCCCTATCCGCTAGGAGTGATCACCTTACCAGTGGAGTTTGGTAGCGGGTGGAAATCAGAGAGGGAGGAACGTGGAGTTTGTGGTAGTTGAGTCCGCGGGGACTTACAACGCGATCATCGGGAGAACTACCATCAACCCCCTGATGGCAGTTGCCTCGACTGTACACCAGAAGATGAAGTTCCCGACCGACCATGGAGTCGGAGAGGTCAAGGGCGACCAGGTGGCTTCCAGAAAATGTTATGTTAACGCCACCCGGAGGAGAAGACGGAAGGCTATGACCGTCCTCCAGATAGATACTGATCCCAGAGAAGAGTTTGGGCGTCCCGCCCCCGTGGAGGATCTGAAGGAAGTCGAGATTGATGGGCCTCAGAGGAAGGTGAAAATCGGGTCTGCTCTGACCGAGGAGATGGCCCGAAAATTGATCGATCTACTGAAAGAGTTCAAGGAGCTGTTTGCTTGGTCTCCGAGTGACATGCCAGGAATCAGCCCTGACGTGATTGTGCATGAGTTGAAGATTGATCCCGCGATCAAGCCTATCGCACAGAAAAGGCGTCCGATGGGCACAGACAAGAGGATTGCAATCCAGCAGGAGGTGGGCAGGTTGCTCGATGCTGGGTTTATCAAGGAGCTACGATTCCAGACTTGGGTTGCTAACCCGGTGCTGGTAAGGAAGAGCAATGGGAAGTGGCGGATGTGTGTTGATTTCCGCGACCTGAATAAAGCTTGCCCGAAGAACTGTTACCCGCTCCCGAGAATCGACCAGCTGGTGGATGCCACGTCGGGACATGAACTGTTGAGCTTCATGGATGCGTACTCGGGCTATAACCAGATCAAGATGGCTAAGGAAGATGCTCCTCACACAGCATTTTATGCAGACAATGACATCTATCACTACGATGTCATGCCTTTCGGGTTGATCAATGCCGGGGCAACCTACCAGCGGATGGTGAACAAGATGTTCGGAGATATGCTGGGGAAAACCATGGAGGCTTACGTGGACGATATGCTGGTGAAGTCCCGACAAGCTGAGGATCATGTGCACAAACTAGCCACGGCGTTTGAGCGGATGAGGCTTCATCAGGTTCGCTTGAACCCGACAAAATGCGCCTTCGGGGTCCACTCAGGGAAGTTTCTGGGCTTTATGGTGAGTCAGAGAGGAATTGAGGTGAACCCCGAGAAGCTGAGAGCGATTGAGGAGATGCAGTCTCCGATAAACCATCGGGAGGTGCAAGTGCTAAATGGCCGACTGGCCGCAATGAATCGCTTCCTATCCAAGGCAAGTGACCGGTCAATGCCATTTTTTGAAGTTCTGAGGGCCAACAAGAAGTTTGAGTGAACCGCCAAGTGTGAAGAAGCGTTCCAGGCACTCAAGCAGCACCTTCGCACCCTCCCGCCGTTGGCGAAACCGGTTCCAGGCGAGCCGCTCTATCTTTACTTGGCTGTTTCTGAATTTGCCATTAGCTCTGTGTTAGTGAAGGTTGTCGAGGGTAATCAAGTCCCCGTCTATTATGTAAGCAAGGCGTTTGCCAAATCTGAAATGAATTATCCCGCCGTTGAGAAGTATCTCTTTGCGTTGATTATTACTGCTCGGAAGCTGAGGCCTTACTTCTATGCACACGAGATTACTGTGTTGACGAACCAGCCTCTGAAGCATTTTTTGAACCGACCGGATGCGTCGGGGAGATTAGTGAAATGGGCAGTCGAGCTTAGTGAGTTTCGCATACACTTTGCTCCGAGAACGGCTATTAAGGGCCAGGCATTGGCGGATTTCATAGCAGAGTCTACAGCCCCCGATCTGGAAGAAGCGGGCCCTGTAGAGGGGGCAACCATGGAGGTCCCGATGGCAGAACAACCAGAGATGGCAGAGCAATCAGAACAACCAAACGAGGAAAATACTTGGGAGATGTACACGGATGGCTCCTCGAGTTCAGATGGATAAGGAGTAGGATTTGTATTGATACCACTAGGCGGAGGTGAGCCGCTTCAATATGCTTTGGCCTTAACGTTTAGGGCCACAAACAACGAAGCTGAGTACGAAGCTCTTATCACGGGCCTGAAAATTGCCAAAGGTACGGGAGTTGCTCACCTGAGAGTGAAGTGTGACGCGGCCCTGATTGTGAACCAAGTTCAAGGACGATACGAGGCGAAGAGCCCGATAATGAAGAAGTACCTGCACGAGGTGCAAGTCTTGAAGGAGAGCTTTAAAAGCTTCGACATCGAGGCGATCCCGAGGGAGGAAAACGTGGAGGCAGATGCCTTGAGTAAATTTGCCCTAGGGGCACCCTTGGAGGAAAATCGGAAGGTGCACTTCTTGGAGAAGGTGATCTTGTCGACCACCGACCCAACACAGGTGTGTGCTATTAAAGCAGGATCGGAGGAGGAGCCCACTTGGATGACCCCGATAGTCGCGTACCTGACTACGGGGGCAGTCCCCGATGATAAAGTAGTAGCTGACAGGATACGTCGGATCGCGGCTAATTACGTGATGCTGGACAATCAGCTATACAAGAAGGGCTGGTTCTCGACTCCGTACTTGAAGTGTGTGGCTGAGCCCGACACATGTCGAATCCTGAAGGAGGTGCATGAAGGGGTCGCGGCTTGTCATGAAGCGGCCCGATCCATTATGAGGAAAGTGCTGAACTTGGGTTATTATTGGCCTACGATGAGCAAGGAGGCGACGGCGTTGGTCCGATCCTGTAATGCGTGCCAGAGGTACGCCCCGAGTATCGCAGCTCCGGCTGCTAATCTGACGTCCATCAAGAGCGCTTGGCCCTTCGCGCAGTGGGGCATCGACTTGGTGGGACCTCTTCCGCAAGCACAAGGTCAGTGTAAGTATTTGCTTGTAGCTATCAATTATTTTTCGAAATGGATAGAGGCAAAGGCGTTGGCCAGGACGACAGGGAACCAGATCGTATTTCTCCAAACTCATATTGTATCCAGATACGGGATTCCTAAGGTGGTGATCAGCGACAATGGTCCACCGTTTAATGGGTCTCAGGTGAAGGAGTATCTGGAGGAGTTGAACATTGAGCATCGGACAACCTCCGTCCGCCATGCACAGACTAATGGCCAGGTGGAATCGGCCAACAAAATCGTGATGGCTGGCCTGAAGAAAAGGGTCTATGCCTTGAAGGGCAAATGGCTGAACGAGCTGGAAAACGTGCTTTGGGCTGTTAGAACGACACCCAAACGATCAACTGGGGAGACTCCGTTTGGCCTTGTTTATGGCACGGAGGTTGTTGTCCCCGTGGAGGTAGCTGTGGCGTCCCATCGGATGAGATATTACGAGCCTCTGACGAATGACGAGATGAGACATCTGGATTTGGACTTGCTCGAAGAGAAGAGGCGGGAAGCCGATGAAGTCCAAGCTCGGATGCGTTTGGTGACGGCCAGGTATTACAATCGGCGAGTTAGGTCCCGACAATTCTTCGTCCGGGAGCTGGTTTGGCGTCGCAACGAGTTTACCATTTTGGATCGAATCAACAAGATGTCACCAAAATGGGAAGGACCTTACAAGGTCGTGGGGATGCCAGCTCCAAATGCGTACAAATTGGAAGACCTCGATGGCAGAGCGTTGAAACATTCTTTTAGTGGCGAACACTTGAAGAAATGTCACGCTTGATGAAAAGTCGCCTTAAGTGGTGCCCGATGAAAAGTCGCCTTAAGTGGTGCCCGATGAAAAGTCGCCTTAAGTGGTGCCCGATGTAAAATCGCCTTAAGTGGTGTATGTTATTTGTCGTTTGATTCGATGTAAGCAAATTTTGTGCCATCAATGAATAAAGAGGTTGCTTCCGATCAGAATTGTCCTTAGATTTATTCTAAATGTTATTTAGTCGCCTTGAGTGGTGCACGAGGAAAGTCGCCTTGAGTGGTGCACGAGGAAAGTCGCCTTGAGTGGTGCACAAGAAAAGTCGCCTTGAGTGGTGCACGAGAAAAGTCGCCTTCAGTGGTGCACCAAAAAGTCGCCTTGAGTGGTGCACGAAAAAAGTCGTCTTAAGTGATGCGTGATTCTTAGATTTACTCTAAGTGTTGTTAAAGTCGTCTTAAGTGATGCACGAGATTAAGTCGTCTTAAGTGATGCATAATTCTTGGATTTATTCTAAGTATTGGAAAGTCGCCTTAAGTGGTGCGTGATGATAAGTCACCTCAATTGGTGCAAGTGGCTAAATCGTCTTAAGTGATGTGTTGAAATGTCTTAAGTGGCGAGGTCTCGCCTTAAGTAAGTAAAGTCGCTTTGAGAAGTGCAATGGGAAATCGGAACTACGAAAGTCTGATATTCATAAGGGCTCAAAGGCCCGAGGATTACAAAAATGAGGGAAATACAAGGACTTTAAAGATAAAGCAGTTAGGCTTGGTCCTTGTCGGCGGCATCAACGGGAGCAGGGTCCACGAGGTCTGTGGCAAAAGGCTCCACAGGTTCGGCCGCTGGAGGGTCGATTATCGGGGCGTCGGCACTTGGAGGCTCTGCTGCGTCTTCAACAATCGCGGGAGTGCTCCCCCCATCACTCTCCTCCGAGAGAGCAAAGTATTTCTTCGCGAAGGGAGCAAGAGAGGGAGACTTATCGAAGTTGATGGCGTCGCCATACTCCAGGTGGAGTTCCTCGACTGCGTTGAAGAGGGTGTTCTCCACCTCCGCGCTGCAGAACTTTACAGCATCAGCCTGGAAGTCTTCAGACCTCCGATAATCCTCCCGGCCCTTGGTCTCGGCCGCGACCAGCTGCGCGGGAAACCCCGCAACTTGCTCCTCCAGAGCCTTCTTCTCAAGGACCAGCTTGTCCTCAGTAACCCGCCGCTCCTGCTGCTCCCACTTCAGGAGCCCCTCAAAGTCATAGACCTGCTTTTGGAGGTCCCGAGTCTTTCGGTCGAGGATGGCCTGCTCCTTGACCAATTTTCCCCGCGAAGACTCGGAGGCCGCGAGATCCTCCTTAAGCTTGGCCGTGACCGCCCGCTCTTTCTCCATGGCCTCCTCATAGGCGAGGAGATACCCGATGGAACGGTTGATGTCCCCCATCTCCTGCGAAGAAAGGAAAAGAAGTATTAGTAGATGAGCAACCGGTCTTATTGATGAAGAAAAGAAGGGTGAAAGACCTACCTCTATCCGACGCATGCACATCTCCTTTACATCCCGGTGCATCTCCTCCCGATCTAAGGTAATCGGATACCTCATAGAAGGCAGGATTGAGCCTGCTACCAGGTGTAGAGCCAGCTCCGGATAGGTGTCCCCTTGTCGGAGCTGGACCCCTTGCAGCGTTTGGATCGGGGTCCAGGGAGCATCCTCCTGGTCGGAGTCGAAGGACTTGTAGAAGCTCCCGTCGAGGGGAAGAGGAGAAGGGCCGACTGGGGACGTGAAGGGGCGTGCCTCCGACCCACCCCGGGCTGGGGAAGGAGTGAAGTCGTGGGCGGGCGACGGTTGTCGCTGCGGTCGTGAAGAAGACGAGGGGGGCAGCCCCTTGGAGGATGGTTTCAGCGGGGACTGCCCCGTCCTCCGACGATGGCGAAGGGAGCCACCCTCATCAGTCTCCTCGGAGGAGTCCAAGCTCTCCACTCGACGAAATTGTTCGCCGGTCGGGGTCCCACCACTGGAGAAAAGTGGTGCCCCTGCCGAAGGAGGCGCCCCTGCTGAAGGTGGTGTGCCTGCTGAGGCTCCAGCACCCGACGGAGTCCCGGAGTGACCTGCACCTAGAGGACGAGAGGAGGCTTTAGAAACGTAATCAGGAAGTTCATCAGAGCCCTTACACCAAACAATACGTCCGGAGACATATTGGTCCTTCCCGCGATAGTTTTAGTAGCCCGCCTTCAGGACACGAGGAGTTTCCCCTCGGAGGACTCGTTTGACATCGGCAATGCGGGCCTCCATGGTCGAAGGAATCAACTCCTTCGGGACCAGCCTCCTGTACGATTTAATAGCGAGGCGGAGATTTTTACCTTCTTCAGCGTTCTGGACGTCGAAGAGCTTATCCACCTCCACACGGCTCCGCTTTGGCCTCTCCGCGGAAGGGGACCCCGATGGAGCAGCGGCCTTCTTGGCGGACTTCCTCTTCCGCGTGGGGCGGATAGCGTCGGTCTCCCCCTGCTTAAGGATCAGATTGGTCAGCACGGATACCTTCTTAGCTGCAAACAGTAAAAAACAGAGGTTAGAGATTTACCCAGGGAACCATATTGGAGGGGCCGTCGAAAAGCTGCCCCCCGGAGACTACGTCGAGGAGTCGGATCCCGGCATTCACCAGGTCCCGCTCCACGAGAGAATTGGCGTCGAGGGGAGTGTAGGACTCCCCCCACCGGTAGAGCTGGATAAGCTAAAGAGTCTTGAAGTCTTCGTCGGTGTAGGTGTGGAAAGCGGGAGGAGAATCCGCTTCCACCTCCCATCGGGGCCACGGGATCGAGGAGTTTTGGATGAAGAAGTAGCTCCTCTTCCACCCGTTGTTTTCGGACCCCGTGTCGACCAGGAGTCCCCGACCCTTAACCACCTTCCAAGTGTCATTGGTCCAGTTACACAACCCGAGTTGCGTCTTGTTCCACTTCGGCATCCGGGGGTAGAAGGCACAAACCCCTGCCTCGTTGCACTTCATCCCGTAGAAGGTCCTGAAGAGCTTGAGGCTGTATACCCACTTCTGTCAGAAGCCGAGGACCTGGAAGGCGTTCCACAGGCGTATGGCGTGCGGAGAGAAGGTGGTCGGGTGCGTCTTGTAATGCTGGCAAATCTCGACCAGATTACCACAGAAGGGGAATCTGATCCCCGCTGATATTTGCCCCGTAGAGACAAATACCTCCCCTTTCCGGGGACGAGTAACCTCAAGGTTACCCGAGGGGCGGGGCCAGGGATACGGGAAACGAGGTTCCCAAGTAGAGGTGATGCATCCCTCCCGGAGAGCTTCATCGTACGCAGTGTTGGAAATCTCATTCAGAGCATAGTCGAAGTTGAAGGGCTTCCTTCCCTCGGAACTAGATCCGCTGTCTGAAATCAGCCATGGAAAGGCACATTGGGTTTTCCGGAAAACTGCAAACAAGGAAAAATGTACAAGCAACGAAGAAGAAACCCTTACCATACATGATGGTTGGAGGCTGGAAGGATGAACTAACGTTGTCGGAAAAGTTGCTTGGAAGAACAGGAGGCCGGAGGAGCACTGAGGTCTTCGGAATCGCAGAGCTCGAATTCTTAGAAAGGTTGCAGAAAGCTTTTGAAATTTCTGAGACGGTAAAAGTGAAACTGTGCCCACGGTTAGGGTTTTATAGGCGAAGAGGACAGTCGAAGGGACGCTTTGATCTGAATCGTCGAAGTTGAAGCGTTCTAATCCGGGCCGTTGAGATGAAACGTGCAGAATGGCAAAGGGTGCAATGATGAAACGGCCTGAAAAGCACTTTTTCAGAAAAAGCAGGCGCGAAAAATCAGGCACGGGTACTGAAGACGTCACTTCGTTATCTGTTGCATTTAATGGCTGTGGAACCGAGGAGTCCTCTCGGATTTGGCAGTTATCCACAAGGTATTGAGGAAACATAAACGAGAAGACTTGTACTAAGTGACCATGCCAAGAGAAAGATCCCCGATTCCGACGTCGGGAGTTGAAAGACACGACGAACTGTAAGTCCCTCATGTCTTGGGGGCAAATGATGGGTTCCGCTACGGCCGTTAGGCCCTTTAACGGCGAGGAAACGGCGAATAGACCCACTGGGCCCTCAATGGAGGTCAAGATGACCCAAGCAAAGGGTCCCGACAGAGGGAGTCCCGATGATGAAAGGTCCCGACAGAGTCGGTCCCGATAGGTGAGCTGGAGGCTCCCGATGAGATGCCTTTAAATAGGCCCCGATGATGAATCCCTGAGAATGATCGGCCCTGTCACGATGACGAGGGGCCCCGAGCGGTGACACAACGAGATAACTCTGGAGTCCCCGATATTAGTCGGGACTTGTTATCAGAGGATGAGGCCGAGATACGCGGGGCGTGGCCGAGATACGCGGAGCATAGCTAAGATACGCGGAGCGTGGCCGAGATACGCGGGGCGTGGCCGAGATAAGCGGGATCGTGCCCGAGATACGCGGAATACGGGCTAACCACCCCAACGGTTCACCAGGTAACTGAGGTACCTCTCCGCCTATAAAAGGGCAGAGGTTACCTCAGAGCACACTACGTTTTTATATACGATACTTGAGATTACTGCTTGCCAGTCCATACGAGATACTCATTTAAACATCGGAGAGGGATTCTGGGTCAACGCCCGGTCTATCCCCTCTTGCAGGATTACGTGGAGCGAAGGAGCCAGGATCGCCGTCAAAGATCGTGCCGGAGTTCTACCATGATCCAACCGGTTCAATTGACCCAATTTGACCCTTTTGCTAAATTGACCTAGCCATGGTCCGACCCATGGCTAGGTCGGCCAATGGTTAGGTTCTCCCGGGTTCGGCGACCCTAGGCATGGTATGACCTAGCCATGGGTCGGACCATGGCTAGATCAATTTAGTCCTAAATTGCGGTTGAAAATGTTTAAGGGCTAAATTGCAAAAATAGAAAGTTTGGGAAAAAAAATTTGAGGACTAAACTGAACAAAATCAAAATTTGGGGCTAGGCATGTGCATTTCACATGACTATTTAACGGTCAACTCTAACGGTCAACTAACTTTCAGACCAAAAGTATACAATTGGCAAACGTATGATACTAAAAATAGGTAAAACCAAACATGTGGTACCAAAAGTCAAAAGTGGGCAAACATAGAGTACCAAAACACCTATAAACCCTAATAAATAGAGAAAAAGCATGGTGCTCCACAATCATGATAGAAAAACCCGTTAAATATCAAGTTGTGACAGTTAAATACTTTTATTTTGTTCAATTTAGTTATTCTGTTTAAACACTTAACTTTTTATTTTAAAAATTTAGTCCCAACAAAACCTAATTGAACCCAATTGAACTCTAGGGTCTAATTGACCTAGCCATGGTGCGATCCATGGCTGGGTTGGACCACTGTTAGGGTCGTCCGGGTCCGGTGACCCTAGCCGTGGTCAGACACAGCCATGGATCGCACCATGGCTAGGTCAATTGGACGGTAGGGTCCAATTGAGTTTTTTTAGGAACTAAATTGCAAAAATTAAAAGTTAGATGTATAAATTGGAGGACTAAATTGAACAAAATAAAAGTATTTAACGGTCAAACTTAACAGTTGACTAATGAATACACCAAAAGTCTACAAAATGCAAACATATGACACCAAAAACCTATAAAAACAAATATATGACACAAAAAATCAACATTCGTCAAACATATAACACCAAATGACCAGTTAACATTTTTTTCATTTTTCTATTACATTTAAAGTGAACCTTAAATGACACAACCAGATTTAGGTGCCCACGTTTTGGTCAATAGATGCCCAAATTTTTTGATTGTTCGAATAAATTTTTAATATTTTATTCATTATAGAATTTTTATTATTTATCACGCGTTGTGATATATTTTATTTAGTAGAACAGTTATGCTATGAGGAATGTTAGAGCATCACAATGGTATTACGTAACTATTACGTAAACGTGGGTCCTACATGTTTATTTAAGTAAAACAACAAAAACTATCTACAGTGGTTTTACATAGCATCCCTTAAAGATGGGACCTATACGTAAATTTATGTTTTTACATAAAGCATTCCTTAAATTTAAGTAATGCACTATGTATTACGTAACCAATTTTTTATTATAAATTAATTCATTTTATAATTAATGCTAATATCTTATTGGTGGTTGTTGGAAAATTTAATAATAAAATATATTTAAGGAATATGTTTAAGTAATACGATTGCAGAGAAAATATTTTTTACGTGTGTCTTAAATTTAAGTATTACTTAAAGTGTACATAAATGTCTAAGTGTCAACTTTAAAGAATACAATTTATGTAAAACCATTGTGGATGCTCTTATTTACGAGAACATCCACAATGATTTTATATAATTTGTATTTTTTAAAATTGTTATATAAGATACTTATGTACACTTTAAGTAATACTTAAAATTAAGATACACATAAATAATATTTGATTTTCAATAGTTTTATTTAACTATATTCCTTAAATATATTTTAATATTGAACTTTCCAAAAACCAACAATGAGCTATTAGCGTTTATTATGAAATTAATTAATTTGAGATTAAAAAATTGATTATGTAGTGATGTGACAACATAATGCATTCTTTTAATTTAAAGAATATGTTAGGTAAAAATAAGTGGATCTCATTTTAAGGAATTCAATATAAAACTGTTGTTGCATTTTTATGCACTTTACATTAAAAAAAAATACGTTAAACATACATTTAAGTAATATTGTGTAATACCATTGTGGATACTCTAGCTGGAAATTTTATTTTAAATTACTAAAATATATATTAACATGTAAATCTTATTATATTACGTTGTTACAATATTGTACGTAATATATATTACGTAATAGAATCGCATAAGAGAAATCACATAGAAGAAGACCATACATTAATCAATTTTATCGCGAGCTCTATTACATGATACTGCCCAGTATTTATTACCTCCACTATTTCCTAATAACCTATACTTTTACGGATGACCATTATAGTCTCTAAACTATACAACACATAACAATACCCAACCCTTTTAAAAACAATGACCTCAAGGTTGTTGAACAATAAAAAACGAGCATATGAGCAAAATGAGCATATGAGCCTTATCGTACAGCCATTATACTTGCCCATATACCTCTCCACTAACAAGTATAGTTCTACCAATATACTCATACATTCATCTACTCTAATAAAAACCTTGTCCACAAGGCACTACAAGAATTAAGGATTATTGTGGCGACCGAAATCGCCGCAATAGTACATGATATCGTCGTTATAGCTCTTTTGCGACGACATGTCATCGCTATAGGGTCGCCACTATAAGGCCCCTGCAACAGGTGTCTACCACGACAAAAAATGTTTATCGCCGCAATAGATAAAAATCTACTGCGAGGATAATTTTTGAAATATTTGTAATAAAAGTTGTTGCAGTTGGTATATCTATTGCGATGATGTTGTAACCCTATTACAACGATAAATATAGAAAAAATGTCGCTAGCAAAGACTGTATAACTCTATTGCGACGATAAACACAAAAATATTATCGCAACAAGTATACATATTGCGATGATTAGCTAACTCTATAGGGACGACAAGCATTGAAACTACCACCATAAGTTAATCTATTGCGAGGATTGCGTAATACTACTGTGACTAAATATTTACAATTATAGTCAAAACATTCCTTCGAGGGAAGGTTTCCTTAGAGAGGCGATGGCAAGGAGGTCGTCACCTGGACCCATTTCTTAAAAGGAAGGGTTTTCTTGAGAGGGTTTGGATGCCGCCTTGACTCATGCCTTAAAAGGGGGAGTCTATATTGAGGCTTGTCGCCATTCTTCAGATGTCGTCATGGTTGTCGACATTCTTGAAAACGAGTGTCGACCATTTGTATTTATTTATTCGATACGGATATGAGTAGTTGTCGACTCATAGTCTCGACTTTGAGGATCCCGACTAGTAATTTGCCGACTTCGTATTATCTTGAATCGTAGCCCAACACTAGGGATGTCGCGATTGCACTTCTTGATAATAATCAGAATCAATAACCTTTTTTTTATTGAGGACGGAAAATTGGGATCTCATCGCCACACGTATCAAAGAAGAAGAAGAAGAAGAAGAAGAAGAAGAAGAAGAAGAAGAAGAAGAACCAACAACATCAATCAGAGATGAAAAGCGACCGGTAAAAATTCAAGACATATCAATCGATAGGCATAACAACACGAGTCAATGAAAATCGACAACGAAAGCGTCAATTGAGAAGAAATAAAAGCGTAAATGAAAACATCGTAGTCTCTGATACCATGATCAGAGGTGGGATCAGAGCGAAATGTAAATGAGACACAATTTCAGATCATCAGAAAAATTCTTTCGTCTAGTTGCCATCTCCTTTAATACGTGGGGTTTTAGTAAATAATATATGTTACACCCATAACTAATGAAGAAACATAAAATTATCCCAAACAAAGATAAAATACTATAAAGGTTATCATCATAAATTTGCTTAATTATCAGATCAGATCAATAAAAAGAGACCCATTGGACAATATTAAAACGAAACATAAAGACAAAAAACACCCTCTAGCTTCCAGTTTTCCACAAAATAGTCCTCAAAGTTCTCAATATATAGCAAATAGCAACAAATTGGATTCGGAAACTCTATAATTGATTGTAAATTTTAAAATCAATTTTTTTTACACGTGAAATTTTATCATATAATCAATTAGAATAATATTTTTTTAGAATATATATCTAATGAAATTAGACGGGTCAGGTTGGATTTTTATAACGTTAATTATGGGTCGGTCTTTCCGACCTCATTCATACAAAATACATAAAATTTTCGAATTGAAAATTAATCATAAGATGATATACCAGTTCAGCACTTCGTATTTTAGTCAAAAGTCTTAGATTCATGATCAACATCATTTTTTTTACCCCTTCAAGGCTAATTACACTACAAATGAAGTTTATTCTTAATTACTTCATCATTACTAATGGTTTCTAAGAGAGACACGGACCTTTCTACCATGCTTTGGGAGCACCATGCTTTTGCCACTAATTTTTTTATTTTTCTATTGCCCTAAATGTGAACCCCATAGGGAAATTGATTTTATTAATAGTATGATACACATCTTAGGTGTAGTTAAAAAAATTCATATTTTTTCATACTTTTAAAGTTTTACTTATGTTACAATTAAGTCCACCATAGTATTAAAAAAACCAAAAGCATGGTGCTCCCAAAGCATGGGAGAAAAATCCGACACGGACACCCACCCAAAAAAAAAATCATAACCAAAATTATTTGCCCTTCTAGTAATTTTATGGAAAATTACATTTTTAATACCTCAAATATTAATCATTTATGATTTTTTTTTGCCAACGATCATTTACTGTTAGTACCACAATTTATTTATTTTTTACTTTTAGGTGTCTCAACTACTATAAGTGTGATTATTCAATGATGCATGAACTGATTCACCTAATTAGGGGGCTCGTATTGGATTGAGCCCATGCTAGACCTAGCCATCAACTATGAGAAACCATGTCTGGCACGAGCTCGGGCCAGGTCAAGCCCCCTATCTCACCTTGAGCGATAAAAAACTCTAGATTATTCATAGCTTAATTGGCCGAGCTAGAGGGTTTCATCTTGATCCGAGCTCGCGTTAGAAATTTTCTCTCAGACTAGTTGATCATGTCTAACACGGGTTCGGGACAAGGCAAGCCCCCTAACTAGGTGGATCGACTCATGCGTCATTGAATAATCACAATCATGATAGTTGAGACACCTAAAAAAAAAAATAGCTGAGGTACTAAAAGTTAATGACCGACAGTATATTTTTTTTTTGCCGGAAATGCATTCGTTGCAAAACACACAAGAGTAATTAAAAGCGTCATGGAAGGTACAAAGTCAAATCTAAATCAAGTAAATGTATAAGAGAGAGTGGGTGTTGTAATACCCAATTACTAAAATTCGACCACTCCTTAACCTGAATTGCAATCCCGTTAGCACAAGCATTTGTGTTTCTCAGGGTCGATGAACATCTGACTTCATGAATGCAGTCCTCCTGTTTACGGATTTTGGTAACATTCGTTGTCCTGCACATACGATGCCTTTAATATCCTCCTTAGAGTCAGATTTAATTATATAACTCGTTGCCAGCCCTCCACGATAGCAAGCTTGACTGCCTCACTGATTGCCCTTACCTCCATCCAACTAAATCCATTGCATTTGAACATAACCCTCCAATTTGGTCTCCAGTCGAACCCACCCAGGAACAGGAACCATCACAATTCAATTAAATAAAACCAGTCGAGGGTGACACCCAGCGCGCTTCATTAGGTTTGTAGCGAGCTTCACTAGGATCCATTTTATTTATAATGATCACAATGTGTTTTGGAACTGCAGGTAAATCCTTGCAAAACTTTGAGAAATTTAGAATATCAACACCGTTATATTTCGGCCAATTTTAAGTAAATGAACTCAAATATTATTGCTTAAATATCATGATACTAAATAACTAGGTTCTATACCCGCGCGAAAAGCAGGTTTTGTTGTAAAAGTTAAAAAATAAAAAATATTCAGAAAATGACACTTATATGGAATAAAAATTACACATTACTAGTGTAAAATATATTTATTCGGGCTCCATTGAAAAATTTATTGACAAAAATCATAGTGATTAATCTATTTTCTATATATAGTTTGAAAAGTAAGACATATGATTATAAATTTCTTAATACAAAAATTTGTATAAAATCGAAAAATAATCATTTGATATGGACTGATGTGTGGGATTACATCGCAAAGTAACTTAAACATATTTATACATAAATAAAATAATATTTGATAGAATATTAGTGATCAATATCAAGTATTGTTCAAAATAAAATGAATAATAAGAACAAAAAATTATATACAATATTGTTATGAATATACATGTTTGGATGTTCAATATTGTGTATATATTATCTTCCTTATTTAGACTTTCCTAGTATTGATTTTACTTCCTTTCCAAGTCTATGTAATCCCTATATAAAGGCCCCCTATGTGTGATAATAATATCATCCTCAAGTTCTCTCTTCTATTACCTCTCTACTTTTGTAACAGGTTATCAGCACGAATTTGCTCATATTTTTTGTAATCATCCGAACTACCATACTATCATCCAATCCATATCATCCGGAGGAGACTCTTGCCGAAACTTGAAGAAATTTAATTTCTTTGTTTATCATCCGCATGTTTATTTTTTATTTTTTTTTTTGTTTGATTTCGTTTGATATTAACTTGATTTGTATACTTGGTTTAAGTTCACCGTGATTGTTGTCTATATATTATATTATAATATATAAATAGATAAGGATTGATATGGTCATCGTCTTCTTGGTTGCATACGAACGTCACCGGACCCCTCCGCTCCACGGTCCATATTGCTCCGCCCAATTACAACTGTCACCTCCGCACAGTCTGATCAGCAACCCCGATGAGATCCCTCCCTACACACCATCATAAGAAAAAATGGATGGAGGACAGATCTGAGGCATCAAATTCCTCGAGAAGGTGAATATCACCGATCTGGAGTCTGGCTACGATTACAACGTGAAAGGAAATTGGACATTCTTAGCGTTCGATATGCACCGATGAACCTTGCCTCCTTCAAGCGCCGTGATGACGAGAAGCGTCTCTCCATAAATCCATGTGAGTAGCAATTTCCATTAATAAATAGTGTGGTATGGTTGTTAGATGCTAAAATATACTCATATGTAAATGATAAAAAAAAAAATTGCTTACTAGATATATTTCGCTTTCTAAAGAGCGTCGTAAGTTATGATTATAATGAAGATATACTCCACTCCCCGAAGCGAGTGTTGTAAATTACAATTATAGCGATGGAATATTCCACTCGCTCAAGTGAGTGTATTAACACATGAGTTATCTTGAAAAAATAGTGTGGCGTAGCACATAGTTGCTCGATATCTCCATATGTAATTGATGAACAAAAGTTATATGTATCGCCCACTACATATAATTCGCTCCCTGAAGTGAGCGTTGCAGTTTACGATCATAAAGATGATATACTCCACTCCCTGAAGTGAGTGTTGAAGTTTATGATTAAATTATGATATCATCTCTACGCCCTGAAGTGAGCATTACATTGTTTGATTGATGATTTCAATTTTAATATATTCCACTCCCTGAAGCCAGTATTACATGACTATGTTTATGGTTGAGATGAAATAGTTAATAGTTAGCATCATCATGATATCGGTCAACAACGATGATGCATCTTACGAATAAAGAATGCATGAAAAGAATACAAAGTCTAATTGATTTGGAAGAATGATAATTTTGAGAAGCGCGATGACGCTAAAAAAAATTTAATTATATGATGAAGTGAGAAATTTATTCATATGAAGTGCGATGACACTAGGCAAATATTAGCCTCAAATGAAAAAAAAAATGTCATTGCATATATTATCATTATTAAATATGGGATTTACGATTAAGAAAAATGCATTCTTTATAAATGACGGATCCTGAAGATCCGATATTACGATCTTGAATATCAATAATTATGATTTTATAGTTCCCTTAATTTTTATATTTATATTTACTTTTTTGCACTTTATTTAGATATACTGTTATTTTTTTTATTGCATTACCTTTACAATTTTTTTTTTTATTTCTTGCCCTGCAATATATTTAGTTATTATATATATATATATATAATTCTCGCACTTAGTATATTTATTAAATGTATATTTATGCTCATTGCATTTCATTATAAAATGATCTAGAAGATCATGAGTTATTCAAAAGCTCAAAAATTGATAATTTTAGGATCCGGAAGATCCTAAATGTATGAAAAAAAAGGATCTGAAACATTGTATTTATGAAATAAAGATCTTCTTGTATAAGAAAACAAATCATGTATATCATGAATTATTATAAATAAGGGATCATGAAGATCCTAAGAGATCATAAGTCTTGAATAAATGATCATGAAGATTCTAGAAGAAATATGTCTCTTGCAGATAATGAAAAAATTTCAAGTAAACTAGAAGTTTACCGCCAATATTGGCATGATTGATTATATATTCGGTAAACCAGAAGTTTACTGATTCATATAGAGGTAAACCCGAAGTTTTACCCATATAATATGATATTTGGCGTGACCGGTTACAGACCATTCCGGATCACTTAAGATGCGCAACACATTATTTGGAAGAACCTGAAGATTCTCCATAAATCATTATGATATTTGCTCTCAAAGGAAAATTCATTATGTGATCATCATCAACTAAGTTCGGGATAAAATTCCATTATTTATGGAAATAATAAAAGGTGAATATGGGCCCGTTCACCTGCCATGTGGACCGATATATTATTTTGAAAGATGCATCTACAATTTGGTCACATGTGCATTGATTATGAATTTGCAAATTTCCAGATTATGCAATAAAGAATGATGATGATATTGAAAGTTGATATTTACTACAAGATTCAGACAATTACATGTCTAGATTTGCAGTTTAGCATGAAAGTTACAAAGATCCTCCAATTAAATAGCTAAACTGCTGCCAATAAGAGCATATTAAGTACAAATGCATGCTATTATAAAAGCAGCAATATAACTGCGCATCAAGCCAATGTCAAATCACAGTTCTCCCCATTACAACGAATTTTTGGTGAAGAGACAAATTTCTCATATATGAATTTTATGATGTGTGATATATATTTAAATTGCTCCACCGCATCGCACAAAGATGGGTCTGGAATGTTGGGAAAAATATGTTGGATATAAATCAATTATTTGAGAAAAATGACTTATATATAAAGCAAGAGTGTTGTTTGTCATTGTTGAACAACTTTTCCCAACATTAGGGGGAGAAAAGAAGCAGCTGGCAGAAAAGAGATTGACTGAAAAAAAAATTGTTATTATCTCATTTAGATCCTCGCACAATGAGAATATGAACCTGAAGTTCAAAGAGAAAAGCATTTTCAAATACTGCCGATAAGTGACTTTATGAGACCCAGAAAGTCATAAGTCAAGTAACAGCTGCAAATGCTCCAATTTGAAACGTCCAGTTAGGACGAACAATAATGAAAAATAATTCACACCTGAAATGTGTGATATTGGTTCCAAATATTTTTAACAAGAATGGAGCACGGAAAGAAATAGATAAATATGGTCTTATTACGGAGGCGATTTCCCAAAAAGGAAAAGAGACATAACTAAATATGAAACCCCAGAAGTGGTTCAGGTACCTGAAAATAATTGTAATAAAGAGATCTCAATGAGTTATGTCATTAACGGGAATTGATGGAACCGTAAAATATAAAGTTGTCGACAACTGTTTTGAATATTATTCATGAGTGAATTCATAAAATAAGATGAGGATCTTGAGCTCAATATGTCAAAGAATCATTATGATTGGCCAAAGCTTGAAAAGACGCAAGTAAGAGCATGGAAAATGCAAAATGTGATAGCCAATGGATATAAATAATTTCTGCGTAAATAGATTGCCTCGTAAGATTGGCACAACCCGTGGTACAAAGACTTTTCCGCAGAAAGATGACAATTATTATATGAATCATTTGGTGGAGCAATAACCTTCAAATACATTATTATGTTGGCAGTACATACAAGGTTTTAATATGCGTCTCATGATATGAATAATTTTATAGCCTATTTGGGTGGCTAATTTGATAGTGAAATCCACGTAAAAATCCCAAAAGGATTTAAAATGCTAGCATGAATATTTTCAAGAATGTTGGATGATAGAAATATTGTACCATTTACGGGTTGCTTATGGTATATTATCCCCACTATATCAACATTTGAGCTAAGATGTAGCGAATGCTAATATAAGTATACGAATAAAGCAAATTGATATTTGATAAGATAAATTTATCACGCTATAGCCGAAAGGGGCATCGCGTGAGGGGGAGAATTTGAAGATACTGAAACTCCTGAAGAGTTTTAAATACAATCAATTTATTGATGATGTTAAAATTCAGACGAAATATATTGAAAGGACAAAGGTTTGGCTCGACATGAAGATCGAGTACTTAATATATTGATTGGTAATATTATTGTCCAATAAGAAAAGTGTCTTAAAGCTATTTTGCATAGCTACACATCTATTGAGTACCTTAATGGCTGTAAGAATGATAGATTTGAATAAATATATTTTTCGTCCTCGTGAGATTGATGAAGAACATAATGGTCCAGAAGTACCTTATATAGTGCTACATTAGCGCTAATATATCTTGCTAATTAGAAGGAACGTGATGTATTATTGGTTATAAGCAAGATTTAGTTCTTCTCTAATATAGTGAAATTTTAACAATGTTAAGAAAATATTTGTGTATTATCGGATAGAATCAAGTCCTAAATCAGTTGGCTATGCAAAATGCAAGTTATATTGTGAAATGTACCATTATTTTGTATATTTAAAGATAATGCAGGTTATATAGCTCCAATTGAAGAATAATGTTACATCAAAGGAGACAAGACGAAACATATTTTCCCAAGTTATTTTTCATACACGATGTTTAGAAGAAGGCAACATAACATCCAACAAGTATGTGCTGATTTATTCCTGAAGGTTTATCGACTGCGAAATTTGAAGATTGGTGAACAATACTGAATTGCGTCGATTTAATGAAATTACGCGACGTCAACATCAGGGGGAGAATCTACACCGCTGCACTCTTTTTCCCTTAACCAAGGTTTTATCCCACTGAGTTTTCCTGGTAAGGTTTTTAACGAGGTAGCTTACAAAAGGGATCCATAATTGTGTACTCTTTTTCCTTCACTAGATTTTTATCCCAATGGGTTTTTTCTAGTAAGGTTTTAACGAGGCACAATTCCCTTATGAACATCCAAGGGGGAGTGTTATGAATATACATGTTTGGATGTTCAATATTGTGTATATATTATCTTCCTTATTTAGACTTTCCTAGTATTGATTTTACTTCCTTTCCAAGTCTATGTAATCCCTATATAAAGGCCCCCTATGTGTGATAATAATATCATCCTCAAGTTCTCTCTTCTATTACCTCTCTACTTTTGTAACAAATATCTCAATTGTCAAATATACATAAGTCTTATCAAGTTACTATTTATAAATATATTTAACCCAGCTAATTATTTCTGGGCCAAAGCCCAGCCCAACTAATTACCACCATTAACCATAAATACAACCAGTTTCCGTATGACTTTACAGCTCCTTCTCCTACGGCTGCTCGGCTTCTCTTCTTATCAATCTCACATCTATAGGAGCAAAGACCGGCGGGCGACTGGTGACGGACGTCGAGCGACTTGTGACTGACGGTGGGCGACCAGTGACATGCGTTTGAGCTACCGGAGTTGGAGGAGATGGTGGAAGAATGCTAAGCTTTGTTCCTCTGAACGCCCGCCTGGTCCGATGCATGCAAGCCATCTCCGTATCCGTCTCTACCTCCGGCCGAGTGGAGCTTCTCTGTTATTAGATTTGTTCCTCCGGCCACCTCCTCTCATGGTTTGTTTGTCCATTCTTCGTTTAAATCGGATTTGTGATGAACTTGTAAGTTGTGAGGCTGTTTGTTGTTAGGGCAGACGAGTAGGTCAAGAAAACGTTGTTCGGTACTGGAAGATGTTGAGGTTTAGGACGTCGCAGATCTGACCGCCGATAGTTAGATGTACAATGTCGAAATCGGATATGAGGGGCCTCTAACTTCGGTCGAAAATGGATATGAAGATCATCCACAACCTAGGTGTCGATCTGACTGCCTCAATTTTTAGGTGGAAACCCTAATTTAAGTGTTCATTTTTTTTCCATTGTACCATGCGACTATCGTTGCAATAATTTTCTTTTGTATATATAGATTTTGAAGCATGGCAGAGATGACTATTAATGTTGAAGAATACAAACAGTCAGCTTTCAAGATTTAGAGGCTGGACCTTTCTTATTCTCGACTTTGATTAATGCAGAGTTGGTGGATAGATTAATTATAGAGAGAATACGTTTAGTTTATGATTAGAGTTAGTGTAAATATATTAATTGTAGAATTGAAAATCAATTGAAACTGATATGAGGAGAAATAATGCTAGTAATGTAATGATGTGTGCTGATGTGTCAAGATATGGTTTAACTAAGACCATCAGTTTTAGACAATTCAATATATGTTTATATGAATAAAGAAGATAGAGGTTTTGATTGTTTTATTTTTCAGATTTTAACGAACATTTGAGAAGATGTGGCATTTAATTGCTGATTTGTCACTCACTAATCGGTTAGTAGTGATATTTGTCAAGCCAAGGATAATTCTAAAAGCTAATCCACCAGGATTAGTATAATATTTAGAATTTAGATTTAGATTAAGGAGTTGAACAAATTTATGAATCAGATACTTGAAAATTAACAGAAAAAACAATTACATTATTTGGTGCTGCCTTTTCATATTATCTCCCAGTTAGTTTGAAATATTACTAGTAAATGTTTTTATTATAGTTCTAAACTAGTGGCTATTACTATAATAAATGTTTTTATTATAATTCTAAATTAGTGGCTCGTCCTTTTCATTATTTGGCTCTTCTCTGTTGCGCGGTGTGGTGAGTAGTAACCTAGTTATTATATAACAAGTATCGAACACTTCAAAAACTTGATTTGTGCATCAAAATCAATGAATTCTTTCAATAATTCAAAATCAGATGAACCAATGTTTGAGCAGAAAAATAAGAGCTCGGTACCTGTAACGGCGATCGTAAGGGGAGACGATGAAGCTGCGGAGCTGGACGCGGCGGTTGCTTCGGGCGCCAAGTGAAGGCAAAATCCCGGTGGTGAGGCTGTAGTTGCTGCCGTCTCTAGACAGCTCTTGAATCTCTTCCTGGCCAAGGCCGCAGACTGAGACCCCAAATACGCCTCTCCCCGCCATTTCTGTGAATTCAAAGCTCGCGGAATAATCGCAGAAGAGAAGAGACCTCGTATATATTCAAAGCTGCTGCATGAGGGAGATGAAATGTGGCCCCTGACCTTGCCTTTTTCTATTTCTTTTTTCTGGTCTGCCCCCTCAATTTTTATGTTTGTTTATAATTTTTATATATATTAAATATTAAATATATATTTTTTTATAAAATTAGTAATATATTATGAGGACTTAATTTAATACTAATAATTAATTTGATTAATTGTTATTTGAAATAATTTATTGAAGGAAAATAAATTAATACTAAGCTTTACTGTAATTTTATCTTAAACCACGTCTATTTTTTAATCATTGATTCATAAATATGATATCACAATTTTTCGAGTATAACCCATTACAAATCATCAACATACTAAAGAAATAAATATTACTGTTAATTATATTTTTATAAATTGTAGCATTTATATTATATATATATATATATATATTGTTTATAGTAACTTTTAATTTTGCAGTGCAAAGCCTGTATTTTATTTAATTTTAAAGATGAAATGTTTAATTTTAATATTTATAAATATAATTTTTTTACAGTGTGAATCAGAATGTTTGGTTTAAACCTAAAGCTTCATACAAATGTTAGAGCATCCACAATGGTATTACCTAAAGAATACGTAAACGTGGGTCATACATGTTTATTTAAGTAAAGCAACAAAAACTATCTACAGTGGTTTTACATAGCATTCCTTAAATATGGACCCACACGTAAATTTATGTTTTTACATAAAGCATTCCTTAAATTTAAGTAATGCACTATGTATTACGTAACCAATTTTTTATTATAAATTAATTCATTTTATAATTAATGCTAATATCTTATTGGTGGTTGTTGGAAAATTTAATAATAAAATATATTTAAGGAATATGTTTAAGTAATACGATTGCAGAGAAAATATTTTTTACGTGTGTCTTAAATTTACGTATTACTTAAAGTGTACATAAATGTCTACGTGGCAACTTTAAAGAATACAATTTAGGTAAAACCACTGTGGATGCTCTTAGAGAGTAAAATAAACGTATCCATTAGATCAATAAAATAGAGTTCGTTTAACACTTAAGAAAGAATTTTGTCTAAAAGCTCAAAAGCTTACTTGTTGTGCAGAATTTAGCCAAGTTATTATTATTACTAGTTGGCCTACCCGCGGGTTGCGCGGATATTTATTTATTTATAAATTATTCCATGTTGTTAATTTTCACTATTGATGTTTTTTTATTGAGCTTTGTTACACGTGTTGCATGGTTGATTATTTTATTTATATAATTGTTGGTATGTCTTCATTATGTTATATTTCTAATTTATTGTGTTGAGTTTTATTATATTTAATATTTTATTCAAGGTAAATGAATCACTGTTACACACATTTAGATATATAATATTTGAATTTATACATTTTATTTTAATTGAAGATTTTTTATGGTGAATTATCATTTGTAGTGTTGTGGCGATACATCGAGATGATATTCATCATTCAAATCCACCGTTATCTTGAATTGTCGTCGAGAGTATTATAATTTTTTTTTTTCCAAACCATCAATAAATAATTAGACTACGAAAATAAATACAAGTACAAATGCATAATTATGAAACATTTTAAATTCTTCTGAAAATGGAAATAAAGAATAATTAATTTGTATGCATTTAAGAGTTTCGAAAAGTGAATAACTATACACAGTATTATATTTTAAATGTAATTAAATAAGAATTAATTAATTAAATTTAATTGATTAGTTAAGTAATGATCATACTAAGTAAATGCATTATTATTTGTCTAAAATGAAACATATAGAAAATTAAATCTTATTTACTTAATAAAAATTAAAAACTAACAAATACGCGGTCAATATAAAAAGTAATTATAATTAAAAAACCAATTTTATTGAAAAGTAAAATAAAACTATCAAATGAATCATATTGGACGTGGTTATTTCACATCATTAAGTTAGTTGTATTCAATTAAAAAAGTTTCATAGTTTTTGGGTAAAAATTAAATACATAAAGTAATAGTTAGTTTTAAATTAAGAAGAAGATAAATAAATTTAATTATTAAATAATATGCAGAAAAAATAACATAAAATGTTTATAAAATTTAAAACAAACATTGATAAATATTATACTCATATTTGATAATGTATAGACTCGTGTTAATGATTTAAAATTTATTTTTAAATTTCGTTTAAAAAAATGCATAAACAAATTTTCGAATGGTCTTTAATATAGTGCATGCAAATAGTTTATTAGGTCTCATATTGGTCCATACTAATCAATATTTTTTTTTACAAAACAATTAATTAATAGAAAACTTTATTTTGAGTAATTAGTTTCCAATTCCACAGTAAAATTATTACCTTTAGTAATATATATTTAATATCATTAAGGTTCATCGCCATTGAATAAAATACAATTTGAAATTGAAATTGATTTATATAAACCAAATACGTGTTCTATTTCATCATTAATTAATATGATACTAGGTTCTGTACCCGCGCGCAGCGCGGGTTGACATTGTAAATATTTATAAATATATATAATAATATTTGATAAATTTGTTGTAATTAATTTTGAATAAAATTAAGTTGAGTTAATTATATATATAGATTTTATTGGTGGTTAGTGTTGAGGTGATAGCGTGAAGTTATTCCTCTTAACCTTATATCATCATAATTAGTATTAGAAGATTTTAGTATTATATCTTAGTAATGCTTTTTTTAACTGAACGAAGCTTTTATATAGGTATTTTTTATTAAAAAAATATTTTATTAGGTAGTGTTTTATTATTAGTTTGATGAGGTGCTGTGGTGAGGTGAACTTGCGCTATGCGCAGGATGACTATATATAATATAATTAATATAAATATATGTAGAAGAAAATGCATAAAAGAACATAATACATTTTTTTAGTTGGATTTAGAAAACAAAGGCATTTGTGACTATAATATAGATTTTGTTTCTCAATTAGGAAAAAATGTGTGAAATATATAGGCATCATAAATTTATCCATTTAACAAAAAAAATGGATAATAATAATAATACTAATAATAATAATAATAATAATGTGAAATGAGCAATTTTTTGCTAAATTGATACATAAGTAACTTGTGGAAAAAAAAATACATAAGTAATTTTGCTGAAAAATCATAAGTGATAATCGGGTAAAATAATGATAAAAGAGATAAACTATAAATGCATTATTTTAAAACCGATTTATGCGTCTTACTGGTGATGTAGTTGGTTTCCAATATGTACGGTTCGTTGAAAAATATTTTTTTAACTCGACCTAAAATTAATATTTTGGAATCATGATTTAGAGTTGAGACAAAGTATATAACTATTATAATTTACAAAACGAATAATATAATTTATTAAAATAAAAGGTCTTTTACATTATTATGTAAATTAATGTCAAATAAATGTATTTGTCATTGAGATGAAGTAACTCAAAATCTATTATTATTATTATTATAAAACTGAATTTAACCTTGCAGAAATAATATAGAGAACTTAAGGTTTAATTACTAATTAATTTAATTAGAAAGTAAGAATATGCTTGTACATTGCCTAGCCCACTTCGAACTCCACAAGTTTTTTTTTTTTTTTGAAAATTATAGCAAAATTAAACTTGACACTTGACAGAATACCACTCCCCTTATCCCTTACATATCGTACCTCGACTCTGTAGAATTCTCCAATTAAGCATCAATCAGTCATCGGTTGATGGCTTCACCTTCTAGATCAAGATGTCATCGAGGTCGCCTCTTCGTCGTTTTTTCCGGACTTAGATTTGAGTGCGTAGGTTCAATGTCAGACCTAAAACGTAATATCTGGGTCGATTGAGCCCGTCCTGATGTCTCTGGGTTTGATCTCGAACTCAGAAACTTCAACACCTTTAATTATGTTCACCAGAGGGTTCGTAATCTCGCCATCAAGCAGCAACTATCAAAATTCCGGATCTGTTTGAGTCAAGAAAAAGTTATACAATCCGAGGGCTAATCTGAGATACTTGCAACTACAACCCCTTATTATGGACACCCCTCCCATTCTCAGAATCTGACGACAATCTACCACTACTTCCTCCGATATTTTCCTGAGATCTCTTTTTGATTTGTTCTTTAAGAGGAACGACCTTCTTGAAGAAGAATTTATATTAATCGATGAAGGTATTCCATGATTTAAAGGTAATTGAATTAAAGGTGGCCTCTTCTCATCTACGTGACGCTTCGGTGACCTCCTCGTCGCATCAGTTTTGTTTAATAAATTTTGAAACCTCCATAGTAAATTTTAAGTAACTGATTGTAACCTTTAAGGAGGTTTAGGGTCTGAGTTTTTTTTGCGCTTTATTTTGGCCATTAAAGCTGATGTGGAGGCTTGTGATTAACTCTTACTATCACACCTTCCAAATTAGTAGAATAGAAAGAATAAAATAAAATATTAATAATAAATAGGTATATTAAGTTATTAAGATAAGATAAACATTGTTACGTTTTAAATTGATTGCATCTTTATATTGTTATAATTAAATTGATTGCTTAAATGGTGATTTTTCATTGGTCAAACATGTTGATGTGGCATCATGAGATTAACCCTCAAAGATAACCCATCAGGATTAGTATATATTTAGATTTAGATTTAGATTTAGATTAGCCATCATTATATTTAGTTATAGTATTAATTTTATTTTCAAGTTACCCACATAAGAAATAAATGGTAGAATTTTTATCATTATCACATAATATTTCCATTATTATTTAATACTATATTATTTATTCGAACTCTTATAAAGTTTCATTATTGATTCATAAGATTATTATGTATATGTTTAAATCACTTTATTACTATATTAGGTTACCGGCCAAACAAAATTACTATATTAGGTCGATTTAAAATAATAAATTACCAAAGTTAGTTATCTGCAAATATTAACAAAAATGTTATGCTACAAAAAAAAAAATAAATTAAATACGTTTTAAATTGTTGGTATGTAAATTAGGAAACTATAAAAGGAAATTACTGATAAAGTTTACTCATAAATAGCTTCCTTAAAATGATTTAAATAGACAAAATATATTTTGTTTTCTTTTTAAGATTAATTACATATATTTACTAAATTTGGTGATTTTGATATATATATGCAACAAAATAGTGTCGTAGATGAATGCATTACAATACATTTGTCACCAACCTCGTTTCTCTTCTCATTCTTCAAAACAATCTGTTGCGCATTCTTATTCCCTACTTCTCTAGGCTCTTCGTGCTTCTAATGGTGAGAGAGCAAATTGTAGCATATGGAACTCTCTCATTTGATTTCTTGTTGCATTATTGGGTCGTGCATTCAATGTCTCTTTCATTCTATCAATATTTCATTACCATATGACACAGTTGGGTATTATAGAATAATATGCTCACTGATATTTTTCTAATAATCAAGTCTAGGTCTGATGTCGATTTATATGCGTTGGATGCAAGCAAATGTATCAAAAAGAAAAAAAAATTGAGATAAAAGTAGTCTACATTAGCTGATATAATTGACTTATCTCTAGTTCATAATATTTTTTCCAATTCTTTTTTCCAGTGAATAAATTTCATAAATAATATAGTTTTTGTGTTCTACTATTATTTGTTTCAGTATAAATTTCTAAAATAATCCGCTGGGTGAAAATTTAAACTTTTGTATTATTATAATGAAATACTTTTTATTAATTTGTAAGTGTAATCGATTATTTTTCTTCTAATATTAGAGCTGGTATGCACATGTCATATGTCGATTTATATGTGTTGGACGCAAAAGTAGTCGTCAAAAAGAAAAATTTCAAGATGGATGTAGTTTGCATTAGCTTATATTAAAATTGATTTATCTCTAATTTATATTTTTTCCTATTTCTTTTTCCCAGTGAAGAAATTTCATTAATAATATAGTTTTTTGTTCTACTGTTCTTTCTTTTAGTGCAATTTTCTAAAATAACCTATTGGGTGAAAAAATTACACTTTTGTATTATTAGGGTACGATACTTAATTTGTAAATGTAACAGATTTCTTTCAGTGAAGAAATTTCACAAATAATATAAATTTTTTTGTTCTATAGTTCTTTTTTATAGTACAATTTTCTAAAATAATATGTTTGGTGAAAAAATTACACTTTTGTTTTATAGGGTGCAATACTAATTTTGATTAATTTGTAAGTGTAACCGACACTGAAAGTGAATTAGAAGCATTTGTTTAAATCTAGAGCTCCAAGTGGATGATAGAGAATAGTAACAATATGTAACTCACCAAGAAATCTACATGGACTAATCAAATTGAGTTATTCTAACACATATGAGTGAGAAAGTGAGGTAAAAAACTTACTTGTCAACTTATTGTTAAACACATTAGAGTTATATTATATATAGATAGTTATTTGAGGAGTGAACAAATTTATATTAATAATTATAAATTAAATTAAATGCAAAAAAAAATACAAAGATTCTGTGGGTTTGACTCATAATAAATCAAATATACTCTTTTTGGTCACTTAAATCAAATAGATTGGAAATGCATTAACTCAGCAAGTTTTTGAGTTAGGTCCTATTTGATTCTCTAATTACCCAATTCGCGCTTAACTCCATCGGATGCAACTGATTGACCCAAAGTGACAGGTTTATATCAATGCCATCTTTGACCCTATTTTCTTGAATATTATAAATATACTCCAAATATTATAAAAATACTACAGAATGTTCCCTCTATCAAGCGCAAAAATCAGGAATTACCAAGCGCAGAGAAATCCTTGTCCTGATTACAATTTGCGGTGATTAAGCTCTACCGGAGGAGGAAATGTCGTCATCGGTGATCGCCGGGATCCTAGACAGCTCCCGGGAGCTCGATCGGCTGAAGAAAGAGCAAGACGATGTGATTATGGAGATCAACAAGATGCACAAGAAGCTCCAAACTAGTGAGTTACTGCATTCTATCTATCCGATTCATGGCTTTTAATTTCTCAACTTTGACCTCTTGCTGACCTCCTCCAACTGTTCATGGCGTGGTTTAAGGTTTTCATTGTGATTTTAGCTTAGGTTTCTGTGGACTTTGATTAGCTTGGTATCGTGTCAGTGAATGAAGAAAACCCAAGTAACTATTAAATTGCTACGATATAAACGCAATGTTTGCAGAAATTCAGCACGTTTAGCATGATTTTGAACTATGATCTCCAGCTGTTTTCCTAATGATTTTTTTTTTAGCAAATTAAGGAGATTTATCGAAAACAAAAAAATGTTTAAGGATGAAGCTTGTGGCTATATGGATGCTGATTTCAGAAAAATTATTAGAAACACTTAAAGCACGGGATGATCCAATCACATATAGAATTTCAGATGAAACCATGCTCTCCTTGATATATTCATGCACTTCTTTCCAGTGATCCAATATTTGACCCTTGTTCTTACTAATAATGCAGCTCCTGAAGTGGTTGAGAAGCCAGGTGATACTTCATTGTCGAAGTTGAGGAACTTGTATGCTCAAGCTAGGGAGCTTTCTGAACATGAAATGACGTATGCTATCTATCCGTTATAATCGTGGTTATAGTTTTCCTACGCTATAATCAGTTTAATCATTAAGCTGCAAAGTTTCTGTTTTTGATTGGATGCAGAGTTGCAAATGGATTGATCACTCAAATTGATGCTCTTACACCATCTGGACATTCAGGGCCAACAAAGAGGAGGCTAGGTCTGTTTCAGAACTTAAGTTTACTTTTAGTAGCTTAGTTGCTTCTGTGAGCTATTCAAGAAATGGCCATGGGTTCCTTGAACTTTTGATCTATAATCATCGATATAAGCTATGTAAAGTTTGAAAATTTATATAAGCTTTTTATTTGAAGTGCAGATGGTAGCAATGATAATAAGAAAAGAAAATTGAAAAATGATACAGAGATGCCTAGGCTTTCTCCTCCGATGAGAAGCCAGCTCGAGGCCTGTGCTAGTTTGAAAGGCGAACAGGTACAGACTAACTTAATCTGAGGTATCTGTTGAAGATGATAGATCGATGCGATTTTTTATTTTCCATTGTAAAATAAATATAAAAAAAAAGTTCAAAATAGATTCGCATGGGATTAAAGCTGTTAAATAACAGGTGGCAGCTAGGGTTACGAGTGATGATGCCGAGCAAGAAGAGTGGTTTGTTGTGAAAGTGATGCATTTCAATAGGGAAACCAAGGAGTAAGTCTTTAGTTTCTATATTCTGCAGCTCTGACAAAGAAATCTTAGAAAAGAATAAATACATTTTTTGTGATAATAACATTAATTAGCTCTTAGACTTAGTCATCGTCTTACGGTTTTGAATCTCCGTGTTTAGATTCGAAGTTTTGGATGAGGAAGACGATGAAGAGGGTGGTGGGCAAAGGTAACTTCTTTATGAAGTCATTGCACATTAGATTCGACTATAAAAACTATGCCATCCTGTTAAAGCAACAACTATTTTAAAAATCCCACATTTAAAATATTTCATCGTGCGAAATTTAGAAATGTAATTTACAGGAAATAACTGATTGATTGGAAAAATTCAACAACTTTCTGAAATGGAAAAAATTAAATATTTTGTTATTAAATTCAGTCTAAATTTCACATCTTATAGCAGTGGCGTTTAAAATCAATAACTAATAATGGTTTTCCTTCAGGAAATACAAGCTACCCATATCACACATCAAGCCTTTCCCCAAGCAAAATGATCCTTCTAGCGCTCCAGAGTTCCCTCCCGGAACCCATGTATTAGCTGTTTATCCAGAAACCACCGCTCTGTATAAAGCGACGGTCGTGAAAAAGGTAAAGTTCTTCTTCTCATTTACATTATATTCCAATAACAAATTTGAGTTTTTTTTACTGACCATTTATTTATTGTAATTTTTCCAACTGTTGGTGCTACTCCATTAATTCAGAGGAAGACGGATGAGTAAGTTGCATATGATGATTTATTGATGCGAAAAGATTGATTTTTGTTGATGTTTAGTGATGATTCTGATTGGTGATTTTGTTCAGTTATATGTTAGAATTCGACGATGATGAGGAAGATGGGGAAATGCCGCAAAGGACGGTTCCGTTCCACAAGGTGGTTCCTTTGCCTGAGGGATATCGACAATGAGAACTCAGTCCGTCTTGTATGTACAAAATTGCCGTTATCTATGCGGATAAATTATTGATTGGTTTAGAGGTGGTGATGCATATTCTTTACCGCAAGAATCTGATGTATCCTATAAGTATGGTTGTTTCAACCAGTCAAGCAAGAACACAATCTCTTTGCTTACACAAGAGCCTTATTCTTCTTATTTTGAATTCTATCTAGTCTAGTCTAGCTACCGGTTGGTTCTTCTCTAGTGTCTTCTGCATGCTTGATTGATAGCAACTGGTGGGTTTGAGTTGGAGTCGCCAAAGTTGTACATAGCTGGAAAAGCACATAACCCCTCCCCTTAAGACACAAACTAGATGCTAAAACTCCCATTTTTCTTTAGTTTCAGCTGCTACTGAAGTGAAGTTGTTGAAGATGCTACTCTTATAGAAAGAAAGTGTCATCATTTCCCACAGTTTTTTACAAATGGCATTTGTTGCCTGTAGGTAGAGAGAGGTACGGTTCTCAACAAATGGCGGTTTTTCATAAGGTGGTCTAACACAGCCACCATATCTCACGTTATATATATATATATGAAACAAATACAGTTACAACTAGGGTAGCAGCTAATGATGGATCTTGGATAAAATTGTGCAAAATAGGCGGATCGTTCAAGAAACATAGCAGACAGAATCAACGAAGAGAAGAAGAGAGATTTCGATGAGTGGGTTCAATTAATCTGTCCTTTATTCCTCTCTTTAAATACTAAACCTTAGCAACAGAAGTATAAAGATTACACCATAACTTTTCAACACAGACAACTTAGAAGACAAACAATTTTAAAGTAGTGAAAGAAGGTCCTCAGACAACATCAAAGATTGCAAATTACATCATAGGACTGGCTGCAACATAAACGGGCTTAATAATAAATATTGGGCCAAATACATAACTAAAATACAACTCAAGCCCAAACCACATATGCATTTTAACACTCTCCTCAATCTGAACTTTGTTGGAAAATGTCAACCATTTCAATCTTCTCGAGCAAATGCCTATGTTGAGCCATGGGGAGAGCCTTAGTGAAAACACACATGCACACTGATCACTTGTTTTTAAGTACTTCGACTTGATGTAAACACCTAATTTGGACCACGCGCGACATTCGGCGCACCAAATGAGGAAGTGTTTAAATATAGCAAGTCACGAACTTCCAAGAATGGCTCATGCAAAATTAGGATAGTTATCTGTATTTATTGCAGAGTATATTTTCTGATAATTTGTATTTAATGTTCAGAATATTTAGCAATTATTATGAGAATAAATCAATGCAATTTACTGCTTAGATTAGATTAGACCTAGATTAGTATAAATATGGGTGATTTATATGTAAGAGCACTTCCAATAGTAGTGCCTAGTTCCATGTTGTAAATTTATTATAGTAGAGAGTGCCTAGTGCCATTTACTGTTGGTCCCTACTGATAATGATTAAATAGACACTTGCATTTTCAATAGGAGTGCCTTGTTCCAAAATGGGAGTGCCTAGTTCCAATTTTTGCCACTGGACGCTGACTAGGCGCCACTAGGCGTGACTAGGATTACTAATATTACTGTTTTGCCATTATTGAGTGAATAGTGAAGTGGGACAGTGCCTACTAGTAGGAACTCCCAAGTTACTGTTCATGTCGGTGCCAACTTTTTAATATTATTTTATTCGATTGTGTTGCTCATCTCTTTGATTGTATAAATATTCGGTTACGCTAAGTCAGATAGACAAGAGCCGTAATCAGTCATTTTGAATATTATGTAACATAAATAACGACACGAACCAAAACTACTACCTTTTAACTTTGAATCAATTTCGAAATTTCCATATCTAATTTGTTTATATGTTACCATGTTGAATAACCGTTAATTCTAAATTTTGAAATAGTATAACATTTCAAATTATTAAATATGGAAAATAATTACTACAAAATATTATATTATTTTAATGCATATATATTTTTATATATTTTACGTATTATATTATATTATTATATGAAAGAAATATATCTTTTACGATAAATTATTATAAAAATTATACTTTTAGAATGATTTATATATATATATTTCTAATTTACATATATTGGAAATCATATATAAAAACACATGATTAATACAATAATCGATTTACTAATATGATCATGGATGTACATAAACGTGAATATGTTGATGATGTTGAATTAAGATATGTCAATCAACGTATAACAGATATACACTGATTATGGTGAAATAATAGATTCAATGAATTTGATTGATCAATGTTATTATATCAACAATTATACTTATCAATCATTCTGCATGCCGCATGGAGACTGCACCTAATAGTAATTTTACCTTGGTCAAGTAACGTATAATTATTGCAATGAATTGACAATAGAGAACTATGGATATGCAAGGAGAGAAACGTCAGTTGTTTGCAAAATGTCAAGAATCGCAGCGCAAAGATGTTGAACGAACATTCGGAGTATTGCAGGCTCAGTTTGCTATTTTACGTGGGCTAGCGTGATCCTTGAATCTGAAGAAACTTGGTCGAATTATGAGAGCATGCATTATATTGCATAATATAATTGTCGAGAATGAAAGAGACACATATGCTGGAAATTTTGAAGAAGTGTTCAATTATGATGATATTGCTGAAGGCATATCTTTGCCAGAAGTGAGCACGAGGCCTCCGGTCTCGTATCAAATGTATATCGAAAATAATATCCAGTTACGCGATAAAGAGAAACATAAAAAATTACAACAGGACATGGTCGAACATCTCTGGCAATTTAGTAATATTTGTGACAATTCTATGTAATCTCAAATATATATAATTATTTATTTATTTTAGTTGACAACATTAATTATTGTTTTTATATTTATTGTAATGTAACTTTTAAATTATTGCAATCATTATTTAAAAAAAATAATGTGCTCATTTTTATGTTATATTCATAATGTTTTTATCATTTTTAATTACAAAAGAAACATATTTTTTTTTTAAAAAAAATAAATTATAGTACGTAAATAATAGAACTATTACCCTAAAGACGACGATTTTCAAATTTCAGAATAACAACATACGTCGGTCAAAAGTGGAATCCAGATATTTGATTCACAATTGATAAATTTTGACTAACTCAAAAAAATGTAAATTTTTATTAAAAATTCAATTAAATTTTTATAATTTTGTATATATTTTCCCTATTTTTTTTTAATTAAAACATCTAATACTTGAATCTCATTATTTATTCATGTCCGTATTTGTAAAAAAATATGAATATATAATTTATATATAATGATATATAATTTATATATAATGCAAAAATTATATTTGAATTATGAAATTATGTGGGTCCCAATGTAGAAGTGGAACTTGGCCTCCACTACTGGAGAGAGTGCCAATTTTACAGTGCCATTTACTGTAGCAAATACTGTAGCAGTGCCACTTTGATGAGTTGGCAGTGACGTGGCTGCTGATGTGGAGGCACTAGACACTTGCTATTGGAAGTGCTCTAAAGAGAACACACATAAAAAGACAACATAAAATTAATAATAATAAAAAAATTATTTCTTCTCGAAAATTGTGCACTTCATCTTCCTCCTTGTGCTATTTTACAAACTTGCGTCTCCTTCACTTCGAATTTTTATCCATTCATCCCCAGACTAGCCGCCACACCCTCTCATCCACTCCGTGTCGATTTCATCTTCCGTCGATTTCCATCCCACACCAGCAACGGAGCCTCCAGCCAAGCCTAGCCGATGACCGCTTCAGTGACGACCGGGTCAACTCCATTCTCTGATACATAGCAGCTCATCCTCCCGATTGCAGTCGATTGTCCCAGCCCTGCTCCGGCATCTTCTCGCGACACCTGAGCTCGACTCAGTATCCTTAGCTTAGTCACGTTATTTTGTCAAATTTCATCATTATTATGTTATTTTTATTATTTTGCTAATAACCTTGCAGCTTTCGTCTTCTTCATTGACCCTCACCGGATGAGTCGTATTCCTAACAGAGACGACCTTCTTCCTCAAAGTCCCGACGAACTCTGGCGCGGCGACATCGATCATCACCACGTTCTGTCCTCCACCAGCTAACCGGTCCGTTCCCGATATGCTGCCGTCTTGACCACTAGCCACCGACTCAAGCTCTCGCCCACACATCAAGCTGCAACTCTCTCCTCACGAAGCTCCACACATCAGCCAGGGCATGTCCTCTTCGGCCTAAGTTTGCAATGAAGGCGCGCACGATTTCTCCTTCGGTGATGTTTCCTTGAATGTCTGAGATGTTTTGATTGAAGCGGATGTAATAATATGCTAATGACTCGTCGTTTTGCTGTGTCACCTCATTCAACGCGTTCGGCCCTTTAAGGAGTGTGCGCTCTCCCATGTATCTTTGAATGAATTTTGCCTTTAGATATGCCCATGACGTGACGCTTCCGCATGGCAGCGAGAAGAACCAATGTGCAGCAGTTCCAACGAGAGTATTAGCAAATGTCATGGCAACGTGATGCGGGTTGTCCGTTCGTCCTAGCAGAGACGCTTCATGTTGCTGCACATGCTCGATTGGATCTCCTTTCCCTCTATATTTTTCTCCGCTGATTCTGTACAGGGCATCTGGAACGTGACTATGCACTAATTCATCGGAGAATGGGTGCGATGCATTTTCTTCCAGGGCATGCATTCCCTTCATCTCCGATTGCTTCATTTTCCTCTCAATCATCTCTTCTAAGGCCTTAGCCGTGAGTCCCGTGATTGAGATGTCGTTTTCGTGCGCGGGCTTCCTCTACCCCTCGTTGCCTGTGCCAGCCTGGCTTGTTGTTTTAGATCTATCCTCCTTGTGTGGGGTTGTGAATTGCTCACAGGAGGTTGTTTCCATCTTACTCCTTGTTGCTTCATGCCAACGCTTGGAGTGCCTGAACGTGCTGGCTCCCGCCTAGTCTGTTGATAAGCATCTTTAGAATCTTCTACCCCACCTGGGTATTGCGATTTTTGCTGGTTGGCATCATATGACGCTTCTCTGGTTGGAGCAGCCTGTTCATTATTACGCGGGGGTGGTGGAGGCGCAGCATATCCTTGATTCTTTAAGATCTCCCTGAGAGCCAGAAGTTCTTCCAATGCCGCCATCATAGCCGGTGTGACTGTAGGCATGTTGGCTGCATTCCTTGGCTGTTGCTGTGTTGCCTCAGCTGGCATTGATGGAATTTCTTGATCCTTCCTTGCTCTTGCGGAGGCATGTTGTTCTGATCTTCTGGCCCGAACTGTGTAAGAGGGGCGTTTGTGGACAAAATGGACGAAGCTGTGGATTCAGCGTCCGGCATGTGAGAATGTCTGACTTCTCGTTGGTTTCATCCTACTTACACCCGTCTTCTTTGGTCGTCTTCCTGTCATGGCTTGCAGCACAACTTTTTGTTCGAATCACTTCAGATGGCGCCAAATGTTGGGTTCGCTTCACTACTTGGGCTGCTTCGGGCTTTTTCCTTCACGAACGAGCTTCTTCCTTCACGATCGGGCTCGAGATATATGTATAAGGACGGGAACGCCGCAAACCTTAATACACAATCACCGAGCTAGACTTCAATCCTCACCCTTGGGCTCTTGATCTTCGAGTCCTGCAGGAAGGGCAGTAACCAGCGTGGAGGAGGGGGGAATGCTGGTTGGGCCCACTCCGACGCTCAAGTTAGCACTTCTAGAGAGAGAAAGCCTTAGAGAGAAGTCAGAGCATTTCAAGTCCAAAAGTGAGGTGAGTTCCAAATGAGAGACCTAGGCCCCTATTTATAGGGAACCTAAGGATCCTGCTCAGTTTTGAAGTACTTGATGTCGGTATGTAAAGAAGACATATACCGTCATCAAGGCGGACTATGTATGCACCGACTTCCCGTACTTGGCGAATTAATCGGAGTAAACGTACGAGGTAAAATGGTAATCCGGACCTACTCGGATTGCTTTTGGCAATCCGGACCTCCGGATCGCCTTAGGGCAATCCGGAAGTCCTTCGGCCCGGGAATTACGCGTATCCCGGACCGTTTCAGACTTGGGTGTCCGCGAAAGGGTTTTTTACGGGTTTTGGGATATTTTACGAGGCTCGAAATGTAAATACGAACCCGAATTGTACAGATATCTAACAGATATATAGTTTCCAAATGCAAAAGTTTTCATAACGAGAAGATGAAGAGTTCTCACAACAAGAAGACTAAGAGTTACCATGTGAGGACAAATAGTAGATCGTCGAAATTCTATGATGTGGATAGCTGCCAAATGACAAAATTTAAATTTAAACTATTAAAAAGAAACTTATTTTATAGAAAAAATCGTTATACCGAATGCGGACGGACGTTGTAGAGCGGCGATTGTTGAGGACTTTTATTGGAAGAGCTAGAGAATATATTGGTCTAAATATCATGTTGTTAATTTACTAATAAAAATTAATTCTCTTCAACTTAACCGGGGAAAGATCATGGAGTCAATTATTATAAAAAATTTCTGGCAAAACAGTCTTGTAAATTGTGTGAAACACATGGAGATGGAGATAGTTTATTCTAATATTTTTATGGGAAAAATGAAGGATCAAGGCACTAATAAACTTCCACAAAGAAGATAATATAAATAAAGATACATAAGATAAAACATTGACAAGTTATAATCACTCCCATTATGTGACTAAATTATTACTATCTATCTGGCAAATAGAGTTATATATTATCGGACAGTAATATAGTAATACACTACAACATAAAAGTATGTTGTGGGAACGAATATGGTCGTTAACCAAGAAATTCTCTTACAATAATTATATAATTATTATAAATATATTTAGTGGATGTTCATTATCTACAAGGTAGATATTATCTGTAAACATTATTATCTGTAGATATTATGTAGATAGGTTTCTTGCTCCCAAGTCTTTGTAAACCCTATATAAAGGGTTAGTACATATCAATAATACACACTTCTCATTACTCTCTACTTTCGTAACACGTTATCTCACATATTATTTTACCAACACAAATCACCAGCCGACTTGTTTGCCAACCACAATCCACGACTCCACAACCGACCAGTAGCTTGCAGTAGCACTCAGAGGGATGATGATTGGCCGCCCTGAGGTTTGAAGGTTTTGGTAAGCCGATCTGTTAGGTGCTTAGACAAAAGATTATATTGACACTATACTTGTTCTTATTTACAAATGCATCTCTAATAGGATCCTCCAAAATTTCAACCTTATCCCTATTATCAACTTAAGTTGTTCTTGCCCAAACCACTGAGTTAATTGATTTTTTTTTTTCAACAATCCATCATCAATCAACAAGTAGTTGACAGTGTGAATATTCAAGTTCGGTCTCCTTTACAAAGTATATGACATGGGTGATGGATGGGATGTTGGAACAACACCTCCATGCCTTGAGAGTGGTGGTGTCAGGTACACCGTCTCTTCTTTCGGAGTTGCTGTATTCCAATACAGTAACTTACAAGGGTGATCAGGAAGTAAGAATTTGAGAGTAGCGGAAGTCATCGGCATCATAAGATTGGGAAGATCCCGACGAAGATAGGGCAGGGCAGACTTGTGACCAGAAAGAGTGGACTCAGAATAGGATTGGGCAGACCCAGACGATAGAGCATGTTTTACTACAATCCTCACCTTCCAAGGACGATTGAAATAATTTGATTAAAAAAAAAAAACTCAATTACAAGACGATATTCCATGAACGTCTTTTTTTGCTAAAGTATGTTGAATCATCGTGTTATTAAGAGATGAGGCAATATTCAAGCATGCTTAATTTTATGAAAGATAACATTAGATATACTATTAATTTATTTATGTTGCAATACAATTTTTTTTTTAATTGTTCGTCTATACATAAATTTGAGTAAAGATACAAGTTCCTCCCTTTTTTTAATGAGTTGCCTATAATGCCCTTTAAACGTCGGTTTCCTTTTTTAGTAATCTAAATGTTTGTATCAGTTATTGAGTAATACAAAAAAATTAGAATTTTAAACAAAATTATTAAGAAAAAAACAATGGTTGTTTTATTATATAAATTTTATTTAATAAAAAAATTATATTATTTATATGACAATTTTTTAATACATCATATGTTGGTTAAATTGACCATTTACATAAGAAATCGTATGGAAGAGTGGAAAATTATACCATTCTACAATATTTCAAAACACTTGACACTATTAGATATATATATTTTTTTTGCCAATAAAATTGTACCAATTGATCATATAATATAACCCTAATTTAGCATATGCTATTGGATCAATTTGTAAATTAATATTATATAAATAATATTTAAGCTTCGTAACAAGAAGTATTATTAATTCATTAGCACGTCATTCATCGAATAATTTCTATTACAAATATAAGACGTTCGAATTATATGTCATATTGTTAAACATATCTAAAGAATTATAATTATATTTGATTAAATCAAAAAAATTCATGTGGCGAAACTGAAGAATTTAAAATGCACTAGAATTAACAAATGTGTCACGTTATTAAATAATATTTATGACTACACAAATATATGTTTCCTTGAATGTAATATAATACTTTTTTAGTTTAAAATATCAAAGTTACTGATTAATAAATTTTACTACAATTCATAAACATATTTTTTTTATGTATAATTAGACATGGAAACTTTCTGAATGTCATATCACATTTATTGTAATTATCATATCACATTTTTTTTACAAGTCAATGATACCTAATTGTTAATAAAAAAAATTGATACCTAATTGATTTTTTCAACGAGAATAATTTAACATTCTAGCTGTTTTTTTTTATTATAACTTACTTATCATTACTACTAAATGAAAGAGACAATGTATTTTACAAAAAAAAAAAAAGACGGCATGACAATTTTTTTGTTTCTTAAGGAAAAGTAACAGTTTAAAAAAAAAGGAAAAGTAACTGAGAGAAATTAATAAAGTATGAGAGAGAGAGGTGTAGAAATAGTGTTATCAGAACCGGACCGGACCGGCGGTCCGACCGGGTTCAGACCGGAACCGGTGACCTTAACAGTCCGGTTCAAGTAATACCGGAGGATGTAAACGAATTCGGCTTGATAGCCGGTTTTTTGGCGACCCGTCCGGTTTTTAGTGAACCGGGCGGTTCGCCGGTTCACACTCTGAAAAAAAAAAATTACAAACCCTAATCGAAGTCTAGCGCCAACCACCTCCACTCTAACTGATTTCCAAGCGTCGCATCTAACATTGCTTAAGTGGGCGCATCAGATCAAGCAACCCACCATCTTCCTCAACTGTACCCGGCCATGGTATCTCGGGGGATTTCAACCCTTGAGTCACTCATGTGGATCATTAGAATCCAATCGACCCATCGAATCTAACTACCATGGATCATCAGAGCCATCAGGCTCATCATCCCTCGAGTCATCAAAGAATACACCTCCAACATCGACGAAGCAATTACCAGATGATTGCTGGGGCAGCGGTGGTTGTTCTAATATGTTGTCGATTCAACATAGATTTGTCTTCATGAAAGGAAATCCGAGCTTAATGATCATGGTTGGTACTTGGGGAGGTGGAGGGAGAATAGAGTTACTGTGGAGGGAGAATAGAGTTACGGTGGATGGGATGAGAAGGGGGAGAGATGGTGAAGGTCTGGTCTTGTGTGTTCTTTCTTCTTGAAGAAGACGATATATGCTGGGCTGGTCTTCTCTGGTATCATCAACTTCGAAATATATGTTATAACATCATACCGGTCGGACCGGCCAAACCGGAAACCGGTACCCTTACCGGTCTGATGCCCGGTCCGGTTCTGATAACATTGTGTAGAAACCTTTTTTTTTTTTTTTTTGTTTTAAGTGTAGAAACTAGAAAGTAGAAATACCTTTATTATTATAGCTAGACGACAAATATTTTAAGGGTAGTATAGGCAGTTTAGAAAATTGAATGAGTGAGAGAAACGCTGACATTTGAAGTGACAGATGTCAGACTTTGATTAGAGTGTCGGAACATCTCGGAAACTAGTTATCGGAACTTATATCATTTCTCCATAAATTTATATGCACCAATAAATATGGTTCACTTCCTGAAACGAGTGTGTAACACATGAGTTATCATGAAAAAAAAAATACTGCGGCTAGATGCTGAAATATATCCATATGTAATTGATGAATCAAAATTATATGCATCGCCTACTAGATATATTTCGCTCCATGAAGTGAACGTCTTAAGTTATGATTATAACGAGGATATACTCCACTCCCTGAAGCGAGTGTTGTAGATTACAATTATAGCGATGAAATCCTCCACTCCCTGAAGCGAGTTTATGTTTACAATGAGAATATTATTCCATTCCCTGAAGTGAGTAATATAATTTATAATGACCTTTTAAGAGTATAAATATAAATATGTGATAATCATCATGGTCATAGAAACAGTTGATTTTGATTTTGAAATAGATAAAACTGTTAGCATCATCATGATATCGATAAAGAACGATGATGCATCTTACAAATAAAGAGAATGCAAAGTCCAAATGATTTGGAAGAATGATAATTTTGAGAAGCGCGATGACGCTAACATAAATTTAATTAGATGATGAAGCGAGAAATGTATTCATATGAAGCGCGATGACACTAGGCAAATATTGGCCTCGATGAAAAAAAAATCATTGCATATATTATTATTAATTACGATTAAGAAAAATGCTTTCTTTATAAATGACGGATCCTGAAGATCCGATGATCTTGAAGATCAAGAATTCTCTTCTTTTAATAAATATATATATATATTATATATATATATATGTTTCTTGCACTATATTTAAATATACAGTTATATTTATATTTATTGCACTGCATTATATTTATTATATACATATATCATTATGCTCGTCACATTTTATTATAAAATGATCCAGAAGATCAAGAGTTATTAAAAGGCTAAAAAATTACTACATTAAAAGAAGATCCTATAATGATTTAATGAAGTAAAGATCTTCAAGTATGAAAAGTGAATCATGTAAATCATGAGTTATACATAAAGAATCCTGAAGATTCTAACAAATCATGAATTATCATAAATAAAGGATTTGAAGATCCTAAGAAATAATGAGTTATGAATAAATAATTATGAAGATCCTAGAAAATCTGTAAATGAATAAAGGATCCTGAAGATCCTAAATATCTGGAACTATGGATTAACGAGATTAAAAATCCTTAAAATTTTTGAATTATGAACAGAGATCCTGAAGATCTTGAAATATTTCGAATGAATGATCTAAAAAGATGAAAATAGGATCCGAAAATCCTAAGATATTTTGAAATAAGAAAAGAAAAGCTCCTTAAAGATCTTGAGCTACGAATAAGAATCATGAAGATCCTAAACTATTTTAAGCTATAGATGATCTGAAGATCATGAATTACGAGCATTTATACGAAATTATATTATTATTTTTACGCTTTATGCATTATTTTTATTATTATTATTTATATACTTTCATATACTTCATATTTATTTCTTATTATAAAGAATGTGAATACTCCGCAATCATCATTATGGTGAAGATAAAAAAATAAACATGTGGATTGTGTTATCAGGATTATGAAAAAAAAAAAAGAATTCAGGTGAACTAGAAGTTTACCGCCAATATTGGCGTGATTGATTATATATTCGGTAAACCAGAAGTTTTACCCATAAAATAAAATATTTGGCGTGACCGGTTACAGACCACTCCGGATCACTTAAGATGCGCAATACATTATTTGGAAGAACCTGAAGATTCTCCATAAATCATTATGATAATTGTTCTTAAAGGAAAATTCATTAAGTGATCATCATCAACTAAGTTCGGAATAAAATTCCATTATTTATGGAAATAATAAAAGGTGAATATGAGCCCGTTCACCTGCCATGTAGACCACGATATTATTTTAAAAGATGCATCTACAATTTGATAGCATGTGCATTTATCATGAATTTACAAGACAAAAGTCTCCATATTATGAGTAAATAATGACGATGATGATATTGACAGTTTATATTTATTATAAAAAATCATACAATTTGTGTCTATATTTGCAGTTTAGCATAAAAGTTATAAGAACCTCCAATTAAATAGCTAAACTGCTACCAAAGAGAGCCAATTGAGTACAAATGCATCTTATTATGAAAGCGGCGGTAGAATTGCGCATCAAGCCATTTTAAATCATAGTTCTCCCCATTACAACAAACTTTTAGTCAATAAAAAAAAATTCCCATATTGAATTTTATGAACTGCGATATATTTGAATAGCTCCACCGCAACGCACTAAGATGGGATGAAATGTTGGAAAAAATATGTTGGATATAAACAATTAATTGGGAACAATGAATAATATATATTTAAAGCAAGAATTGTTGATTGTTATTGATGAACAACATTTCCCAACATTAGGGGGAGAGAAGAAGCAGCTGGCAGAAAAGAGATTGACTGAAAAAAAATTAGTTATTATCTCATTTAGATCCTCGCTATATGATAATAAGAACCTGAAGTTCAAAGAAACAAAAAATTTCAGATACTGCCTATTAAGTGACTTTTTGAGACCCAGAAAGTCATAAGTTTAGTACCAGCTGCAAATGCTCCAACTTGAAATGTCATGACATGACAAATTATAATGAAAAATAAATCACCCCTGAAGCGTGCGATAATGGTTCCAAATAAAATTTATTGATAAAAGAATGGAGTATAGAAAGAAATATAAACATGGTCTTATTATAGAGGTGATTTCCCAAAATAAGTAAAGACGTAACTAAATATGAAACCCCAGAAGTGGTTCAGGTACATGAAAGTTATTATAATAAAAAGATCTTGATGAGTTATGTCATTAATGAGAATTTATGGAACCGGAGATATCAAGTTGTCGACAACAATTTTGAATATTATTCATGAGTGAATTCATAAAACAAGACGAGGATCTTGAGCTCAATAAGTCAAAGAATCATTATGATTGGCCAAAGCTTGAAAAGACGCAAATAAGAGCATGAAAAATGCCAGAAGGTGAAAGCCAATGTATACAAATAATATTTTGCGTAAATAAATTGCGTCATAAGATATAGACGCATAGACTGTGGTACAAATACTATATGCAGAATCTTGTCAATTATTATATGGACCATTTGGTGGAGCAATCACCTTCGCATACATTATTTCGTTGGCAGTACATATAAAAAAATATATGCGTCTCATGATATGAAATACTTATAGATTTTTGGGTGGCTAATTTGGTAGCGAAATTCAAATGAAAATCCCAAAATGATTCAAAATGCTAGCAAGGAAAATTTTCCAAAAATGTTGAATAATAAAGATATTGTAGCATTTAAAATAATACATGCTGCTTATTTTATATGCTCCACAATGTATAACTCATTTGAGCTGAGTTGTATCAGAATGCTATTATGTTAATCAAGAAAACTGATAATTTGATAAGTTGAATTGATCACGCTATAGCCGAAAGGGGCATCGCGTGAGGGGGAGAATTTGAAGATATTGAAACTCCTGAAGAGTTTTTAAACACAATCAATTTATTGATGGTGTTAAATTCGTAAAAATATACTGAAGTGACAAAAGTTTGGCTCGGCCTGAAGATCGAGTAATTAAGAGACTGATAAGATTCTTGTCCTATAATAAAAGTGTCTTAAAACTATTTTGTATAGATAAACACATCTACTTAGTATCTTACTGATTGTTAGAATGACATGAGTTTAATGTCATGATAAATCAAGACCTAAATCAATTTGCTACACAAATGCAAGTTATAACAGGAAAGTGTATAATTTTAAAATGTGTCATTATATTGTATATATATATATATATATATATATGAGTATAATGCAGGTTATATAACTCGAGTTGAAGATTGTTATATCAAAGGAGACATACAAAACACATTCACCTCAAGTTATTCTTCATCCAACGATTTTGTTCATGTGACTATCTAGCGGATCTTTTTACGAAGGCTTTATCAACTGCGACATCTGGAATATTCACGAACACGGTTGGATTACGCCGACTTAATGAAATTACGCAATGTCAACATCAGGGGGAGAATCTACACCGCTACACTCTTTTTCCCTTAACCAAGGTTTTATCTCACTAGGTTTTCCTGGTAAGGTTTTTAACGAGGCAGCTTACAAAATGGATCCATAATTGTGTACTCTTTTTCCTTCACTAGATTTCTATCCCAATGAGTTTTTTTCTAGTAAGGTTTTAACGAGGCACAATTCCCTTATGAACATCCAAGGGAGAGTGTTATGAATATATTTAGTAGATGTTCATTATCTACAAGGTAGATATTATCTGTAAACATTATTATATGTAGATATTATGTAGATAGGTTTCTTGCTCTCCAAGTATTTGTAGACCCTATAGAAAGGGTTATGGTACATATCAATAATACACACTTCTCATTACTCTCTCATATTACTCTCTACTTTCGTAACAATAATAGCGATGATAAGTGAATATGTTTCTCGCTAGTGTTTTAAAGAATTTTACCAGGAGAGTATGATAAGTGTTTTGAAAATCGGACCAAACCTTGAACTGGAAAGATGACCGGTTCTCAGTCTAATCAGTCTAGTTCGGTTCAACCCGGATTCATTCCTTAGAATTATTAGAATTTAGAAATCTGAATAAAATCTTCATCAGTTCTTTTCTTAACATCCTGACGTGCAGTTTGGTGGTAGCGCATCGATTAGGTTGTAGGTTTGAGTCTAGCTACATCTAATTAATATTTAATTGACAAAAAAATTGTTCTTTTCTCTTACGGTCAAACCGGTACCGGTTTATACGGTCCGACCCGACTTTAACTTATCGAACTACTTCTGCTGTGCAGTCCTATATTTTACCAGAACCGGACTGCTGATATGCCAGGTTTGCAGTCCGACTGCCGGTCCGGTCCAATTTTTAAAACAATTGTATTGACGCAGGGAGCGATATGCGTAAATTCAAGAGTCCGAATTATGGAAGCTCAAGCCCAAATAAGGTAAAGATATTTCTGAAATATATATTGACTGTATATACTTCTACATGTCTATATCTTTATAATCTTATTATATCTAACCACTGACGCAGTGGATGATGATAAAGATAAATAAGTACTAATGGATATACGGCCAATTTGGACCCGTTTTAGTTCGAATTATGCTATCATGATAACCCCACACTCGATTGTAAATCAAACATTGACCCGAACACGTCACCCACAATAAGAAAAGGCCCTGACGTGAAAAAACACTCATCCGGACCTGCCACTGGTCCAATCTCCCCTAAGGGAGATCGGTCCAGCTGGACCGATAACTCCTAGGAGAGATCGGACCAGCTGTCCGACCTTAGGTCTTGGAGGTTGGATTATGCAATCCGACCTCTAAGGCCTCAGTACTATCCCAGATGACGTAATATGCCCCACCAAGGGGTGTACGCGTCGTTCGGGAGACAGCCATCCGGGTTACGCCTCGCCGAGACCCGACGCCATTTTCCACGTCCAACCCTTACATAATACCACAAACTCTCCCATGCTTACAAGGGCATTAATCATTCATTATCCACTAATTAAGCACGTTTAAGGTTTAACGGCGTCATTAACCGCCTTAATCCTATTGAATCCTATATATAGTGCTCAAGTTCTTCTCATTTGATAGATGATATCTTATTTCACATTTTGAGTTATGCCTTCTCTCTGGTTTCTCTATCTTGAGTAATGTACTACTTTAAGCATCGGAGGGGGTTCGCCGGTTCCACCCCCGGCTTACCCCTCGTGCAGGTCGGCTAGGAGACAGATTACGAGAAGATTGGGAAGGAACGGATCGAAGGAAGACAAATTTCACTTGTGGGACAAGCATTCGGGTCGACACTGTTAGCATATGGTGATTGGGCGCCGTAATTAGAAGCCCATTAATATGTATACGTTACCTAAGAAATTGGGTAAATGTCACATTAGGGAAATTGGGCTTGACCCAAATCCCAATTGACACGAGAGACCCAAAATTGGGCCTCCTTTACACATATAGGCCGGCCGAAACTTACTAGGGGGAAAGTGGAATTTTGTCCAATTTGCTCCTCCTATAAATAGAGGGTGTTAGGGTTTTATTTGGGGTAATTCACAATTCCTCCTAAGTGGTGATTTAAGAGAAAACCCTCCTCCCTAAAAGTACTAGTTCGGCCGAACCATATTCACCACCAAGGGTGTGCCAATTTGCTTAGAGCAAAAAACCCCGGAGATCCGTCTCTGCCAAGAATCGATCAGAGGCGTTTTTGTTGAGCTAATACCGCATAGGGATTCCTTAACAAGAACCTCTACGGGTTCCGTCCGGTGGATCGTGAACTCCCTCGGCAGGATCCTTGGGACTACGGAAAAGGTTTAAGGTATGTGCACATCTTCCGCTGCGTAATTCTGATTACTGGCATGCACATGTGTTTATGTTTCCGTTGTAATCAACCCCGTAATCCAACAGTGATATCAGAGCCTGTGTTAGAGGTTCTTGATTTCTACATGTGTTGACCGAAATTTTACATAATGAAAATTTAAAATTTTCGATTTTTATAATTGTTGGTGCCGAAATTTTCATGATGGTCTTGGTGAAATTTGATGTTCATGATCTTCAAGAAAAATGTGACTTTTATCAAAATCAAACATTGGATTGTAGATCATATTAAAATTTGATCTTGAAATTTGACAACTTGTCTCCAATTATGTGTTTCGGCCGAACCCTAGGTAAATTAACAAAGTAAATTTTTTAATTTCTTAGACCAAAGAAAGCAAGTTTCGGCCGAATATACTAGTATTATTGTTTACCATATTTTTATTTTTATTAAAGGTAACAATATATCTATAATTGAAAACATAAGAATATGTTCACATTAAATATATGGAAATATATAACTATCAATATATCTAGCTAATTTATAGGGATTAAGATATTATTGGTAGATTAGTTACCTAAAAAGATTAAGAAAATATATTATCATATATTTGTTTCCCTATTAAAGATATTGACAATATATATGTATATATATATTGTTGATTGATTGATTTTTTCTTATAGATAGAATCTTGGCAATAAATATATATATATGTTTATTATGTGTGCCGAAATATATATATATATGCAATATTGTAAATTATTTTACGTAGTTAATAATTCTTGGAGGCTAAGTTAAATTTTTAGTGGACTTTAAAACTCTACTTAGCCCACAAGATTATTTCGGCCTAATCCTATGGGTTTAATGGGCCGGTCCAATTTGCTAAACCGGATAGGAATAAAATCAAACCAGATTTTCTTAATCAGTTCGACCTATTCGGGTTGGATCGAACTGGGGTAACTTAGTGGACCTAATTGAACCAGTTTTGTGTGTTGAACCGAAACCTATTTTATTGGACCGGTTCGGACCGAACCAGAATTTTGAAAATAAAACCGGACTGAACCGAACCAGGTTTACTGGACCCGAACTGAACCAGACCAAAATTGACTGAAGCGAACCAGATTTTTTAAAATCGAATTCTAGTCAATAAATAAAATAGGATGGTCAAGTTTTAAAATCCAAATGTTTTTGAACTTTAATTAGTCTACACAGTGCTCGAAGGTTTAAAACTTTCATGTTTTGATTAAATCTTAATGCCTAGTTTCGATTATGGGGATGGATCTCGGAAATGCATGATTTAGGGACTGGATTGATTAGTGGGCTGAAATGAAATTGTTTACTTTTCGTCACATATATTTATTAGAACTGTTGTCTTGACTAAGTTAAGCTAGCTGGAAGTTGGGGGCAGAGCCCTGTTTAAATATATGTTTTGCGCACTAGGACAGACATGCTGTGATGGTTGCAACTACCTAGGATTCATGTCTAGAAACACGCATGATTAATTGTAAGCATAATTGAAATTCATCCCCTAATAATTTAAATGTTTTAAAAACAAAATCCAATCGCCAAATATGCATGTTTGATGTGGAAGTTTTTATGTATGACACGTATGCTTGAATGTTGAGGATGTAGCTGCATGTGATAGTTTACTTGGAAAGTAGAATTATGTATATGCTAGCATGAGTTCCTCGGAACATTAAACGCATGACGCGTATGCATGATGTGTGGTTCGATTGATTAATTTGGCCTGCTATGATGATTTACTTGTGAAGTAGAATTATATATGCATGCGTAAGTTCATCAGAACATTTTTAAATACAAAAGGGCCTTGGGAAAGCCAAGATCGGGTATGCTTATTTCAAAGTTCCCGTTCCGGTAATTTGCGAATAAAACCGTTTTTAAGAGACTGATCTATTGGATTGAAGACGACGGTAATGTGACAAACCCCCTTCCCTCGGTTTACTGGCAGTCGGTTGGTTTAGATGGCTAATGAATCATTATTCATCGTATTCCATCTTAATAGATATCCGATGTTTGCAATTCTTTCTCAAAATGTTATTATCTCCCTGATTATGCATGATTATCAATGTTTTAGTATCAATGGTTGCGATCAACAATGTCATCTCCCAAATGAATAAGGGGTTAGACTGAATAGCAATAATTATAAGATTTGAATAAGCGCGCGAAGATGGTAATTACTGAAATGAAAGGTTTGGAACATCTGACTACAAAACATGCCAGGCCAGAGGGAGACCTCACGGCTGATCATAAGGATTTCCATGATGAATGGGATGCTAAGGATCTGGAAATCCGTTCTGCCTTGTTATCAATGCTAGAAGATGATATACTCTACGGGTATGATCACTTGGAGACTGCCATGTACCTCTGGGATGGTCTTAAGGCAGGGTTTGGTGTATCCCAAGCGATCATTAAACATGGCTTTGGACTCCTATAAATAAATCCCAAGCATTCGATGAAGGAGCAGCATATTAGGCATATGACTAACATGCTTGCTGAACTCAAGGAGGCAGGAGAAATCATGTCTGATGTGTGATCCGTTCTTTGCCTGACTCTTGGAATAGCATGAAAATGCACCTTACCCATGCCAATCAACTCGATAACCTCGAGAAAGTGCGATTACATCTCGAGCTGGAGGAGGATCGACTTAAGGCTGGAAAGCCTAGGGCGGAAATGCATATTGCATCATCCATACCAGTAGAGCAAAGGGGCAAGCGCAAGAGGAAAGGCAAAGGCCATTAGAACAAGGCCGACAAGTCTATGGCTCCGAAACCTCAGAGAAAGTTCAAACGCAAGAAATTTGGTGGCAATAAAAGGCAAGCAAAACAAACACGTAGAGAGGAATCTCGAACGTGTTTCAGGTGTGGTGTGAAAGGGCACCTGGCTGCTGCCTGTACCAGTCCTCCTAAGGTACGCACTGAGAAATAATGATGAAAGTCATAAATTCTCCTTGAATTCTTCTTACTCGAGAGTAATTCAGTTTACCCTTTTGGATTACAAAACCAAGAAGTAGAACAAACGCGCACCTGAAGGAGGATGCCCCGGAATAAAAAATAATTAGACGATAGTCTTTATCTTTACTTTCCATAAATTTTTGAATTTTTAGTTTAAGATACTCATCGATAATAAGTTCCTTGAAACAAGGGAACCATTTCTTTTAATCATGTAAAAAATGCTTGGACAGAGTATTGACCATCCATCTTCACCGAGCTGTTTGATCTCATTATTGTTGTTCGATGCATTGCTTTAAATTCAAATTTAAATATTTCTTATTTGTTAGTCCTCCATTATATGATAAATTCCGTAATGATGAATGTTGGATCACGGTGGAACTCTGGTACGATCTTTGACGGCGATCCTAGCTCCTTCGCTCCACGCAATCCTGCAAGAGGGGATAGACCGGGCGGTGACCCAGAATCCCTCTCCGATGCTTAAATGAGTATCTCGTGCAAACTGGCAAGCAGTAATCTAAAGTAGTGTATCAAAACGTAATTGATCTGAGGTAACCTCTGCCCTTTTTATAGGCGGAGAAGTACCTCAGTTACCTGGTGAACCGTTGGGGTGGTTAGCCCATATTCCGCGTATCTCGGGCACGATACCGCCTATCTAGGCCATGATCTCGCTTATCTCGGCCACGCCCCGCGTATCTCGGCCACGCTTCGCGTATCTAAATCACGCTCCGCGTATCTCGGCCACGCCCCGCGTATCCCGGCCTCAACCTCTGATAGCAAGTCCCGACTAACATCGGGGACTCCAAAGTTATCTCATTGTGTCACTGCTCGGGGCCCCTCGTCATCATGAAAGGGCCAATCGTTCTCAGGGATTCGTCATCGGGGCCTACTTAAAGGCATCTCATCGGGAGCATCCAGCTCAGCTATCGGGACCGACTCTGTCGGGACCTTTCATCATCGGGACTCCCTCCGTCGGGACCCTTCGCCTTGGTCTTCTTGACCTCCGTTTAGAGCCCAATGGGCCTATTCACCGTTTCCTCGTCGTTAAAGAGCCTAACGGCCATAGCGAAGCCCATCATTTGCCCCCAAGACATGAGGGACTTACAGTTCGTCGTGTCTTCCAATTCCCGACCTCCCGACGTCGGAGTCGGAGACCTTTCCCTTGATACAAATCTTCTCGTTCACGTTTCCTCGATACCTTGAGGATAACTACCAAATTCGAGAAGACTCCTCGGTTCCCCTGCCATTAAATGCAGCAGATAACGAAGCGACGTCTTTGGCAGCCGTGCCTGATTTTCCGCGCCTGCTTTTTCTGAAAAAGTGCTTTTCAGGCCGTTTCATCATTACGCCCGTTGCCATTCTGCACATTTCATCTCAATAGTCCAGATCAAAACGCTTCAACTTCGACGATTCAGATCAAAGCGTCCTTTCGACTGTCCTCTTCGCCTATAAAACCCTAACCGTGGGCACAGCTTCACTTTTACCGTTTCCGAAATTCCAAAAGCTTTTCTGCAACTTCTCTGAGAATTCAAGCTCTGCGATTTCGAAGACTCAAGTGCTTCTCCGACCTCCTGTTCTCCGAACAACTTTCCGGCAACGTCAAGTTCATCCTTCCAGCCTCCAATCACCATGTCTGGTAAGGATTTCTTCCTTGTTACTCGTGTATCTTTTCCTTCATCTTTGATTAGTCTGTTTGCGATTTTCCGAAAAACCCAATGTACCTTTCCTTGCCATGGTTGATTTCAGACAGTGGATCTGGTTCCGAGGGGAGAAAACCCTTCAACTTTGACTATGCACTCAACGAGATTTCCAGCACTGCTTACGATGCAGCTCTCCGGGAGGGATGCATCACCTCTACCTGGGTACCTCGCTTCCCATATCCCTGGCCCCGCCTCTCGAGTAACCTTGAGGTTACTCGTCCCCGGAAAGGGGAGGTATTTGTCTCTACGGGGCAAATATCAGCGGGGATTAGATTCCCCTTTTGTGGCAACCTGGTCGAGATGTGCCAGCACTACAAGACGCATCCGACCACTTTCTCTCCTCATGCCATCCGCCTATGGAACGCCTTCCAAGTGCTCTGCTTCCAATAGAAGTGGGTTTACAGCCTCAAGCTCTTCAGAACCTTCTACGGGATGAAGTGCAACGAGGCGGGGGTCTGTGCCTTCTACCCCCGTATGCCGAAGTGGAACAAGACGCAACTCGGGTTGTGCAACTGGACCAATGACACCTGGAAGGTGGTCAAGGGTCGGGACTCCTGGTCGATACGGGGTCCGATAATAGTGGGTGGAAGAGGAGCTAGTTCTTCATCCAAAACTCCTCGATCCCGTGGCCCCGATGGGAGGTGGAAGCGGACTCTCCTCCCGCTTACCACACCTACACCAATGAAGACTTCCAGACTCTTCAACTCATCCAGCTCTACCGGTGGGGGGAGTCCTATACTCCCCTCGACCCCAATTCTCTCGTGGAGCGGGACCTGGTGAATGCCGGGATCCGACTCCTCGACATAATCTCCGGGGGTCAACTCTTCGACGGCCCCTCCATTATGGTTTCCTGGGTAACGCTTCTAACCTCTGTTTTTTACTGTTTGCAGCTAAGAAGGTATCCGTGTTGACCAATCTGATCCTTAAGCAGGGGGAGACCGATGCTGTCCGCCCAACGCGGAAGAGGAAGTCAGCCAAGAAGGCTGCTGCTCCATCGGGATCTCCTTCCACGGAGCGGCCAAAGCGGAGCCGCGTGGAGGTGGACAAGCTCTTCGATGTCCAGACCGCTGAAGAAGGTAAAAAGCTCCGACTCGCTATTAAATCGTACAGGAAGCTAGTTCCTAAGGAGCTGATCCCTTCGACCATGGAGGCTCGCATCGCCGATGTCAAATGTGTCCTCCGAGGGGAAACTCCTCGTGTCCTGAAGGCGGGCTACTACAACTACCGCGGGAAGGACCAACATGTTTCCCGGCGCATTGTTTGGTGTAAGGGCTCTAATGAACTTCCTGATTACGTTTCTGAAGCCTCCTCTCGTCCTCTAGGTGCAGGTCACTCGGGGACTCCGTCGGGTGCTGGAGCCTCAGCAGGTGCACCACCTTCAGCAGGGGCGCCTCCTTCAGCGGGGGCAACACTTTTCTCTGGTGGAGAGACCCCGATCGGCGAACAATTTCGTCGGGTGGAGAGCCTGGACTCCTCCGAGGAGACTGATGAGGGCGGCTCCCTTCGCCATCGTCGGAGGACGGGGCAGTCCCCGCTGAAACCAACCTCCAAGGGGCTACCCCCTCGCCTTCTTCACAACAACAGCGACAACCGTCGCCAATCCACGACTTCACTCCTTCCCAAGCCCGGGGTGAGTCGGAGTCACGCCCCTCCACGACTCAAGTCGGCCCTTCTCCTCTCCCCCTCGACGGGAGTTTTTACAAGGTCCTCGACCCCGCACAGAAGGATGCTCCCTGGGCCCCGATCCAAACGTTGCAAGGGGTCCAGCTCCGACAAGGGGACACATACCCGGAGCTGGCCACAAACCTGGTAGCGGGCTCAATCCTGCCTACTATGAGGTATCCGATCTCCTTGGATCGGGAGGAGATGCGCCGGGATGTACAAGAAATGTGCATGCGTCGGATAGAGGTAAGACTTTCACTTTTCTCTTTTTCATCAATAAGACCGGTTGCTCATCCACTAACACTTCTCTTCTTTCCTTCACAGGAGATGGGGGACATCAACCGTTTCCTGGGGTACATCTTCGCCTATGAAGAAGCCTTGGAGCAGGAGCGTGCAAAGGGGGCTCCCGCGGTTGTAGCCAAGCTTAAGGAGGATCTCGCGGCCTCCGAGTCTTCGCGGGGGAAACTTGCCAAGGAGCAGGCCATCCTCGACCGAAAGACTCGGGACCTCCAAAAGCAGGTACGCGAC